>CM053599.1:13198665-13234376 GCA_028646575.1 Pseudocheirus occidentalis | reverse complement strand
AGCTCTCTTTGTGGTGGCAAAAAACTGGAAATTAAGGGGATGCCCATCAATTGGGGAATGGCTAAACAAGTCAAGGTATATGAATGTAATGGAATACTATTGTGCTATAAGAAATGGGGAGGAGACAGTCTTCATATTCACCTGGAGAGGCTTATACAAACTGATGCTAAGTGAGAAGAGAAGAACTAGGAAAAATTTGTACACAAACACAGACATATCATGTGTGTGATGACCAATTTTGATAAACTGGACTCTTCTCAGCAATGCACAGTTATAAGATAACTCTACAAGTCTCAGGATGGAAGGAGTTATCTACATTCAGAGAAAGATATAGAAAGAACAGAGTTTAAATGGAGACTGAAGCAATCTAAATGCTATCATTCTTTTTCATGTTTGGTTTTCTTTCTTTTTTCCCATTGCTCACTCCATTGGTTACAACCCTCCTATACAACCAGAATAATGTTCAATATGAATGTATTTGCAGATCCTATACTTGATTGCATGCTTCCATGGGTGGGGGGAGGGAAGGGAGAAAATTTGAAATTCAAGGAACTGTGGAACTGAATCTTGTAAACTAAAAGTAAATAAACAAATCGGTTTTTAAAGCTATACTAGACCAAATTTCAAAAGAAGTATAAAAAATGAGAATAATGCATTGAAAAGCAGAATTTTCCAAATGGAAAAGGAGGCACAAAAATTCACTGAAGAAAAAAAAGCTTCTTAAAGAGTAGAATTAGTCAAATGGATAGAGAAATTAAAAACTCACTGAATAAAATAATTTCTTAAAATTTAGAATTTAGTAAATGGAAGCTAATGACTTTATGAGAATTCAAGAAACAATAAAACAAAACTAAAGGAATGAAAAAATAAAATGCAATGTCAAATATCTCATTGGAAAAATAACTGGCCTAGAAAATAGATCCAGGAGAAACAATTTTAAAATTTTTGAACTACCTAAAAGTCATTATCAAAAAAGAGCCTAAATATCATCTTTCAAGAAATTATCAAGGAAAACTGTCCTGATACTCTAGAACCAGAGAGTAAAATAGAAATAAAAAGAATCCACCTATCACCTCCTGAAAGATATTTCAAAATGAAAACTCCCAAGAACATTATAGCCAAATCCCAGAACTCCCAGGTCAAGAAAATCCCCAGAGAAAGAATGGATGGCGTCTGAATACAGAATTAAACATGCTTTTTTTATTTTATTTTCCTTGAGGTTTTTTTGTCTGTTTTCTTTCGCAATATGACTGCTATGGAAATGTTTTGCATGACTACAGATATATAACTTATACCAAATTGCTTGCCTTCTCAATGAGGGGGGTGGAGAAGGAGGAAGGGAGAGAATTTGGAACTCAAAGTTTTAGAAACAAATATTAAAAATTGCTTTTACATACAATTGGAGAAAAATAAAATGCTAAAGATGAATCAGTTAAAAAGACTTTCCCCATATTTTCCTATTGAAATAAAAATGCAAAACCTACTATTGGGGCAGCTAGGTGGTACAGTGAATAGAACACCAGCCTTGGAGTCAGGAGGACCTGAGTTCAAATATGACCTCTGACACTTGACACTTACTAGCTATGTGACGTTGGGCAAGTCCCTTAACCCCAATTACCTTGACTTCCCCCCTCCAAAAATAAAACCTATTATCTCACCATCAAAATATAGAAGAAGAAGAAGAAGGGGAAAAGATGTAGGGGACAACATTCAGATAAAGTTTATCACAGACATCTACCAATCTCACCAGCACTTGATCACCTTTCTTGACACTTTTAACACATTTCTTTTCACCCCATCTACTCCCTTAATCTTTAGTGACTTTGATATACATATTTCATCACCTGTGGTGATGAAAAGATCAAGGTTTTGACCAACTCTGTGAGTAACCATTAGTCAAGGAATATAAGAGAAAATGTGACCAGGGCTGGAAAGGGTACCCAAGGATGCTGTGTCATCAGGATAGAGCCAGGTCTCAGGGAGTGTCAGATGAAAGGTGAGAGGAGAGGAAGAAGTTACAAATGAGGGAGATTCCAGAGGGTATAGTAGAAGAGATAAGCACATCTAGAATGAAATTTTGTGGGAGAGGAAAATAGATACTAATGAGGGAGCTAACAACTGTGGCTGAGAAGAGGAATTCGTTCTTTGGTCATGGGGGTAGCATTCAGAGATGGGGAGAGTAAGAAGGAATAGGACTATGCTGAACATTAGGCGATTAATCCAGACAGAATATCAGTGATTTAATCTGAGAAAGGCAATAAGAAGACTTGGCCTCATGGTAAATGGTGTTTCTGTGTCCTGTGAGGCTCTCCAGCAGGAGGAAGTATGTTCTGGGGTATCTGAAAGCATAGCCAAGAAGCAAGAACTGGAGTGAATCTGAGTGAAGCCTGATCCTGTTGTGACTCAGGAGCTTTTCCAAAGTGTTAGGATAGAAAAGGAGGAGGAGGAGAAGGCAGAGGAGAAGAACAAGAATGAGAATGAGAACATGAAGGAGAAGGGATGAAGAAGGAAAAGGAGGAGGAAGAGAAAGCTGAGGAGGAAGAAGATGAGGAGAAAGAAGTTAATTCAATGACCATGGATTAAGTGCCTACTATATACTAGGCAATGTGCTAAGTGCTGAGGATATAAAAATATTTTTAATGAAAACTCTCTGCTCTCAAGAGAAACTATTGGTTCTTGGAAAGAGTGTCAGTCTGTTCCTTTAAGTCTTTCAACATCACAGTCAATTTGCAAACCCCCATATCCCTCTTTGGCCATTGCTCCCTTGTAAGTATTGGCTCCCCCTATCTTGAGCTCACTATCTTCACTTTTATATTTGTACCCCTAGAACTTGGCACCTACCAAACCCCTATCAGAAGGTAGTTGGGTGGTCCAATGAATAGAGCTCTGGAATTAGGAATACCTGAGTTTAAATTTGGTCTCAGACATTTATTAGCTGTGTGACCTTGGGCAAATCACTTAACCTGTTTGTCTTAATCCACTGGAGCAGGAAATGGCAAACCACTCTAGTATCCTTGCCAAGAAAACTCCATGGACAGTGGAGTTCATGGAGTCATGAAGAGTTAAACATGACTGACCAACAAGGACCCCAACTGGGATGTACTAAGTATTTAATAAATGCTTTTTCTTTCTTTTTTCTGTCCTTCCATCCTTCCTTTCTTTCTTGATAAGAAACTTCTTTCTCCCCCTCCCTCCCTCTCTCCATTCCTTTCACTTTCTTGCTTGCTTGCTTTCTCCAGTGGATATTGTCCTGTATTCCCTCTCACCCCTTTCACCTTATCCCCCTTCCCCTCAGTCAACTCCCTCATTTTCTTTATTCTAAATACTACTCTTTTGTTCTCCACCCTTTTCCACTATGGACCTTTTGCAGTGTTTACATTAGATACAAAGAAATAAAGAAAATGGGCATATTGGTCCAAGGAGTAATCTATACACTCGCACAGAAAACTCTGCAACTTGACAAAATTGTCTTTTCATAATATTCATAGCTTAAAATTCTTGAGTTCCAGATTATCCCTCCCTCCTCTCATCCATTGAGAAAGCAAGCAATACACTATCAATTCTACATGTGAAATCATGCAAAACATTTCCATATTAGCCATGTCACAATAAAAAAGCAAGAAAAAAAGTGAAAAAATCGGTTTCACTCTGTACTCAGAGTTCATCAGTTCTCCCTCTGGAAATGGACAGCATTTTTCTTCATGAGTCCTTTGGAACTGTCTTGGATGATTGCTTTGATCACAATAGCTAGCCTTTCACAGTAGAACATTGCTACAATATTGCTGTTACTGTGTACAATATTCTCCTTGTTCTGCCCACTTCATTTTGCATCAGTTCACATACATTTTCCCAGGTTTTTCTGGAACTATTCACCACATAATTTCTTATAGCACAGTAGTACTCTAGCACAATCATCTACTACAACTTGTTCAGCCATTCTCCAAATGATGAGCAGTCATTCAATTTCAAATTCTTTGCCAACACCAAAAAATACAGTTCATGTAAATATTTTTGTACATATAGGTCCTTTTCCTTTTCTTTGATCTCTTTGGGATACACACCTAGTAGCTGTATTTCTTGATCAAAGGTTATGCACAGTTTTATAGCCCGTTAGGCATAGTTTTAAATTGTTCTCCAGAATGGTTGGATCTGTTCACAAGTTCTCCAGATAATCCATTGATGTCCCTATTTTTCCACATCCCTTATAGTATTTGTCATTGTTCATTTGTTTGACAAATCTTTCTTACTAACCGCTCATGAAATACACTCAGAAGGAATTAGGAACTGAAAAGAAATGGGGTTTGGCACAGTCATTGGTCACCAAATAGAGCTTCCCAAGATGTCTACTGAGAGATGGAGTAACAGATACACTACATAGGCTTAACACAATGGAATCAACTGATATTCAAGCTGAATTTCAAAGTTCATAAAGAAAAGGTGTTGAGTTGGAAAGTGTGGCTGCCTTTATCAACTGAGTGTATGGGCTGTCAGATTGGGCTGAGAAAGAGGTCTCTTGTGGTAGCAGAAACCAGCAAAGACCAGTAATAGAAAATTATGTTAGCTGAATAAAGAGGGAAAGAAAAAATGTAGGCACCCTACAAGGATAACCTGCATGTTGAGTTTGCAGACAAAAAGGAAAACACACTCCTTTTTCTCCCTCTCTCCCAATGTAACCCATCCTTTGAGACCAAGTTCAAGTCCAACCCATTCATGAGGCCTCCTTAGACCAATCCATCCTACTGTCATCTCCTTTTCTGAGCTCTTATAGCCCTGAATACTGCAGCTTTAATGGAGTTGTGATTCTGCTAGGTGCAGTATTGCCTTCTCCCCTCCATCAACACCACATTCCAGGCCTTCTTGTCCCATGTTTTCCTACATGTCCTTCATAGCACTACCCAATGGGTTGGGGCCTTCCTCTTGTTCCTTGGCTGTCTTAGGCACCAATATGCCTCTCTAGTCATGCACTTAACACCTCTCACCCTTGCCACATGTCCTTCCCACCTCCTATTCCTTAACCACATCCACATGTGTATTATGATTTCATATTTCATGAAGATAAGTTATATTTCTCTAAATCAGATATAAGCTCTTTGAAGGCAGGGATCATGCCCTAACCTTAATTGTAACTTTCACAGTGCCTGACACTGCTGTGATTGGTGTTGGCACTCCAGAAATATTAAGCCTGACTATTTGGGAAGAACATTTCCTTCCACCTGCCACCACGAGTACACATCCATACAAATGGACACATGTACATGTGCATTCAAGCACATGCAGGTCCCTTTGATGTACATCCCTAGATGAAAATAAAGTGAGATGTAGTGACAAACATGTTCAACTTCAAGTTAATTTACCTGGGTTCAAATCTTGTCTCTGACATGGGCTAACTGCCCATAACCTTGAGTAAGTCATTCATGTCTCAGTCTGTTTCCTGATTTGTCTGATAGATAGGAGAGTCATCCCAATGCCCACCTAGCAGAGTTATTGAGAGGCTCTGTTAACCTCCAAGGACTCCAGAATGTGCAAAAATTATTAATACGCCCACGTCCAAAGTGAACAGGATAACACACTTTGCAAGCTGGACTTTTGCAGGGTTTCAGCCAAATGCTTCCTCTTGGCTTTCTCTCGTTTTCTTTTCTTCAGAAGAAAGAAGTATTTTGCAGTAAAGTGGGTGAACTTTGGAGCTCAGAGTCACAGCCTGCCTGGAGCACCATACACTGGCTTTTTTTTCCTTCTAAAGCTCATAATGTGATAATTAAATTGCTAACAGGCACCTTAGTGATGGCATTTGCTGGAAATGCAAAAGCCTCCCCACGATTGCACCTTTCTGTTGAGGCCTCATCCCCGCCAGCACAGGGATCAGCCCTCGCTTCCATTTTTTTTTCTTTTCTCCCTTATATTTTTTTTCTTCAATGAGTACATTAAATTTTTATGTGGAGTGAAATGGGACAGGACTTGTTTCCCATCCACTGCACAATGATTTATTACCCCAAAAAGACCACAGAACTAATTAGCAGAGTAATTAATTAATATAAATTTGCATATTTGCATTTGCAATTAGTGCAGCCGACTGATTAGTTTGAAAATGGGAAGTTTGACTCATTAGATGTTAGTGTCTGCTGGACTGGAAAGCAGCTGCCAGATGAGGCGAGGAAGGGGAGATTCAGCCTGTGTGTTTCTTTTGTTAAGAGAGCAGACGCTATGCTAGAATATCCAAGGCAAGACAGCAGAGTTGGCTATTTTCAAAAATAATCAAAATAAATTCTTTTCTGTCTTTTCTATAGTCGATGTTCCTTGGCCTTCTTTTTCCTTTTGGCCTACGGCAAAGCTCCCCCAGCCAAACCCTGAAATCTAATCCTACTCTTGAAACTGGGGCTCACTCCATTCCTTTTAATGGCAGAGGTATCATTCACATAACCCCTGTTGTTTATGAGGAAAGCAGCAAGCAGCCTCTCTTTTAACATCCCAAAGAGTTTCTTACAACCCCAGACACAACTGCTGGGGCCAAATGGGCCATGGGAATCTTAGTGGCCCCAAAGGGGGTTGGGGGCAAGAATGTCTTTAAGCCCCCTTCTTTATTCTCCAAGCTGGTTAGTGAGCCCCAAAGTCGAGGCCCTTCGGGCCCCAGAACACTGTGGGGTCAGCAGGGAGTTTACAGAGAGGCCCCTTCCATTTGTGCAGAGTGTCACGGGGCCAAGATGATGCAAACATAAGTCAAGGACTTTAAAGGCTTCCAGCAAAATGGGAGAGTTGCATCATTATTCTGCACAGAGTCTGGAAGAAAGGGAACGAAAGGAAAACATTCTGCCCAACCTTCCCTGAGAGCTTTTGCTGGCTTCAATTCTCATAAACAACAGAGGAAGCCACTCTGGTTAAAAGTTCTGATTAGAAGGAAGCCAGAGACCCATGTTTTTGTCTTTATATCATTCAGGCTGAGCACAGTGCAGGGCACATGGCAAGCCTTTAGTGCATGTTCCTTGTATGACTGAATTATGAAACTGAAGGCCTTGGGTTCCTGAAATTACAGACAGAAATCTGCAAAGCACCTTAGAAATCATCTGCTCTGACTAGCCCTTTCATTTTACAGATAAGGAATCAGAGGCCCAGAGAGGTTTAGTAACTTCCCCAAAGACACACAGAGGATCCCAGCTCTAAGATGACAGGGACCTCCAAAGCCATGGAAACATTTTACAGAAAAGGCCCAGAGAGATTTAGCCCCTTGTCTATAGTTGCACAAGAAGGACTTATGTAGACTCTCTGTTTTCAGTAGAACGGATGTTCTCTGAGGAATGCTTTCACTTGTCTTGTTTTCCCCCCACCTAACAATGAGGCCTACACCGATTTCACATTTTTTCCTTGCCCAGATCACTGACCTCTTCATTATGGGGCATTCCTACTAAGGAAGCCCATCCACCAATACAAACAACCAATTTCCTTATGACTTGTCATCTTTGTCTGGGGCCATGAGGCCTTGGCCAGGGCTACAGAGCTAGCCACCATGAGAAGTGGTCATTGAAAGCACATCTTCTGGGCTCTGAGAGGGCTTGGTTGATCAGTCAGTAAACAATAAGCATTAATTAAGCCCCTACTGTGTTCCAGGAACCGTGTTGAGTGGTGGGGCTATAAAGAAAGGCAAAGACAAGTCACTGATCTCAAGGAGCTCCCAGCCTAATGAGACAGACAAGACTCAAACAGCTGTGTCCAAACAAAAGGATTACAGGAAAATCTGAGCTAATTAACAGAGGAAAGCCACTGTCATGAAGGGGCTGAAGGAAAGACTTTGTATATGGGGTGGGACTTTAGCTCCCAAAAGGAAGTCAGGTAAGCCAAGAGGGAGAGATGAGAAGGGAGGGAGTGCTAGGTATGGAGGTCACCCCTGAAAACGCCAAGAGCTGAGAGGAGTGTTTGTTTGAGGAACAGCAAGGACACTCATATCACTGGAGGACAGAGTTATGTGGGGAGGAATAAGATGCAAGAAGAATGGAAAGGTAGAGGGCAGGTTATAAAGAGCCTTCAATGCCAAACAGAGGATTTAATATTTGAGCCTGAAGGGGATCGGGAGCCACTATTGAGTAGGTGGTGATATTGTCAGACCTGTGCTTTATTTAGCAAGATGACTTTGAAAGCTGAGTGAAGGATGGACTATGGTAAAGAAAGATAGGTTACAGGAAGACCAAACATCGGCCTATTGAAATAGGTCAAGCCTGAAGTGATGAGAGGCCCACACCAGAGTAGGGTGGTGAGTGTCAGAGGAGAGAAAGGAACATGTGAGAGAAAGTTACAAAGGCAGAATCAACAGGATTTGGCCACAGCTTGGATATGAGTGGTGAGAGGGTGAGGAATTGTGGTGATTGTGAAATGTTGGCAGAATAGAATGGTCAATGAAAAGACATTTATTTAGGTTTTTTTAATGCTACTTCTGGAAAAATGGAAATGTAAAGTTCTTCTCTTGATATATTTGCATCTGGCTCATTTGTGCTAATAAAAAAGTTTTTCAAATAGAGCCTATGACTGCAGTCCTTGAGCCACCATTACGGGGGCAGGATTTCTATTTAATGTGTTCATTCCATTCTTCTACATAGTAAATAAAGATTCTAAAAGACATTGTTTAACTCCAAAATTGATTCCACCACGGGTCAATTCATGGTCCCCATCTGCTTAGAGGCATGGTCTCCAACTCCATTTCATCGAAGTGTTTTGGCAAAGATAATTCATTTATATTTTGAGATATCGTGGGGCCTTCCTATATATGTTGAGGCAGGAGACTTGGATGGCCTGGGTCTAAAATTGTCAGTTAAACATTTGCTGTCAAAGGAAAGCCGACTACTGAGAAAAATCCTATTCTTGATAAGATCAGGCACAATTAAGGAAAGAACTGGTATCAGAACTTGATCGATCTTATTAGAGGAAGGAAGAAGAGAATATTAAATCAATCGACACACATATACTAAGGACCTACTATGTGCTAGGCCCTGAGCTAGCTATTGGGAACACATAGACAAAGCATTTTGGAGAGTCCCTGTTCTCAAGGAGCTAACGTTCTATCAGGGAAGACCACGTGCATACGTATAATATACACACAATAAATTCAAAAATAATTCAATATAGCTAAGGAGAGGAGGTTTGTGGATTTGAGGGTAGGGGCAAGGGATCAAGAAAGACTTCACGTTGAAGGTGGTGCTAAGTATAAAAAGCAGTAAAGGATTCAACAATGCAGAGGAGAGGACGGAGTATGTTACAGACGTTGTGGGTATCCAGAGAAAATATGTAAGGTGGGATGTAGAATGCTGGATATGTGGAATAGCAAGACAGATTTGGCTGGACCGTAGAGTGCAACTTATAATAAGGCTGGAAAAGTAGCTTGGAGAAAGGTCGTGACGTTCATTAAAAGTCACACAAAAGCATGTTTATTTTGTCTTAGAGGCAACAAGGAGCCATTGTATTTTTTGTAATAGGAAAGTGATACAGTCAGACCTGGACCTATAGAAAAATCACCTTGGCAGGCATGTGGAGGATGGAACAAGGAAAAAGTCAAGGCAAGGAGATCAATTAGTAGACAACTTGAATGATGTTTTGCTCAGAATTTTTCAAGGAAAAAAAATGGGTTACCCTTTTTAACTAAGGGGAAAAATAAGATTGAAAAACAAAAGAAATCTGCATCTTGTTTTGAAGTCTCTGAATCATACTTTTAATTGGTTGTTTTGGCTTGTTTGAAAGAGTTGAAAATTGTGGAGATACGGAAAAACTTGAAAAACTGAGCTGACAAAATGGCTCAATATTTTGTTATTTCTGCATACCATTTATAGGTATTACTTGATCCACAAAGAAATAAAGTCTGTCAATCAGCTAATCATTGGCAGTGTGGTCTAGTAGGTGGAGTTTGGGATTTAGAGACAAGATAATCCATGTTCAAACTACCACCCAACTTTGATTTGAAGACCCCCCAGTGTTAAGGAAGCCATTACCCTAAGGTGACTATCCCACGCTTTGGACAGTTTTAATTGTTAGTTTTCTTTTTCTTTCTTTTTTTCTGACATCAAACCAAAATCTGTTTCTCTTAAAAGCTAAACATGAGGGAAGGAGACCAATTAGGAGTCAATTCAAACAATGTTTTATGCAGAATTTTGCAACTTTCTCCATAGTTCCCTTGACTTTCTTTTTTGGAACAGATAGGAAAAAAAGTAAAATTCTTTTTTCAATATAGTCGACTCCTCTTTGGTTGTTTGAAGAAAGCCGGTATATGCCCCCTGAGTTTCCCTTTTTCTGAGTAGAGCATCTCTAGTTCTCCAACTGACCCACATATTAAGGGGTCTTATAGTCCCCTCTCAGCCAACATTTCTCTAAGCCCTTTCTAGTTTTGTTGTTGGTGAACCATTTTAGTCATGTCCAACTCTTTGGGAGCCCATTTGGGATTTTCTTGGCAAAGATACTGGAGTGGTTTACCATTTCCTTCTCCAGCTCACTTTCCAGATGAAAAAACTGAGACAAATATGATTGAGTGACTTGCCTACAGTCGCATAGCCAAGAAGTGTCTAAGACCAGATTTGAACTCCGAAGCTAAGTCTTTCTGACTTTAGATCCTATACTTTATCCACTGCACCACCTAGGCACTCCATTGAAATCCTTACTCAAATAAAATAGTTCACCTAAGTAGAATAGCATGGCGATTGGACCTGTGATTTCATCGGTATAGGAAATTCCCAGAAGAGGAAATCCCTCCTGCTTAGACTTGCCCAGAACAAGGGAAGTTGTGTTTCAGTCTGGTAAAAAGTGACACACCTAGTATATGTCAGGTCTTCCTAGCTCTTCAGGTCAATTATCTGGTCACTGTTATCTTTATCTAAGAAAGAGGTTTGGGGTTTTTAAAAATCTGATTTATTTCATGCTTTTTTTCCTGTTAAACCTACCCCAATGTTACCAGGCTAAAGCACCACCATATTTCACCTCACATAAATACAAATCAGAGTTGTGAATCTTTCTCTCTACTGTGCTCTCTCCCAGTGACTACTCCTGACCCCAAGATATTTGCCTACCAAACTCCAGGAAGATTATTGGATTTGGAATCAGAGTGCCTTATGTTCAAGACTTCATTCTGCTACTTATTAGCTATGTGATCCTGGACATGTCACTTCGTTTCTATACACCTCAGTACCCTCATCTCTAAAACAAGAGAACTGAATTCAACAACCTCTAAGGCCCCCAATTCTTATTCTATGAACCCAGGATTATCTTCCTCTAGTACACATTCATGATAACAATCATACAACCCTTTTGATTGACAAATGGTTTGGGGTTCATTTTAGAACTCTAAGAGGTTGATAATCTCATTCTTATCGTTTGAATTCATGAAAAAAGAGTGTTACTCACCCAGTTTCTCATGGCAACTGAGCCAGGTAAACCTGAAACAAATATACCCAGTGGGAAAACTTTATATTACTGCTCAGAGCAGTAATGCAGGACACTGCTTTAGAAGGACAGTACCATGCACACTCTGTAGTATTACTGGTAGATGCGCATGAAAGGGAGTTTCCTCAAAACTGGCATCAGCTGAACCTCATGCTTATCAGCAGAAAAGCTTTCACAGCTGCATGAGATCTGAGGAGTGACAAACAGGGGCTCCTCACTTATCTTTTTCATTCCATACCCTCAATCTGGGATTTCATGGAAGTCTATGCTGAGCACCAAATAAGCATGCCCACCCATGTTATGTGAGTCATGATTTTGACCATGATTTTGCCATAGCTCTGATAATCTGCTATATGAGAAAGAAAATGGTGCATTTATTTCTACTTTTGATGAGAAAGTAAATGAAGAGTACCATTTAGGGGACTTCACAGACAACATAACTGTAGAATATATTTATCTTTTGCTAATCCATAGTAGTAGTTCTAAATACAAGACATGAAACAGAAGAGATCATGAAGGGTTCAAAAAATATCTTCCAAACACATCTCTTCTGCCATAGGCAGCTAAGTGGCAGAGTCGATCTGGAGTTAGAGGGACCTGAGTTCAAATCCAGCCTTAGACACTTAGCAGCTATGGGATCCTAGGCAAGTAAGTAAATTTTGGTGGTGGTGGTGGTAGTGGTGGTTGGGAGTCTTTTCAGTCATATCCCACTCTTCATGACCCCATTTAAGGTTTTCTTGGCAAAGATACTGGAACAGTTGGCCATTTCCTTCTCTAGCTCATTTTACAGATTAGGAAACAGAAACAAACAGTGTTAAATGACCTGCCCAGGGTCACATGACAAGTGTGTGAAGCCAGACTTGAACTCATAAAGATGAATATTCCTGACTCCAAACTCAGTGCTCTTTCGACCCCTCCTCTTAGCTGCCCTAAACTAAACTTTGGTCTACCTCAGTTTCCACGTATTTAAATAGCTCTAATAATAACAGCTACTTCCCAGGGTTATTATAAAGATAAAATGACAGCACTATAAACATGCTAACTATTATTATTTTTGCTAGAATCTTTCCTATTTCTCACATACAGTTCTGTTCAGAAATAGAAAAAAATATTTGCTTACTTTTGATTTTGATTCATAGAATTCTAATCCAGATTAGCAGCATTGTCCCTAGCTTTCCACTGTTCTCCAATAAGATTTTACCAATGAGTTTATATTCTGAACCAATGTTCTGCTTGGATGCCATCTTTCTCTGCTCAGCAAGTAAGCCAGTATTTGCTGACAAAGTGTTTTAGGCTCTTTTCCTCTCATCATTATGACAATTGATCCACATCCCTTCAATTTCGATATAAAACTATTATAATTGGTAGTAATTTATTTTCTTCTATCCATAGCCCATTTTCAGCATCAATAACTTATTTTAAAAGGTCAAGATAGAGCTATTTTAATAATATGTCACATCTTCATTTTTATTCTTTCTTTTAGCACTGTATTAATTTTGATCTTTGCTTGAACAAGTCAGTGGTCTGACTACACAAAGAAAGTTTATTCAAGAATGTCTACCACATTAATAACACTTCATTTCCTCTCTACTAAAATGTAATCATCTCAGAGATGTAACTGGCAAGAAAACAACAAAAAGATGAAAGATAGAAAAGATCTGCAAGGATGTTTCTGACAAACTACATGAACTCCTGTTCCTCATCATAGAGACAGAATTGTTACTGAGCAGAATAATGATGGGAAAGGCAGATGGCATAGACCAAATGTATCCAGTTGAGATTTCTCTAGCAGCAGCACAATTGCAAGGGAGTGCTTATCAGGGAATATGAAGGAGAGAAAGATACCTAAAACATGGAGAAATATTGGACTTCATTAATACAAAAAAGTGACAAAAGAACACTCCGCATGCCTGTCTTACCATAGATCCAAATGCATATATGTGTGTATGTATGTGTTGTGTATGTTCCGTTGTTTTTCAGTTATGTCCGACTCTTTGTGACCCCATTTTGGGTTTTCTTAGCAAAGATGCTGGAGTTGTTTGCCACTTCCTTCTCCAGTACATTTTACAGATGAAGAAATGGGCAAACAGGGTGAAGTGACTTGCCAAGGGTCACACAGCTGGGAAGTGTCTGAGGCCAGATTAGACCTCAAGAAGATTAGTCTTCCTGATGGCAGGTCCAGCACGCTATCCACTGTGGCATCTCACTGCCCATATTACATATATGTGTATGTATATGAATTAGAATTATCTACAGCTATGTGATACTGGGGATAGACAGAGTGCTAGACCTGAAAACAGGAAGATATGAGTTCAAATCTAACCTCAGAAACTTACTAGTTGTGTGACCCTAGGCAAATCACTCTGCCTCTGTTTGCCTCAGTTTCCTCATTTGTAAAGTGGGGATGATAATAATAGCACCTACCTCCCAGGATTTTTGTGAGTGTCAAATGAAATAAAGTGTTCAGCACCTGTTAACTTATTCAGTGCTAATACAAATGTTAACTATTATTATTACCTGGAGAGTATTTTGCAGATGGGTATTATTATGGAAGAGACAGGCTCTTCTAACAAGCAACATTATGCAAGAGAGCACATATTTACTATGACATAATTAACTAAAATCTGTAAAGGACACAAAATTTCATCATGTTTGCTATTTGTTGACTACAGGAAAGTTTTTACTCTGGTAGAGCAAAATGTCATTCTTAATGTCTCTCCTCCAGCAAGGTGTTTCCCATGCATACATCAAAATTATACAAGATTCCTTGAATTATATAACAACAGATATAACCTTGTTTGATGAATCACTAATCATTAATATCAAGGCAAGATAGAAAAGAAGGAGACATCTGCTCATCACAGGTGTTCACCGCTATCATGGAGATCCAGGACAGAATCCAAGTCAAGCGGGATTGCTTAGAGATGGTGAGGTCCTTCAGATACTCCTGTTTGTAGATGACTTTGTGCTAGATGAACCCAACCCTAGGAAGCTGTAGAGTCCCCTAAATGAGTTCCATAATGGCTTAAAATAATTTGGCTTAACCATTTAAGTTGTAAAAAACAAAATAAGTGGATGAAGGATAACTATTTTCCAGAATATATTATGAAGTTACATGAATATCTTGGACAAATCCAATGAATAGACAATGAATTAGATGCAGAATTAAACAGGTGCAGGAAAGTGGGTTGGATTGCATTTGGGAAACTAGGAAGGTATTTTTTCTTAATGTCTTCACACTAGCTGCCAGCATGGGTATATGATCCTGAGCCATGGACTAGGACTTTCTCTGTCTCTCTGTCTCTCTGTCTCTCTGTCTCTCTGTCTCTCTGTCTCTGTCTCTGTCTCTCTCTCTCTGTCTCTGTCTCTATCTCTCTCTCTCTGTCTCTTTCTGTCTCTCTGTCTCATTAAAAATAAGAATAAGTACCACTCTAATGAAAATTGAAAGTCACATGGTAGAGATATGCAAGCTGTTATGTACCGAAAATAAGGAATTACAAAAAAGAACCAGAATAAATGATATCATTGAAGAAACATTGGAGTGAAAACTAGGAAATGTTGGTCATATGATAAAAATGAAAGATAATCATGGTACGTTGCAAGGATTCTAGTGATATCATAAATGTCAATACAAAGTAAAAAAGATCCCCATCACACTGAGTCAATCTCCTTGTGGCAAAATTATCAGAAGACACGAGCAAGAGCTGCATAGGATGTGCAGATAGGGTTGGATTTGAACCTGAAACACTGGAGGAACTACATACATTAATGAGACTGTAGATCCATTTTGATTTTTCAATAAGACAGAAGGGACATACAGTGGTACTAATATAAAAAACTTTTATATGAACTTCTGGTGAGGTGGCAGAGCAATATACAGCATGAGAACCAATTCTGCTAAGATGTTTTCAATAATCAAAGAGATCATAACAATGGGGAAAGGACCCACATGTATAAAATATGTATAGCAGCTCCTTTTGTGGTGACAAAGAATTGGACATTGAGGGAATGCCCAACTATTGAGGAATGGTTAAACAAGGTGTGGCATATGCATGTAATGGAATACTATTGTGCAATAAGAAATAAGGAGAACTTTGTAGACAGTTATAGACACATAGTATGTGGAACAGCTAACTTTGATAGACTGGGCTCCTCTCAGCAATGCAGGGTTATAAGATGACTTCAAAAGACTCATGATGGAAGGGGATATCCACATCTAGAGAAAGAACTACAGAGTCTGAATGCAGAATGAAGCAAACTACTTGTTCTCTCTTTCTGTTTTTGTTTCTTCTTTCTCATTGTTGACTCCATTGGTTATAATCCCTCTATACAACTTGATTAATGTTTAATGTGAAGGTATTTGTAGATCCTATAGGATTTGACTGCATGCCTCTATGGGGGGAGGGGGAGGAGAAGGATGGGGGGAAAATTCAAAACTCAAGGGATTGTGAAACTGAATGTTGTAAACTAAAAGTAAATCAATATTTTTAAAAAATGATGAGCAGATGGACTTCAGAAAACCCTGGAAAGATTAATATGAATTGATGCTGAGTGAAGCAAACAGAACCAGAAGAACATTGTATACAGTAACAGCAACATGGTGTGATGGCCATCTTTGATAAACTTAACAAAGATCTAAGGCAATTCCAAAAGCCTCATGATAGAAAATGCTGTCCACATCCAGAGATAGAACTAAGGAGTCAGAATGCAGATTGAAGCAGACTATTTTCTCTTTTTTTTTTCTTCTGTCTTGTGATTTTGCCCTTTGGTTCTAATTCTTCTTTACAACATGACTAATGTGGAAATATGTTTACTATGAATGTACGTGTATAGCCTGTATCCTATCAGTATCCTATCACATATCATCTAGGGAAGGGCAGAGTAGAGGGAGGGGGAGAAAATTTAGAACTCAAAATCTTATAGAAATGAGTGAAAAAAACTAAAAACAAATAAATAAATAATATTTTAAAAGAGAAAAAAATAATAGAAGGTAATTCAGAATTTCAGAGACTTATGTAGGACTTTCAGACGTATCACTCTGACTACATTTCATATCATATATCATATGAAATTCCAGCTGGATTATCAATTTAAATATAGAAAGGAACTATGCTAGTGAAAAAGATGGGATAATTTACATATCTCAATTGTGTTTGGAACAAATTTTCCATTTACCAAATGAATGGAAAAATGTGGAGGATAATGTGGAATTAATCATATGAAAAACTAAAATTACTTACATAACAAACCACAATCAAGGAAAAAAGAAAACCAGACTGGGAAAATATTTATGGCAAATATGACATTAAAAACTTATGATCTGAAATTTATAAGGAATTTATAAAAAGAATACTCAAAGATATTTATTAACTCTCAAGGGAGCAAATGATCAAATCTTATGAATAGAAATTTTACAAGTTAAGGAATTCAAATAGAAAATAATCATTGAAGAAATTTTTAAGCTCTCTAAAAGCCAGAAAAATGCAAATTAAAATAACTTTTAGGTACTAACCCATTCCTGTCAAAATGGCAAAAATGGTTTAAAATTACAAAACTCAACATTGGCAGGATTGTAAAGAGACTGTGCTCTCATATACTGCTGGTGGGATTTCAAATGTGTGTAATCTTTCTGGACAGTCATCCAGCTGTATACTGCAAGAATATGTTTTATAGTTTGGCCATTGATTCAATATTGGCAATATGAGTCCCAGACAATATAGTCTGAAGAGAAATAAGGGATTACAGGAGCAAAGATAATAGCAATGCTGTTTATAACTGCAAAAAAATGGAAATGATCAAAAGATCCAACAACTGTAAGAAGACTTCATGAATTGTGGTTTAACCATGTCATAGAACATGGTAAACATTCACAAGCATGGTGAATGCAAAGAAACAAGGGAACACCCATGTGTGACAGTGTGAGGCAGAGAAAATAGCAGGGAAAAGCACACTGAGTATGACCATATGAAAGGGGAAACATGTATACAGAAGTCCAAACAGAACAAATGAAAAAGACAAGAAATGTTGATGATGAACTTAGTTACCCCAAGTCAACCAATCAATCAAACATTACTAAGCACCAGTATATTCAAGTTAATATGTTGAAGTGCCAATGGCTGTCAAATGTTTGGTTTCTGTTTAAAATTTACATAACAAAATGTCAAGCCTCCCCCCCCAAAAAAAGTACCACAATAATTTTAAAATTCTTTACTGTTGTTTTGTGCTTTCCTTTTTTTTCCCCCCAAAAACCCCTTATGGATAATTAGTCCATTAGGTGAATTAAACCCTTTGCTATTTCAGTAAAACCCATTCCAGGCTTTTAATATATTAAAATGGAAGGCATTCTGGAATGTGCCTCTCCTAACTTTCCCTCTGTCCCACATCTCTATGGATTATATTTCTTCTAAATATGCCCCAATAGGAGAGCCCATTATGACCATGACTACCGAACTTTAGTATTGAAAATTGTGTTTTGTGTATTCATCCCCTCTCCATCTTTCACAAACTATAAGACTTAATAGCGATTAACACCAAACCACAGCACTTTCAAATTAGCGATAGCCCTGCCAATTCTAATTGGTATTCTAATTAGCCCGACCAATTCGACTAATTAAGAACATTAAACTTTTTAACAAAGACGATCTTGCTTTGTGTGTTGTGTAATGGAATTTAAAAGGGATTTGGGGGGAGCTGGTGTAGAAAGAATAAGATTGAATTCTCAATAAAGAGATAGATTGGGAGAAAAGCCTGGAGATGTGCAAATTTGAGGAGGTTCACAAGGTGAACATTTAACGTACTGCCTATTATTTGATATATTATGAGCTACAGCCTTCTTTGAATTTTGGGGAGGAGAAACAATGTGGTCATGATTCTAGGCCCACCATGATCCAATTTCTACCACCTTCAACCTCCCAGTCTCCCAATCCCTAGCTTCCTTCAAGGCTTCCCTTAAGTGCACCTTCCAACAGGAGGCTTACACGTGTTTCCCCAGTTATAACTCCCCATTATTTTGAATATGTTTTATATTTACATTGTTGTGTGTGTATGTGTATATATAAAAATATGTATACACATGTGTGTGTGTTTCTTCCAGCAGAATGTAAGCACTTGGAGGACAGAGACTGTTTCGTCTATCTTTGGATCCTCAATTCCAGGTAGCCTGGTTCATAGCAAGCACTTAATAAATACTTGTAGGAGGAATGAATGTTCCTGCATATGGAAACAATTTGTCAGGAGATGTTAAAGGGAAATCCCATACTCTATAATTTCAGAATGATTTAGTACTATTAGTCATGCAAGTGTATTGACAGCAAACCATGTCAATTGCAGTTAGAGATATTCTGTTGTCTAACTACAATTCTCTGCAATTTTCAGAGTGAGCTGAACTGAAGTTCTCCCTTTATGCCCAGACTTGGAGCCAGAAGACCTTAGTTGAAATCCTGGCTCACCTATTTCTTCCTGTGTGTCCACATGTGTGGCTTTGAACACTCTAGGTCTATTTCCTCATATGTAAAGTGCAAGGCTTTGGGGCGGCTAGGTGGCATAGTGAATAGAGCACCAGCCCTGGAGTCAGGAGGACTTGAGTTCAAATCCAGACCCAGACACTTGGCAGACTTACTAGCTGTGTGACTTTGGGCAAATCACTTAACCCCAATTGCCCTCCAAAAAGAAAAAAATAAAATAAATAATGAAATGAAATGAAACGAAATGAAATGAAATAAAATTCAAGGCTTCAACCAGCCAATCTCCATGGTCCCTTTCAGCTCTGAATTGATGATTGAGTGCTTAGTACAGAGCATACAAAGTAGGAGCTTAATAAATAACTGTTGACTTGATCCAATCCAATGATAGTTTTATATCATAATAAAACCCGACACTAATCTATGCTATGATAATACGCATACTCTTTACTCTGGAAACCTAGAAAACATTTCTAGGAAGGAGATGACCATGGATTGTCTCTCCTGGACACAAAAGCCTGTTTATTTCTCATCCATATTCTACTACTGTTGCTACATACCTGAATCACAGAGATTCACAGTATCAAGAGAAGGAAGCCTACAGATGTTGATTCATCAAGGGCAATGAGATTAGAGTGAGAGCGACCATGGGATGTGGATAGACAGTTACTTTGAGAGGTGGAGGACTTAGGTAAAAATCCTGGTTTTCTAAATTATTAATTTAGAATTGAATGGAAGTTCATTGAGGTTAGGAAAAGTTTCATTTCGACTTTGCTTCCCCAGCACCCAACACCATGCCTAGCATAAAGTAGACATTTTATAAACACTTCATTCCTTGATTGATTGGATGATTTGTTGTTGACCTGTATGACCCTGGGGGAGTCATTTCTCCTCTGTGGAACTCATTTTATTCATCTACAAAATGAAGGGACTGGGTTAAATGATCTCTGAGGTCCTCTCCAGCTTCAAATCTATGATGCCAAAGATACAATGTTTTTTCATGGCAGGTCATTACTCAAAAGGACAATACCAGAAGACATTAATTAATAAAAGATGTACACATACAATACCACTCCCTGTCTATTTTCTGTTCAAAATTACTGTTCTTGAGCAGAACCAGAAAAATTTGTGCACAGTCACAGACACATCATATGTGTGATGACCAACCTTGATAGACTGGACTCTTCTCAGCAACGCACAGTTAAAAGACAACTCTACAAGTCTCAGGATGGAAGGAGATATCTACATTCATAGAAAGATCTAGAAAGAACAGAGTTTAAATGGATACTGAAACAATACATGCTATTGTTCTTTTTCATGTTTGGTTTTGCTTCTTTTTTCCCATTGTTCACTCCATTGGTTACAACCCTTCTATATAAACAGACTATTGAACATTGAGAAAATATTTGCAGATCCTATACATGATTGCATGCCACCATGGGGGTGGGGAGGTAGGGAGGGGAGAAAATTTGAAACTCAAGGGATTGTGGAACTGAATCTTGTAAACTAAAAGAAAATAAGCAAGTCAATGAAAAAAATTACTCTTCTTGTTCCTTCACGTTTTAATTTTTGGCTTAATCTCCTTTACCCCTCATGCCCATGAGACACAATGACATATTTTTATATATGAACCAGAAAGGTTGGTTTGTATCAAAGTCACTTTACATAGATTTTTAGAATTTCTTGAGTGAATTCAACATAATCTTGACCACGGAGAAACTGAAAAGTAATAGGCCAGTTTAAGCTCACTTTCAACAGACTTCCAAAGTTCTTAGGATAGTTTCGGCCCAAAGTAATCAATCACCTTCCATTTTTTCCATTGTTCAAGTGACACAAAATCACTCCTTAAGGAAGTAGGAGAGGGACTCACCCAGGGAAGTGGAGGGAAGAGGAATGAGTCAAATATCTTTCTACTTAACTAATTCTTACCATGTAGATGCAAAGTATGAGTTATTTATGTGCTACTGAAAGATTACAAGTGGTAGAAGCATCCTGTACATTTCAGCATTTTGGTGCAAAGCCCTGGTTGCAGTTCTACTCAGACATTTGTGGTTGTTCTTAATCATTTTTTCAGTCAAATTTTATTCTTTTTTACTCCATTTGGGGTTTTCTTAGGAAAGACACTGGAGTAGTTGGCCATGTTCTTCTCCAGCTCATTTTGCAGGTGAGGAAACTGAGGCAAACAGAGGTAAATGACTTTTCCAGAGTCACACAGCTAATAAGTATCTGAATCCAGAGTTGAACTCATAAAGATGAGTCTTCCTGACTCCAGGCCTGGCACTCTATCTGCCATGCCACCTAACTGCCCCCCCATTTAGGCATACTTTTGAATAATTTGGTAAACATTTATTTAGGCCTATTTTATCTTAAGCAAAATGATAAGAACCAGGCATACGAAGGCAAAAAAAAAAGAATCCCTAACCTCAAGAAGTAAATCATCAAAATTTCATATTATGATCATTTGTTTTCTAGTCCAAACATCCAGTCCTGGATTGTTTGAGAGCAGCAAGCTCAGTTTCAAATTTCGTCTTCAGCATGTCCTAAGAAATGGTGGCATTAGGAAATGACCTCTAATTCTAGTTCACACAATATTTGAAAAGTTCCCTCCCACTTGCATTTTTATTCATTGTAATGAAAAAAAATCTTTTCTTTCAATTTACAAATGCTCTTGCAAAGGCATAGTTTTTCTATCCTCCCTTGATGTTCACCAGGATAAGTAACACAAAGCAATTATGCCAATTATTTGAACACATTGCTATCTCGCTGCCTCTCTTCTATGCCCTTTGCCACACATTCACCACTTCTAAGCCTTCCCACCCCAGAGAATCCATTGGATCACTTCAGATCAGGAACTAAGATACTTTTGAACCTTTTGAACCTTTGGTGATCATTCTCCTCCCCTCACTCCTTTGCCCTGATCCGCTTCTGAAATTGTATGTGTATCTGCACTGACATATGAGATTTCAGGATTGTGCCATGTTTGCTCATGTGCACATATCTCATGCATATGTCATGCATCTATTTATAAAATTGGGGCTGAAATCACTTCCACCCCCTTTGGCCCAGATACATCCATTAGATGAGAACATATTTCAACTGAACCAATCAAATGAGAGGTATAAATGTGACCCAAAGTTCTTGTCAATGAAATACTTTAGATAAACATGAAAAGTCCTTGGGTGAATTGGATGTGGCGGAGGAGGAGCTAGAAAAATGAATCCCAATGGCTGAGGCTCACCTGACACTGTAGTGCAGGAAAGGCAGGCACACCTTGGGATATTAGCAAGTCAAGGCAGAAGTTTCTCTAGGACAGGCCTTCTTAACCATTTCTATTTCATGCTTCTCTTCTTGGCAGTCTGGTGAAGCCTAATGACTCCTCAAAATAATCCTATTTTGGTTTGATAAAATTGAACATTATTGATAATTAATAGATAGTATATCTAGTATTTCTATATCATTTTGAGGTTTGTAAATTGCAATGTATATGTCTGATTTGATTATCACAATAGCCTACACACACACACCCACCCATCATTTTTACATATTAGAAAACTGAGACCAAGAAAGGAGAAATTACTTGTCAAATGTCATGTGGCTATTAAGTGTCTGAACTAGAATTGGAAATCAGGTTTTCCTAACATTCAGTGTAGTATTCTTACCCACTGTTCCACCTAATAGCTATTTTTTCTTTTTAATAATATTTTATTTTCCCCAATTAGAGGTTAAAACCATTTTTAACATTTGTTTAAAGTTTTGGGTTCCAAATTCCATTCCTCCCCTCCTGTTCCCTGAGATGGTAAGCAATCTGATATAGGTTGTGCATGTGTAATCACATACAACATTTCCAAGAATAATGTTTTCAAATAATTAAAGGAAATGCTAAATTTTAGTTAGAAGTGAGTGAAAATATTAAAATGCAGGCTTCTCTCTTCTAAGTTCATGGTCTTCTCAAAATCTATCCAGGGACTAAGGAACCAGAAAGCTCAGATTAAGAGCCCCTGCTCTAGGGCATGGTCCCTGGTATGGGTGGTAGAACAAGTGACAAGATTGTGGGAGTGGTAACCAGAGAAGGGAAAGATAATTGGCAGGAGTTCATTGATCTCTGTTTTAGCACCATCTTTGGTGCCATGGTCGTCTTACTCTTCCCACCCCCAATGCCCCAGTGCCTGGAATGTATGCCCTCTTCATCTGGCTCTGCTAGTTAACCGCTTCTCTCTCCTTAGGGCTCATGTCAGTTCTCCCAGGTAAACACATCATTTCCTTCCTCAAATTTTCCTGAAGCATTTTTTCTGTTCTCTTATTTGATGCATCACCAGGCTACTTGTGGGATGTGGATGCAAGATGCTAGATTTTGAACAGTGTCAATCAGATACACCTGGGGACAAAGGCAAGAGTCACTCACCACTACTGATTCATTTCTTGCAAATTTTCCATCATCAGGTTCAAAGTCAGTCTGATACATATGGCCTGGAATGTTCTTGGAGATTAATCAAGTCACAAAAACTCACTCTTTCTAATGAGCTCAGCGCTCCACCTTGGAATAAGCTGAAGAAATCTGGCACTGCAGAGATTAGTTTCACCCCTCAATTTAAAATCCAAAACTTACAGTCTTAATCAAAATCATTATTAGTGACCACGTAATTTATTACCATTATCAACTAATACAGAAATAAAAAGAAAAACTTAAGCAAGGAATATGAGGCAGCAATGGTGCTCAGTGTCACCTGTCAAGGGGAAAATAAGGAGCTGCTGACTGGACTTATTGACTATTACCAGCTGTCACCCCTGCCAGCTCAGTCTATTCCTCTCATACACACCTGTCCTCTCTTGTCTTGTTCACTAGTTTATACACTCATCTATCCCTGCCTCACTATCACCTCTCTGCCTTCTTCCAAAGTGACCCCAAAGTTCTGGAGAAGAGTCCCTTCCCCAAGACTACTGGCGCCCCAAAATATACCAAGCTCTCCTGAACAAATTTGAGCTCTCTTCAGATGCCTGTTGACAATCCAGCATGAAAATTATCTGTCTTTTAGTAAAGTCCTCCAGAATCTCTGGGACTTAATTAAAAGCACAGCATTAGTAGCTAAAGGTTCTGTCATCATGGGCCATGACATCTCAGAGATACACTTGTCCTCCCCTTACTTCTATACGTACTGTATCCTATCTGCCGGGTCTAAGTACTTCAAGGGCAAGGACTGTTGGCTGTTTCCATTTGTGTCCCCGGAACCTCATGTCAGTGATCTGTGCATAATTGTCACTTAACAAACAAGAAATTGAATTGAACTGAATGTATGGCATAGCCAAGTTGTGATATTAATAGAAAGAAACATAAGTGTCAGTATATATGACAAATGGCAGCTTCCATGTGTTTGAAGCCATAGCCCTGCTTGTCAACAGGTGTATGTCATTACTGAAATGATAATAAATAAAGATTGCAACACATTCTGCATCTTTTAAGTCATCTCTATGTCTATAAGTAGAATTTATGTGAACTCTTTCTATGGAATCGTAAATATGTTGACGTTGGTGTGTCTGTGTATGTGAGTAGCGAGGCATGAAAAATAAAATGTCACAATTCTCATTTTCAAAAGATAGCTTTTTTGAGTCTTGAATCTGTGATTTCTTTGATGTACAGAATTGTAATTGTGGAAACTCCACAGATGAGATCAATGACTTATCTGCATCTTGGTGTCAGAGAGTTGGCTAGAGCCACTAAGGGATTAAATGGCTACAAACCCATAGCCACAAAGGTCTTCCTACCTTTGTGGCTGACATTGAGGGAGTATATAAGTACTGACTCTAATGCAAAAAAGACCTTGGTTAAAATTCCATCTCTCATGAATATTACCTGTGTGACCTTTGGAAAGTCACTTAATATTACTGGCCCTTAGTTTCCTCAGGTGTAAAATGATGGAGTTGGACTCAATGGTCTCTGAAGTCCTTTGCAGTGCTATATATGTGATCCAGTATGGTCTATGTCTTATCCTATAGCTTTAATGAGACAGGTACAAAATGATGACCCTGTAACAAAGGGAAGAAAATACACACATTTTAAGAAAATAAATTTTAACGGACAAAAGGACTCTGAGGATGACTTCTTTATCTCTAGCATTTCTGACTCAAATTCACCAGGCTCTTTGCCTTGAGCCAAAGGCAGGTAGAATGTGCCAACATAATGGATTCATGCTTGGCAAGATAGGGCTGGGAGGCTAGAGCCCACTAACTGGCTGTGGAATCCTGAGTAAGATACTGTCCCTCTAAACTGCAGCTTCCTTGCATGGAGAATAAAGTTTGTACTAGATAGGAAATCTCTCAGGTCCTTGGGTTCTCTGTTAGTGACACCATTTAAATGAACAAGGATATGGAAATAGGAGATCCAAAGAGAGAGGTGAGACATGCCAGTTTTGCCCCCAGTGTAAGTACTCTCCCTACACTGCCATTTATTGCCCCTTGACTTTGCTCTTGTTTACACCAAAGGGGCCTGTAACAGCCCAGAGAGACAAGGGCTTTCATGTGCCTCTCCCTTTACCCACAAGGCAGTGATATTACTAATTGATCAAACAGGTAAGACTTTCAGAGTCACTTGTGTGTTTCCACTGACTGACAGATTGAACCTAAATTATATTAAATTTAAGGGGAAAGCATCAACTTGGAGTCAGAGGGTCTAGGTTCCAATCACCACTCAAAATTTATATTACCATGGGCAAAGCATTTCACCACTCCAAATCTCATCTTCTTTATCTATAAAATGAAAGCATTAACAACCTCAACAACCTCCAATGGACAAGAGGGAAGAGTGTCTACATTGGATGCAAAATTGGCATGCGTCACCTCTTCTTCAAATCTCCTATTTCCATATCCTAGTTCGTTTAAAATGGTGCCACTTACAGAAAACCTAAAAGAAGCTGAGAGCTTTCCTATCTGGTGCAAAGTAGTTTACCCCTCTGAGCCTCAGTCTTTCCATCTTTATATGAAAGCATAGGACTGAATAACTTCTGCTGTCCCTTTTACCTCTATAGCTAACATAGCATGCTCCTTAGAGTTCCTTAGAATTCTATGTACATTGCAGAAACCATCGAGAAATGTCAAATGCTATTGCATTTTTTTTCTTAAGTACTAAGAAATCCCTGTAAAACATTCCAGATTTAATAAAGGTTGTTGATAGAAGAGAAAGGCAACTTAGAGGGGTGGACAATCTGCACAACTTTAAAACAATAGTGACAAAAGTTGATCTATGCAGTGGTTTTGTTTGTTTGTTGGTTGGTTAATGAAACTTTTCATCTTTATTCACAGTATAGTCAGGCAAGATACTTTCTGTAAGGAAATGCTTCATGTGTGGTATTTGAAGCCTGAGTTCTCCCCTCACTGTGTTCAATGTATTGGTATCTATGCCAGATAAAATAACATCTCATATTATCTCTTTCCAAAGACATTCAGTAGGAAAAAATGTCACAGAACACTTTTCTATTTGGAAAAGGGCCTCTATGAGCTTCAAGTCTGACCTGAACTTGATGTATTTGGTGCATGGGGAGGAGCAGAGAGGTCTATTTTCTCCTGAGTACACAAGGGATAGATGAGCCAACTCCCATTAGCATTAATGGGACTTACCTACAGTAAATGACCTGTTGTTCACTGATGGACCACATGGTGTTCAGAAAATTGTTCATTCGCCACATTGTCCTAACTTTTCTATTTGAAGGGTGACTAGAGTCATCCTCTTTTCCTTTTTCCCCCTTTGGGAAGCCTGAAGGGATGAAAGGGATGCTCCATTTGGTCAAATTCCCAGCCTCAATGAGCCTTAGAAGAGGACGAAAGGGAAAGTGATTTTAGTGGACACAATTGCCACAGCAATGTGAGAAGAACAAACAAAAGAAAGCTGAGCTCTTATTCATTATGACAACTGACCATGGTCCTGGAAAACAGATGATGAGACCCACTTTCTCTCCCTTTGGTCAGAGAGATGAGGACTCTGGGAGAGGAGGATTTGTCTTCAAGTGTCCGATGCAGTGGCTGCTTCACTTTTTCTTCCTTACAAAAGAGGGTTTGATTCCCCCGGTGGTATATTCAGAGAGGGGAGGATATGGCCAAAAATGACTGTGATATTTTACAATTATCAATAAACCATTTTTTTAAAGTGAGGCTTAGTTTCTATCTGAGTTATAATAACACTTTTGACTATTTCTCACTTTGCGTGAATTAACCAGTTTCTTTTCTTGCAGGCACAATGTCATTGTAGATTTCAAGGGGAATTGTCAGCTCTGTGGGACAAGGATCTAGCAAGGAAATTTACCTCCATTTTTGCCATAAACTGTTTTTGGTTTAAAAGAATGTGGCTTAAGTGAAAAAAAAACAAAGAAATGTCTCTTTAATTTTTGTCCTTTTCATTAACACCTATATTTTTCCTGTAATAGAAACTAGTTGGGCAAAATGCATGATCAGTGACTATTCAGAGAAATGCACATGAATATAATAAGCCACTTTCCCTTTGGTCTATGTTCTAATGTAACACTTCATCAGACTTTCCTTTTTTGATATAAAGGGCCAAAGATAAAATTTCTTCCTTATAGTATTTCATTTTCCCCAATTACATATAAAAATAATTTATTATTCATATTTTAAAGTTTTGAGTTCCAAATTCTATCCCTCCTCCCTCTCAGAGATGGGAAGAAATATGATATAGGTGACACAAGTGCAATGACATAGAATATTTTCCTATTAGTCATTTTGTGTAAGAAAACTTCAACCAGGAAGAAAGGAAGGAAGGAAGGAAGGAAGGAAGGAAGGAAGGAAGGAAGGAAGGAAGGAAGGAAGGAAGGAAGGAAGGAAGGAAGGAAGGAAGGAAGGAAGGAAGGAAGGAAGGAAGAAAGGAAGGAAGGAAGGAAGAAAGGAAGGAAGGAGAGAAGGAAGGAAGGAAGGAAGGAAGGAAGGAAGGAAGGAAGGAAGGAAGGAAGGAAGGAAGAAAGGAAATAGTATCCATCAGTTTGTTTTCAGATACCATCACTTCTTCTTCTGGAGACAAGATAGTATTTTTCATCATGAGTCCTTTGGGATTGTCTTGGATCACTGTATTGCTGAGAATAAAAATAACTAAGTCATTCAAAATTGGTCATTGTACAGCATTGTTGTTGCTGCGTACAATGTTCTCCTGATTCTGCTCACTTCATTCTGCATCAGTTCATGTAAGTATTTCCAGGTTTTTCTGAAATTATCTCGCTCATCATTTCTTATAGCATAATATTCTATCACATATACCACAACTTGTTCAGTCACTCCCCAATTCATGGGCATCCCCTCAATTTCCAATTCTTAGCCATCACAAAAAGTTGCTATAAACAGTTTTGTATAAGTGGGTCCTTTTCCCTTTTCTTTGATTTCTTTGGGATACAGCCCTAGAAGGGCGTTGTTGGGTCAAAGGGTATGCACAGATTTCTAGACCTTGGGCCATAGTTCCAAATTGCTCTCCAGAATGGTTGGAAAAGTTCCCAACTCCACCAACAATGCATTATTGTCCCAGTTTTTCCACTTAAGCTCCAAAAGCTATCATTTTCCCCTTAGTGGACTATCACTTCTCTGACTTACTGTCCTCACTCTATCCAGAAGAGTTGGAAAATTCAGGATATGAAAAATCCCAAGGATAGTCATTAGCTTTCCACAAACTCATAAGGTTCAAAACAGAAACAGCTATATCTATAAGTAAATAAGATATGACAGAACTCATACTTAATACCTCTGAGTGAACTCAGAGCAACAATATTCCAACACAAATATGTGCTCACACACTCAAAAACACACACATAGACAGAGAGAGAGAGAGAGAGAGAGAGAGAGAGAGAGAGAGAGAGAGAGAGAGAGAGAGAGAGTCTCACACGTGAGTTCTCTGTTCCCTAGAGACCTGTAGAGTTTTCATGACTTACAGTACTGATC
Organism: Pseudocheirus occidentalis; assembly: GCA_028646575.1. Classification (NCBI taxonomy): domain Eukaryota; kingdom Metazoa; phylum Chordata; class Mammalia; order Diprotodontia; family Pseudocheiridae; genus Pseudocheirus; species Pseudocheirus occidentalis. Next base: position 13,205,586 of record CM053599.1, on the reverse strand, counting down.
TGGATCAGACTTTAGCTGGTACTATTGGGGTTTATTCCTTAATATCAATGGTCCCCTTTGCTGCCTATCTTTGCAACAAGCTAACTTGTAAAGACTTTATCCTTTAAAGAGATGCTACCAGTCACTGCTTTCAATTATTTGCCCCATCACTGTTCTATGACAGCTCCTCTGTACCTCCCTTCAGTTCCTAGAAGATGGTGACCATCTGGGCACTGACTCCATCTGCCACTTCCTCCTAAGGCTGTGCTGGAACCAGCTCGAGCAAGCTTGAACCAGCTCATAAAAGCCAATTGTTCAAATTTCAGTATGAGCACTTACACCTTGGAAATCAAATGCTACTAATTAGGGCTTGATTTATTATTATTTTATTCATTATCTAGGCTTAAGAAAGTGGTGAATAAAATATTAATAATGCAGATTTAACTTAAGTGTGCAGTGTTTATTTTTTAGAGAGACTATTGTTAAACATTTACCAAGACACTGGACCCTCCCCAATCATCCTTTCTTAAAACTTCATAGGCATTCATTGTGTGGTTCTCTTCTTGCTTGTCCACTACATTTCCCTGTGTATTTCTGTAGTTATCCTCTGCCTCCTTCTTACCTTTCCTAGAGGACCAACTTTCTAACAATTGACATATCAGAGGAGAACCTATGGGTGCATTTGAATATTCCATTGGTCTTAATTCTTTTGTACACATGGTCCACATCCAGAGTTGTACACATGGCACCACACAAGATTTTTCTCAGAGTTGATTCAAAGTTTCCCCTTGAATTTCACAAGATAATTCTTTATTTCCAAACCTAAGGAGCTCAATGGGACTCAGTGACATTTCCTTGGATAAGTCATTTTACATCCCCAGGCTTCAGCTTCCTCATCGTTCAAATGCAAGTATCAAATTAAGTGTCCTCATGTGGTCCTTGAACTTTTGAACTTACAAACCTTTGTCCAGGTTGAGGATATCTTCCACACAGATCTAAGGGCTTCAGAGCTTCAGGCCTCAGTTACCTAAGTAACTTTCCTACTTATCTCTCTGGCCCCCACCTGCCTCTGAAGCATCTGGATAATGCAAATTACCAAAAGCTGTTTTCCAAAACATCTAGAAAAAAAGAGAAGGGGGACATGTAATACTTTTTACTCTTGGTGGTCCAGGGCTATGACTTCATTGGCTTGGGGAACACCCAGTGTGGAAAATTCCTCTAGTAATGCAAATCAACACCTGTTCTGTTACTTAAGAGTTTCTTAGGTTATATGATTTTTCTGAAGTCAAGCCGCTGGTGCGTGCCAAAGGTGGGGCTTGAACCCCAATCTATCTCCAAGGAGACCTCTCTATCTACTGCCCTATGCTATCTCCTCCAACACATACACACACACATACACACACACACAATTTATAATTCCCTTAACACAACATTCATGTGTCAAGAAAATTCAATGATGTAATATCTATGAGATTTTACCTTTCTATCTAAGCCAAAATGCCTTTATTTCATCATCTCACATATAATTGTTTTTCCATGATCTAGTACGAATTCAATGTAATTCAGCTTCACATTACCACCTGTCCCTTTACCAGGCACCACATTAGGGCCAGGGCAGTTAGGTGTCACAGTGGATAGAGCACCAAGCCAGAAATCAGGAAGACTCCTCTTCCTTAATTCAAATCTGACCTCAGACATTTCCTATGTATGTAACCTTGGGCAAGTCCCTTAACCCTGTTTGCCTCAGTTTCTTCATTATAAAATACGCTAGAGAAGTAAATGGCAAACTACTCTGGTCTCTGCCAAGAAAACCCCAAATGGGATCCCAAAGAGTTGGACATGTTTGAAAAACAACTAAACAGCATGTTGTGCTCTAGATATACAAAGATAAAAGTGAAATAGTAACTGTCCAGCCTTTCTGTTCATCTGGGACAGAAATACATACATATACATATGTACACATACACACATATACATACATATTTCTGTATATACGTATACATGTATAAACATACATATATGTGTGTATACACAAATGGAGAGGTGATGCGCTAGTCTGGAATGCATCACTTTTAGAGAGAGAAGGATCACTCTTACTGCGTTGGTTCCCCACTCCTTAGGAATAGCCCGGTACACAGTTACAACCAGGGTTTAGCTAGAGGAACTTTGCCACAAACTGCAAGTATATAAGGGGAATGAAAAGTACTTCTACTCACTGATTTGTTGTTCAGTCATTTCAGTAACATCCAATTTTTTGTGTCCCCATTTGGGGTTTTCTTGGAAAAGATACTGGAGCAGTTTTACCATTTCCTTCTCCAGCTCATTTTGCAGATGACTAACTGAGGCAAATAAGGTTAAGTGACTTGCCCAGGGTCACATAGATAGGAAGTGTCTGAGCCTGACTTTGAACTCATGAAGTTGTCTTCCTGATTCCAAACCCAGCGGTCTATCAACCGCACCATCTAGCTATCGCTGCATCGATATATGTAAACACCTGAACTTCTGACCCAAGCAGCAATAATAATTAAACTAGGATGCTACCAGATGGTGAGACTTCCTCACACCTGAAGCGCTGCACATAAGGTCAGTCCCTGATCCTTCCCTAAGTGGCCATGGCCTTCCCAGCCCTGGCCTTCTGATTTCTGAGTCTCTCTCTCCCTCTCCCAATGCTGGACTCTCTTTCCATATGGAACCTTGTGTCCCAAATTAAGTGTCTCCCCAAGATCTCTCCTCCCACTCTCACTAAGCTGAAGTTGTCATCCTATACATGATTGTACACCACCATGGGGGGGGGAGAGCAGGGGAGAAAAATCTGAAACTCAAGTGATTCTGGAACTGAATCTTGTAAACTGAAAGCAAATAAACAAGTCAATTTTTTAAAAAGCTTGATTTGACAGTTGCCCTGGCCTTATTGCTTGATGTTTTCCCTTAGCAATGGAATGGCTCTCGGCGAAGCTTTAATTGTTCAAAATGAACATTACCTACAGTTGATAAAGCTATCTTAGAAACATTTAGAGAGAGCTATGACCACTGCCATCACACCCCCCCACCATCACAAAATGGTCAGAGTATGAGGAGATTAGAGAGCTGATCTTAAATTTGGTAATGAATGAATGGAAAAAAAACATTTATTAAACTCCTACTGTGTGCCTTAAAATTATGGTGGAATACGACAGTCTATAGACTTCTTGAGGGCAGAGACAGTTTCATTTTTTATTTTGTATTCCAAATATATAGTAGGTGCTTATTAATTTATTTAGAAAATCCACTCCAGGAAATGTCCTAGATTTAAATGTTTAAAACTTGTTAAATATTCTCTTTTGTAACTCCTCCCCCCTCAAAAAAGGAGGAATCCTGGGCAAGAAGGTGACTCCAAAATCTCACCCTCCCAAAAGAAACTGAGTCTTGTCACTTACTATGACAGCAAACATAGTGGAAGCCAGCTCAAGTAAAAGTTTGCTGAAATTTGGTTTGCACTAATTTTGCCCCACTGCTGTCTCTGCTGAGAACAAGCTTGGAGGGAGTTGCTGGACTCAGTTTTCATACACAGGCAGTGTAGAATTATACATTCCCATTGCCAAGCAAAGATATTGGAGTGGTTTACCATTTCCTTCTTTAGCTCATTTTACAGATGAAGAAATCTAGGTAAACAGGATTAAATAACTTACCCAGGATTACACAGCTAGTAAAAGTCTGAGGTTGAATTTGAACTCAGGAAGAGGAATCTTCCTGACTCCAAGCCCCACATTATCCAATGTGCCACCTAACTGCCAACAACAATAAACAAAGTATCTTTACTCCCTCACCACCACCACCACCCCAACAAAGGATTATTCAGTGTTTAACAAAGTCTTCACTGGGATCCAGTCAGGTAAAGATAGCGTGGTGAGGACCCAGATCTACTTTGAACAGGGTATAGAAACAGTCAGTCTGTTTTTGTTCAGGCTCAGACTATGCATTGACGCCATTGAAAACTCCTTGAGGAGGAAGGCACAGTGTGATAAGGATACTATAATAGGTCATATTCATATGCTTTGCTAAGGGATGGAAGCATCATGGTGTAATGGGAAGCATGCTAGATTTGGAGTCAGAAGACCTGGGTTTGCCTTCCAGCTCTGTCTCCTGTGTGACCTTGGACAAATCATTTCCTTTCTCTAAATGACCAACCCAGGGTCATGTAGAGAATAAACAAATACAATAGCAAGAACATTTCTAGTACTTTAAGCACATTATCTCATTTGAACCTCACAATAACCCTATGAGTAGAAACTATTACTGTCCCCATTTTACAGATAAGAAAACTGAGATTCAAGTGGTTAAATGACTTACCCAGGGACACACAGTGTCCGAGACAGAAATCAGTTGCAGGAATTCCTGATGTTCAGTTTGATGATCTATCCATAGTGTCACTTACTAAGTGCCAGAGGAGGTATGTAAACCCAAGAGGTCTTCTTGACATCATCTGCCACACTGAATTGCAGGTGGGTCAATGGATAAGCATTCATTAAGCACCTACCATGTTCCAGGCACTGGGGATACAAATACAAAAGTTAGACAGCTCCTCTTCTCAAGGACCTTACATTTTCCTAGGAAATGAGGGCAAAGGCATGGCATGAGCTCAGATAAATAAATATAGGCTCTAGACAAATTCAAGACAAGTTCTTATCACAAAATTTAATACAAAAGGATTTTGAAAACTAGGAAGCCTCTAGCAGACAAATCAAGAAATGTCTCCTGTAGATAGGAGGTTACATGTGACAGTAACACCCCAGTTATTATGGTGAATGAACTCCAGGCTGCCAGGGTTCATAGATGAGAAAGAAGTTCATGATCCCAAATAGAGCTGCCTGAGCCCTAGTGACTTGGAAGAGCAGAGATAAGCGATCCAGCAAATCCCAGATGCCAGCGTGTATCAGATCCCTCCAGGGACATGGAACATCACCTGGTTGGGATTGAAATATGCATCTTTGGATTTGAACATAACATTTGACAGGCTTGGTGGAAACCAATCATCCCTGACATCCAGTGTTTTCAAGGATTTATTGACAATTCTGCAGATGTCTCTAAGGCAGTCCAATAAGACTGCCATGATGCTCCAAGTAATTATGAACTCCCCAAGGTGCACTGAAAAAATGTATTGACTATCAATTGATTAATCAATAACAATTTATCAAGGGCTTAATCTATGTCTATGCATGGTATTATGCTGAGGGTGGGGAGGAGGAACAAATTCTCCTTGCAGAAACCATTTTCTCATTCTGGAAATTACTTCATACAAACTTTTTACTTACTTGTGGATCATATTCTCCCAGTAGAGAGGGACAGCTTTGGTGGTGGTGGTGGTGGTGGTGGTGGAAGTGGTGGTGATGGGTAGGGGAGGTGTGGCATTTGTCTTTGTATGGTGGTGGTGGTGGTGGTGATGGTGCGGGGTAGGAGGTGGCATTTGTCTTTGTATCCCAAACACCTAGCTCAATTATGGGTGCTTCATAAATAGTTGCTGAATCTAGTAAAAACAAATCGAAAGGAACTGAACTGAACTGAACTGAATAAACATGAGATCCGGTTTTCCTCCACAAAACCTTAATTGCATGTCTCATTATAGCATGGAGGTGAATGTGGATCCTTGAAGGTTCTTCAGGTGGAGCCAAGGGTTCTGGAGAATTCTATCGAACTGAAAAAACTTCAAAATGGTCTTAATAAAATTAATCAATAAACAAGCATTTATTAAACACCTACTGTGTTCTGAGCACTGTGCTAGAAGCTGTAATTGGAAAGTCAATAATGAAACATTTCCTTTCCTCAAGGAGCTTACATTCTCTGGATGTATGCATATATGGGAATAGAGAAATAAAACCTAAATACATTGAAGGTCATTTTGGGAGGAAGGCAGTAGCAGTTGATGGATGGGGAAAGGGCTTATGGAGGAGGTGACCCTTCAGTGGAGCATTAACTTAGTAATTTGAAGAGCAGAGTGAGGTAAGGAACATATTCCAGGCCTCAGGGATAAAGTGCATTAGGAATAACAAGGAAAATTTGGCTCAAGCATAGACTGTATAAAGGGAATAGAATAAAGTAAGGTGAGAGAAGTAGGAAGGAAGCAGGCAATGAAGGAATTTAAATGCCAAAACTGTCATTTGAATGTAATCCTGGAGGTTATAGGGAGCCACTGTGGGTTGTTGACCCAAGGGGTCAAATAACTAGTTTCACACATAAAGAAAATTACTTTGGAGTGTTCGAGGGGGGCGGAGCCAATATGGCAGCATAGAAGCAGCAAAGCACCGCAGCTCCCACACAAACATGCTAAAAAACTCATAAAATAGGACTCTATATAGATTTTCAAGCTCCAAAACTCTCCAAAAGACAGAAAGCACATCTATTGCTACAGGCAGTGCAGCAGGCAGCAGGCGGGGCTCTTCGCAGCAGTCTGGGACCTGCTGTCGAAAGCCCAGCCAGGTCAAGCCCTGGGGCATCAGGCAGGGAACCGAGGCTATAGGAAAACTGATTGGCTGCACTGGAGGGACAATTACCACATCTATCAGTACAGAAGAAAAAAAGGCTAAGAGAAAGGTCAGTGGATTTTGCTAACTCCGGAGGAGAAGAGCAGGTCCGGCCAAACTGCTCCCGGGGCAAGGAAGCAGTGGGAGGTGGTGGTAGCAGCAGGAACGTCTGAGAGCCACAGCGGCCCCCACTGGGCTGCTTCAGAGCCCTCGGCCTGCAGATAGCAGGGCGGCTGACACGATCCATCAGGGCCAAGGGCTCTTGCATTGAGTGGCCTGGATCTGGATCGTGGGCTTGAGTGGTGGTCCTAGGGTGCGCTTTCAGTGAGCCAAGGCTGGGAGGTGGGGCTGCAGCACCCCACTAAGAGCTCCGGCAGCTGTGAGGGCCCCAGCGATTTGGGACAGTGCTTTCCCCCTCCAGGAAGCAGAGTTCCACAGAGCTAAA
>CM053599.1:13180941-13198165 GCA_028646575.1 Pseudocheirus occidentalis | reverse complement strand
CTCAAAACCTTGTGGAAATGAATGATGTAACCAATAAAATAAATTAAAATTAAAAAAAAAGAAAAAAGAAAATTACTTTGGCAGCTTTGTGGATGATGAATTGTACATAGCAGAGAGGAGCCAGGAACGCCAAGGCTTTGTGAGGACTACCCTCACTCAAAAGAAAAACGCTCATCCCCAAATTGTTGGTCCCAAATGATGAATTCTTTGGTCCTAGGACCTTGTCTTGCCCTTACAAAACTTACAGTCTAGTTGGGCAGGCAGGTAACTCCCTTGAAGCATTTTGAGATAAGGTCTGGGAAAGCTGGAGAAGGCTGGTGTCAGGGATCCACTTTGAGGACTGCCCCCTAAAAGGGCCATATATTTTTATTCTTTCCTTTATCAGATCATAATCTGCTACCCTTTCATCTCTCCCTATGCATTGCAACAGAAAACTCCTTTTCCTCATCCTCACTATGATATCCAATCCCTCCACCCTTCAGCTCTTTCCAACCCTTTGCCTGTGAACTGACTAAACTCTTTTTTCTACCATCTTGATCTCTTGGTGGACCTGTTTCATTTTACACTGTCATGTAATTTTGAGTCTTTTGCCCCTTTGTCCTGTAAAAGATCTTATTCTGCCAAGCTCCACTCTTGCATTACTCCCACAATCTGTTGCCTTCACTCCTACTCACTTGCTGCTGAACAAATATGGAGAACATTATGAAACTGTGTAGATTGGGTCCACAATAAATTTATGTTACAGAATCTCAGCTGGGCTCTCACTGCTGCAATGCAAGTACGCCTCCAAAATTGCTTTCTTATCCCCCTTGCTCCAGAAGCTTTTCCCAAGTTTCTAATCCCTCCTCAGACTTCCCATGGCTCTCCATGCCCTCACCCTCTCAGCTGAAAACTTCACCTCATTTTTCACTGAAAAGATTAAAACCTTTCACCAAGAGCTCCCTCATCTTCCCCTACTCCACCAACTTCATTCAGATGCTTCCTGCTATTATCTTCTTCACTCATTTTACATGAAGATGTGGCCCTTGTCCTTGTCAAGGCAGATATTCTTTGGCATCCTGCCCCCTGCATCATCCATAATCTAATTTTCTTCGAACTTTTCTTGTTTATTGGCTACTGGTATTTATCCAAACTACTCCCTTCTCATATGTCCATGTCTCCTCATTCTCAAAAGGCCCTTACTTGACCCATCCATCCCCAGTAGCTACTGTCCTATGTCTCTCCTCTCTGTTATGGCTAAACTCCTAGAAAAAGCCATCTGGACTCGGTGCCTCTACTTCCATTCCTTGCACTCTACAGTTCTTAATTCTGCAGTATGACTTTCCATTCTAATCATTAAACTAAAATGTTCTTTTTCCAAAGTTGCCCAATGATCTCTTAATTACCAGATCTAGTGGCCTTTTCTCAATCCTCATCCTTCCTGACCTCAGGGCAGCCTGACACACTATTTGATCACTGTTTCCCTCTTGATATTCTATTCTCTCTAGGTTTGGGGGACACCACTCCCTCCTGGTTTTCCTCCTACCTCTATGACGGCTTCTTCTGGAATTTAATATAGATTACTCCTAACAGTGGGTATCCAAAAAGATTATGTATTGGGCCCTCTTCTCCCTACTGTTTTGCTTGATGATCTCATCAGCTCCCATAGATTCATTTATCGTCCCCATGCAGATGATTCCCAGATCTGTTTATCCAATATAAATCTCTCTTCTGACCACTAGTTCCACACCTCCAACTTCCTATTAGAGATCTCAAAAAGAATGTCTTGTAGACATCTGAAACTGCACATGTCAAATATTGGGCAAATTATCTTCCCCTTTCCCCCAAGCCAAGCCTTACTAGTTTCTTAATTTTCCTATTACTGTAGAAGGCAAGACCAACCTACCAATCCCCCCAGGCACTCACTACCTCAGTGTCATCCTTGACTTCTCTCTCTCTCTCTCTCTCTCTCTCTCTCTCTCTCTCTCTTTTTCTCTCTCTCTCTCTCATGCACACACACGCATATACACACACACACTACACATACACACACATCAGATGTCAAACCTTGTCATTTCTACCTTTGTAATACATCTTGCATAATCATTCTTCTCTCTTCTGACACAGCCACCACTTTGGTGTGGGGCCTTATCATCTCATACCTGGACTATTTTTTGTTTGCTTTTTGAATGGGAGAAGGCAGGGCAATTGGGGTTAAGTGACTTGCCGAAGGTCACATGCTTAGTTTTGTGTTAAGTGTCTGATGCCAGATTTGAACTCAGGTCCTCCTGACTCCAGGGTAGTGCTCTGTTCACTGCACCACCTAGCCATCCCATCATGCCTGGACTATTGCAAAGTCTCCTTGTTTCAAGGTTCTCTCTACTTCAGTCCATCCTCTACTCAACTGTCAAAATGATCTTCCTAATGTGTAGGCACAATCATGGCACTTCTCCTACTTATTCAACTATAGTGTCTCATTATTGCTCCCAGAATCAAACATAAAACCTTCTGTTCGGCTCTTCATGTCTTGGCCTTTTCCTACCTTTCCAGTACTCTTATTCTGTGTCAGCTCTTTTATACAATGTCCCTGTCCTCCTTGCTTTTCTCAGATCAGACCATCCACCCTCTGACAGCGAGATTATTTTCCCAGCTTGCCCCATGCCTGGAATGCTCTTCCTTCTTATCACCTCCTAGCTTCCTTAGCTTATTTCAAGTCACACCTTCCACAAGAAATGCTTCCCAGTTCTCCTAAATCTCAGCACCTTCTCTCAAAGAGAATCTTGAATTTAATTAGTTAATTAGTTTAGAGTTTTTTTATACATAATTTTTCCATGATATCCATCCTCCATTAAACTTTGAACTCCTTGAGAGCAAGGACTGGCTTTTGATTTAGTTTTTTTTTGGGGGGGGGAAGGGGTTGCCTTGTTTGTATGCTCGGTGCGTTACACAGTGTATATAGCATGTGTTCTATATAGTAGGCACTTTTAATAAATGCTAGTTGACTGAATGAATTATTACAAGGTGGGTTTTATTTCAGCACAAAATAATCCCTTAGCTTTTTTTAAGGCAGTACAATGTAAAAATAAGAATTAGAAGGAAATGGGAATTGTTAGCGGAGATTCCCTGACTGTATGTAATACTAATTTCTATTGCTATGTGCTCTAGACCACATCAAAGCCCCCATGAGGTAGCAGGTAGATGTCAGGTATTATGAGGTCAATGAAACCATTGATGCAGAAAATAATGTAGCCCTATGCATGGCATTTCCAGCATGTTGGTTCCAGAGAGATAAGCAGAGATTGTCTTCAAGACAAGACATTTGTGGGAAGTTATTTATCCAGACTGTGGATATTTTATTTAGGAACTAATCACCTCTAAAAGCTTAGGCAATCTCCTCTCCATCAAATACACCTGAGTCTTTTAATTTGAAAAGGAAGATGGTAGAATAAAATGTTGTATGGTTCTGACATCAGGGGTTCTGGGTTCGAATCCTATGACGCTTAGTATCTGTGTGACCCTGGGAAAGTTATTTAACCTCTCTGAGTCTTACTCCAATCATAGACTGAAAGCTTAAAGGGACCTGAGAAATCATCTAGTGCAATCCCACCAATTTGCAGAGAAGGAAGCTGAGGTCCAAAGAGTTTATATGTCTTGGTCAAGGTCACACAGGAAATGTCAGATCTGGGATTTGAACCCAAAGTCAATTACTCTCATCTAAACCCATTGTCTTACCACTCTGTCTCAGATTCCTCATCTGGAAAAACCAGAACATCTAATTGTTTTTAACTTACCTTTGTTATAACTGTACCCTTCAAAAAGTAGAGGAAGCAGCAGAGACAAACTCTAAACTAGATCTGATTCTTACTAATATGAGGAAAATGCTTGCTAGTGGAGAAATGATGATAATTTGAGGGATGAGGGAGTGGACTCCTCAATCCTGGGAATTTTGACAAAGAAGGATAAGAAATCTGGCCATAGTCTGGAATAGACCCTTGATTTTGAAAAAGCAGATTTCAAATGGTTCCGAAGAGGGAAAGGTAGAAGTCCATGGACTAATATTAATTCAAAGTCATCACAGGAGGGATTGGAAATGATCAAATCAAATTCTGAAAAGTCAAAAAGAAACACTTCTCATTAAGAAAATAGGGTGAAGAAGGGAGTATTTAGAGAGACTGACATAGATGCATAGGGAACTCAACAACCAATTTCCAGCTTCAAAAAGATATAGAAAACTTCGGAGTGGTATGGACTAAAGATAGCTGGCCTTCTAGGTAGGAAGGCCTGCCTTTGATCCATGCTGGCTCTAGGATCCCAGGCAAATCATATTCTCAGTGCTCTTGGTCAGGGGTATCAAATACAACATCACTCATGAGACCCTAACTAGGTTAAAAGGTAGTTGGAAAATACTTTTTAAAAATTGAAATACAGTAGACACTGTGTGTGTATGTGTGTGTGTGTAATGCTAATATGGGGTTTTCTAAGTCTGCATATGGCTTCTAGGGATCCTTAAGAAATAGCAGGCAGAGACCAGCATTGTATGGTCCTGTATAAATATTGAGTTCTGTAAGAATAGTGACAAGAGGGTGAAACATAGAATGATTTGATAATTACAATTATAAAAACTGGAGAGAGCAGAAAGGGAGGGCAGTTCTTAAAGGTACAACTAGTTTGAATTAGTGCAAACAATGAGGGAATTCTGTGAAGTAAAGACATTATTCAAGTTCTCACTGCATATTTCTGCTGAGTTAGAAGCAATTGTCATAGTTTATATAATTATAACTTCAAATAGTGAAAATTTGAATACCCACCACCACTTCAAAGGAATCATTCATTATTTGCACTAATTAGGATCCAGTAGCAATTTCTGGGGAGGTGAGGGCAGATGTTCAGTGTAGATGGGATGTTGATAAGTGACAACCTGAAGAAGGCTGTGCCCTGATTTCTCTGGCAAGCAGTGTAGTCTTTGAACCCAAAGAGGAAGAGCAAAAAAAAACAGCTAATGCAGGCTATGGCAAAGTTCAGTAAGAAAGCACCTGACTGCTTTTGATGAAGTCAAGTCACCTGCTCTGGGTGAGGATGCTCCATATCTTTCAGGTACTGAAGGAATCAGCAAGTGTGACTCCTGAAGCACCATCAGTGGTAATTGAATAATGGTGGAAAACAGGAAACATGCCAAAGATTGGAAAAGGGCAAATGTATTAAACTTCCAAAAAAAGAAGAGAACAAAGTATTCAAGATATTGTATACTAAAGAAATTGGCTTTCATTCCTGGTAAAATTCTAGAAGTGGCAGCTATTTAATAAAAATATATCTAGAAAGAAAAGCGTGATTACAAAGAGTTGGCATGGCTTCGTCAAAAGCACGTCATGCCAAGTAGATATTATTTCCTTTGCAGGTAGGGTCACTAAACTGGTAGGAGAAGTGAAATTTGTCTCATGTGATCATATTTCATGGGTACTAAGAATTAGTTGGTTGGAGATTGTTATGGTCAAGGAAAAGGACAACTTTCATAGCTTTTATCATGGTCAATAAATCAAGATTTTTTTCTTAATAGTATTTTTTCCAAATTACATATGAAGACAGTTTTAATATTTATTTTTGTAAAATTTTGAGTTCCAAATTTTTCTCCTTCCATCACCTCCCTATTCCCAAGACATCAAGCAATCTGATTTGGTTATATGTGTACAATCATGTTAAACATACTTCTGCATTAGTCATGTTGTATAAGAAGAGTGAGAACAAAGGGGGAAAACAATGAGAAAGAAAAAACAAAAAAGGTAAAATAGTCTGCTTTGATTTGCATTCAGACTCTATAGTTATTTCTCTGGATGTGGTTAGCATTTCTCATCATCTTTTCAAATTGTTTTGGATAATTGTGTTGCTGAAAAGAGCTAAGTCTATCATAGTTAACTGTTACTATGTACAATGTTCTCCTGGTTCTGCTCATTTCACTCAGCATCAGTTCACGTAAGTCTCCAAAACATTTATTAAGCACTTAGTATGTGCTAGACATTATGCTAAATTCTGACAATACAAATATAATAAGAATGAAAAGTCCTTGTCTTATAAGAGATTATTCTCCAATGGGGAAAAGATAATACATAAAAGCAAGCTTATAAGAGTGGGGAGACTTGGAGTGGGAAGGTGAGAATAGGAATTATGAAGAAAGAAGTCCTTAATGTTTGGAACAGAGCCTAGAAGAATGAAGGAGAAAATATGACTGACCTGGGCACACCCTTTAAATAGAGGTTCTAGAAAGAACTGACCTGAAAGAACTGTTCTGAAAGAACAGTCTGAGGTAGACATCACAGGGTTTGAGGGATCTTTTAGGGTGAGGAGGCTAGTAGAGCCTGGTGGGGAATAGTGGAAAAAGAAGGCAGAAGTATCAGGAGGGGAGTCCTGAAAGGAATGGGGAGTAGAGTTTAAAATAGAGTTCATAATTCAGAATATTTTGGACATAGAAAATAAGCAGGTGGGAATTTCTAAGCCATAAGACTTTGTCCTCTGCTGAAGCTCAAAAGAGATATTCCGTAACAAGTATTATCCCCAAATACATACATACATATATATACACACATATATATGTCTGTGTGTATATATGTATATTTTATATTTACATATCATATATATTATATAGCTATAGAATAGAATTAGTAGATAGAAGAGAGCCATCTTTGGAATGATAAAGAGTTGGCTTCTCTGGCACATATTCATTGTGGGGCCCTGGGCAGTTAATCTTTCAGTATCCCAAAGGGAAATCTTACTTGACAAGCTGCAGATAATATAGTTATCTTACACACTGGAATTACTTTCCAAAACTGATAATATATGAAATTTAGAATTGCTCAACCTATTTCTTTCCCCTCAAAAATAGATTCTTATATGGTAATGACAAAATATTGTGGCAAATCAAAATCTACTCCCAACATAGATCTAAACTGTAAGATAACACTTGCTTTCAAATCATTGTAGGGCATCTACATTGATTCTTAGTCTTCTCTTTTGTTTTGAAATCAGGGTTAAGTGATTTTCCCTGGGTCACACAGCTATAAGTGTTTGAAGCTGGATTTGAACTCAGTCCTCCTTATTCCAGGGCTTGTGCTGTATCCACTGAGACACCTAGCTGCCCCAATTCCTAATATCCTTTTTAAAAAAAACTTTTTTATTGTGGAATGAATCATTGACAAATAAGATATTTCAATATTCAGAGAAATTTGATTGCATGAGAAGTTGTAAATGTTCATCCTTTAAAAAGCTATTGTTATATAACTATATGTTATATTATACAATATACTATACATTTATAAGTTTAATGAAGTAGAAACAAAAGCTCACATACAAGGAGTATAAAAATGGAATTCTAGATCATAAAAGGAACTTGCAAAAAATATGGTTTGCGATTCTGTTTCTGTTGACTATTTAATGGCTGGATGACGTTAGATAAATGATATAACTTTCTGAACCACCTTCAAAGCATAATTGGTTATAAAAGACGTATAAGCTCTCAACTGTTACCTAAATGCAAACTACTATTATCCTGAGAATGCAGAGGGGGTGTAGTGATTTGCTGTCATGGCAAGTGCAGGCATCCAAATACTCACTTTTAAATTGTCAAAATTCTGTGTTGTGTTACAATCAGCATGTAACTGTCCAGGGTGCTGAACCTAAGCTTCGAAAGGTTTAGAATGAGCCATGACTACAGATTCACCTTAAACTCCAAAAGCAATGGTGCTGGAGAGGAAACAGACTGATATCCACCATCAAGGAGGCAGCATATCTGGGAAACCATGCTTTTCATGGTAGGTTTTCATGGTAGGTTTTCATGGTAGATCATAATTCTCTCATTATTCTGTTTTCTTCTGTCCTAAAAAAAAAGATGTGAAATTTACAATATATGTTATGATCAAAACCATTCACCAACAAGAAAAACTTAATACATGATAGAATCTAATGGAAGGTGATAATCTATCTCCTCATTTTACTGAAAGGATCACTTAAAAAAAGAAGCTCCCATTTTAATTTACAGATCTGGCTTCTGTTGGCTCACAACTGGCTTCAAGTGTGTGTCTGAGAATTGTTTTCATTTCCATTGACGAACTAAAGCAATGAAAGCAATGAGTTTAGGATTTTACCCTTTTGGAAGATGGTCAGACAGGTAGAAATGAAAGAAGAAATGAAGATAAGAAAGGAGGGAAGGAGGAAGGAGAGAAGGAAGAAAGGAATGAAGGAAAGAGTGGGAGGGATGAAGGGAGAGAGAGAGGAAGGAAAGGAAGGAGGGAAGGAGGAAGGAGAGAAGGAAGAAAGGAATGAAGAAAAGGATGGGAGGGATGAAGGGAGAGAGAGAGAGGAAGGAAAAGAAGGAAAGGATGGAAAGGAAGGAAGGGAAGAAAGGACAGAGGAAAGGAAAGAAGGAAGTATATTTACTTTTTCAGCTATATAAGCTTTCATGTCTTCAGATTTTAAAAAGATAGGAACTCATCAGTTGCATTAATTTAATACTCAAATTCTGAATTTATTTCTGTCTTGTGCATTTGCCTTGCCATGTATTCCTCATAGAGAGTAAGGCAGTGTTTATGGCCTATGCTATGAATGCATATTAGCAGCAGTAAGCATCACCATATCCTGGATCTACAGGATAAAATGTGAAAGAAAAGTCCTTTTGCAAGAGTCATGTTCATTCATACTTAGAGCCAGCATCATTCATGCTTACTTGGTTCCTTTGCAACCTTAAGGTCAGAGCTCTCTCCCATCTATTAAAGAAAGAAAAGAAAAAAAAACACTAAAAAATTCCATTGATAAATTTACAAATAAAACTCAAAATGATGGCCCCAAAAATGTTTTTCCCTCAAGGGCTTTTTTTCTCATTTTTTAAAAGATTAAAATCATCCACCGTTATTTCTTGTCCTTTTTGTCTGAAGAGATATAGAAAACCAAACTAAGCCCTATCTTTTATCTCAGCTACATATAGGGGAGATAATAAGTTTCCACAGAGAGAATTAGCATCATGGTGCCTTTTTCTTGGGTTTTGTGAGTCATTTCTGGGTATGCCTTCAGACTCTCCTGAGTTTGGGTTGAGTCTGCAGGTTTTGAACCCAGTACTTTGGCCAGGCAAGTTTACCAGCAACAGTGAGTGTCTCTGGTGCCCTTTAACATTGGAATCGAAGCTTACCTCAGAATGAAATGTGTATTTGCTTATTGCATATACAGCATCTTTTAATAGAAGAACACCAAAGCACTCCTGTTGACTTTTTTGTTTATTTTTGCAGAAAGGATGTTAACGAAAAGTAATAGAAGAGTCATATCCACCCTCTTATAAAACTAAAGGTGCTTTAGTCATGTATCTTATTTTAAGGGTGTAAGATAAGCCTACCTCTCCTAATATGAATTTTTGTCTTGTGGTATTTCATTTTAGAATCGTTTTCAGATTGGAAAAAAATATAGGACAGAGAAATAATATTAGAAGTTGTCCAATTGTTGCCTGGGGCCATAGGTCCTCATTCCCACAGTCCTACTTCCTCTTCTGAAAAAGCCCAGGCAAATGTAAGCTCCATTTTTGTAGGCCGATGAAATGGATGCAGAGCTGTTTCCAGCCTGGGAATGTGGCTGCCAATTTGGATCGGGTGTGAGTTAAAGCGGCTAAGTTATAAACCTCTCAAAAATGGAATTTATAAAAGGGAGTGAGCATGAACCCAGCCTCCACTGATCCAGCTTTGCCAAGGATTACTTTAATACAAAAAGCATACTCTCTCACTTTATAGAAAGAGATTACTTCGTTGTCCAACAAACAACAAATGCTGGGTTTATTTTGTGTTATTTAAAAAAAACTTTTAGGTTTTTTTGTTGCTTTGCTGATAATGCACAATCTGTGATTCAGGGGGCAATTCTAAAATTAAGTGTTGTGTTTGTGTGTGTGTGCATATGTGTGTGTACATGTGCATGTGTGTGTGTTCACACACCAGGTGGACAGAAGTAGAGGAAGGTGGAGTTTAGCCTCGTTTTCCCAACAAGGTTTGTCTAGGAGTCTTGTCAGTTGCCCTTAACCGTTTCTCTACTGTTATGCATGATAAGAACCCAAAAATGAGGTGGAAAAGAAAAAGAATACAGCATGTGAAATAAGGCCAGTGAAGAAAATCCAAAAAGGGATGCCAATAGAAGAATAAAAAAGAGATTCAAAAACCACCCCTTGGGGAAAAAAATACTGGTAGCTGAAAGAAAGGAAAATCACTCTGAATTTCCCAAAGGCCAGAAAGATTAGGTTTAATAATAATAGAAACAATGAGAAAATGCTCAACAGAAGGCAAGGCAGAACTAGGCAAAGACCTGAGTGACAATTTGGTTCATTCTGCCTTTGCAGGAAGGACTGCCTGCCTGCCAAGGAGAGAACCTGCCAAGTTGAGAGTGAGATGAAGGGACACTGAGAGATGGGAAGAAGTGCAGACCTCCTTGTCTCAGGCAGGCGAGAGCTGAAGAAAGAGAGCTTGGTACAGTTCAAAATGGACTTCTGGTGCACCTGCATCATATTCATGTGTTATTGTTATTGTTATTATAATTATATTGCAGACATTCACTTATAAGTTGTTGAAGGATATAGAGAAGTGGAGGAAGGGGGAGGTAGAGTAGCATCTGAGGCTATCGTTCACAGTCCCCAGATGGGAAATCTGTTCTGTTATTCTAAATTTCAGGAATGCGGTGAAGACTTGGATGTTAATGAAAAGGAATCCACATGCTCCCACAAACTACAGACACCCAATAAAAGTGAGATGGCCAGGGTGATTTCTTGCACTTACACTAACCCAGGTCTTCCCGTCATCGGTATTACTGCTGTTTCGTGATTTGGGGTTCCTTGTTGCGTCTCCTCTCACCCATCCAGGCAAGCAGGTGCACAGATGGCATATGATATAGAAAAGGAAACAGTTGGACAGATAGAGACAGAGACTTGGGGGAAAGGAAGGAAGAAATAAAGGAAAAGAGGAAGAGAAAGGAAAGAGAGGGAAAGACAGAGACACAGAAAGACAGAGAGAGACAGAGAGAAAGAAAGAAAGAGAGAAAGAAAGAAAGAGAGAAAGAAAGAAAGAAAGAAAGAGAAAGAAAAAAGAAAGAAAGAAAGAAAGAAAGAAAGAAAGAAAGAAAGAAAGAAAGAAAGAAAGAAAGAAAGAAAGAAAGAAAGAAAGAAAGAAAGAAAAAGAAAGAGAATGGAAAGAGAGAAAGAGGCAAAGAGAAAAGAGAGCAAGATTTTTTAAAAGTCTGAGCACCCCCACCTCAAAAATGCGCGCACACACACACACACACACACACACACACACACACACAGGCTCAAACACATTTTAAATAAACTGCAATCTTAAGAGCTATGAAAGTTACAGCTACAGACAAGGGGTTGAGCCCAAACCTGACATGTACCTAGCTCCATGGATTGCCTGTGAATCAGAAGCAGCTCCAGGAGAAAGGTACCTACTGTAGTATGTGAAATGCTGGTACAGATTTTTTTTTCTATCAGTCTAACCTTCTGTGTTGATACGTGAATGCTGGTACCCACTTACAGGGATGCCAGATGATCAGTGCAGAATGAAGGTCCCAAGAGAAAGGATCACATGTTTTTCTCTGCCCTGTGACGTCACTAGCAGATGGCATGGGTACCAGCTCTGGCAGTTGGCATCAATGTCACTTTTTAGAGATCAATGAGATAGTGCAGAGATCCATACCCAGATCTGGAGACTCCAGGAGATGATGCGACATTCGGACTGAAAAGATTTGGAAGACAAAAAAATGAACACTGATTATTGAATGACATTAAAACCTAAGGTAATAGAAATAAAGATCTATTTCCATGGAGGCTGGCTTTGCATGCAAGTATTTAAAGATACAGTCTCATTGTCTTGTATTAGATAGATGCTTATGATTACCTAGAACTTGTCTTGGTATTTTATTCTCACGATGCAATTCTTGCATACTTTCACTGCTATTATGTACCATTATAAGTGTGTGGACATTACTAGGAGTTACTATGTGTGTGTATGTGTGTGTGTGTGTGTGTGTGTGTGTTGAGGGGAGGGGTCCGGGAGGGGGGTGGGAAGGAAAGGTTGTTCCTTTCAAAAGTCGCTGTTTGTATATTTGCTTGTTTGAACCCTCAAAATGTTTTCCTACTCCCCTGAAAGAAAACCAAAAAAATACTAAACCAAAAAATTAGGGAAAACAAAGTCTTTTCTCCTTTTTCAATCTGGATTCTGAACACACGTGCACAATTGCCGTCTGACTCCTCAGCCCATCGCTGTCAGATATTAGCTGGAGGGAGACTTTGGAGGCTAGTAGAACAAAAACCCTGAGAGACTGTTTTTGGTTGTGGTTTTGTTTGGGTTTTGTCCAGGATGCTTTGAAAGCAGAAAAAGGAAAAACTACAGTCCCAACATTTTTTTAAATGCAAAACCAGCTAAACACTTTCCTTTTAGGAAAAAAAATTAAAGGACAATTTGATTTCCTATTATCATACAGTCCACTTGAGGTGAACCCATTTCTTTATTTTTTTTTTTGTAGCAGGAAAGGGGTAACTCTTTTCTATATATTTCTTACCTGATCAGAAGTAATTTATTGTTTTAAATTGTGTTGAATGGAAACATTGCCCTCTGAAGCCTTGCATTCCAGCAGTAATTTGTCCAAATCTAGAGTTGTATAATTTAGCAGATAAAGTTAAAGGGTGGAGTGACGGAAACCCAGCATTTTCCTCTCAAAACAGGAGCAACAACCTGGTACCTCTTTGCATTTTTGCACCCAGGGAGATTAGATTAATGAAATTCTTCATTGTTATATCATGTTTTGCATTTTCTGGGATTCCACAGTCGAATTTGTGGGGCTAAAAGCTCGTTTAAAATGAAAGCTAAATGAACAAGGGAGGACAGGAGTGGGGAGTGATGTTTGGTTTTGTTTTGTTTACTGTTTTACTTCTTACTTCAGATAAATTTGTGTTGTGTTAACCTGAGCTATTGCGTGGATCAGAGTTCCCATCATTTTAGTCTGCTCAAACTTAAATTTCTTTCAAGTGCAGAGAAAACTATCCATTTAGTCAGTGTTATATTTTTTCAAACAGTCATTTCCATGCATTTATATAATCTGATAATTAAGCAAATGCTTGTATGTAAGTCGGAAATGAAAACACTTTAAATATTGTGCTGGCATTTTTTCAGGTCATTTAAGCTTGTAGAGAGAGCCATGCTAACACTCCCATTTGATGAGTCTGTTGTAATGGCAGAGCCCCAGATGTGCAGAAAGTTTTCCAGAGAAACTGAGGACCAAAAGCAAACTAAGAAACCGGAAAGCTTTTCAAAGCAGATTGTGCTTCGAGGGAAACACATCAAAAGGGGCCCTGGAGAAGAAACAGAAAAAGAAGAAGAGGAAGATGACAGAGAAGAGGAAGATGAGAATGGCCTGCCTAGAAGGAGAGGCTTGAGGAAAAAAAAGACCACCAAGATCAGAGTGGAAAGGGTCAAGTTCAGGAGGCAGGAAGCCAATGCCAGAGAAAGAAATCGGATGCACGGCCTCAATGATGCCTTGGACAATTTAAGGAAAGTGGTCCCCTGCTATTCTAAAACACAGAAACTCTCTAAAATCGAAACTTTACGCCTGGCCAAAAACTACATTTGGGCCCTTTCAGAGATTTTGAGAATTGGCAAGAGGCCGGACCTGCTCACGTTCGTCCAGAACTTATGCAAGGGACTCTCCCAGCCAACGACAAACTTGGTGGCAGGCTGCCTACAGCTCAATGCCAGGAGTTTCCTGATGGGTCAGGGTGGTGAAACTACCCACCACACAAGGTCACCCTACTCCAGCTTCTACCCACCCTACCACAGCCCTGAGCTCAGCACACCCCCAGGGCATGGAACTCTGGAGAATGCCAAGTCTATGAAGCCCTACAATTACTGCACTGCTTACGAGTCCTTCTATGAGAGCACATCCCCGGAGTGTGCCAGTCCTCAGTTTGAAGGTCCCCTAAGTCCTCCCCCAATTAACTATAATGGGATATTTTCCCTGAAGCAAGAAGAAACCTTGGACTATGGCAAAAATTACCATTATGGCATGCATTACTGTGCTGGGCCACCCAGGGGTCCCCTTGGGCAGGGTTCCATGTTTCGGTTGCCCACAGACAGCCACTTCCCTTACGACTTACATCTGCGCGGCCAATCTCTCACCATGCAAGATGAATTAAATGCAGTTTTTCATAATTAATGAGGAAAATGAAAATAAACAGTGGTCATTCACCTCCCCCATCTCATTAAGACAAAGCAGATGCTTGGGCCCTGTGTAACTGGCACAACTCAGTTGACGGTGTTCCCTAGTTTCGAAAGTGTGGTTTCAAATATTGTGCCATTTTCTATGTAATAATAAATCTCTTTTCTTATGAGGACTTCTTTTCTTTTTCTTTTTTCTTTTGATTTTTTTTTATCTGTAAAGCACTGTGATTTTGTTTCAACTAGACGGTTGGGGTGGGGGGGGTTGGTCATTTGTTTTTCGTTTTAAATTCACTGAATTTGTTTGAACAGTATGTCTGGAGAAATACTGTGGAATAAAAACCTGCACACAGTCGAACTTGATGTCTATTTCGATTGTACAATAATTATCGGAATGCATGTTATTAAAAGTGGATAAATAAACCCATGTATTTACAGTTATTAGGAATTACACATGCTATAACTTGAGAGATCAGATTCTTCTTTTTAGATCCAGAAAGTCCCTAAGCTGACAATGAGACTGGAAGATATAACTGAGGAGGAACAGGAGGGTAAAAAAAAAAAGGTCTTTTTAAACTGTGCAGTTTTCCTTTTATTAGAAGGAAAAAACCACTGGTGGATTCAGAAATCATTCATTCTTCTTAAAATATTTGCAAATGGGACAGCAAGACATCTAACCAGGCAGACGGTGGCAGGATTTTTTTTTCGTCAGGCATCTCCACCATCCAAAATGCTCAGCCCGGGCTTGCTTTGTGTTTTCCAGCCTTCCCAAGGACAGCGTGTCATCTGGAGTCATGTGTCAACCGTGTTGCCGCTTCATATTTTGAAAGCATTTAAACGGAAATGTTCCACCTTTTGGTAAAGCACACCTATTAGCTGTGATATTTTGCAGAGTATTTGTGATTTCAGGGAGCCCAGCTGCTGCTTTCCCTTTCTCCTCACAGAGACGCTGCTAATACATTTTTAAAGGGGGAGAGTAGCTTTGGATTTGGATTTCTAAAGCCTGGCAAACAGAGCCAGTTTCCTGGGGCTCTGGAGGGAGTTCCCAGGTAGCCCAGCTTAATCTAGGAAGGGCCGCTTCTAGCCTCCTTCCACGAGGTCAATTGGGCCACTGAAGAAACAAGACTAGGGGCCTGGGAACCCTCCGGCTCCAAGGGAAAAGCGGGTCATCACTTCGAGTAAGCCCTAGAGTGAGGGACTAAGGAGAGGAACCTGTCTTCTACTCACTCCGTTTTAAGTTAAATTGGCCGTATTAGAAGCTGTGGTTAAAAGTTTTCGGAAAGGCCAAATCAAAATGGGCTTTCCTCCCTGGGCCCACCTGCCCCTCCTGCTCCCTGAACCCGTCACAATAAACATCGGGTGGATATTAGCTGGCCTAAGTGACCCTGTAAGACTTCGTTTAGGTGTCTGCCACCAAATGGTAAGCAAAATGAAGGCTGAGGCCCTGGTACAACTGGGAAATATGTGGCTGGGCCCAGGGAGGGGCGGAGCAGGGGAGGGCGGACCCCACCCTAGGCTAAGGCTGCTCCAAGTCCAGCCCAGAGAGCCACTGGTGACCCCACCTGAAGTGTGAGCAGCGCATGTTCTGGGGAAACCGAGGCAGCCTCCAGGCGAGTGAGGAAGTCTAGCTGTCTCTTCCCTTGCTCTTCCGCGGCTACGAGGTAGACGAAAGAGTTGCCGCCCGGGCTTGAGTATTACCGACATCCCGATCCTAGCTGCAGCGCTCCCCGCTTCGGGTAGCGGGCGGGGCAGTCGGCCTTAGTTGGGCCAGAGCTCCGCTCGCGAGAACAGCCCTAGCTCGGGACAGCCTAGGAAAAGGGGGTTGGAGAAAAGGGGGCAAGACTGCCAGCAGAACGGGGCGGGCTCTAGAGGGGTCACTAGAAGCCCCCAGCCTAGCCTGGGAGGGTTGAAGGTGTGAGGTGAGGTGTAGGGGACCGGGCCCTGGCTCCAGCAGTCTTCCCACCCCGGGATTCTTCCAAAGTTGAAGATACCAAAGACCCAAGCCCGCTTTCCAAGGTTCAGTCAAATTCTAGTCCCTTCGGTCATCCGGCTCAGGCGTCCAGGGCTACCTCCTGGAGCTAGGATCCCCCGTGGCGGCACTGGGGCTTGACAGGGCCCACTTGGGGCCAGACTTCCCGCACCAAAAGGGGACTGCCCCGTACCAAAATGGGAGGCCGCGCCTACCCAGTGATGGGAAGGACAGAATTGGGTTAGGGGGTGTTTTCCTGGTCAGGAACAGGGCTGGTCGGACGCGATGGAGTGCAGCGGGGAGCGCTCCATGCTGAAGGGTGGGGCGCTCCATGCTGAAGCGTGGGGCTCGGGGCTACCCACATTGGGACATCGCGGTGCACATAGGTCCTCTTGCTACCCCCGACGGCACGGTGGTTGACTTAACGTTCCACGCTAAGAGGATGGGTCCAAGGATACTTCCTTCCCTCCTCCTGCTTCTCTCCGACAGTTCGGACTGCAGCGAGGAACTCCCCTATCCTAAGCCTGGAGCAAGAGGGGAGGGACCTCAGAGGGGAACTGCCCACGCTCAAGGTTGGCTACTGCTGAATTCCGGACTCAGCAGGTGAAAATGGACCGTTCTGAAACAGTATATTTACAGAAATCCCAGAAAGGTTGAGGCAAAGAATTAGGGCTAGAGGAAAAACTGACTTCTCTAGAGATGGTCCAAGATTCTCCCGGAGCTGGAGGGCTTATTTTGCACTGGACTTAGCCTCTAATAAGGGCCTTGCTGTCACCCACAAGACTCTGGATTGTGACCCAATAGAATGGAAGGGAATACTGGGGGAGGCTGGAGTACAACATTGGGCGTCCAAGAGGAAAAGACTTGCACCAGGTGCCCTGGGGTTCACCCCCCAGCTCGCAGAGTCTCCAACTGTTCCCATCACTGAGCAAACCCTCCTCTCAAATGCGCGCTCTCTCTCCCTCTCTCTCTCCCTCGCCCTGTCCCTCTCCCTGTCCCTGTCCCTTTTCCTGTCCCGCTCCCTCTCCTTCCTTCCCTCCCTCCCCCCCCCTCTCTC
>CM053599.1:13166847-13180841 GCA_028646575.1 Pseudocheirus occidentalis | reverse complement strand
GTAGTTCAGAGATGGGGGCGGGGGGAATGAATGAACCATTGTCCCATTGTAGAGTGGAAGTCAGAACACGAGATTGAAACCAAGGTCTTAGTCTTTCCTTCTTTCCTTCCCAGACTGGGGTGTGCTGGAGCCGGTACAGACTCGAGAGAGCCGGTTGTTAAATTTTCATTGGGAGCGCTTACACTTCCGAGATTGCCAAACGCTACAAATCAGAGCTTATTTTGTTTAGTTGGTGGCCTAGACTTAATAAACAGATGGAGAAAATGTTAATGCTCCGGATACAACTCAAAAATTGTCCTGTTTACATTAAGGAGGTAGGTTATTAAACGTTTACCAGAACACCATTGCTCCGAGGCATACATGATAGGAGGAGGTGGGACAGATTGTAATCCAAGCCCTCATTCTATAGGTGAGGAAGAGATTTTCCCAAGGTTACCCAGGTAAATGAGAGAGCCATGATTTGAATGTAGTCCCCCCTTTCCTAACAGCTCCATCTAACCTTTCCACTGCGCACCACTGACTCTCCTCCTTAGACTGGATAGAAAGTACTCAAGAATTAATGGGTTCTCCTGGCCAAAACTCCTCATCTACCTACTGATAATGAGGCTCTCTGGTCCTTACTCAGCACACTCATTTGATGGCTGAGGTCAGACTCACAGTCTTTCAGGCTTGCTAGAAACCTGGCAGAAGGGGAGCTCCACTAGCCTAGCTGAGGACCCAGGCCCATCAACACACCAGAGGTGTTATCACCTCCTTACTCCTGGAAGCTGTTCTGCTCTTCATACAGTTCTAGATCATAGTCACTTTTTAGCCTGTCCCATCCCAGCAGATTTATATTAACCTTATGGTCCACCAGATCTTTTTCAGACCTAATTATTATGGTCTTGACAAGTCATTCCCCTTCTCTCAGCCTCAGTTTCCTCATCAGTAAAATGAAGAAGTTGCACTACATGTATGACCTCTAAAGAACCTTCTTGCTCTTGAAGTTATAAACCAAAGAGCAAACATATTTCTCCCTGGGTGAGACATCTTGCTCTACACATTTGTAACATGAATGATGTCTGGCTATAGGATTTTGAGCTCAATATCTAAAGACTGTGTTAGCAAAGGGGTAAAGGACTGAACCTGGGGGGGGGGGGAGTGAATACAAATTCCCAATAAGAAAACTCCCACCAATGCAGGTAAGCATCTGCTCTGAAACTGAGAATCAGGGAGTTGCCTAGAGTTCCAAGAGATTATGGGACTGGCCCAGGATCACACAGCCAGGGTGTGTCAGAGATTGGATGAGCCCAGGAGTTTCTGCTCCAAAGCTGGCTCTCTATTCACAATAAAGAGCTGCCACTCTGGAGTATCATGACAGAAAAGTGTTAACCTTGGAGTCAAAGGATCTGGCTTTAAGTCCCATTACTGACAATTCTGTGACCTTGGGCACTTACCCTGCCTGAGCTACAGTTTCTTCAACTGCCAAATAACCCAATGTTGGGTTAGATGGTCCCTAAAACTCCTGCCTTTGGATCTATGGTCATGTAAATTTGTCCGATCTGGTGATTTTACAAATGAAGAAATGATAGATAGACAGACAGATGGACAAACAGACAGGCGGGCAGATAGATAGATAGATAGATAGATAGATAGATAGATAGATAGATAGATAGATAGATATGATAGATGATAGATAGACAGACAGACAGACAGACAGATAGATAGATAGATAGACAGACAGATAGACAGACAGATAGATAAATGAAGCATTTATTATGTGTTTATTATGGGTCAGGCACTGTAATAAGCATTAAGGAATAAAAATGCAAGCAAAAAGAAAGCTGGTCCTGCTCTCCAGAAGCTTATCTTCTAATGCAATATGGCAGTACATGAAAGAGAGTTAAAAGGAAGGAGAGGAAGGTACCAAGTGGGACACAGGAGCAAGGTGAAAGCCAGAGAGTCAGGACAAGAGCCAAGAGAGAAGTGATCATGGCTAGCTTGCGCATTTCCTCAAGTGAAGGAACTCATTGGCTTTGAACTCACCAATTGGATGAGGTGACTGGAAAAGCAGATCCATGGTAAGGCTACTAGGGTAGAGTTGGAGAAGACCAACTAGTCAGGAGTGGAACCAAGGGGAAGTAAGAGGCCCACTGCACTAGGACACTGCAATACCCAGCTCAGAAAGAGCTGCCTTTTTGAGGCATTTCTCCATCTCCCCAGTCCAAAGCAGCTCTTCATTCTCACCAGAAACTCTCAGTCATAGCAATCTTGGCGATTTATCATGTGGAGATTCTCTTTTGTGTTATTCATTCATAGAACAAGCATTTAAATACCAACTGTGTGCCAGGCACCATGCTAGGCACTGAGGACAGAAAAATAAAAACAAAGTTCCACCCTTTCATTAGCCCTTTCTCTGGCATATTCTGGTTTTTTTTTCCTAGTGTTGTGAATGGTGCCTGAGATTCCCTCATCTAGAAAACAAACAATAACAAAAACCCTTTATTTGACTGATGTTCATTTGAGCCCCCATCCTCTCTCTTCTTGCTTTCACAGCTGCGACAAAGTGAATGGTCTATACTTGCAACTTCTCATACCTACTGTTCTCACACGCAGACTCACAGACACAGATTGCTCACACACACACTCTAGCACCCTCACTTTATAAAAGAAGAACCCACAGCCCAGGAACATTAAGATTTTCCCAAGATCACACAGGGAGCAAATAGCAGAGTTGAGATTCAAGTCTATCTCCTCCAGGGTTCTTTCCTTTAAACCACGCAGTCTCCCCAGAACCACTCCAAGGGACAGCTAGGTGGCCCAGTGGATAGAGCACCAACCCTGGAGTCAGGAGGACATGAGTTCATATCCAGCCTCAGACACTTGCTAGCTGTGTGACCCTAGGCAAGTCACTTAACCTCAATTGCCTCTGAAAATAAATAAACAAATAAAGAAGGAAAAAAAGGAAAAAGGAAACCTCTTCATCATGCCCCAAATTGTGACTGCTAAAATGGTTCTGAAACTGACCTTCCCACCACAGTCAATGACCTTCAGCCACTCCTCTATTTGGTAAAACTGACCTGACTCATCTCAAATCCAATCAGTCCACAAATTCAGTTTCTTCCATGTATCCTTGTCTCCTATCACCACTGATATCAAGCCTTCATCACTATCTCCCTGGATGGACCACCATAACTCTCTACTAGGTCTTCCTGCCTCCACTTGCTACTTCTTCCAATCCATCCTTCCCTCCAATAGCAGCCCAAATCACAGAATGTGAAAATAGGAAGTGTCATCCCTGAAAGGAATCCAAACTATAACTACCTGGCAAATGGTCCCCCAGCCTCTGGTTAGAGATCCCCAAGAAGAAGGTGAAATGAAAAAGGGAAGAAGGACTTACTATGTATCAGGTACTGTGCTAAGTACTTGATATGTATGTATGTATGCATACATATAGGTATGTATGTTCAGCCATGCTTGACTCTTTGTGACCATATTGGGAGTTTTCTTGGCAAAGATCCTGGGGAGGTTTGCTATTGCTCTCTCTAGCTTATTTCACAGTCGATAAAACTGAGGAAAATAGGATTAGGTGACTAACCCAGGGTCACACAGCTATTAAGGGTCTGAAACCAGATTTGAACTCAGCTCCTCCTGACTTCAGGACCAGCATTCTATCCATTGTAGCAGCTGCTGCCCACTTCATATATGTCATCTCCTTTGACCCTCACAATGCTGTGAGACAGGCCCTCATTTCAGAGTTGAAGAAACTGAGGCAGCCAGACATGAAATGACATGCACAGGGTCACACAGCCAAAAGTGTCTGAGTATGGATTTGAACTCAGTTCTTCTTAATTCCAAACTTGATGCTTTCTTGACTGCACCCCTTAGCTACCTAGAGTACCCCACCAGCTCCTAAATGGAGACAACTCTACTTTGGGACAGTTCTATTTGTTAGGAAATGTTTCCTGACAACCATCCTAGACTTGCCCTTTTGTTACTTTCCCCATTGTTGCTGGTTCTAACCTCTTGGGCCAAACAGGACAAATATTAGCCTCCTTCCATAGCACAGTCCTTCAAATGCATTGACAGCTCTAATGGGCTTTTCCTCCCCAGTCTTCTCATCTTTGATAAATATTCCCAAGTCCTTTAACCTGTGCTGATATGATATGGACTCAAGGCTCTTTGCAATCCTGGTTGCTTTCCTCTGTATTCTCAAGTTTATCAACATCCTTCCTGAACTCTGGCACTCCAAACCTTATACTTATTCTAGCCACAATCTAACCAGAGCAGAATACAATGGTATTATTACTGTTTTGTTCCTTGGAATTCTCCCCCACTTGATACAGCCCAAGATCGTATCAGCTTTATTGTTTATGCATCACTCAGTTGACTTCTATTCAACTTACACTCCACTAAGACCCCCAGATCTTTTAAAACTATATTGCTGTGTCATTTGACTCTTCCATTTTATACTCTTGAAGCTAATTTTTACTAACCCAGGTGTCAGACTTCACTTTTGCCGCAACTTTATCCCATTAGATTGTAAGCTTCTCAAAGGCAGGGACCGTCTTTTATGTTTCCTTGGATCGCCAGCACTTCACTTGGTACCAAATGCAGAGCTAAATATCAAGGCACTCAATATATGCTAGCTGACTGGCTACCTGACAGTTGTAACTGAATCCAGTACTTGGACTTTTCAAGAGCTTTGGGGATCTTGACTTTGCCATCTGGCATGTCAGCTGTCCCTCCTATCTCCATGTCACCTGAAAGTTTGATGCACATTCCATCTGTGCCTTTATTCAAACCTTGATTAAAAATGCTAACCAACACAAGGCCCAGCAGAGTGGCCTGTGGTTACTCCAGTGGGGCCTTACTGCCAAGGTGAACTGCATTGAACTACTAAGGATGAATCTTCGAGGTCACGCGTCTGACCAGCTCTACGTCTGCTTGCATTAGAGTTTAGTCCATAGCTCTCCATCTGCCCCAGAAGAAATACTTCATATGCTTTACAAAAATAAGGTGATCTACATTTACTACATTTTCCTGATCTACTGGTTTACTAATTCCACCCAAATTGTGGCCAGAGATCTGTTGGGGAATGGCTGAACAAGTTGTGGTCTGTTATTGGGATGGAATATTGAGGTTCAGGAAGACCAAGCAATTTGCCAAAGTTGCACGGTAAGTATCTGAAATCAGGTCATTTGATTTAGGGGCAGCTAAGTGACAGGGGATAGAATGCTGGCCCTGGAGTCAGGAGGACCTGAGTTCAAATCTCATCTCAGACACTTACTAACTGCATGACCCTGTTAGCCTCAGTTTCTTATTTGACAAAATAAGACATGACAAAGCACTCTAGCAACTTGGCCAAGAAAACCTCAAATGGGGTCACAGACAGTCAGACACAAGTGAAAACAACTGAACAAGTCATACAGAAAGATTCCTACATGCTGCATATTGACTTACCAGGCTACATATTAAAATCATCTATGTCATATTGTATTTTCATTTATTTTGTTAAATGTTTCCCTGCTATATTTTCATCTGGTTTGCTGGCACCGTAAAGGATGGACTGTCAATGGCCCAGAAGCTTGGATTTTGACTTCCACTGTAAACCACAGGGAGAGGTCAGATAAACTATGATGTGAAGCAAAATAGAGCAGCCATCACAAAAAGGCATTATTCCCGACAGTCCTCTTTCCACTCTACCACTGCCTCCATTTTTTTTCTTATTAACTCAGGCCTGGGTTGTGACAATAGCCTCCTCACTAGGCTGTCCACTGGTGTCTCCTCATTCCACTTGGTCCTGAACACTGAAACCAGGTTTACTTTCCTAAAATTTACCTTGATTTCATTGTGTCATTCCCAACCTCAAAAACCTTCAGCAGCCCCCAAATGCCTACTGGATAAAGTCTGAAGCTCTCAACTTGGCATTCAAAACCTTGTTAACTTTCCAGGCTTCTTCATTTACAACCTAGAAGAATTAGGAGAAAAATCAATCAATCAATTTAATCATATAGTGGGAAAAGGACAGATTCTAAGAATGGAAGACCTGGATTCAAATCGCATTTCTTGTGCTTACTACATTTGTGACTTTGGGCAAGACATGCTGTTCCTTTGGCCCCCAGTTTATTCACCTACATAAAGTAAGGGGGTTGAATTGGATGGTGTCTGAGGGCCCTACCAGCGCTACATCTATGATGGAATGGAATGAGTATGTTTCTAGTACCTCTTATGTGCTAAGCACTGTGTTAAGTGCTTTACAAAAATTTCATTTTATCCTTGTAAGGCTACTGCTGCTGTTATCTCCAATTTGCACTTGGGGGAACTGAAGAAGACAGGGGTTAAGTGACTTGTCCAGGGTCACACAGCTGGTTAGTGTCTGAGGCTTGATTTGAACTCAGATACCTCTGATTCTAAGCCCAGTATTCCATCCACTGCGGCAACTAGCTGATCCTCTATAAGACTGAAGATTCAGAAATCTCTGATCAGTGTGAATCCTCTCACCTTCCCCCTTCACTTTGATGAAATCACAAGGTATGGACCTTTGGTAGAAGGATATTTTCCATAAAAATACACATGTCCGTGAGCCAGGAAGACAAAGGGAAAATGCCCTATTGGTGCTCAGTGAATGAGACTGCTTCCAAGATAACTGGCAACTGAAGGGAAGTCAGAATGGAAGAACTCTTATGAGAAGAGACCTCTCTGCCTCTTCTCCTACACTTTCTCTCCTTTGGATTTCCACACTAGTTAGCAGCAAGATAGGAGGGACATCAAATGGTATCTGGCAGGAGAAGCACATGGCCAACTGGCCATGCCTACCTGCATAGCCTGGGAGGGAAAAGCATTAACCTGGATTTCCTAAGGCCTTTCTCTTCTCCCTTTTTCTTTGTTCAGAACACAGAACAAGGACTAGGGTTCTAGGGTTCTGGATAATGGGCTTTCTATGCATGTTCTGCAGTTACCAAAAAGCAGAGTAGGAGCTCAAGAGTTGAACTTCAGCCTCAAAAGGAGGAAATTTCCTCCACAATCCACAGTTTGGAGAAGAAAGAGGATGGCCTTGAAGCTGGAGGACCAAAGTCACACCATGGAAACTAGGAGATCTGAACTGTATCCATGCTCTGTGATACTGCTGGGTATTGTTTGGACAGTGCACATGGAAGGGCCATGGGAGATGTTTGCTAAACATCTCAAAGCATCTTTAGATTCCAGGAGGAGGTGAGACAGGAATCTGTAAAATCTAATGAATTTATTTAAGGACTCCATGTTTTTGTTCATGGACTTTGATGATTTTTTTCCATCTTGTTTATTTTCTGTGGTGGAGGAAATAAAAGTTGATCCATATGTGATACCCGCATTCTATACCAAGTAAATATATACAGTGAGGGCCTTATTACCCACCTGTGAGGACCTTAGGCGTAGGCCATTCCTCATTTTTATTATATGATGATCCTGGAAACCCCCAAGTTAACATATTAAGAACCTGACCTTTTAGGATCGTGTCCAGGCTTGAACCCATTCTGTATGAGCCCAAAGTACTTGCATTGGGCTAGGAAAAGAAGTTATGCAATAGGTGATAATTCACTGAGGTACCCAAATAATGGAGCTGAAATTGGCATCTGGGAGTCTAAACTAGTGGAATTCTCAAGTCAAGTTGTGTACTAATACTGATTCACAATATTTTACAGTTGATGGAGAAAGAGAAAATTGAATTGTAGGAAAAAATATAAATAATGCCAGGTAGCAAGGTGGTGCAGTGAATGAATAGAGCACCAGTCCTGGAGTCAGGAGGACCTGAGTTCAAATCCAGCCTCAGACACTTCACACTTGCTAGCCATGTGATCTTGGGCAAGTCATTTAACCCTAATTGCCCTTCCACAAAGCAAAAAAAAATTTTTAATTTAAAAAAGATAAATAATGCTTCAAGTAGAAAAACCCTGCAAACAATGCAATCTCCAGGACTTGGCTACAGGATGACTTTTAGTTCTCCAAGTGCTAAAAGTCTTTGCCTTCCTTCCTCATCTGCTAAGCCTCCCAGCTTTCACAAAAGACTTTATCTACAATTATTCAGTGTAAGTAAAATATTAAATGAACTCTTAGGCTTTCAAAATGATAATCTAGCATTACTTAAAAGTCTACAAATTTGTTCTTAAATGTATTTAAATCTTAGCAGCCAACATGATACTGGTTATTAAAAAGTAATTCTGGAGAAATTAGCTTGCAGCTACAATATTAATATAATTCATTTATTACTTGCAGCCACAAATCAGGATGCTCTTAACACTGCAGCACATAATTTAATATGTGCAGTCTGTTGCCATATGGTGTCAATTTTAGGTTCCTGGTCACTCATGAAATTATTTGCTGGATGGCCTGGCAAGCAAAGTCCAAGGGTATTTATCCAAATGAGCTGGGAACCATGTACATACTTATATGTACAGGTTGTATGCACTCAATAAGATCCTTAAGTGTCAGAGCGATTTTTTGTTAGGACTTTGTATCCTTGGCTCATATCACAGTGCCTGGAATGTGGAAGGTGCTTAATGAATGCCTCATGATGGGGAATGTTTGAAAACTAGAAAATTCTCATCATCAACCTTTTGAAACCATAGCATCATAGATATGGAGCTAAAAAGGACCCTAGAGGTTGTCTGGCCCAGCCTCACTCCCCCATTGTACAGATGAGGAAATTGAGTTCTGCAATAATTAAGTGTCTTGTCCCATGGGGAATAAGTAGCAAAGAAAATATTTGTTGTTGTCATTGTTGAGTTGTGTCTAACTCTTTGTGACCTCATTTTGAATTTTATTGGCAAAGATACTGGAGTGATTTGCCATTTTCCTTCTCCAGCTTGTTTGATAGATGATGAAACTGAAGTAAACAGGGCAAAGTGACTTGCCCAGGGTCACACACTTAGTAGATTTCTGAAAGTAGATTTAAACTCAAAATAAGGAGTCTTCCTGACCTCAGGACTAGCATCATCCACTGCTATCCACCTAGCTCCCCTCTGAAATATTACTCTTATCTATGCCTGTTGGTAAATCCACAATGCCCCCCCATTTCCTGGAAATCTTCCTGTAGTTTTTGATATGTTTATAGAGATTTTTTTTATTTTGTGGTCACTGACTTGGCCCTTGGGCTATCCTTTGATTCTATCTCATTTATTCCATGTGGCCAATCTACCTTGATGCAAAACACTTTACAAACCCAAATCATTGTTGCTTAGATGATGCAACAGATGTAAATCCCCCGTGTGCATTTAGATTGCTCTTTTTTTCCTCTGTTACTTTGATTCTTTAGAGATCATGTTTTTGAATGTTTAACAGGCATACAACTTGATGAGGAGAATATTCAATTTAAAGAAATTAATTTTGAGGAAATGAGTGACTTAAGAACACAGACTTCTGTACATTGCCCTCAATATGATCCAGGTTTTGATACTCCCACTGCAAAATCCTAGGCCCAGCTTCATGTCTATCTGCACTGACATAGAGGCACAGTTCTAGATAAATCTATAGGTACACAGAAAACGGGCACAAAACTGAAATTTAGAAAATTTAATGAATGGTACTAGATAAAGGAGAGGAGAGGAGGGGGAAATTTACCTGAGACCCTAAGAAGAAAGAAGAGGGAGAAGAAATAGATAACCAGATAATTATGGGACAGAGAAACTAATAAACAAAACCCTAAAGGGAAAGCAATAACAAATGAAAAGAGCAGACCAGGGACCAGGGGTAAAAAGCCAGTGGGAAGAGGACCACCTTAGAAAAAAAGGTTAAAGAAACTGAAATAAAATAACACTATGTTTACAGCAAAGGGGAGATGGAAACATAACCCTAGAGAAATTGGAGACATATGGAAGAAATTATAAACATAACTCTTATAACTTTAAATGTGAATGGCTTAAAGAATCCAATAAAGCAAAAAAGAGCAACAGATTGTATTAGAAAAAAACTATAATCTATTGTGTACAAGAAACACATTTTAAAAAGAAAAACATGCACAAATTAAAAGTGAGGAAATGGAATACTATACATCAAATGAATATAAAAAAATCAGTTACTATTATGCTACTAGACAAAGCAAAAGCAAACATTCACCAAAAAAAGAGCCAAAGGAAACTATAGAAAACTATCTCATTATTGTTGTTTGGTAGTTTCACATGTCCAACTCTTTGTAACCCCGTTTGGAGTTTTCTTGGCAAATAAGTGATTTGCCATTTCCTTCTCCAGCTCATTTTACAGATAGGGAAATGGAGGCAAACAGAGTTAATTGATGTGTCTGGGGTTACATAGCTTATAAGTGTCTGAGGCCAGATTTTAACTCAGAAAGCTGAGCCTTCCTGACTCCAGGCCTGGGGCTCTATCCACTGCTCTACCTAGCTACCCAGGAAACTATATTAGACTGAAAGAATCACAGGCAGCAAATCAATATCAGTAAAAAATGTAAATAATAAAGAAATGCAAATAAAGCCAAATGCCTTATCATTCAATTATCAAGGAAAACATTATCTGAGTCTCAAGAAGACTTGGACAGTAACACAATAGAGACTGGAGACTTCAATATTCCACTATCAGTTTTGGAGAAATCTAACAGAGAGAGAAACAAAAAAGAAAACACAGAACTGAACAAATTTCTGGCGAAACTAGAGTTAAAAGACTTATAACTTTTTCTAAATTGGACAACAAAAGAATATACATACTCCTCTGCAGTATATAGAACTTTTATAAAAATTGACCATGTACAAGCTAAGAGAGCTATTGCAAACAAATGTGAAAATGCAGAAGTATTTAATATATCTTTTATGGATGATGATGGAATAAAAATAAAAATTGGTTTGGGGACCACAAAAGATATAGACCCAAATGGAGACTTAAAAATGTAGTGTTAAAGAGTGAGTGGGTCAAAAAAGCAAATCACAGAAACAATTAATGACTTTGTAAAAGAGCATGATGATGAAACAGCATACAAAAATTTGAGGTAAAGCTAAAGCAATCCCCAGGGGAAATAATATCCTTACAATTATACATTAACAAAATAGAAAAAGAGAAGAATATGCATTAAAGTTTCCTTTCTCTTTCCTATAAAACTTAGTCCTATCCTGATGTGATAATCTGATGTCACACACTCATTTAACTGATTCTAAAATGTTACATCTGTTGTTTCCTGTCTAAGAGAGCATCAGTTTCATTTTTGTGATATTGTTCTATTTGTCTCATTCTGTGCTTTCTGAATTAAATATTAATGATGCTTAGACATGATACTTCTTAGGATATTTAATCTCTTTTATTTCTTGGTCCTGATCCATTTGTCCATGTGGTTTCCATTGGCGTTCTTTGTGTCTACCTTCACATTGAAGTACTTGACTGCCCACAGCATATATTGACAAATTCAACTAGGCTTTTGCCAAATGGGCAGATATGTGGTGCAGTAGATAAGAGTACTGGGCTTGGAGTCAGAAGACCTGAGTTCAAATGTGAACTCAGACACTTACTAGCTACATAACGCTTAGCACACAGCTCCTCATCTGTAAAATAGATGCACACTGGCGAACCAGTCCAGGACCTTTGTCAAGAAAATCCTATGGACAGAAGTCCATGGGGTCTTGGAGAGTTGGACATGACTGAATAACAATCCATCAAATTCTTCATGGTATTTCTTTACTTCTTGATCCTCTGAAACAGATATTTGAGAGTAAGGTATGACAAGCTATGAAGTGATTGGTTTGTTTACACTCATCATAACTAATGCAAACTTAAATGACCAAGTATTTAAGTATTCATGTTATCTTTGGATGTATAATGATTTTTTTATTCACTTCTGAAAGGATAAGTCATTGTTCTATCCAGCTGAAACTTCCCTTTACATTTTGTCTATATTTATAAGTGAGAATATTAGTGTGGATTTGGATCTATGTCCATTCATTAGTCATGGAACAGAGATTGCCCATTATGAGCAATAGTAGTTAAATTCATGTGGAAGAGGGATTAGCCCTGTCAGCACATGGATCCAAAGGGCAGACTAGGGATAGGGTGTGGGAGTTGTAAAAAAGCAAATGTCAGGGAAAAAAAACATTCTGATGGTTAAATTACCATTTGTAGACTATTTCAGAATTTAGCATTCAGAGTACCCTTTGCCTTTGATCTTTGTTTTCATCCACCATTTCATCCAACATTGGCGAATGACCAGTCAGGACTAAAGACCATTTTGAATTTTTATCCATGGGATTTGGACAAAAAAGTCCTTAGTCAAAAAATTCACTACCTGGTGTCTAGCTGTCTTTAGTTTGTTTAGACTTAGCTAGGAAGAATTACAGTCTGACATCTGGAAGGGACATCGGTGGCCAAGAGGTACATCACCTGACCTGTACTGAAATATTTTCTAATTATATACAAACTGCTAGAGCTCATGTTCAACTGACATAACCTTTGAAATGGCCATGTCACTTCCACACCATTATGGAACATCAGACTGACTTAAGCAGAAGATGGAAAATGATCCATTGCTTCATGGTTCTAGAATCTCCTCAGTGTGGACAGCCACCTACAATACAGATTGCAACCTTGTTGAACTTAGTAGGCTATTTTAAAGAGCTTTGTTTGCAGGGAGGGAGAGGATGGAACCTGTGAGTTCACCTGTATAGGGAAAGTTCAATGAAGAAAGTCCTCTCACCCATATAGAATAGAACTTCACCTAGTTTTAGAGAATTTCTCAGGACTTTGAGATTTTAAGTGACTTGTCCATGTTTGCATAACTCATATGTGGTAGAGTCAGTGTTTGAAGCTAGGTCTTCCTGATTCAAATGAAGGCTTTATATCCACTCTGCCAAGCTTCCTCTGAGAGATACTGTGATGGAAATGTTCATCACCCTGTGGCTTATCTGATGATGAATGCCTCTGGACTCAGCTAGGCTTGTCTGAGGAGACAAAGTCTTCCACAACTAACCTTCTATTAGAGTCATATTCTGGGGGGGGGGGCAGAGCCAAGATGGCAGAGTAGAAGCAGCAAGGCTTTGTAGCTCTTACAAAATCCACCCTAAACACCCATAAAATATGACTCCAGACAAAGTCTAGGACTCTCAGACTCCCAAAAATATAGAAAACACATCTCTTGCAGAAGACAGCTCGGCAGCAGGGGCTCATCATGGTGGGCCAGGAGCCAAAGCTGGCCCAGCCTGAAGCCAAGACCACAGCCAGGCCCATCCCGGGGGGAAGGAGCCAAGAGCTGAGCTGAGTTGAGCCATGCAGCAGCCAGTCTGCAGGAGAGAAGATCTCTAGCACCTCAACATCTACCAAGGTGTGAAAAACAGGGACTGGAGAGAGGCAGCTCAGCAGGAGGGGCTCATCCAGCAGGCCAGCCCAGCCTGAAAACCAAAACACAGCCAGGCCCCAGGGCGGCCAGGAGGAGCTGAGCCTCCCAAGCCACAGCAAGAGTCTACTTTAGAGAAGATCTAAAGCACATGAGGGGAATCTTGAAATCCAGCAAACCAAGATCAGAGACAGTTAGTGAAAGTGAAACTCTGAGGCTTAATTTAGGGGAGGAAAAGCAGTTCAGCCAATCTATCCCCAGGGCAAGGAAGCAGTAGGGGAAGGGAACTACTAGAACCAGTGGTGGCCCCCACTGGGCTGCTTCAGAGCCCCTGGTCTGTGGAGGACACCACAGTGGGGCTGAATCAAATGATCAGGGCCAAGTGCTCTTGCGTTGAGTGGTCTGGATCTGGATTGTGGTCTTGGGTGGTAGTCCTGGGGTGCCAAAGCTGGGGGGACTTGTAACACCCCCCTAATAGCTCTGGCAGCTGGGAAAACCCCAGCGATTTGGAACAGAGCTTTCCCCCCTGGAAGCAGAGTTTCACAGAGCTAAAAAAACCCCAACCAATTAATTGACTGGCCAACATGAGGAAAAGGAAGCAAAATAAAAACACCAATAAAACTCTAGGATCCTTTTTTGTGGACAAAAAGGATCAAAGCATGGAATGGGAGGAAGACAACACAGTCAGAACTCCCACACCAAATGTTTCCAA
>CM053599.1:13146960-13166347 GCA_028646575.1 Pseudocheirus occidentalis | reverse complement strand
GGGCAGGGAGGAGCTCCCTGCCCTGCTAGAAAGCTAGAGAGGTGTTGGAGGAGGGCATAAAAGGGAACAGATTGTGGGAGGGGTCTTACAGTGGGATCAATGTTCTGGGCTGGGGGGTAGGGACAAAAAGGGGAGAAAATTTGTAACTCAAAACCTTGTGGAAATGAATGATATAACCAAGAAAATAAATTAAGATTTATAAATAAAAAAAAAAGAGAACTAGAGTTAGCTCCAGAGAAACATTCCAAGAAAAGCCTTTGAATAAAATTAGATATTTGAATAAAATTTAACTAGTATGAATTAGGAAGAAAGATACTTAACTATACTTACAGGATGGGTTTTTTTTTCAAAAAAGTTTCAGCCATTCATTAATTTATTTAAAAATATTAAAGTACCTACTAAGTCTGAATCAATGTAGTATTTGGGAGGTATAAAGATAAACAAAATAAGGTCCTATTTCTTCATTCCAATTCAGTAAATATTTATTAAGTGCCCACTCTATGCCAAGCATTGTGCTAAGCACAATTAATAAAAAGAAAACCAGTCCCTACCCTCCAGGAGCTTACAATTTAATAGAGAGAGACAGCACATAAAAAGAGGCAGGAAAGGGGAGAGGAATATCAGGGATTACCCAGTGGGAGGACATTCTGTTCCATGGTGTTGTAACCAGACAAAGCAACAGATATAGAAAGGAGTGATCTGGAATGTCCAAAATTGGGAAAAGTTTGGCACTCCAACCTCCAGCTGTCCAATCAGAGGGGAGTGGTGTCAACCAAGGTTTGCGTTAGCAACATTGTGGTGAAATTAGAGGTGATGATCTTAATCTGGAAGAGGTATCTTTCTCCATTAAGGTGAAACCAGGAAGAACTATATGGGCCAATAATTGTAATACTAATTAAGGACGAAAAATGGAACTTTCTTAAATTAGGAAGAATTGTATTTCTGAGTAAGTCAAAGAGAAGTTATGGATTCCCCTTGAATGAACCCCATTTGAACCCAGAGTTCCTCATTTTAGTACTTTCTGGTACCCACTTACCCATCTGCTTAAACAGCAATGGCACAGTTATAAATGTAGGTAGACATCCTGTGGTAGATAGGATGGTTAACTTGAAAGCCTGAAGACTTGGCTTTATATGTCCCGTTTTGAAACTTACTGGCCATATGACCCTGGGCTAGTCACTTTATCCTTTTAAGCTACAGCTTCCTGATCTGTAAATAAGAAAACCTGAAGTACCTACTTTGTAAGGCTGCTGTAAGGATCAAATGATATCATTGTAAACTTTAGGATATTCTTTAAATTCCCATTTTTGTTAGGCGTTTGGATAGGTTGTGCAGTTCCTAACTTTTGTCACTGTGAGCTTTCTTAGAATGTAACCTCCCAGAAAGTAGAGATAATACCCATTAATTCACTTTGTTTCATGACCCACAAAGTCTGAGGCAAAGACAGCTAAGCATTTAGGATCAGTCATCATCATCATCATCATCATCACTGACATGTATAGAATGCTTAGATATTTTTAAAAAGCTTCACAAATGTTATCTAAAATAGTCAATAAACATCACAGACTCAAGAAGAAGAAATAGAAAATGTTTTTCAGATATGCCAATTCTTTGTGACCCCCTTTGGTGTTTTCTTGGCAAAGATACTATAGAAGTTTGCCAGTTCCTTCTCATTTACAGATGAGGAAACTGAGGCAAACAGGATTAAGAGATTTGCTTGGGGTCACACAGCTAGGAAGTGTCTGAAGCTGGATTTAAGCTCATGGAAACGAGCATTCCTGATTCCAAGCCCTGTGCACTATCCATTGAACCACATGGGTGCCCCAATAGAAAATGGTACCCTGAGGAAAACTCTTAGTATTTGCATTAAATTCTTGTCTCATATCCTCTTTATGGAGCATAGACTCAAAGAATTCAAATGGAAAAGGACCCCCTTGCTTTACAGATGAGGAACAAAAGCCTAAAGACTCAAAGTGACTTGTTTGCAATCTCGCAGTTATTAAGTGGGAGATATTCTGGTCTTCTGACTACAGCTCCCTCACTTTTCTCACTCTACCATACTGTCTGACAGTTTCTGTCAAATTTCTGGGACAGAAGCCAGGCTACAAAAGTCCAAAGAAGCCTGCAGAGATTTGCAAAGAATTGTTATTGAGCACACAACCAACCGTATGGTACATTACAGCCTGATTTCCAAGGGCAGAGAGTTGAGCAAAAGGAATCAGGTGGATAAAAATCAATCTCTTCTGTTTACATCATAGACTCAATCTGGGATAGACCTTAGAAATTATCTTATCTAACCTTGTAAATTTTAAATATTAGGAAACTGAGGCACAAAAGGGGAGGGGAACCTGCCATGGCCACATTTAGCAGGTGGTAGAGTTGTGATTTGAACTCAGGTCATCTGACTCCAACTCCTGCTCTTTGAAAATTGGCAAAAGGAATTCACAGAGCAAATACAAACTCTCCATTGGGGCAAG
Source organism: Pseudocheirus occidentalis (assembly GCA_028646575.1). NCBI lineage: Eukaryota > Metazoa > Chordata > Mammalia > Diprotodontia > Pseudocheiridae > Pseudocheirus > Pseudocheirus occidentalis. The sequence goes on along the minus strand of CM053599.1, from coordinate 13,163,870 downwards.
AGGGTGGCTGTGTCATAATCAAAAGTGCACTGGTCAGTTTTTAACAACCAGTTCTTCAAAAAGAAACATACACATGATGTAATTTTCAGTTTCATCTTCCTTATTAACCTTTTTCCTGTAACTTTTGTAAATCTAAACTATCCTCAAAGCAATAAATCAAGCTTCTATTTAAAGTGTTCACTAATTTCCAAGGGGTAAATGCTCTCACTGGAAATTTAACAATTGGCTTCAGTTGCATATCCATCAATCTCTCAGCTTTAGTCAAGCCACCAAAAGCAAATCACTCAATAAAGGGGAAATGCAGTTTGTTTATCAGACTAAGAGACAAAACCAGAGAATTAAATAATGGAATACTGACTGTCTATTAGTAAAGCAAAATTAAAAGTTGCAAAGAAGCCTCTTGCCAGGGTTTTTCCCTCCAAGACACTCTCAAGTCTCAGTTTGCTAGAGCCAGCTTTATACACATTGCATACGTTTCTGCACTTTATATACATCTCACAGAGTTTAAGTTTTAATAAATGGTTCAGAACAGGTGGGAGTTACTTTCTCCTTAGACAAAAAAGTCAACATTCAGGTTAGCTTAAGCAATAATCAATAACAGTTGAAGAGAAATGAAAAGATGCCTCATTATATTTGGTGTTAATATTTGTAATTCCTTCTGACAATATTATTTAAGTATATCATCCAAACAGTATTTAATAAAAGCAATAGTGCTATTATATTATGTATTGTGAGGGAATTCAACCTCTCTCTATCCACTAAAATGGGATAAAAATGCCGTTACTTTCTAGGATGGATCAGGAAGTGCTCTTGGTAAGCTTTCTAGGAAAGGGATACACACTGCACTTATGATTTCCTTACTATATGGAATTTCAGGGGGAGAAATTTCCCTCTACCAAGATATGCCTGCACCATTTCTGCAGTTTGTAGGCTTAGGGAGTTGTCCATACGAGTGAGCACTACAATTCCTCACTTAGTGAGAATGGAGTAAAAAACAGGTCTTTACCAAAGGTCTTCCTGACTCTGAGGCTAGATTGCTATTGACTATTCAGAGCACCCTCTCTCTTAAGTGCTTCATTAACTAAAGCATAATTATAAATAAAACATAAATAAATGAGCATAATTGTTATTATCTTAGTAACTGGTAATTAGCAACTGTTAAGTATTTGTTAATTGAGTGATTTGGGGGTTTTTAATTTTTAAAAAACAGAATTAATCAGAATAGTTTATCAGTCTTCATGAAAATAGTTCGCAAACCCATTTCGGGACAGCAACATTCACATGATGGTGCTACATGGCATATATATAATCAATCAACAAGCATATGCTAAGGGCCTTCTGTATGCCAGGCACTGTCCTAGGCAGTAGGGACATAAAGAGGAAAAAAAACAATCCTTGCCCTCAAGTGGCTTATACTCTTTTGGGGAAGACAACATGTATTCGTATAGTTCCTGACACGTAGTAAACATTTAATAAATGCTTTTTCATTCAGAAAAATGTGGGAAAATACTTGTTTTTGGTTGATTAGTCATGTCTGACTCATGATGACCTAATTTGGGATTTTCTTGGAAAGGATATAAAGTAGGTTGCCAAGTCCTTCTCTGGGATATAACATGGAGATATCATAAGGACATGATGAGGAAACTAAGGCAAATGGGGTTACATGATGTGCCCAGGGTCACACTGCTAAGTATCTGAAATCAGACTTGAACTCAGGTCCTACTGATTCCAGGGTCAGTACTGTATCCCTTCTGCCACCTAGCAAAAAAGCCATACATAGGGTAAAAATATATACATAGGGTAAGAAACTTGGGAGGAGTCAGAGCAGCCACTTCAGAGTGTGACTCAAATAGAGGCTTCATGTAGAAGGCATTGCTTGCCCTTAGCTTTGAAGGAAATAAAGGATGTTAAAAGGTAGAATGAAGTCAGAGGCATTCTAGCAGTGAGGGGGGAGGCAGTGAGCACAAGGGATGATGACTGGACATTGGGTGTAATAATAAGACCAGTTTTGCTAAACCATAGATTGAACAGAACTAATGCCTAATACATTATGGCCAGGTTGCATAGGGCTTTAAAATCTACATAGAGGAGCCTCTATTTGACCCCACTGGTAATAGGGAGCCATTGTAGCTGATTGAGTAGAGGAATGACAGTCAGATCCAGACCTTACAAAAATCATATTTAAGACTAGTGTGGAAGATGAGATGGAAAGAGGAGGGATCTGAAGCAGAGGGCTCAATTAGGAACTTATTGTAATAGCTTGGATTAGAGGTTAAAGCCTAAACTAGGCTGCATGAATAGAGAAAAGTAGATGGATGCAAGAGATACCACAGAGATGGAAATGACATGATTTGGTGACTTGTTGGATATGTGGGGAAAGAGGGAGAATGGGGAATCAGGGGTATAGCTATAGAGTACGCTAGAGTTGGGCACTTCCTATGGATTATGATCCTGCAAAGGAAACCAAGGAGTGGTGAGAAAAGTGTCAGAATCTGGAAAGAGCTAGTTCAGCAAAGGCAAGAGAGGAAAAATTCCCAAAGTAATGTCAAATGCTGCAGAAAGGTCGTAAAAGATGAGGATTTAGGCATGGCCACCAGCTTGGACAATCAAGAGACCTTTGAAGAAAATTGTTTTGGTTGAGTAATGAAGCTGGAAGCCAAACTGCAAAGGGTGGAAGAAGGAATGAGAAGACAGAAAATGAGAGGAGAGTCTTAATTGGTTGGTTTTTTCCTATGACATTGGCTATGAAAGGGAGAAGAAGCGAACATCATAGCTTTGGGGGATAGTGAATAACATTCACACATTAATAATTAGTCATGTAAAGAAAGTGCTTTTAGAAAGCATTGTTTGTTTTATTCTTAAAGAAGGTTAAAGGTTCCCCCTGAAATCTTGTGTGGGTTTTTTATTTGTGTTGAGGAAGATTTGGGTGTGTTTGAAGGCAGCAGGTACAGAACTACTAGATAGAAAAAGAGTAAAGATTGAGGGAGGGGATCATTGGGGAAAACAGGTTGAACAAGATGAGAGGAGATGGGATCAATGATATGGACAAATTGATTGACCTTGAAGAGCAGAAGACTTACTTCATCATCAGAAAAGAATCGAGACTTCTCTGAAGGAGATTGAAAAGACGTGCTATGAGCACAAGACTATAGCATAGTCACACTAATGACCTATATGCAAAAGATAACAACAAAGATAGCTTCAAGGATGCGGACTTACGATCAGAAAAAAGAGGAAATTCAGTGGTACCCCCTAGGTTTGCTCTGGTAGCCATGAAATGTTCAAAGCCCTTAGAGGAGGATGTCTAGCCCATTGTATCAATCAATCTATGGGAATACATGGATAAGAATAGCCCTGGATAAGAAAACATGGTTGGAAATGTGAGTTTCTTGAGGGCAGGAGCTGCTTAATTTTTGTCTTTGTATCTCCAGTGTATAGCATGATGCCTGGTTTATAGTAGGTGTTTAATAAATTCATGTTGGTTGGTTGAGCCATTGGTTCTGATTTGCACTGGTGGTGGTAGTACTTTCATCAGTGAGATCAAGCTCATCAAAGTATCAAAGTAATTTCACCAATCTGTGCCCTGAGTTGATCATGCCTTTGGCAAGCCCAGCAAGTTGACCCATGGAGTCATGTCCAGGGAACACTGCTCCATTGGTTACAGTTACCTAATTTGTAGGGATGCATCCTGGCTAGGAGGCAATAAAATAACTAAGAAAATAGCCTGTGAAGGATTAGCCCTGTACATCCAAGCCGATTTATATGTGCATTCGTGCATATACACTTATGAATTGACAGTAACTGCTATTGTGTTTGATACCTGTCATCATAGCATGGACTTTTGTCTGAATGCCTTGAAGATATAGACCTAATTTGCTTTGAGTCCAGCTGTTCTTAGGAGTGGGCACACTCAGGAGGGAAAGCAGAGCCAGCTTTGTGTTCACCTCCCCTGGTGGGAGTTTTTTTTTAAATCCTTCACTTCTAACATCTTACTCCTCAGATGCTCGCCTGCAATTCTTGAAACACAAAAGACCACTGCAACTATGCAAATGAAGGGAGAATATGAAAGAACCCCATAAAGTGCAGAGGGAATTTCTGGCAAATGTCTTTGCTTCCTGGGGGCCTAATGTTAGGAGCCAGCTGTTCTTGCCAGCCCAGTCATCATAACTAGTGGGGCAACTTTGTTTCATTGTGAATCTTTAATCTGCTGAATATCTACCAAAGGGCATCTTACATCTGTGGAGGCAAGAGACCCTTACCTGAGCTCCTCTCTCTCTCTCTTCTGATGGAGCCAGCATTGTTTTCCTAAAAGTATGGGTCATCAAAAGTTTGTGATTGGGCTTAAAATGGATCATAAATAAACACAACAGCTCACCCTCTTGGTGTATTTGGAAGATAAATGGGTACTTCACCTGTCATCTCCATTTTTTATTTTGGCTCTGTTCTTCTATGTCTCTTTTTTTCTGTGTGTGTCACTCTCTGTATATCTTTGTCCATCTCTGTCTATGTGTGTCTCTCTGTGTGTCTGGTTCTCCCCCTCTCTCTCTCCCTCTCTCTCTCTTTCTCTCTGTTTCAAGCTTCCTTAGACTTTGCACTAAAACTTGATTAGTGCAGCCAGAATAGTTTGAAACTAGGGTAGAACTCATGAACACAGTTATCATATCAAACAACATATATCACAACTCATTCATGCTTTAAATGACTCTCGTTTATGTCTTGCCCTAAGTCTTACAAAGGCTTCCAACCCACATTCTAAGGACCTTCCTCCATGCTTCTTGATGTGGCATGGACACCAATGGAGCTTGTAGACAGTTATCTACTATGTTTTCAACATCTTAAGTTTCTAGTCATGGATCTTTTGATGCTGTTTTTACTATTCATGCACAATTCTTTGCTGATAATAGGGTGCAACCTCTTCTTGTCCTTCTTATATGTCACTTTCCATGGTCCTTTGGATGACCCACAATTTACATTTTCTGAGAATTTTTATTCTACAAACAAGTAAATCAGATTTCAAAGAAGAAGGCTATCTATGGAGAGAATGTTTAGACTCCCTGAGCCCTAGAAAATTTAATATAGAAAAGATGTTCAGAGTCCCACGTAAATTGAGTGAGATCTTTGGCAAGTAACGTTATCAATCACATCATCACCATCATCATCATCTCAACCTATATGTTCTGATCAAATTCATATGGAAAAGGACCAATAAAAGTTGTTATATGTTTTCTATTTACTCTTCTGTGAACTAATTAAAAGGTAGAAAGTGGCTGCTTTTTGTAATTGATTGAGTCCAGATGTGGGCTCATTGAGGGAATCTTTAAGATAATTCTAGTTGCAGATAGGACAACTGGGCTGCTACGTACTTTGTCCTCTTCTTGTATGTTTCCCCCTCTTGGTCTCTGTATTTGAAAAGAATCTTTTTTTCATGTAGTTTGAAGATTATGTTGTGGTGATATCATTGTTGGTGTTGTAATTATCTTTCTCATAATTATGTTCAATGGAGTTCAGATAAACATCGCTCCAGGAAAAAGTTGCTATCCTATTGGCAATTCTCTTTCTAATTGTCCACCAATCATCTCTGTAATAATCCACTGCAGAATTTCCCCAGCAAAGACAAGTTCACTGGCCTACAATTTTGAGACTCTGTTTTCTCTTTTTTGAAAATCCGGATATTTGTCCTTTTCCAATCTTGTGGTACTTCTCCCATTTGTCATAATCTTTCAAATATCACTAACAGTGACTCAGTGCTCACATGTACCAATTCTTTCAGAAAATGAGGATATAGTTCCCCTGGGCCAGGTAGCTTGGATTGCAATATTCAAGGGCAACTATTTCTTTACATATCTTAAGTATCAGCTCCCTATCAGTCCTTTTTATTCTGTCATTTTCAGTGTAAAGATCATTCTGTTTTGCAAGACCCCTAGCAAATATATTTTTCCCAGCCTTTCCTAGGAGCCTTCCATTGCTGGCCAGGAGTGTGTCAACTCTATGGTGTAACATGATCTGGAAACCCAAATCCTATTCTTAGTTAAAACCTTACTATCTGGCCACTCACATCTCATATTACTTTTTTTTTTCTTTTGGGTTCCTTACTTGTAGTGGGCAAAGGGGAAGAAAATACAGCCCGCATCCTTGTAAACGTTAGCTTCTTACCCAATACATCATAATTATGGACAATATTTCTTGGGTTCCTTTTAGAAGTATCATTCATGCCCACATGAAAAAACAGCTCCAGACTAGGAAAGATTGTTGGTTATCAATGTTTATAAGATAAAAGTAAACATTTAAAACAAGAAAAGGCAAACAAAATGTTTACTTATCTTTACCCTTTGTGTTTGCTCAGAAAATATTTTCTTCATAGACACTCAAAGGTAATCAGTGGACCAAACCAGATTGAATCCCTGTTGATGTTGTAGTAGCAAATCCAAAATTGGCAATGAATGAGGTTTTGCCAGCTGGATTTTGTGAGGACTCTTACCCAGTCACACCATGGTCAAAACCTTGACAGGTCATGCAATGCTGCACTGCTCAAAAACATGATGGGGAAAATATTAAATTGAGAATGAACTTAGACAGTGATTGCTATTGGCTGTAACTCCTCACGATGTTCCTGATTTGCCCAAGCTGACCAATTTCAAACACTTATTTCTTGATTCAGATGTTTGACTCTTCAACAGGCACTGAGCAACTTTCATGGTTCCAGTAAGTTGTGAAAAAGACCATTTCAGAACACTGAATGAATCTCTAAGTCACTAATTACCATGCCAATAAAACTGAGATCTATTTGTCAGAAAATCACAGTACAGGGATCCAAGGGCTACTATGATTGAGATTCAGCAGGAAATGTTTCCAGCATTCCTCTTCTCAAACCACAAGTGAGCAATTTGCAGTAAGAAAATATTCATGTTCATTCATTCAACAAGCATTTATTAGGTGCTTATTCTGTGCAAGATGCTAAGGATACAAAGATAAAACCAAAATAAATAGGAATAATAAACATTAATAAATAAGTGGTTCAATCAATTAATCAACCAATAAATTAATATACTCAATGGACACTAAATAATTATATGAATGAATAAATAAATAAGTAAATAACAAGATAGATAATAAATGCCTAAGTAAAATAAAATAAATAAATAACCCCTGTGCTCAAAGAACTTCTATTCAACTGGTGGGAGAGGGGGGAGGTAGAGAACACTGAAAAAATTTGGGATTTCATATTGATTGCAAGCTCAATGAGATTGAGTTGCAATACGGTAGCCAAAGAACTGGATAAGATCACAGGCTATAACCAACTTCAATTTAGTCAAGCAAATATTTACTAATAACTGACTGAATACATTTGGAGAAGCAGCATGGTCTTGTGGATGGAGTGCTAAGTTTGGAGGGAGGAAAATGCACATTCATCACATACCTTACTTCTGATACTTCCTAGCTTTGTAACAAGTGCCACCCTTACTCCACCACCACCCTACAAATTGCAACTTAATGCCTCAAGCAAAAGTCTAGAGTTTAAGAAATCTCTGTGGTACAATGAACAATAGTTCTGGGTTCATAGCCAAAGGGCCTAGAATCAAGTACTGACTATTTCATCTTTTCCTGTGTGACCTCAGGCAAGTCACTTAGTCTCCTTGGGTCTCAGTTTCCTCATCTGTAAAAGCTGGAGAGAAGGGAGCGAGAGAGGGAGGGAGGGAGGGAGAGGGAGGGAGGGAGAGAGAGAGAGAGAGAGAGAGAGAGAGAGAGAGAGAGAGAGAGAGAGAGAGAGAGAGAGAGAGAAGGTATTGGTCCATTCCTCCAATAGGAAGTCTTCAAACAAAAATTGGTTGACTCCTTATTGGGAATGATTCTTTGAGGGCACAGACTAGTTGGATACTGAGGTCCTTTCTAACTTTAAAATTCCATTATTCTTTAATCTTAACTGTCATTGATATGGCACTTCCAAGTGAGCAGAGCACTTTTCCTATGTTCTCTCATTTGAGCCTCACAACCACCCTCTAAAGTAGGCAGGCAATAGGGCATTTGGAGGGTACTCACTACATGCCAGGCACTATGTGAAGTCCAGGGATATAAATTCAAGAAGAAAGAAAGGCAGCCGTTCACCCTCAAGAAGCTTCCATTCTACTGGGGAAAGACAGATTGCACACACCAAGGAGCTGAAAAACTGGAGGAGGGAGGTATGAGAAGGGGGATGTGGTGGTAAAGTCCAGAATGTCAGAAGCACAGCAGGGAGGAGAATGAAGGCTGGCCAACCTGGCTTATCCCAAAAATGTTGCACCCTGAAAGGAATTCACCAATGGTAGAATAGGGCTCTCTTGACAGAGGGCTGTTCAAGCGTAAGATGGACCTCGGCACTAAATAAAATTCTGGGAAACTGAGTCATGGTGGGGGTTTTACCCCTATAGAATGAGTCTTGTGGGTCCTTCCCCCATAATACTGACATGAGGCTAAGTTGAGAGAATTGGAGGAGACCTCAGCATCCATTTAGTCTATTTCAAATAGGAAAAGGAACCACACTATAACATACCTGACAAATAGTAAGTCAACAAACAGCAAATACCAGCTATGTGTCAGGTACCATGCTGGGTGCCATAATATAAATAAAATGAATTTCGAACTTCAAAACACTTTAAGTCTTCTAGCCATTGTCATCCCACGGTCAACACCATCATCATCATCATCATTGTTATGGTGAAATCATTCTTAGAAAAGTTATTGTCGTTCCATTATTCTTTTCTATTTAATATTCTATGAACTGCTGCCCAGAAGGAAAATTACAGTTCCAATGTATCTGCTTTTGTACTGGGATATCTGCTCATTCTTCTGTAAGTTTATCGGGAACGTCTCCGGTATGATTCCAGGGGCAAAAAGGCCGATGGCCATAATATTATAATACCCCCTCCAACAGCCCCAGGATTTTTTTTTTATGCTGGGTCTCTTAAAAGTTTTTCCTTCCAGGGTGTTTGGAGATTATAAGCATTTCCAATGGCAGCATCTATTTAAAAATCATCTTCTTAAGCATTTATATGTCATGGTTACGTGCAAATGATTCTTCTTATGTTTACTGAAGTTGTTCAAACACAGACAGAGAAAGGCTCCCGTCGGCTTGCCCTAAACACAACTTTTCACTGCTCTGAGTGATGGGTAGGTTACTTATCCATTCATCCCTGTCCCCATGATCAGTTTCTGTCATTTAGGCAAGAATCCATGGAGGCAGATAATGAGGAGTGTGGGGCATGGCAAGTCGAGTTCAGAAAACCCATAACAAGATGATGAAACCAGAACACCAGACCCAAGACCCCAAACACAAACAAAAGCAAAAAGCCCCAATCCCCTTCTGCTGCTAAAAAGCTGGAGACAAATCTCAAATCTATTCCACTGGATTTTCCCAGAGCTAGAAAGAAAGTAACTAGTTCATAAATTCCATCAGGAGCTTGGGGATTTTTGATGTAATGAGTTTTACAGTTTCAGAGGAGACTGCTTTGCTAATAATTATGTAACAGTAATTAAATCTGAAAAAGGCTGTACTCTAACTATGTTGATTTATTGCAGCTCCAACAAAGTACTTCTCCAGCGGGCACTGGAGTATGTGTCTCCTCCCTCCAGTTTTCTTTAAATTCTCACAGAGCACTGGGTCACAGATGGTCTGAGCTGCGATATTTTCCCCATTAAATTCCTAATAATCTTCTTCCGAGGCTGAGTCATGGAAGCCTGGGGATTTCTCATTTTAATTAGAAGGTTTAAGGAGCTAACTCTGTTTGAAATTTCCTCCTCGGAGAGATGGGTGCAGGTGATCGCATTCAGAAGAGTGACACAATATCAAGGCCAATGCCTCATTTGCATATTAGATTACAGCTCATTTGGCACCGCTCCTGGTTGCACGGCCTGATGGGGCATTGTCTAAGGTGGCTGCAGCAACTTTTGACCATTTTGGAAAATCAGACGCTTTTTAAGCCCCAGCGTTGGGGAGACAATATTTTGCATTGGCTAGTGGGTTCCCTTTTCCCCTCTACAATTCCAAATGAAGGGTCAAGGGTGCAAAACTGCAGCAAGCCACTGAGAAACAAAGAGATTGGGGTGGCCTTATGATAGGAATCATAGTTACAGACATTTACATCACCTTTTTTTAAAATGTAAAAGCCATTTACATGTAGGAACTCCCTTAAGGAAGCCTTCTGTGGACTACCGGAATTCTGCCCATTTCACAGAAGTGAAACATGAAGTGATTTGCCCAGATATAGCTAGCAAGCATCATAAGTATCACAGGCAGAATTTGAAGGCCATTCTTCCTTTCTCTCTGGCTAGTACCCTATGCCCTATGTCATGATGTTTTTCACAGGATTTCACTTTTAAATGTCTGGTCTAGCATGCCTTAATTGAGAATATGGGTGGAGAAAATATTTACCTACAAAAGACATTTGCAGAGAAAGGAAATTTATTAAGCTGGCAGGCTTAAGGAATATCCTTTAAATTTTGGTTGTAAAGAACAAGGTCCATCTAACCAGCTTTTAAAAAAAAAAGAAAGCCTTCCTATCGGCTAAAGAAGCGGTTATCATTTGAAGAGGGTAGGAAGTATTGAATCATCCATCTGCAAGAACTCTGCTGTGGAGAGGACACAGTAGGCACATGCATCCCTTAGTGTTTTCATGCAAAAATAAATGCTTTTGAGAAGACAGCTATTGGAATTTCATCTCCCTGAACAGGAAAGTCAGGTTTGTGCTTGAGGAAAATAATGAGTTTCCCTCCTTTATGCCTTGAAGATGGCCTTTTCCACACAAGAAGTCAGACTGCCTCTATGTAACTACCTTTCTAACACCCTGTAGCTTTAACATGCCGTAAACCTGTTTCAAAGCTGGCGGCAAAGGCATTTTATGGAAAGAAAATTTGTTGGCAGGCAAAATACAGCATAATGGTTAATATGGTAAAAATTAGATTTGAGGGAAGTAGAACTGGGGTGTTTGGACTTAATTAAGGCCATAAAAAAACATGCTTCCCCACCACGACCATCCCCTCCCTCCCCCTCCATGCAGATCTCCAAACGAGTGGCAATGTTTACTGCGGACAGAACATTTTAGGGGTGGTCCACTGAGAGGCTCCAAGTCTGGATAACATCTCTAATGCATGTTTAAGGAATACATTTCCTATTTATTCCTGATCTCCAGGATTGTTTGCTTAGGTTCACATTTTTAGTGACAAGTGCAGTCATTTCTTCATGGAAGTTTCATCTCTGAAAGCTGACTCCCCTCCACATATAACTGGGCAGTAGCCATCCAACAAGCCTTTATTAAGAGTCTGCCATGTGCCAGTCACTGTGCTGTATGCATACATTGTCCATACGTGCATATCCAAATCCATATTACAGAGAAGCATATAATCTCTGATGACTCTACATACCTGTATGTATATATTGGATTTTCATGTCTAAATGAAAACATATGTATATGAATTGATGGCTATGTATGTATGTGTATACACACACAACATACACACACATATACACACATATTCTGTGTATAACTATGCAGCCAGGCACAAATAATGTGTGTATAGCGTGTATTATGTGTGTCTAGATACACATTGATATTTACATAATATTTATGTAATATGGATTACATATGCTTTAGACACTGAATTTTCCTACATCTATGTATCTTATATGTACAAGCATGTACATATATAATAAGCATTCCTATTGTATATTTAAGTATACAGGCAGACACATCAGCCAATCAATAAGCATATTCTATATGGATCCCTTATACCAGGCATTGTGCTAGGCATCATACACACAGTACATCTACTGGGTTTGAGTTCTCTGAGTTATTGAGAAAGAGAAAAATCCTTGAATGACTAAAGCTGACTTTTATTTCAGTTCAATTTAACAAGTATTTATTAAATACTTATTACATTCACACTATGCTAGGCACTAGGGATAAAAAAAAAAGAATGGAGCAATTCCCTCCTCACAAGGAACTTATGTACTAATGTAGAAGACAGCATGAATGTCAGTGATTACAGAATGAATATAAAAAAAATACAAAGTAGTTAAAGGTGTGCCTATGTCTATATACACCTATGTATTCATTGTACACATTGATATAATACTTTATAGATATACAATATCTGTATAAATATATAGAATTTAAAGGTATAAGATTTTTGTATATATATAAGCATATACAAATATCAATGTATACAAGTGATTGCACATGTGTACATTATATTTCTGTTGTATTTTATACATGTATATGGATATGTGTGCAAAAATACACAATGTCCTTGTACATGTAAAGCAAGGAGCATATATATGAATTTCTTAATGATAATAAGAATTGCTAACATTTCTATAATGCCTTAAGACTTAGAGGGCATGTACGTGACTATACTAAAGTTATATTGTGTGTATAGGATTTTATAGCTACATACATAGATGCTGGATTTTATGAATACATATCTATGTGTATATACACTGACTGACGCACTATATCTTAGGAATTTGCCTGTAATTAATTTTTCATCTTCACCAAAACTAAAATAGGGAAGTCAATAATTGTACAACAATTCACACAGCTCCAACCTGAGGTTCTGGACAACAATGGCAAGCTGGAGAAAGATGATGCCAAGGGTTGGTTTACCAGGAAAGAGAACATGTTACACTTCTTCAGCTGATAGGATGACAGTTCTTGGAGTTACCTTTAACCCACCCTGATGGCTTCAGAATTTGGGGGTGATACACATATGTTCAGTGAGCCCTTTTACTAAACAGAGGGAAGAGGTGACAAAAAGCCGCATGTGAAACCAGGTTGCCACTGTTTTCCATATTAGCAATTTGTCTTACCCTGATCTCTGTTTATATAATCTGGATATTAGTAATAAGAAGGAAAATTATGCCCAGCCCTGGGAATCTGTGGCTCTTGATTTGGAGAGAAGAAAATCATAATTTGATGCCCATTCACACAATAGCTCCACTGGAAAGTCCATTCTCTATCAGATAGTCAAATAAGGAAGTGGGGGGGGGTGTAAGGGTGGAGAGGGTTGGCCGTCTAGATCCACACGTTCAATAGAAGCCTCAAGCTCGTTGTCAATGTCCAGAGTTAAATTCTCAGATAAAAGATACCATATGTTTTTTACTTTGGGGGCTATTCTGGGCTCACCTTGTAACACACCTGATGAAGCCAAGTTGCTGCCCAGTTCTCTATGACAGGTTCAATGCCCACTGCCAGGCAGAGAGTTAAAGGGAGTCTGCAACACAGTTCTTGAAGGAGTTAAAAAAAAGTGAAATCATTCCAGACTTCTGATTAATGGCCAGGGACATCTCAAGCTGGTGCTGTCGTGTCTCCCTCCACAGTGCAAGACTTGCTCCATCAGGGTGATATCTAATAACTACTCTTTGACACCAGAATTAAGTCATTTCTTGGGAAAGCTGGATCATTAGAAGCCAAATTGAATTATAAGTAATACTATCTCTGTGGAGGATTGTAAATTAATTGGTTTTTAACAATAACATTTCTGTATTTTATTAAAGCAGCATAAGAATGCCGTGAAGAAACGAATGTAACAGATAAACAGGGCAGGTGTTGATGATGCAAATGAAAGAGATGACAGATGGCTGGTAGCACGATCACTCACTGTGTATGTATAATGGATAGAGGTAATCATATTCCTTGGTGAATTGGTGACTTTCTTTACATCCAGAACTTTAACTCTGGCATGCTTGCATAACACACACACACACACACCCCCACACACACATACACACACATGCAGTTGCACATCCATGCACACACCTGTGCCCGCATTCACGCATTCATACATGCATGCATTCACATACAGATCAATTGCAGCCTATTTTGGATCCATTTGCATAATAGCCCACAAATAACATTCCACCAATTGGTCTGTATACCTTAAACAACATACTTCTCCAATGAAAAGATCTCATGGGCTAAGAGGTTAAAAATAAAAGATGATATATTTAAACAAAGGGAGCTTGATTCAACAAAATACTTTTATGTGTAAGGTATTTATGATCTCATCACTGAAGGTATTCTGTTCCCCGGTGCAGATTGCAACTCACCCTGTATGAACTGGGGTTAAAGCTGCTCTTCCACTGGTGACATATAATGGAGCTGTTGAATATACTGGAGATCTTTCTTGGGCCCTTTTAATATCTCCCAAGGACCAGCTGAGCACTGAAGATATACATCACCTAGCTTTCATAACCTAAATGTGACCAAGCTGCCTCTTTTTCCACTGTTGCATGTGCCTTTGACGACGTTACATTCCCCTTCTTACCTATAAGTCACCATGTTCCCATCATCAGGATCAAGGGGTTTTTCCATGACCTTTTAGGGCACCTACAGTTTTAATTCTTACAGAATCACCACTGGCAGCCACACATATAGCATCAGAAGGAGGGAAATGTCAGTGTTGAAGGGATCGATCCTTTCAGGAGTAAATCCTTTGTGAGGATTTCAAACATTATATAATTCTTCAAAGGAAATTGAGCCCCATCTCCTCATCCTCCTACTCCCCTCCAGATCCAGATCATTGTTCACTTTCCGTTCTGGTCTTACATATGTATTACTAGGAGAGTGTAGTTTCTCTCAATCCAAAAGATGTATAAACAAAAAAGAAGATAGGCTAGTCATATGGTGAAGAGCAAGGGATCATTAAAGGAAAGCCCATGTGCTCCACTGGGATCTTTCTCATAGCAAGAAAAAGTGAGGAAACCTCCCCACCCAGAATGTTCTATACACCCTCCAGAACAAGGACAAGAGTCCAGATGGGCACGCAGGGATGGGTAAGCTGTGATGTGCATGCCAGAAGGGAATGCCTACATTAATGAGATCACAAGTCCTTTTGAATATTTGAGAACTGATATATAAACACACAAATAGTACTTGTGCATACACATAGAAATGTATGCATGTACGTGTTTAGTAACACATATTTGTGTGCATACGTGCGCATCAAAAGTACACCAATAATCACACAAATGCGTACACAAGTAATCAAATAAGGCAACAATCTATCTCATCAGTGTGAGCTTGTGACTTGCCACAAGTGGACAAAGTCCCATGGAGAAGTGCTCCAGCCAAATCACATGTCGTCAGGAGGCTGGGAGAAGATCTAATCTCACACGTGTTCCACAACACGGCTTCCATGGTGTTTGCACATATCTGCCTCTGTTCCGAATGCTCATTTCATTTCAAGGTCTCTCCCCCCAAGTAGCTTTCCTTGACACTCCCTGAATTGTTAGTTGTCTCTTCTTTATCAAATTATCTGATATCTCTCTGTGTGTGAGATTTGTGCAAAACTTCCCCCCAGAAATGTAAACTCCTTGAGGGCAGAAACCGCTTCATATTGGTTTCAGTATTCTCATAGCCTCCCACAATGCCTTTCTTCAAGTTAGAGCTTAATGAAGGTTTATTGAATGGAATTAGATTTGTTAACTATATAACACTTGATAAAGATCTGTAGGTATTATGTATTATCGCAATTTAGCGCTTAATCATTTATGATCATGGGCTATTCTCTCTGTCTCTCTCTGTCTCTCTGTGTCTCTCAGTTTCTGTAGTTCTCTGTGTCTCTGACTGTGTGTCTCTCTCTCTTTCTGTCTCTCAGTCTCTGCCTCTGTCTCTCTCTCAGTCTCTGCCTCTGTCTCTCAGTCTCTGCCTCTGTCTCTCTCTCAGTCTCTGCCTCTGTCTCTCTCTCAGTCTCTGCCTCTGTCTCTCAGTCTCTGCCTCTGTCTCTCTCTCAGTCTCTGCCTCTGTCTCTCTCTCAGTCTCTGCCTCTGTCTCTCAGTCTCTGCCTCTGTCTCTCTGTGTCTCTCAGTTTCTGTAGTTCTCTGTGTCTCTCTGTCTCTCAGTTTCTGTAGTTCTCTGTGTCTCTGACTGTGTGTCTCTCTCTCTGTCTCTCAGTCTCTGCCTCTGTCTCTCTCTCAGTCTCTGCCTCTGTCTCTCAGTCTCTGCCTCTGTCTCTCTTTCTCTCACTCTCTGTCTCTCTCCACAATATCCAGGACAATGTTCACATATACTACAATTATAGGCTTAATACAAGATCACAGGCTCTTATTGGAAAGGACATTGGAGACCATCTGGTTCTACCCCCTCACTTCACTGAAGAAGAACACGAGGCCATTGACTAAAGTAACCCAGGAAGTAAGAGGTTTTCCGACTCAGGTCCTCTACTTTGAATTGAAATCAGTGGAGTGAATCATACATAGAGCAATCAGCAATACAAATGTGTGGATAGATTAGTTTTTAAGTCAATAAAACAAGTCAAAAAAGTTAAGGAAATAAAAAATACTATGTGCTTTTCTTTTGTCCCAAAGGATGATAGTAAATGGAATAGGTGCATCAACGGATAAAAGTACCATTCACTTCTCTGGCCAGAGGATCCCTTGCCTCAGAAGGATCAGAAGAAAGGCATGGACAGAAATGACGACAATGACTGAGGAGCTCTTAAATACCAAAGGAATAATACCAGCCTGGTGCTCCTGTTTATCTGATCCACTCACAAGGGTTGCACTCAGTTTCCTGGTCCAGTAAAAAAAATAGGAAAGAAAGAAAAAAGATGGAAAAAGAGGGAGGGATGGAAGAAAAGAGGGAGAGGGAGAGAGAGAGGGAAGGAAGAAAAGGAAGAGAGAAGAAAGAAAAGGAAGAGAGAAGAAAGGGAAGGAAGGAAGGAAGGAAGGAAGGAAGGAAGAAAGGAAGGAAGGAAGGAAGGAAGGAAGGAAGGAAGGAAGGAAGGAAGGAAGGAAGGAAGGAAGGAAGGAAGGAAGGAAGGAAGGAATAGGATCCAGCTTCCTTGACTTTTTGCTTTGGGTTTTGTTTTGTTTTTGGTAACTTTTGAGCTCTTTTTAAATTAGTCAGTCCTGGGATTCAGTAATGAAAACAGTTTAATTT
>CM053599.1:13117725-13146460 GCA_028646575.1 Pseudocheirus occidentalis | reverse complement strand
CATACACATACACACACACACACACACATATGCTACCAAAACATTGAGAGCATGGCCTAGATTGCAGTGATGGGAGCACCATGGCACTGTGGGATAAGCACAGGACTGAAGTTCAAACTCTGACTCTACCATTTGCTCTTCTAAAACCTTGGCCAAGTCATTTCACATGTCTGGGCCTCAGTTTCTTCATCTGTAAAATTAGGGGCTTGAACTAGATCAGTGGTGTCAAACTCAAATAGAAACAGGGATCACTATATCATCTGTAAGTATTCCTGCAAGGCTGCATAGTAACTTGTTTTTTTAATGTAATATTATTTATGTTTTATTGTATTTTTCTTTATTTTGTTAAATACTTCCCAACTACATTTTAATCTGGTTCAAGCTGCACTGAAGAGTATTGTAGGCTTCATGCAACCCAAGGTTTTATATCTGAGTCCTCTGAACCATATCATGTTCTACTTCCTACCTCTAGAAATATGATCTGATAATGATATACAGCTAGATAAAGTTTTAAGGTTTTTCAAAGCATTTGTGCACTGGTGAGAAGCCAGAGTCGTGCAGTGGAACCCTTAGAGAAGAGAGGCAGAAATTTACCTCTTAGAGAGATGGGGACTAGGGGTACAGAATGGGCTCGATTTTGATAGATGTTTGCTGTGTGCTTTACTACTTTTCTCTGTTATGAGTGAAAGTTCCCCAGGTGGGTGGGTCAAAAATTATTGATTTTTTAAAAATACATCAGTAAAGAAGGCGAATAATGTCACAATAACATAAAAGAAATGGCATTCAAAGGCAATTGATTTCATATTCAATGACCAATCTTTGTCCCAGAAGACAGATGATGAAATGCACTTCCTTTCCCTTGGTACAGATGCGAGAGGTCATAGGCACTCCATGTTGTATATATTATTATATACAAGAATGTAGGTCAGTTTGAACTGAGTGTTCTATGTTACAAAGTGAAGTTCTGTGGGTTGGCAGGTAGGGAAGTGATAGTTATATTTAAAATAACAAGGAAAAAGAGAATGGAGCATTGGAAAAGAGATTGGCAATGACAGAATCATAGGATCCTAACTTTAGAACCAAAAGGGACCTCAAAAAACATCCAGTCTAAAAGATAAGGAAACTGAGAACAAGAGAGCTCAAGTAACTTACCTAAGGTCACCTAATCAAAATCACAACTGAAGATCCTGTCCACCTTTTCTAATAATGTAGAGCCTGAGAAACTTAAAAAGAACCCCACATACAATATAAGGAAAGGTAAAATGATAAACAAAAATTGGTAGATAGGACTACTGAGTCAATATCACTATTAGAAAGATACATCAAAGCTATCTACAGTCATGTGGGGGGAAAAATTATTCCAAATCACTATCGATTAGAAAAATGCAAATTAAAAGAACTCCAAGGTACCACCTCATACCTATAAGATTGGCTATTATTACAGAAAAGGAAAATGACAAAGACTGGAGGGGATGGAGAAAAATTGAGAAGCTAGTGCATTGTTGGTGGAGTTGTGAACTGATCCACCCATTCTAAAGAGCAATTTAGAACTAAGCCCAAAGGGTTACAAAACTATGTATACATTTTGACCCAACAATACTACTACTTAGTATCTATCCCAAAATGTTCTTTTAAGAAGAAGAGTCTATATGTACAAAAATATTTATGGCAGCTGTTTTCTGGTGGCAAGGAATTGGAAATTGAGAGGATGCCCATCAAGAGGGGAATGGTTGAACAAGTTGTAGTATATGATTATGATGGAATACTATCGTGCTATAAGAAATGACAAGCAGGAGGATTTCAGAAAAGCTTGGAAGAATTTACATGAACTGATGCAAAGCGAAGTAAACAGAACCAGAAGAGCATTTTACGTAGCAACAGCAATATTATATGATGATCAACTGAGATCAACTTAGCTTTTCCAAATAATACAATGATCCAATACAATTCTGAAGGACTTATAATGAAAAATTCTCTCCACCTCCATAGAAAAAAATTGCTGAAGTCTGAGTGCTTACCAAAGCATAATTTTTCAATTTGTATTTTTTCTTGCTTTTTTGCAACATGGCTAATATGAAAATATATTTTGAATGATTTTACATGTATAATTGATATCACATTTCTTGCCTTCTCAATTGGTAGATAAGGGTGGAAAAGACAGAGAGAATTCTAAATTTTAAAAAATTTAAATTAATGTTTTAATAAATAAATGATATTTTTAAAAGAAAGATTTGTGAGACCAGAAGACATAGTATAGGACGGGAGAAGAGCAAGCATGGATCTAATTTTCAGAAAGTGAAGAGAGAATAAAGCCACCAATCTAAAAGACAACGAGACAGCTACATGGCATAATGGATTGAACATTATATTTAGAGTCAGCAAGACTTGGGTTCAAATCACTGCCTATGATACTTAATAGAGGTCTGATCTAGACCAAGTGATTTAACCTTTCTCAGACTCAGTTTCCTCAGCTGTAAAGTGGAATAATAATAGTATCTACAGTATCTCATGGGGTTGTTGTAAAGATGGAATGGGATAATGAATGTATATGCAAAATATATAACATATCATGTGAGTGTCTTCTAGTATAAAGTTCAGGCAAAATTCTAGAGAGGCATATTAAAGGGATGATCAGAGAAAATCTAGAAAAGGAAAACCTAAGTGAGCAGGAGACTCAGTCTGAAAAGGAATGAGGTAAGCACTGATTATAGATGGTTTTCTCAAGAAGTTTAGTCATGAAAGGGATAAGAAATAAAGTGCAGTAACTATCAGGGCGAGAGGAATTGAGTGAATATTATTTGGATATTAGAGATATGTGGGAATGTTTGCAGACAACAAGAAAACAATGTTCTCAGAAATTTCCCAAGACTATGACTTTCAGAGAAGATGCCAGTCTGTATTGTTAGAGGGAGTTTTTTTTTTGCTCTGGAAGTACATAGACTGATAAGTAGATATATACAGAGATAAATGGAAACAGAGGTGCCTATAGATGACATATAGACATAAATGATGATATAAAGAGATAGAGACTGGGGTGGGAAGGAGGGTGATATAGATATAGAGAGACATTGAGAGTGGCCTCTGAAGTTTGTACATTCGACTGCACATTACAATCAAAACAATAGCTATTCTTCCTCTTCTTCATCCACATAATTTATCATGTGTGGATAGTTAGGCTAAGTTATCACATTTGTAATGTTTGGGGGCTTCTTGCAATCAGCACAACATCATCTGAAAACAGGAATATTGGAAATATAAAACAGATAATAAATGTATGTTGAATGAGATCCCTGAAGGGTGATGTCATTGTATTTGTGGTGAGTAAGCCTTCATTCTCCTCTTATCCTCCCAAATGTTATCCTCTGGGCATATCAATTCAGAGGGCATAATCAAAAGATCAAAGTCAAAGTAGACCATCAAACATTCAGACAATTCCATTTATATTCTAAGTGCTTAGTAACTGTTTCTTCTATTGCATTTGCCATAATCAGATATTTTTAATATTTTTTCCTCTTTTGAAACTTATCTGTGGCTTCAATCTGGTGTCACCATACAGTGGATAATAGATTTGGAATAGAAAGGGCTTTTAGAGATCATCAAGTACAAAGTCTACTTTTATACCTGAGGAAATTAAGTCACAGAGAGGTTCAGGGACTTGCCTATGGGCATACATCTTGTGTATGTCAGAGACAAGATTTCAATTCATGTCTTCCAGATTCCAGCTCCAGCACACCATGCCAGTCTACTTCTCACTGTGTCTCACTGCTTTAGAGACTTTCCTGTAATAAGTGTTGTTCAAAGAATGAGTAACCTCTTGCTAGAGTCCAGCTTCCTCCTAGTGAGGATGTGCTCTCCAGTGGCTCAGTGGCTTCTCTGTTGCCAGAACCACAGCTTGTTCATTCCTGAATCACCATCAGTGTCATGAACATAGTACTTAATCAACAAATATTTCTGGCAACAAAAACAATTTGATATACCATGGCTTCAAAACAATACGTAAGATTAAAGAGATGTGTGCTGTGACTAATTATTAATGTGCATTTTTCATTTGCAGATTAAAAGATATTTATAAACAACTAATGAAATGAGCCTTCTTTTTAAAATTAGCTTTTCCAGATGCAAGCAGAATTTGTTAGATGTTAAAAAAAAATAACAAATCACAATAAAACATAAATCTCACTTCCAATAGGCACAAAAAGCCAGTTGGCATCTCTGAAGATGTGTACTTCCCTTGTAGGCATAGTCTTCCCAAAGAACAGATCTTAAATGATTAAGACCAAAGAAGAAACTGTCTGCTGCCATTTATAACAGTCTAGTATTCTCTCTGTGTGTGTGTAGAGTATATTATATATTTGTATATACGTATGTGTGTGAACATATGTAAAGAGAATTTCTATGTATAAATACATACATGAGATCTACAAGACATAATTCACAACAGACAAGATGAGTAGTCATATTTAGAGACAGATTGGTATGGTGCAGGGGTGGGGAACCTGTGGCCTTGAGGCTATGTAGAGCCCTCTAGGTCTTTAAGTACAGCACTTTGAATCCAATGAATTCAGAGCCATACTTGAGGACCTAGAGGGCCCCATGTGGCCTTGAGGCTGCAGGCTCACCATCCCTGTGTGGACAGAGAATTGATCTCAGAACCCAAGAAGAGTGGGGTTGCAGTCTCACCCTTGACACCCACTAGATGTGTGTCCCTGGGCAAATCTCTTAGCCTCTCAGTGTCCTAGGTGACTCAACAATTCTTAAGTTACAGAGAAGGTGCTGATGTGATGGTAGAGATTTTCTAATCAAAGAATTCCCTCTAGAGAGGAACTTTCATCACCATCATCAATCAACAGAATTCTTACCTTGCAACTTCCCTCAGTGCCTGAGACCTCTTCATCTCAGAATATCCCAGTGCTATCCCCACTCTCTTGTTTCACAGTGACCTCCTTCCAGGGGACTACATTTCAGAGACAGGTCTATGCCAACCATGCTTAATTCCCTTCTTTTCTGTGCTTCTACTCACCAGTCCTCCCCAGAATGACTCAGCAACCTTCTCATTCTGGAATTCTTCTTACTTTGAAATATCCTCCACCATATTGCCCACCTTCTCTCATTGGTGAGTTTCTTCAAAAGCCTACATTTTGCAAATGGATCCAGGTCAGCCAGGCATTCTTCATTTCCTGTTTATGCCTCTCATTCTCCAGAATTCACCAGGAAACCCCAGTGTGTATGTCCCTCAACCCTTCCCAGCTCCATTTTGTGCACTGTCTTCCTCCATTGGAATATAAGTTCCTTGAGGGCAGGGACTATCTTTTTTTCTGTTTATATTTCTTCAGCTAATGCTTAGCACAGTGCCTGGCACGTTTTGTTATTTAGTTGTATCTGACTCTTCATGACCATGTTTGAGATTTTCTTGGCAGAGAGACTGGAGTGGTTTGCCATTCCATTGTACTGCCTAGCTGCCCCAGTCTGAGACAGTAAATATTTAATAAATTATTGTTGCTTGCCTTCCTAAATCAACTCCAGTCCCTTTCTCTTATCTTATGCAGATGTATACATGTATGTGGGCAGCTAGGTGTCATGGTGGATTGGGTGGAATCGAGAAGATTTATCTTCCAAGTTCAAATCTAACCTCAGACATTTATTATCTGTATGACCCTGGACATGTCACTCAATCCTGTTGGCCTCAGTTTCCTCATCTGTAAAATGAGCTGGAGAAGAAAATAGCAACCCATTTTACATCTTTGCCAAGAAAATCCCAAATGGAGTCACAAAAAGTTGGGCATGATTGAAATAACTGAAGAACAACATATGTATGTATTATATAACTTTACATTTGAATATATATCCATTATATAAAACTTGACATATACAGAAATACAACATTATATGCATGTATATGTATATTGCAATTTGTTATATGGAAACAAACTCCCTATTCTATGTATGTGTGTTTATAAATATATGTAAATGTATATTTATATACACACATGTACTATGTATGCATGTGTATATATGTATATTGCAACAGCTTGCTATCTGAAAGTGGTCCTTTCACCAACCCCCAATTCTTCTGTCTTAGAAAACAGCAAGTGTTACCATGTGGCTTATGTTTTATACATCCTGGCACTCATGTTTACTAAATACATGTGCTATCAATTGTTATCCTTAATCATAGTATAATTTGCTATTTACACCAATGTAATTGATACTGCTGCTTAGCATTATCACCATTAATAATGTTACTGGCAAAAGAGGAGGGCCTGCCTGTCCATATCTGAGAGCCAAAAATCCAACTAGAAATGAATGTTGAGTTCCAAGATTATGCCCTAGATAACCTATGGGAATTAGCACACAAACAAAGCATTGAGTGCAGGTGAAGAAAAGGAATTTGCTTCATTTGCCCCTGAAGTTTTTCTCTGATAAAGAAAAAGACCTGTGTCTCTTCTTGTTCCTTCAAGAAAAGAAACCTTCTTGTAAGGAAAAGGAGATAAAGTCTGTAGGAGGGGGAAAAAAACAGAAGCCTTTCTAGGGCCTTATTTCTTACTCATTCTTTTAAAAAAGCAAAAACGAAAAGGATAATTTTCAAAATTAAGGGCACAGTTGAAAATGATACCTTTGGGCAGAGGGCCAATTTGGGATGCATTTTGCTTGGCTTTGGAGCCATTCCAAAATCATTCATTCCCACTGGTTTAGTTTTAAAGCTAGTGAGCAAGAAAAGAAATCAGAGGTGTGGAACTGAAATGGGCTTCTTTGGTCAGTAGTACTAAAGGATCTTGATGAAAGGCATGCTAACTATAGAGCTGGACAGTGCAAGTGAGAATTGCAAGCAACTAAAAATGAAATGACCCCAGTTTATCCGCACTTTGTTGGTAATACTTCCACTCTGACATATCTCATGCACATTAAGATAATGTTAAGGATGGGAGGGCTTAGAATACTGGATCTACAGTCAGAAGGTTTCATTTCAAATCCTGCCTCTGATACTATTCTCCAAGACTCTGCCTTAGGTCATCTTTCTTTCTCCTTCTATACGATGTCTCTTGCTGATCTCATTGGCTCCCATGGATTCAATTATTGTCTGTATGCAGAAGATTCTCACTTTTATTTATCTAGACCTAACCTCTTTTTTGATCTCCACTCTCACATTGACAACAACTTGTTGGACACCTCGAATGGGATGTCCTGTAGACATTTTTAAACTCAATATGTCCAAAGCACTTCTCATTATCTTTCCCCCAAATCATCCCCTCTTCCTCATTTCCATTATTCCCAGTCTCCCAGGATCAAAATCTAGGTGTCATTGTGGATTCCTCTATCACCCACCACCTCTAATTATTTTACTTTTTTTTAACATCTCCCATGTATGTCCCTTTTTTCTCCCCTGACACTGCCACCACCCCAATGCAGACCCTCAGCACTTCAGGTCTGGACACTCAGTTCTAGTTAGGGTTGATTTCCGCACTTCAAGCATCTCTCCACTCCAGTCCATTCTCCACTCAACTGTCAAACTGGTCTTCCTAAAACACAAGACTGACCATGTCACTTTACTGATCCCCCCATTCAGTAACCCGCAATGCCTGTCTCTTGTCTCCAGCATCAAATATAAAGTCCTCTGGCTTTCAGATTCTAGCTTTTCCCTTTCTCATCAGACTTCTCATATGTTACTCACCCCCACATACTCTGTGAATCAGTGGCACTGGATATCACAAAAGACACTCCATCTCCTGACTCTGGGCATTGTCTCTGGCTGTCCCCCATGCCTGGAATATTCTCCATTCTCATTTCTACCTCCTGAAATTCCTGACTTCCTCCATCTCAGTTAAAGTGCCATGCTCTACAAGAATCCTTTTCCAGTCTTTCCTTCCCCCTGGAGCCTCCCTTTGAGATCATCTCCCATTTATCCTGTCTGTATGAATTCCCTGTGATTAGCCCAGTGCCTGGTCTAAAGCAGGAGCTTAATAAATGCTTGTTGACTTAAATTGTCTTACCTTGAACTTGAATAAATCACTTGGCTCTCCCTGTGTCTCAGTTTCCTCATATATAAAAAAAGGAGTTTGATGATATCCTTTCGGAATCTCTTCCAATTCTAAATCCCCCCATTAGAATGTCAACTGTTTGAGATGACAGCTGTCACATTTGCCTATATCTGTTTGTATCTCCAACCCCATACATAGTAAATGCTTAATAAATGCACTGTTAAATTCAACTCTCATACATTAAGTGCCTATGAGGTGCCAGTCTTTGGGCTGAGGACTTGGGATATGAATAAAAAGGAGAGTCCTCTGCCCTCAAGGACCTTCCAATCTAAGGGGAGACCCAATACACAAAAGGAAGCTGGAAATCCATGGAGACAGGAAGACACAAAGGCATGCCCAGAGTGGGGGCATCTCATGCCGTGGAGTTGTGACCAAGCAAAGCTTCAGACAGAAAGTTGAGTAAGCTGGAATGGTCATGTTCTGCACTCCATAAAGACAAGTTTTGGATGAAGTACAGTGTTCTCACCTGCAGCCTTCCAACCAAAGGGGAGAGGAGGCTGAGGAGGCTGGGAAGGTGTTGAGTATCCAAGGCTGAGTTAAATAGCGCAATGAGGAGATTTCTAGAGATGAGCTTATCCTGAGAGGGGCATATTGTTCAGCCCAAGCAGAGCTACAGATGGAAAGTGGAGTAATCTATCTTTCTATCTATCTAGGTATATAAACGTACACACATGCATGCATACATACATGCTTATAAATATATATGTAGAAATAGAGATGATAAAGTTAGAGAAAAATCGTTAGAGAGACAAAGATACAGATGGTGATAGAGATAGGGATTGTGTGTGTATTTGTGTGTGTGTATATATATATATGTATATATATACACACACATACACACACATATGTGTGTGTATGTGTGTAAGTATAGGGATAGGTATATCTATTATCCTATGAAACCCAGAACAAGAAAAGATTTCAATTTTATTTGGCATCAAAATAGAGTTACTGATAAAACTTTAAGAAAATAGGACCAATTTCCAAAAGAAATGTAGAATATAGACATGCCTGAGTCACCTATTAAAACCTTTGTTTCTCTCTTACACTTACCTAACTGCTAAAGACTGAGCTAATGGAATCTGATAGTGTTAGCAAATTTAGCCCCCAAAATAACTTTTTCTACTACAATTAGAAGTCAGGACATCGATGCAAAAGTATTCCTTTACATTTTCCTATAATGCAATCTATTATAAGCCCAAGTTCAGGTCAACATTAGCTACCACCTATTCCACCCCCCCCCAACCCTGCACTTCCACCACATAATCACTCGTACTTATATGCACACACACACACATACTTATATACATGCACACACACTTGTGCACACACATACATTCACACGTATTCACACGCATGCATCCACCCACACATGCTCACACACATGTTCACTTATATACATGTACACACTCACTCGTGCACATACACACATGCACACATATTCACACAATACACCCACAATGCTCACACACACACACACACTCTCTCTCTCTCTCTCTCTCTCTCTCTCTCTCTCACACACACACACACACACACACACACACACACACACAGAGTCTCATCCACCTTTCTATCTAGCACTCAGGGTCCAGTTTAGCAGAAAACAATTTCTAAAACAATAGAATCCAATACAAGGTGGCCTCCAGTGCCTCCAGTTATGCAGATTGTAACTCATCCCTGCCTGCCAATCCCATGCCTTCCATACATTTGCCACAGGGGGCTCACCATGCCAACAGATCACTCGGGCCATTCATCTGTCGTCCTTTGCTTTTGGGATGTGACTATCACTTTCTTCCCAGCTCTCCATAACATCCTATGCTATTTTGTCTGAATCAGTCCTCATAGAATCATAGATTTTTAGCTAGAAGACACCTTAGAGACCTTCAGATCCAATACTCTCATACAAATGGGAAAACTGAGCATGAGAGGTTAGATGACTTACCCAGAATCACAAAACTAGAAAGTCTCTAAGACAGGATTTGAACTCAAGTCTTCTTGATTTCAAACCCAGTACACTATCCATTACACCACTAGCTTCCTAGAATTTTAATTTCAGGTGCATAAAGGTAAGTCTAGGTCTCAAAATGAGTTTGAACAATCATGGGGGAGCCAAACTAGAAAAGGGGATAGAATACTGAACCTAGAGTCAGAGAGACCTGGGTTCCAATTCTGTTCCTGAAACTAAATGGTTTTAGGATTCTAAACAAGTCATTTAACCTTTATTGTCCTTGGTTTATTCATCTGTGAAATGGGGATAATACCTCCTTGTATTAGCTCTAACCAGAGGTGTTGTGAGGATTGAATGAAAAGAATTTTCGCTGCCTCTGTTTGAAAAAGTTTTGGAAAGAAAGCTCCTAGACAATTCACCCTCACAATCCCACTTAAGGTAAATCAATTGAAACTGCTACCATGGACAGTGGCAAAAGGCTCTGCTATCTTCCAGCTAGAGGAATGGCCTTTTCATTTAAATCTTTCCTAATTTTTCTTCATTACTTTTATATCTTTATTTTGATACTAAGATGTGGTTGTGAGGCAGTGTTGCATAAGTGACATAGAACCAGCCTGAAGCCAGGAATACCTGGGTTCAAGTACCATCCCTGGTTGGCTGTGTGACCCTGGATATTTCTCTGTATTCTAAGTAACTCTAAGACTAGATAAGTTGCCAAGGAGGTACTGACTTTCTTTGATAGAGAGGGTTCTTGCATCCAAGGACTTTCTCTGCTGGGTAAATCACGGGACCATGCACCTTCCCTAAGTGGGAGGGGAGAAGCTGTTTAATGGTATGTCATTTCCAATCTGAGAGAGAGAAAAGAGAGAGGATAAAGGGAATGGAGGGAGAGAGGAGGGACGGAAGGACAGAAAAGGGGAGAGGAGAGAGAAATGGGAAAGGAAAAATGGAGGGAGGAGAGAAGAGAGATGGCACAGTTTTGTGCTTGTTGATCTGAAAACCCTTGAAAATACTCACTTTCCAACTTGAACCAGAATATAAAGAAATGGCCTACTTTCTATTATACTTACAAACACTTTTTGGACATAGGTGAGGCACTGTTTCATTGTCATGGCCATATATAGAATGTCATATGGTATGACTCCTAACCTTAATGAAATCTGAGGAAGCGTTTATTAACAGAAGAAAAGACAAAGTCTACATTAGCATGTGTCTAGAATACATTGAAATATATAGAGGGATTTGTACACTCGTGTTTTGGCCACTCCTATTCCTTCCTTGCCTTTAGAAAATTATACATAGAGGCAGCATGGGATGGTGGAATTAGCTCTGGTTCTGAAGTTGAATGCCCTGGGTTGAAATACTACCTCTACTGTTTGTTCCATGTGAGCTTGGATGGCTTATTTTACCACTCTAAGCCCTACTCTTCTCGTTTGAACGGTGATAGGATTGACCCAAATAGGTTTACCTTAACAGCTCTGAATTTGCACTATGATTTTTTTTAGTGCTGAAAAATTTCCTTCCTTCATTTCTTTTATGCCATCAGCAAATTTCATGCCTCAAACATTTCAAGGATCTTGGATTCCATTGGTTTGGGTCATCTTCTAATAATAAAAACTGTGATTGACCCATATCCTAGTAGACTACTGAGTAAGTTACTGTAGCTAAGGAAAGTTAACCATCTGGTGACCAACCAAAAGATCATTAGTCTCTCCAAATTTAGGATAATCAATTCAACTAATTAAGTGCTTACTATATGAAAAATACCATGATAGGCATTGGGTATATGACAAAAACAAGAGAACCCCTTCCTTCAAGGAGTTTACATCTTATTTAGGGTGGGAGATGAGTGATGTAACATCTACAAAGATAAGCAATAACTACAAAGAATTGTGAAAACTGTGAAAACATTAGGAAATGTGGGTGGGGGAATCAGGAAAACATGGAGGAGGCAGAGCCCAAGATGAGCCTTGAAGAAAGACAGGAACTTCAAGAAGCAAAGATAAAGAAGGAGGTCATACCAGAGATGGTAGGAGTAGGCGGTCAACTTGAGTTAATGCACAGAGGCTAGAGATGAGATGTCATAGTGTGGGAAAAGCTAAGGGTTCAGTTTCGCAAGAACACAGATTATGTGAACATGAGTAAGGGGAAATGAGGTTAAAAAAACAGAATGGAAGCAAAAAGAAAGCCTTGGAAGTCAGAGACTAATGATGTCAGATCTATGTGTTAAGATGAATATGTAAAGGTTGGATCAAAGAGGATTGATTGAAGAGAATCTTAATAGGCCAATACAATAGCCTAGGTGAAGATGATGATGGTCTGGATGAGGAGGATGACCAAATGAGTGAAGAAAAACAAACAGATTTAAGTTGTGAAAGCAGAAAGAAGACTTCAGTATTCATTGCATATGGTGGGATATTGGGAGTCATTTTTCTTTATAAAAGTATGGAAGAGATGAGACTATCATTATAGAACTGTGGTGAATGTTTATTTACTTGGAAGAAAGTACTCCTACTTATTGGATATCTGAAGACCAGAGAGATCACCATACCCCAGGTTCATTTCTCTATGGAAAAAGAATGGGGGTATGTCTAGAGAAGTTAGGCATATTGTATCCCTGTTGCATAGCCTTGCTATGTTTGAGTGAACTCAATATCCTTTTGTTAACTGTTTAATGATTTACAATGCCTCAGTTTGCCCCACGTCAAGTCTAAACCAGTGAGACACTGGTATCAGGCCCTCATCTAATGCAAGATAAGGGTGAGGAAAGAGTTTGATATTGCAAACCTGGGAGACTGGTAAGACAGCAGTAGAGGAAGTTTGGAGAAGGGCCAGATTTCGATGGTAACAACTCATGAATTTCAATGAAGTATAAAATAGGGACACATATATTCATCCCCCAAAAGAGCTATCTACTCTTCCTGCATCTCATTTCTTAACCCCTTATAACCCCTTCCATCTCCACTCTTTCCCAGGTCTCCCAAACATTAACTAAAAGGTGCCTACCAAATGTGCTGGGGGACCTCCTTAGAGATTTCTCTTAATATCTAGTAGCTATCACCAGAGCATGTGTGTTGTTTGAGTATGATCTAGGTTTTCCTTATGGGAGCAGTATATCTTTTTTTCCCAGTCATCCATTTCTCTGATGATGACCATTACTCTGCTTCTCCTTCATTTTTTGTTTATCGTTCATCACAGCCTTGACATACCCACTCTGGGCTTCTCTCTTGCCTCAGAGGTGATATTAACTTGTATTTCACCAGAGACTATAGCAGTCCAAATTTCACAAACTGGCAGATTATTAGCATGGAAAAGATTTATCTCTGATTCAATGGAAAGTTCAGAATCACTAAGAGAAGTGTACAGTTGCTCTCTTCTGCCTCCTATTCCATTCCAAGCCCAACTCATTACCCTCTGGCAACGTCTGCCCAAATACATGTCATGATGGACAAGCCCCATAGCTTATCGATGCTCCTCTGACCAATAGGCATTGCCAGTGCACTTGGTACTTCCTGAATAGATGGTTAAAATGAACTGTTTTGAGTGATTATGAACCCATTTTTGAGGCACTGTACTGTTCCAGAACTTGATGCAATTAGCACATTGCCTTCTTCAAACAGGAACTTCTAGAGGACTCTACCATCTAGACCAGTGGTTCTCAACCTTGCTAATGCCACAACCCTTTAATACTCATATGTGGGCATATCTGCATGTGAGAGGACCTGCCTGGAGATGGATATAGGAGTGGTGTCTTGGTTGCTAAGACAATTGGAAATATATGTTTTCCCATGGTCTTAGGTCATCTCCAAAGGGGTCGCAACCCACAGGGTGAGATCTGCTGATCTAGAGAGGTTCTTAACAGGGGGTCCATAGACCCCAAAAGGGTCCATGGATAGATTTCAGGGAATCTGAGAAATTGGATGGGAAAATATATCTTTATTTTCATTGACTTTTGGTTTCCTTGATAATTCTATGTAATTTTATGCAATGAAAAACAATTCCGAGAAGGGGTCCATAGATTTCACCAGACTGCCAGAGGGGTCCATCACACACACAAAAAGGTAAAGAACCTTCATGGAAAGGAAATCCCCTTCAATTTGAATTCTGTCCTGGATCCATCTATGACAGTGCTGAACACCTTTGGTGAGCATGCACCCCCCTGTTGCATGCTGAGCCTGACATCAATGACCAGAGGGTCATTAACAAGATTATCTTTGTTATTACATCTTTCACAGAATCTTACATGATTTTGACATATGCCTGGGGTACAACTTGTTGGAAGACAATCTTTAAGGCAAAGTTTAGCTTCCCTGCCTTGACTCAAAGGCTTTTTATGATGAAAGGACAGTTACAAGCCTTTCCCCTCCACCAAAATGGATGCACTAATACAAGCAAGGAGGCTAAAAGCTGAATAAATAATAAGGCAGAATGAAGGTTCCTCATTCAAGTGCTGTCAGGCAGATGACCTACTTAGCAGCTGAGTAGGGAGTAAGAGCCCTCAAGCAGTGTATCTTCCACCTGTACAACGTATTCTATTCCTCTACCTGTGAGGGCATGGGAAGCATGCTATACAGAGTGTGTCCACACCAGTGAAACATAGTCACTACAGTGGAAAGCAGCATAAAGCAAGGATCCGAATAGCGAGAGATGAGCACATCCAGATCAAGAATTCTCTCAAAGACAGTGCATTGACATTTCTTTCTGAGACACAGAGAGAACAAACAATTTACGAACTGGGTGACTCTAGGCAAGGTGTTTTATTTCTCTGGACCTCAGTTTCATCATCTGTAAATCAAGAGCATCAGACCCACTGGCCTCTATGTTTCTCTCCAGGTCCAAAATTATTGCCCATAATGTTATGGAAAAAAACTTATTATGTTTATTTAAATTAATAAAATGGGCAGATGTGACTCTTCCCTCCTCACTTCCACTTTGGACTAACAAGAAAACTGAGGAAAATATTAATAAAATTATCACTAATAATAACTAGCATTTATACAGCACTTCAAGGTTTGCAGAGAGCTTGACAAATATGAAGAGGAGGAGAATAAGGAGGAGGGGAAGGAGGAGGGGAAGGAGGAGGAGGGGAAGGAGGAGGAAGAAGAGGAGGAGGGGAAGGAGAAGGAGGAGGAAGAGGAGGAGGAGGGGAAGGAGAAGGCGGAGAAGGAGGAGGAGGAGCAGCAGCATCAGGAACATTGGCCTAATGCTTTGTAGTTTGCAAAGTGCTTTACAAATACTATATTATTTTATGCTCACCTGAGTGATGGCTGCTATAATTATCCAAACTTTACAGATGAGAAAACTGAAGTAAATCAAACAGAGGTGAAGTGACTTCCTGTGGTCATACAATTAATAAGTGTCGAAGGTCAGATTTAAATTGAGTACTTCCTGACAGTTGGCACAATATTCTACTGCATCTTAAGTTACCACTTTTTAAGTTATTTTACACTGATTATCAAATTGTGTACCAATAGCATTCTGACAGACTACAGGTGTATGTACTATATGACCTCGCTGCCACACCACAAATACTATCTCACTTTAGGCTCACAACAAGGAGGCAAGTGCTGTTTTCCCCGCTTTTACAGACAGGGTGATCAAAGCAGACAGAGATGAAGTGACTTCAGCAAGGTCACACAGCTAGAGCTGTCTCAGATGGAATTTGAGCTCAGGTCTTCCCAACACCAGGTCCAGTGCTCTATGATATCTTCAATTAATTCATCAACGCACGTTAAGTGCCTAGTTTGCCGAGCATTATCTACCATTAGCAACACTCTAAAAAAATAGCACATCAATTAACAATAATTTTGCATCAATAATGTCCTGAATAGTGAGATAATACTAATTAAAATTTTGATTAATTTTAAGTTTTAGTTTTAAATGCCTTGGATATTTTGCATTGTTTAAAAAATGCTTTTAAAGATTAGCTTGTGAGACTCTTTCTTATAAAAATAGACAAAGAAAGCTGATAAGAGCCACAATGCCTATTAACAATTGGAGAAAGAAGCTAGAAGTAGTGGAGATCAATTTCCAGCCTAAGGACTCTTCCATTCATGAAATTCCTTTGTATAGGGAAGGTGAGTAACTTGTGTTCTCACTGGTGTAAGGGTTTCTCAGTGAAGGCTCCAGCACAAGCAGAGCTTTCATCTTGGAGAGTTGAGAGCCCTGGAAAGTTACGGGGCTGACTCAGGCTCACAGTCAGTAGTATGTGTCAGGGGCACAGCTAGAACTTGGGTCTTCCTGGGTCTCAGACCTGTTCTCTATTTACACAGCCATGATGTTTCTCTATTATTTTCCCTTTAATTAGTTACCACTGTACATGCTATATCCACCAACTAGAGTGTAAGCTCCCTGAGGACAAACAATGTATTTGGGTCTTGTCTTTATATTCCTAGCATTAGAGCAGTACCTCAAATCTGTAAGCATTCAATAAATGTTTCTTAAATGGAATTACTCATCTTTAATAACCTCCTTATGATGAAAAAGTAGCAAATTTGATGAGAAATCTTGACCCTGGGAGATTAAGGAGGTGATGCAGAGTCACACACTTTTGACAGGCAGATTCGAGATGAGAACTAGCTCTCTAGTCTTTTCCAGTTCACAAATTTGTATTAAGTGCCTACCATGTGGCTAGAGCCATGCTTGGCACTGGAGATACAAAGCTGAAGGTGGAACAGTTCCAATCCTTCTGGGTTACAATAGAACTTTTAGATAACCGGATTCCTGCCATGTAGATAGGGTTGGATCTTTGGTTGATTGGGTTGTTGTTGTTGTTGTTAACACTGGTTAAAAACTAAGAAAGCCTTACCTAAGAATTAATGATTGAGGAGTTGGAAGGATTAACCATTTATAAACCATGGTGCTTGTCCTCTTTCCTCCTCCCGCCATGCCCCACAATTTTGGAGTTTAGACTCTGTCCCTACCAAGCCTGCCATACTACATCCCAGACATTTCCAAACCAGGCCACATCCACTAAGTTCTTCCTTCTATTTCCAACACTAGCACTTTGACTCTGCCTGGACGATGCCAGGCTTGGGTCAGTAAACTTTCACTTTATTCAGACTGGAACAAGGCCACCAGGTCTCTCCCCAGACCACCCATCATCTCTTTCCAACTTTAACTTCCTTATTTGTGTTCTTTTCCTATTAGATTAGGTTTCCTGAGAGTTCAGCCTTTGTTTTCTTTAAATTCCCTATGCTTAGCATGGTGTCTTACAAATAATAAGCATTAATAAATGTTTTTCCTTCTTTCATTCAGCTAATCATTTGTATTAAATACCTTCCTGGTATATGGCACTAAATTAACTTACACTATGATCAAGATAGGAGCTAGTCCATCCAGAGAGGAAGGTAAAACAAGTGTTTATTTTCTTTTAAAATCAAAGTGCCATTAATTTTGTAGGGGGTGTTCAGGAAGAATGAACACCTCTGATGTGAGGTCTTGGAGTGCACCTTTCATCAACTCTCACAGTGGCTTTAAGAAACATAAACCATGCACATGCTCTGGTGATATCTACTGGATGTTTAGAGAAATCTCTAAGAAGGGCCCCCAGCACATTTGGTAGGCACCCTATGGTGAATGTTTGGGAGGATCTGGATAAGGATGGAGATGGAAAAGGTCATAAAGGGTTGAGACTTGTAGTGAGGAAATGAGGCAGGAAGTGTAGACAGCTCTTTTTGAGGGGTGAATATATGTGTCCCTATTTTGTACTTCATTTGAAATTAATGACTTGTTACCCTCGAAATCTGAAGCAGTAGCATGTAAGTAGCCACCTCCTGGTAAAACCATCTCCACAGAGACAGGCTAAACCAGATTGAAGGTAACCAACAGGCTTCAAAGCCATCGGTGAGTTAGGGGAGATGTCTACTCCAAGCATATGAACATTTTTCCTGGCAGAATAGGCAGATGAGAAAAATGTATACCAGTGACCATGAAGGCAGCTGAAGCAGGTGCTGGTAGGCAGACACTACAGACACCAAGGTCATCCACTGCATCAGAGGCCATTGCCAGTCATTCTGACTTTTGTCTTGCCCCTGGACTTTGATGATTTGGAAGAGAGAGTGAAGCTGATGTATTTGTGCATTTCAGCCTCATTTAAATTTTCCAAGTCAAGACAACTACACCTGTGATGTCATTGGTTTTCTTCCAAATGAAGGACAAACATATATCCTCTGGGTGTCTTATGATATTGCCTCATTCACTCCTTCATTCCAGAAGCATTTATTAAGAACCTCTCACGAGCTGAGGATACAAAGACAAACTCCAAATGGTCCTTGGTCTCAAGGAACTTACTTCCTATTGAAGGGTCAACACTGGCATTTAAAGCAGTATGCTGTAAAAAACCAAGACCAAAGAGATGAGTCCTTTTAATAGCAACTGGTGGACTTACTCCATTTGGTCCCGAAGGGAAGAACCAGAAGAAATGGATGGAAGTTGAAAAGAGCCAGATTTAAGTCTGATGCCAGGAAAACCAAGATGCTAATGATGAGGACACTGTCCTAAATGGGAGCTCACTGCCTCTGGAGGAGTGGCTTTCCTCGTGCTTGGAGGTGATAAGCTAACATGGAGTAACCACTCATCAGGCATGTTGGGGTAAGGATTCCTTTGATGCATGAGCTGGCCCAGATGGATGCTGAGGCCCCTTCCAGTTCTCAAATTCAGTGATTCAGTGATTCATTCTTTCCCAGCAAGCTCCATTATATAGCCAATAACTGGATAAATGGGTCCATCTGTTTTTATTACCTACCAACCAAATCTGGGTCAATCTTTCCACTCCCTGTACTTCTCACTGACAGAGTGCTATTGAAATTTGTTTAGAACCTAGGCTCAAAGTTTTCTGCAATTGGTTCCAAGTGTAAAATTTCAAATAATGTCAGTGGTGATTTGGAGGGTAAATGTGGGGATTTGAGAGTATGAAATCTGATTGTTGAGCTTATCATTGTTCTGTGGTTAAAGAAAAAAATCTGATGAAATCAGTTTATAGATGATCTGAAAATGAAGTGATTCTTAGAGCTAGAAGGGTCCTTCTAGGTTTTCTAGTCCAACTTCCTCAATTTGCAGACAGAGCAGAGACCCAGAGTTAGCAATTGAGTTACCCAAGGTCACACAGGTAGTCTGTGACAGAACCAGCATTTGAACCCAAGTTCTCTGAATGGGAACAGTTTTCTTTCAACTGTGTCACACCAAAGGAAAACTATTTTTTAAATAAAACTGATTGGCTTCCATAAAAATAAACAAGTAGAGAAAACTGTTTCTTCATTAAAATTCAAAAAGCAAAGAACTTGTTATCCTTTGATGAATTAAGTCCAGTGAATCAGCAGAACAGAGGCTGTCTCAAGAACAGGTGTTTATATAAATGTGATATATTAGGAAATTTAACAGTGATCACTGGGTCTCAAATCTATCTTCCCCCCCCCAATAAAAGGATAAATTCTATGGAATAATGTTGGAATTGAAGCTTTGTATTGGAAGAAAGATTGTTTCGTCTGTGGCACAGAGGTATGAATTAAAGCTGGGGATTTTCTCACAAAATGCCCTTCATTTCAATTCCTACAAAATACCCAAGTCAAGATTCATGGAATCAAGATTCATAGAGTCAAGATTTAATTTGCTAATTATATCTTTAATTAATTTTTATTTTTTTCAGATAACAAAAAACCCTATTTATCTTCCTCTCCTCTTCCTTTCTCTTTTATTCATCTTAGTCATTAATTTAAAATATGAATAAACTGGGCCCCAGAGAGGTTAAATTGACCTGTCCCAAACCCCACTATATTTAAGCAATGGTAGACCTAGAATGTGATACTAAGTGTCTTGCCGTCTACCTTATCTCCCAGACTCCATCTCAAGAGTTAATATTCAGTTGAACAAATAGGATTCATACTCAAGCAATATTCTTTTTGTTATTTAAAAAAAAGTTCTGGAAAAAAACAGACTTTAATTACACTCTTCATCTCTGATTCATCTGTGATGAAGGAGAAATGTAGCCTTCCAACATGAGTTGATCATGTGTGCTTTCTAGAAAGAGTCTTACACTTGGTGAGTATAAATAGAACTTCCTTCTAGGAACATTAAGGGAAGGGATAGGTGAATGGAATGATGTAGGGAGAAGTTTTATCTTCACCAATCAGCACTGATTACAGAACTCCACAGAGAGAGACATAATTCAAGAAGAAAGTTTCAGTGCTTCCATTCTTGTTCCACCAGTGACACAATGTAGTTTGCTGGGATACAGGGTGGTTGTAGTAGGAAGCATTCTGTAATTAGAGTCAGAGCACGTGGTTTTGAAGTCTGGTTCTGTTCCTTACAGCTCATGTGCCCTAGCTCTCTGGGCTTTGGTTTTCCCATCTGTAAAATCAGGAGGTTGCACTAAATAGCTTCTAAGTTCTACTCCACATCTAAATCTATGATCCTGCCATCCTATAATCCAGGACAAATTCTTGGCTATGATATTCATCTTGTGTGGCCTTTACCTCTCTGGGTCTCAGTTTCGCTGTCTATAAAAAGAGCCACTATGGTGTGAATAAAATCCCTTCCGCTTAAAAATCAGTGATCCTATCATCAGAATAAGCTCTTGATTTGACTCCCAGAAGAATGAAGGGTTAAAATGCCTTTAAATGCACATCTACTGCTCAGAACTGTCATTTTATTCAGAATTCCTGATGATCAGCAGTAGTTACCTAGGCATTAAAACTTCTAGAGGCGTGTCTGAGGACTGAAAAGTATTCAGTTCATTCACAAATTTATAAAAAGAATGGGGAGAAGGTAGCATATATGTAAAAAAAAGAAAGATACCATGAGATACTAACATCAAGGGAGAGAAGCAAATAAGCACAGAGATATAAGGATGTTTCCATGCAGATTGATGAGTTGTATTCTTGAAGGAAGTGTTAATATACTGGCAGCAAATAGAGAGAGATAGCACTAGGGAGTAGATAAACCTTTGTGTCAAGAAGAATAAAGTTCAAGGTCCACCTTTGAAATGTACTTACTAAGTGACCTTGGACAAGTCACTTGCTTCAGTGCTTTAGAACAAAGGTGTAGAATACATGGCCTCAATGCAGCCCAAATCAGATTAAGATGTAACTGGGACATAT
This sequence comes from Pseudocheirus occidentalis, assembly GCA_028646575.1. Taxonomy (NCBI): domain Eukaryota; kingdom Metazoa; phylum Chordata; class Mammalia; order Diprotodontia; family Pseudocheiridae; genus Pseudocheirus; species Pseudocheirus occidentalis. The sequence continues at coordinate 13,125,383 of CM053599.1, read as the reverse complement.
TTAACAAAATAAATAAAATAAAATAGACATAGATAACATTAATATTAATATTTCTAAGTTGATATGGAATCCATAGTGATCTGTATGTAGGGGTTAGTTACTCCCATTTCTGCTGAGTTTAACGCCACTGATTTAGACAACTCTCTAAGACAGTAAGTTGCAGAATGACTGCTAATATCTAATAAGTGAGCATCCTGCCTTTCCTAGAAGACTTCTGGAAAACCAGGAAACCACTATTCTTTTAAGGCAGCCTGTGCACTAATCAGCAATAGGTTGTAAGTAATTTGAAACTGAGGGTACTATTGACAAAAAAGCAGTGTGAAGTCCTTACCCATAATCGGTAGTGTTGTTCAATTGTATTTCAATCATATCTGACTCTTGGCGACCCCATCTGGGGTTTTCTTGGCAAAGATGCTGGATTGGTTTCTCATTTCCTTCTCCAGCTCATTTTATAGATAAGGAAGCTGAGGGAGACAGGATTGGGTGACATGCCCAGGTTCACACAGCAAGTAATGGTCTAATGTCAGATTTGAACTCAAACAGATAAGTCTTCCTGACTCCACACCCAGTGTCCTATCCACTGCATCACTTAGCTGTCCATATCATGGGTGAAATCTTTCCAAATTAGTTATATTGAATGTTACTACATAATAAAAGTACTCACATATTCATTCCATTTCATCTGTGCTTGTGGTTATCATTATTCTGACTACAACAAAGGCTATTAATTCTATTGTTATTGTTGTTATAATTGTAATTTAGAGGAAAGAACATGAAATGAACTGGGATGGATCCCTCCCCTGAAATCCAACTACCTGCATAAACTTGAGCAAATCCCTTCACTTATCTATGGCCTAGTCTCCTTGTAAAATGGTGGGACTACTTGGAAAACTGCTGTCTTCTGTGTAGATGACTGTCACATGACTTGAATTAACACATAGTCCTAAATTATAGTTGAATGCTGTGAATAATCTTTACTAAAAGCACCTAGTTCAGATACAAAGTTTTTGCTTCAGTCAAAAAAAGATCCTCAAAGCCAACATTAGGGAGAGGTTAGTTCCAAGCATTTAAGATGGAAAATGAAGATTATTATAAACCATTATGGGCTTATTAGGAATGATTCATGACATATTAACTAGATGACTAGATCAGAACAATGTCTTAGACATAGTGTATCGGGATTTTGATTAGACTTTGCACCAAGCCTCATTTGATATCCTGGGAGACAGATTGAAAAGATGTAGACAGATGAGGGTATAATTGGATGAATTCAGAAATAGTAGAATGATAGAGCCTGGGAAATGATGAATTGTGGGTCATCACCAAACAATTATAAGAGATCTTTAGTGGAGTACCTAATAGATTTCTCCTTGATCATATTATAAAATAAAAAATTGTCAGTGACATGGGAGGTTTGAGAGGTCATGAGAATCAGAGAAAATAGCCAATCTTCCATCTTACTGGTCACATCTGTAACAGCACTTTTTTGTTATATAGCAAAGAACCATAGATAATATGGGTATCCATTAATTGGGGGCAATTAGGCAGCTCAGTGGATGGATGTTAGGCCTAGAGTTCAGAAGAGTCATCTACTGCATCCAGCACAGTTGTATGGCCTAGCAACCCACTGAATAAAAAGAGACGAGGATGTATTCAATAGTGTGTTTATTACAGAACCATTTCATACAGAGCCAAGGTACAAGAAAATCATAAGGCTTATATTCCCTGTAGCAGAAATTCCTATGTAACCAGAATGCAAGGACCCTCCTTTGGAATTGACCACTCCCTACCCCAGCCCAAGGCTAATTATTCATTAAGATTTCATCCAAGGACCATGTCCAGAAGCACAAGCAAACAAGGAGTCACAAACAAGACTTGCTAATTAACTACCCTGAGTTTTCTTCAGTTATTCATAGGACCAATGAAAACATCCATCCAACAAGATTATACTCTTCCTGTATATCTGCCTAGTTATCTCATAGAAGAGGAGAGCATTTCCTTGATGGTGCCAGGGGACACTTGAAAGTCTGGTCTACTACAGTCATCTTCCTGAAATCAAGGCTGGCCTCAGACATTTAGTAATTATGTGACGCTGGGCAAGTCACTTAAGTCTGTTTATCTCAGTTTCTTCATCTGTAAAATAAACTGAAGAAGGAAATGACAGACCACTCTAGTATCTTTGTCAAGAAAACTCCAAAAGGAATCACAATGAGTTGGACATAATCAAATGACAACAACCCATTAATTGAAAAATAAAACACAGGGGAAGGTAGAGTCAAGATGGTGGTGTAGAAGCAAGAAAACTCCATGAGTTCCCCCCATAACCACCTCAATTAACTATAAAATATGACTAAACAAATTTTAGAGCTACAGAACCCACAACGTAACAAAGAGAAACAAATCCCCTACTGAAGGCAGCCTGGCAGACCTACAGGAGGGGTCCATCACAGTGTGCTGAGAGCCAAGCCCAGCCCCACATGAGCCCATGGTTTTAGCCTCAGGGTGGCCTCAATCAGCAGTGGCTGAAGCAGATTTCAGGAGAGTGGATCACCAGCAGCTGTAGCAGTTTCCAGAATTATCAACCTATAAATGCCAAAGATGAAGTAAAAGGTCAGTATGGACTTTGTGGGAAAACAGGGACCAAGGGCACATTCCTACCACTGCCCTGGGATAAGAAGGAAAGAAATGGCTAAGGCCTGGTGGCTGTGCAGCCACTTCCATGTGGCTGCTTCAGAGCTCCTGTCTTGCAGATCACAGAGAGACCAACTGACCATTCAGAAGGTAATTACTCTTGCTTTAACCTGCTTGGATCTGGATCACTGTCTTGGATGGAGACCCTAGGATGTGTGACCAGTGAGCCAGAGCTTGTGGGGGCTGTAGAGAGGGCACCCGACTAATAGCTCTGGCAGCTGTGAAAACCCCATTGGGACAAAGCTCTCCTCTCTGGAAGCAGAATTCTACTGTGGCAAAGAACTCAAAAGTCAAGTAATTGAGTGGCAACATGAGCAAGCAAGGGAAGCAAATCAAGCAGAGCAATAAAACCCTAGATTCCTTTTTTAGGGACAAAAACGATCAAAGCATGGAATGGGAAGAAGACAACACAGTCAGAACTCCTGCATCAAAAGCTTCCAAGAAAAATATGACTGGTTATAAGCCATGGAGGAGCTCAAGAAGGATTTTGAAAATCAAGTAAGAGAGGTGGAGGAAAAATTGGGAAGAGAAATGAGAATGATGCAAGAAAATCATGAAAAGTGAGTCAACAACCTGACCAAAGAAAATATCACCTAAAAAAATAGACTGACTCAAATGGCAAAAGAGGCCCAAAACACCAATGAGGAGAAAATGCCTTAGAAAGCTGAATTTACCAGATGGAATAAGAATTTCAAAATCTCACTGAAGAAAATCATTCCTTCAGAATTAGATTGGAGCAATTGGAAGCTGATGACTTTATGAGAAATCAAGATGTTATAAAGGAGATCCAAACAAATGAAAAAATAGAATTCAACGAGAAATATCTCATTGGAAAAACCATTGACCTGGAAAACAGATCCAGGTGAGATAATTTTAAAATTATTGGACTACCTGAAAGCCATGATCAAAAAGGGAACCTAGAAATCATCCTTCAAAAAGTTCTCAAGGAAAATTGCCCTGATATTCTAGAACCAGAGGGCAAAATAGAAATTGAAAGAATTCACATATTACCTCTTTAAAAAGATTCCAAAAAGAAAACTCCTAGAAATATTGTAGCCAGGTTCCAGAGTTCCCAGACCAAGGAAAAAATATTACAAGCAGCCAAGAAGAAACAACTCTATTATTGTGGAAACACAACCAGTATAACACAAGATCTAGCAACTTCTACATTAAGGGATCAAAGGGCTTGGAACATGATATTCCAGAGGTCAAAGGAGCTAAGATTAAAACAGAGAATCACTTACCCAGCAAAACTGAGTATAATGTTTCAGGGGAAATATGGTCATTCAATTAAACAGAGTACATGCAAGCATTCTTGATGAAAAAACCAGAGTTGAATAGAAAATTTGACATTCAAATACAGGAAGCAAGAGAAGCATGAGAAGGTAAACAGGGAAAAGAAATCATAAGGAAATTATCAAAGTTGAACTATTCATATTCCTACATGGAAAAACAATAATTGTAACATATGAACCTTTCCCCAGTATGAGGATAGTTGAAAGGAATATAAATGTGTGTATATGTATGTATATATGTATATGTATGTATATACATATGTATGTGTACATACATGTATGTCTATATGTGAGGGTATGTGTGTGTTTGAATACATATCATGTGTGTGTGTATATGTTTACATAGAGGGCACAGGATCAATTGAATAGAAAGGAATGATATTTTTAAAAATTAAATTAAGAGGTGAGAGAGGAATATAACGAGAGGAGACAGGGAAAGACAGAATAGGGAAAACTGATATAATGGAGGGGAAGAACAAGAAGGCAAAAGGGAATGGGTCAACCTTACCCTCATTGAATTTGGCTTAAGGATGGAATAACACACTAAACTGCGTATCTTAAGAGCAGGGGATGATAGAAGGGAGGGTGGGTTGGGAAAGAGAGTAGTTAGAAGCACACACTTTTGAAAAGGGACAGGGTCAAAGTAGAAAATAGAACAAGTGAGCAGCAGGATAGGATCAGTCTCTCACAATATATCTACCATGGAAATGTTTTGTATAACTACACATGTACAATCTATATTGAATTATTTATCTTCCCAGTAAAGGTGGGTGAGGAGAGAAGAATGGAAAGAATCTTCAATTTAAAGTTTTTTAATCAAATGTTTAAAAAAAATTTTATTATTATTATTATTATCATCATCATCATCATTATCGTTATTATTATTATTTACATGCAACTGGGAAATAAGATAAACAGGCACTGGGATGTGGAGATCCATCTTGCCCTACTGGAAAGTCAGAAAGGGTATGGGGGAGGATATAGAAAATAACAGATTGGGAGAGGGGGTATTTAGTGGGATCACTTTTAGGGTGGTGGATAAGGGATACACGGGGAGAAAATTTGTAACTTAAAATGTGGGAATGAATGTTGTAAACTAAAAATAAACATAAAATTTGTTTAAAAAAACAAATAAAACATGGTACATTGGTGTAGCAAAATATTATTGCACCATAGGAAATTACATATAATGGATTCAAAGAAGTCTGTGAAAGTTTGACTGAATTAATGCAGAGTCAAAAGTACAGAACCAGGAGAACAATTTATACAATAACTCCAGTAATGTAAAAGAAAGTAACTTTGAAAGACTTAAAACTCCTGATGAATACAATGATCAATAGTGTCTTTAGAAAACTAAACATGAAGTGTATTTCTCACTTTCTGGTAGTTTGGCAATAAACGAGGAATATGGAATGAAACCAACATTTTCAGAAATGTGTTGAAATGTTTTGACTGACTGTGCTTATTTTTTTACAAGAGAGGATTTTTGTTTGAAAGATATACTAGTGGTGGGGACATAAAAGAGAATCAAAGAAAGAAAAGAGTGTCAGTGGAAATACATCTTTAAAAATACACAAAAGAAGAGGGAAGTTCAGGTAAGGGCACAGATAAAGATGGAAGTTCTATTTTTATTGTTAAATTTTATATACTTTTAAAAATCAAGATATGCACAATAAAAGTTTATGGTTTTATACATGATGATTTTATGGTTTTCTTTGAACATGGAAATGTTCTTTTATTAATATTTGTTGTGCTCATATTCAAAAAGAAAAGTTTAAATAAAAAATTTCGTTCATGTCCTTTGAATACTTCTAGTAGAGAATGACTCTTTATTTCAATTTTATCAATTACCTTTATTTGTTCTCCCTGAATTTCTGATGTTTGGGGCATTTTAGAAGCAAGTAATCTTTTAAAATCTGTTTTTTTTTCTAAAAATGTTTCAAGCACTTCTTTATTATTAAATGGTCATCTTTTTTTTCATGTAGGGTTAAACTCATTTGCAGAATAACCTGGGCTGTATCCTGAGTGCCAGTGCTCTTTGGAATTCATTATTCCATTCCCTACTACTTTTCTAGTTGGTGCACAATAGTCTTGCATCAGCAAATTTCCTTTCCTTTGCATTTAAAGGTATTTCTCTAGATCACTTGCAAAACCTGTTTCTCAATTTGAATTATTCCCTTTAACCATTCCTGGAGTTTATAGCCTTGGACTTTTTTTTTTCTTCTGGAGTTAATCTGTGAATTTCTTCAGTTGGTATTCCATTCCCTTTGTTTAGATGTTCCAGCCAGTTAGTTGTCTTTCATTTCTTTCATTATGGTGTTAAGGTAATTTTGTCCTGCCATATTCTTCTGGGAGCCCTACGATTCTTTGGTTATCTGCACATACTGTCTTCAATATCAGTATGTTTTCTTTGTGTAGTGAGCATATTTTCTTTTAATGTTCTTGTCTTCTGCTTCTCTTCTTCTAGATTGCTCTTCACTTCTGTGTATTTGTATTTTCAATCTATTGTTCTCTTTTTTGTTTTGGAGGGATTGTTTGGGGGTTTTTTTGTTGTTCTTTTGTTGTTGTTTTTAGCAATGCTTGCTATTGAATATTCCAAGTTTCCATTCTGCCTATCATTTTTACTGTGCAAATCATAAATTCTACTTCCATAATTCTCATTTCTCTTCTGAGGCACTCAGGAACTGTGTGTTGTGGTTCCATGTTCTCAGATTCTACCAGATACTCTTTCTCATTGAGAGCTGGATTGTCTTCCTTTCTTTTCCTATATTTATCCATAAATGCCTAAATTCATTACTAGATCTGGAGGCCATATTTCCTTCTGTTGTCACTGTTTTCCCTGTTGACTTATCTGCTTATGTTCAAGGTCTTTGAGTTTACTTCTTCCTGAGATTTAGCAATTTCAGTCTTTCCCTTCTCCATCTTGTTTTATACTATTGTTCACATTCTGACTATCTCCCCTCTGATGGTCGTTTCCTTTGGGGTTGGATCTCAAATCTGTTTCATTCTCTTCTCACACTGGACAATTCATGGTTCACCAGTGTAGATCTGTGCCCCAATGGACTTTTGTCCCAACTGGCTACTGAGTAGTTTTCATCAGGCTTAGTGAAGTGCTACACCATCTTCCCCCACCCCACAGTCTCCTGTCCTATTCTCACTGTTCTTTCTCTCTCTGATCCAGCACCTGCAATTCAGAAAGTCACAATGCTATTGGTATGGGGTTTCCATCCCAGGACCTGCAGTTTGGAGCTTTTCAGTATTATTGCTACAGGGCTGTCTGCCCTAGTACCAATAATTCAGATAATTTCACTATGGTTGTCCATCCCAGCCCCAGCAATTTCAGATTTTGCAGCAATGTTGCTGCAGGGCTGCTCTGAAATGCTGGCTGACTATTCGTTGTACTTGGCCTCCCCTGCCTCCCCTCCTCCCTTCCCCTTCCCTTCCCCCGTTCTGCTGTAGCCAGCTACCTTCTTCCTGTTCTTTTTCATGTAAGTAGACTAGTTGGCTGCAGGACCCCCTCAAAAGGTTTCCCTGAGCCCGCAAAAATCAAAATGTGTACTAGCCAATCCCTGCTGTAAACCCCTGATTACGCAATCTCTGACCATAAAGAGTTGGGGGACCCCATATATATCAGTGATCTCCCCTTGGTCAGGCCTGTTTGATTTGGGCAAG
>CM053599.1:13081893-13117225 GCA_028646575.1 Pseudocheirus occidentalis | reverse complement strand
TCTCAGTAAAGCTCCTTCAGAGGCTTGAAGAAACAACCACTACCCCTCCCCCCTCCCTTTAGCATTTACTTATGAATTCCTCTCTCTGCAGCCCTGCCTACTCCACCACAGCGGGCCTTTCAAACCCTTTCAGACCATGTCCCCCACTTACAACCCATTTCCTGGTATGGAGGGGGGTCGGCTTAAGGGGATGACTCCCAGAGAAAATCTCATAAGGCAATGCAAACACACATAAAACATGGACAATTTACAAACAGACAGACACAGAATCAGACCAAAAGAGACACACAAACATACAGCAAACGGAAATGAACAGAAAGCACAAAGACAGACACAGACAGACAGACAGACGGATGGACGGATGGACAGACAGACAGATACTAACAAACCAGACCAGAACCAGGGAACCAGGCAAGGGCAGTGACCCAACGTCTTGGGGTGCCCGGGGGTTGGTGTGTACAAAAACACCCAAGCCATGTCCGGCCCCAACCCACCAGAATAGGGAAACAGGAATGTACTCACCTCAGGAGGTTCTTAATCCACACAGGGTCGAATTGGGGCTAGATCAGCATCGGGGGTGGGTTAGTTCTCCCTCCCTTCGAGTCTCAGGGCCTGAGAATTCCTCAGGTGCTGGCTCCCCTAAGAGTCGGGGGGTGAGTAGATGCCCACCTTCGAGGTTGAGAGCCACACAGGTTTTTGGGGTCTCCACGGTGACACGGAACACTGCATAATCTCGCTGGGGCCTCCAAAATGTTGTGCCAAAAGAAGCGAGTGAGACCCCAAGTGCATATTTTGGAAGTGGATTTTATTTAGCGCGCACTGTTCAGGGCTACATCTTACCTTGCCCAAATCAAACAGGCCTGACCAAGGGGAGATCACTGATATATATAGGGTCCCCCAACTCTTTATGGTCAGAGATTGCGTAATCAGGGGTTTACAGCAGGGATTGGCTAGTACACATTTTGATTTTCGCGGGCTCAGGGAAACCTTTTCGGGGAGTCCTGCAGCCAACTAGTCTATTTCCATGAAAAAGAACAGGAAGAAGGTAGCTGGCTACAGCAGAATGGGGGAAGGGAAGGGGAAGGGAGGAGGGGAGGCAGGGGAGGCCAAGTACAACATTTTGTGACCCTTGCATGGCTTCTCAAGGGCCCCCATGGTAAGGGTACGAGTTGTCACAGAGAAAGCTTCTGAAGCCTAGAACCAAGCTCTCCCTGGCACTGGAAAGAGAGTAGAGGGACAAGAGTGTGAGATTTGGATTTTGTTAAAAGGCTACATTTCTGGTCTTCCATTCTGCTAGTCTAACTCCACTGCCAGTAGTAGTATGTGAGGTGGGGGAGGGGTGCTGAGTGAGCAGTTTATTTTTAACTTCTTTTGGGTTGTGGGTGTACTTGGGTCATGTAAACAACTGAAGTCGCTTTATTCTTGGCACATAATTTCTCTTTTGGAAAGGTTTGAGAGCTCACGAGCATTAGAGAAAATGTCTAGTCCTCAGTTTTATTGCTCACGTGGTCTGGAAGTCTGTAGATTTTTTATAGCAGATTTCTATTAGAAATATTTAAAATAAGAAAGGCATCATGATCCATATCAGAGTGCTGGATTTGGCCTCAGAAAATTCTGGGTTCAAAACTCTACCTCTTCCACTTACTAGCTCCATAAACCTAAATACATCAGTGGCCACTCAGAGACTCCAATGACTCCCTAGAACTTCTCTCTTAAGTCAAAGAGACTAAGATATGACCTATCTTAGTGAAGGAAGCCCCTTAGATCGACAATTCTTTCAATTTTTTAAATGCAGAGATTTTAACAATCTGTATCTTCTGATTTTGAATTAATTTTATTTGTTCATACTTAAATATATATGTAAATATACATACATATACACATACACATACATATACATATACATATACATATACATATGAGACAGAGATTGCCTTTTGTATTTTGTGACATCTTCCATCTTGGGTTATGATCTTCCAGTGCAAATAACTTTGATTTTTACAGTGTGATTTTTGAAGATAATCAAGTAATTTGTTCACTTGTATTTTATTGTGGTATTGAAGAGGAGCCCAAAGAGGGTTAGGGCTGCCTGAGACCCCAAAATACCAACATGCCAGTTCCTGCTGAAAGAATTCCACTCAAGTCTTCTCAGCCAAGGAAAAAGTAAAGTTTATTGAAAGTTCAAGTTCACCACGTGGGGTGCTAGGCCATTTAAAGGTGCTCTCACAGAGCAAAGTCTTTACTAAGCTATTCCATGGAGCTCTCACAGAGTAAAGTCTATACTAGGCTATCCCATGGTGCTCTCCCCCATGTGGAGGGAAGATGGGGTTCTATATACAATAAGGTTGTGGGAGGAATCTAAGGGTGGTCCAGAGGAGGAGACTGAGGAGGGTCTTCAGGAGGAGTCAGATGAGGTCAGACTCCAGTAATGAGTGGTTCAAGGTGGGAAGTTGCTGGAGGCTACCTGGTGACCATAGACAATGGTGAGCCAGGCCAGTTCAAGGGTGGGAACAGGAACATTAAGGGTGGGAAACTATTGGAACAAAGAGGGTCTAAAGACTTGGGCAGAGCCACAACTTAATGCTCATGACCTCAGGCAAATGTCTTCCCTGGGAAGGTTTACTTTCCCAGAGCCTGTACCTCAAAGAACCAAGGAGAACTCAAAAGGAGGGGGGTGGGGGGCAGCCCCAGAGCCTACACCTCATCAGTATAAGATAAGATGCTAGTCAAATAATGTTCTATCTCTCTGCTTTCTGGTTTGCCCATTCATTCTTGGGTCCATAAGTCTTGTGTATTCTCCAATGAATCAAATATTAGACTGCTCATCTATTTCTATTTCTTGTTTATCTAATCCACTAATTTACTTTAATACTTTTATATAGCACCCATTAGTTTTTAACACAGAATGCTTTATAGTGTAGAGCTCTAGTAATGGCAAGTTTCCTCCTTTCCCACTTGTTTTTGTCATATTCCTTGATATGCTTGACTTTTTATTGCTCCAAATGAATTTCCTTATTATTTTGTCTCACTCTATAAAGCATCTCTTTAGTAATTTCATTTGCTTAGTAATAAATCCATAGGGTAATCTGGGGAGTGTCACAATTTTAAATGTATTTGTATTTCAGAGCTATGAATATTGAGCACCTCTCCAATTATTTAAGTCTTTCTTTTATTTCTGTCAAAATTGAATTGTCATTTGTATAAGATTTACATGTGTCTTGGCATGTTAATTGCAAAATATTTCATGAATTTTCTTGTTATCTTAAATGGAATTTCTCTTCCTATTCCTCCTGGGTTTTCTTAGTAATAGACAGAAATTATAATGATTTTTGCGGATTTATTTTACATCCAGTCGCTATTCTGAAAATATTAATTTTCTTGATGTTTTTGTTGATTCTCTAGGGTTTACCAAATTATTTTATTATCTGAAAATAGAGATGATTTTGTATTCTCTTTGCCTGTCCTTATTCCTTAGTATCTTTTTCTTGACTTTTTGATATAGCTGGCATTCTTAGCACTGTGGCAAGTAATCCTGAAGAAAATGGATTCAATAACTTCATCCTAAGTATAGAATAAATGAATTAAGAAAGCATGTAATGATCATAATACTGTAATAATAGTTAACATGTATATAGCACTTACTGCATGCTAGGCACAGTGCTAAACAATTTAGAATTATTATCCTAGCTGATCCTTACAATACCTGTAAAGCAAATGCTATTATTATTCTGATTTTACAGATGAGGAAACTAAGGCAGACAGAGGTTTAGTGACTCAGTCAGGGTCACATGACTAGTTAGTGCTTGAGGCCAGATTTAAACCTAGTTCTTTCTGGCTCTAGGCCTGGTACTCTAATCACTATGCTAATGTATAAAGCACAAGGATACAAATAAAAAAATAAAGCACTCTCTGTGCTCAAGGAGCTTTCATTCTAATGAGGGAGGTCATACATATGTAAGGTTTCAGTTGCAAGTCAGATAGAAAGGACCCAAGGTCCTTATGGTATAGTGGCAAAGTAGATGGTAATACTTCTTCCTTAATGGCATTTCCACTGATAAAATTATGTGATGTTAAAGCACTTGACTGTGTTAAGGACTTTGATGGCAAAAAAAAACTTTTCTTTTGATGTATTCAGGAGCCATAACTATAAAACACACAATTACCTTACCAGGAACAATTGTCAGGTTGTCTCTCCATGTGTGTTGCTTCCCAGGATGATGATTGAGGACACTAGACTGGAAGCAGGGCTATCCCCAAGGCCATTGAGTTCAGGATCCTTGGCAGTCCCTATGAGGGTCTGAGAGGAGATGGTAATCAAAGCAACTGTAGAGGTTTGACTTGTTTGGAACATACTGCCTTCTGTCACTCTCTTAGGGTACCCTGCTGCCTTAACAAGGCTGAGTTGCTTACCTTGTGCAAAGAAGTTGATTGGCAGTTGGTGCAGATAGCTTCCCCTTCTCCATAAGAGTTGATTCCCAGATGATAGCTGTGAGGGCTAAACTGGTACCAAGACCAGTGGTCTGGGTGAATACTAGCGTATGTAGCATAGTAGAATGGAAAGAAGCCTTGACTTTCAACTGGAGAATCTGAGTTCAAATTACACATCTAAGGCTTGTTATATGACTTGGATCAAGTCTCTTCTATTGATACCTCAGTTTCCTCCTTGGTAAAATAAACGGATTGATCCAAATGACCTCTGAGTTACCTTCTATAAGTATCTGATCCTACTTCCGTATCATATATAATGGTAACTTTTATATTTATATAGGTATTTTACACTGTTAAAATATCATATTCCTATACTTATTTGTGATTTAATAAAAATGTGTTTCATTTTTGTCAGAATTTTTCTGTATCAATTGATATAGTGCTGATTATTACCACTTTGTTATTAAAATGATTTTCTATTTTATAGATCTATGAATACCAAAATATACTTGCATCAATAGTTCAAATTCAACCTGGTCAGACTCATGTATACACAAGTATACATATGTGGAGGCATTTATATGTGCATATATGTATATGCATGTGTAATATATACCTATCTGATCAGACTTACATACATCAATTTTCATTATTGAACTATTTGTCCGTAGTTTCTTTCTTTGCTTTATCTCTTCCTAGTTTGTAGTCAACCATCTCTTTCTCACAAAAAGACTTTGTTGGGTTGTCTTCTTTGTTACATTTTTGTGAACATTGTACATAGCAACATAGACAAAAGATTTTCAGAATGTGTTTATCCATGCATATACTAATATCTCCAAAAAATACCTATTTTAATCTCATTTTTAAGGTTAAATATAATTTTTAATTTTAAAAAATAAGTTTAGTTCACTTTTAGTTTCTTTGGTTTGATGAATAAAAGCAGCATCCTTAACAATTGTACATCTAATAAATATTCACCTTAAAACATCGAATACCTTGGAAGCACACCCTAATGAAATGAAATGCATTTATGTCCTATGAGTAGCATCATAGCTATTTGTTCTTTAATGCTTTGATAGAATTTGATTGTCAATCCATCTGAACCAGAGGTTTGTTTTTTCCTGCATTTGGGAATTAATTTGTGACTTGACAAATTTCTTTTTCAAAGATCAGGTTGTTTAGACTCATTTTCCCATTTTGCTCATCTGAGTATTTTATATGTTTTGCAAATAATAATCTATTTCATTTGTTTTCATCTTTATTGGATTGTGACCAGACTCTTTATAATCTTCCTTGTTTCCTTGACATTTATTATCAATACTTGTTTTTGTTTATTATTTTCTAATTTGTTTCACTTCCTCTTAAAAATAAAATTAGTTAGTCACTTATGTATTGGTCTTAAAATATAGTTCTTAGCTTTGTCATCTCAATATTTTTTTACTTTGATTTCTCTCTCATTTTTATATAGCCCTTTTATGCTTTTTTTAGATATTAATTAGTTGTTTTCTAGGGCTTTCATTGAATGCCCAATTCATTGTTCTTCTCTTTATCTCTTTTGTTGATGTGAGTTGAGAGATGACATTTTCCTCTGAGGACTCCCTTACCTATATAGCAATGCCCTCGAATGTTGCATAGGTGCTTAATAATTATTTGCCTAATTAGATTTATATTGAATCCCTCAAATTTTGAAGTTTCCCCATTCTTATTACTTTCTTCAATAAAAACTGCCTTGCATGTGATTTTCTTCTCATTTCATATAATACTACTCACACTTTGTCTACTCCCTTTGTTCATATGTTCTTGACTGATTATAATTCTTAACTGATTATAACTTTTGTTATAGAATTTAAAGAATGCATTTGCTGTTCCTTCCTTGTTCTTTTTGTATTTGTTTATGAATTTTTATGAATATGATAATCTATTGTTTCATTTTTCCTATCTTTTATATTGAGCACAGAACTGAAGCTCAAGAGAGAGACTGGAGCTGGATATATAGATCTGTGATCATTTACATAGAGAAGAAATTTAAACACGTGAGAAGTAATGAGATCACTAAGTGAGAGAAAAGTGAAGAAGGTCCAGGACAGAACCTTGGGGAACATCTACAATTAGTAGAAATGACCAGAATGAAAATTCAGTAAAGGAGACTTAGAAACAGCAGACAGAGAAGTAGGAATGAACCAAAAGAGAATGGTATCATGCAAATACAGAGAGTATCCAGGAGGAGAGGGTGGATGTCAAACATGGCCAAAAAACCAAGGAGAGTAAGGATTAAGAGGAGGTTATTAGATGTCAAGGTTGATAGCACTAGTAACTTTGGAGGGAGCAGTTTCAATGTCTTGGTTAGATTGAAAACCAAATTGTATGGTATTAGGAAGAAAATGGAATGTAAGAAAGTTGAGACACTTACTGTAGATGGCTTTTTCAGGCAGTGTGGCTGAGAAAGGGAGGAGAAATAGAAGATAATGAAGGGGAGATAATAGGTAGATCTAGTGAGTGGTTTTTGGGGGGGAGGGAGGAATGGAAGAGACTTGGATACTTGTGTAGGCAAGGGGGAGGATTCGTTAGGTGAGGAGCAACTGAAGATTCAAGACAGATGATAAAAGGGGCAATCTGATGTAGAAGTGGGAGGAGAAGGATTAAGGAGAGTAAGAGGAGAGGGAATGGAGGCAATGAGTGTAGACAGCTTTCTATTTTTCTACTGAGAAAGGAAATAGAGATATAGGATGATAATGGGAGGTGAATAGTGAAGTTTTTTCTGGAAGAGGAAATGGGTAGTAAAGCAATAAGGAAGGAAGAAGCAAACAGGAAAAGACTAAAGATGAGAGAGAGAGAGAGAGAGAGAGAGAGAGAGAGAGAGAGAGAGAGAGAGATGATTGAAAAAGGCAGTCATTGCACATAGGAAAAATACAAAATATAAGAATCCATATTGCCTAAAAGTATAGTTAGATGGGCAGCTGTTGACCTAGGCCATCAATATAAATATCCTAACCAGAATTTAGATTGCCTATGAGCTGGATCAGAGGTGAAGATCTTGAAGAGAAAGGGTTCAATCCCATTTGGAATACTGTCATGTTTTAAATAACTTTAAACTACTCCCTTCAACCTGAAGCCAGATTGCTAACACTAATACCCTTCCAAAGGTACTATGGGGCATAGAATCATGAACCCTCCCTAACTCAAAAGAATCAAAATTGCAAATGACCTAACTAGGAATGGAAAGATGTATGTTGAGGTAATCAGCAATCTGAATATGACTGAAGATGCTTTTACATGCAAAAAGTAGTGGAAAATAAATTAATAAAGACATTAATCAGAAAAAGAAAACAGACTAGTCCTAATTATCAAATGAGATAACAGCTCTAAAAAATCTTGAGCACAATGCCTGGTGCATAGTAGGCACTCAGTAAGTAGTGTTTGCTCCCTTCCTTCCTTCCACCACCCACCCCTGCACTGAGGGTAGGAGATCAAAGATGTGGAGCTGAGAGGCTTCATTTATGTCCACCAAATCTTGAAAGACCCAAGGGAAGGCCTCTAGGGCCTTGGGTTAATCCTTTTGCAAAGATATGTGTGTTCAACCATCAATCACCCCCAAATATTAAGAACCTGATCTACAACAGGCACAGTTGTAAGTGATATAAGGACAGAAGTGAAACTGTCCCTCTCCTCGGTGAGCTTCCAGTCTTCTGGAGCAGACTACATGTAAACATTAGAGTATGTACAGAATGCATTCAAAAGAATTTACATGGCAGTTTTGCAGCTGGGAGAAAAGCCCCATTTAAGACTTGTTATTTGAGCCGAATCTTGAAGGAAACTAGGGATTCAAAGGAGGGGAGGTAAGAAAGGAGTACATTCTAGGCACAGCCATAGCAAGTACAAATGCACAGAGATGGGAGATGGGGAGATGTGTGAATTAGGCAAGTGAGCCCTTATGGCTGGAATGCAGAGTATGTGGAGAAAAGTAGTGAATACTAGAAAGGTGGGAATGGGTCATGTTGTGGAGATCTCTAGATACCAAACAGAGGACTTAATCCTGAAGGCATTTGGGAGCCAGTGGAGTTTGTAGAGTGGGGCAAGAATAGGGATGACATGATCAGACAAGCACTTGAAAAAAATTATTTTGGAAGCACAGAGGATTATGAATTGGAGTGAAGAGGGGCCTGACACAGAGAGAATGAGGAGGAGGTTCTGGCATAGTCCAGGCAAGATATGAAGGATAATTCCAAAGTCGTGACCCTGATGACCAGCAGGACAGTGATGCCCTTAACAGTAATAGAGTTTGGAACATGTTGATCATGGAGAAGAATGATACAGAATTTGTAAGCATAGAAGAGCTGCAATCTGCACCACTGAGGGATTAGCCACTTCAAGGAGATCATTAATTCATTGTCATATCCATGGGTAGGAGTGGACCTCATTTCTAATAAACATGATATACAAATTTCTGCTGTCCTTTTAAAATAGTAATAGATAAATTAAAGGCAATTGCATTTTGTATATATACATATATATGTACACACACATACGCATATTCATCACTCCGTTCCTTTAAATAACTGTCCTTTCTGAGGAATCTTCTTTTGATTTATAGAAATGCAATTCACAAACATTTTGGAAAGTGTCTTAAAGGAATATGTCCACAGCATAAGGCAAGATACCCTCACATGGCAGCTCATTCTGGAGCCCCACAGACAAACCAAAGAGAAGGAATCAGGTGGTATTAGGATTCTTCTTGTCATGACAAAAACCAATGTGACAATAGGTTCAATCACACCATTCCTAACATAGGCATCATCAGGGCCTCAATACAATGCCATATTGAGGATCAGTTGGAACTGAGGATGGTTACCTTGGAGAAGAAAAGACTCAGGGAAGTCTCATCATCATCTTTGAGAATTGGGAAGTGTTGCCATTTGGAAGAGAGATTAGATTTGTTCTTGGCCTTGAAGTATAAAACTTGTAATAATAGGAGGACAATTAAAAAATAAGCAATATTAGATTTGATATCAAGAAAATCTTGTTAACAATTAGAGCTGGCATGATGTGGAACTGGACTGCCTGTCAAGATATCAGCTTCTCTACCACTAGAAGTCTTCAAGTGAAGGCTAGGTGACCACATGAGGTACTCTGGAGAGGAGGAAGTTGTATTCAATTGTTACTGAGATCCCATTCAACCCTGAGTTTCTGCTGTTGTGTATAGGGTGCATTTGTAGGAGCAGATTATTGATTTTTCTTAGTATTTCTTTTGAGATTGAAAAGTGGGGTACAAGAACAAAATAAGCCATAGGGAGAGTGAGCAAGGGGAAAAAACCAAGTAAGGCAAAGGCTTTAGACAGTTTATTTTGCCATTAAGGGAGGAGGAAGGAGTTAAAGCATTTGGTCTCTAGGGTATTTCCAGCCTTTCTATCCACTGATTTGAGCTTGATTCTGAAGGCTGTTGTGGGTCATCTGGCCATTTATCCCACAGTACAGCCTCATAAGATGAAAGTTTGATGGGAATGATGATCCCTTTGTCTTTGCAGACTATCTAAACATTCGTCTCAGAGAGAAGAACAAGACAAGTGATTACATACAATTACATTCTGGTAAATTATTATTAATATCTGAAACTGGTTAATTCCAGAAATTCGGCTTGATAGGGCCACAATGGCTGTCAATTTCTATATTTGCTATTGCTCTGCCATCCATCCTCCTTCCAAAGAAGGCACTCCAATGATAAATTCCAGTGATGGACAAATGTAACACCTTAGATTTCCTGCAGGACCATTCCATAGAGAAGACTCATTATGAACCATGCTCCCTAGCAGCCAACCACTCTTGAATCCAGTCCACAGTTCCCTTTCTTCTCAATGTGTTTTCTCAAATCTGAGGTGAAAAGTTAAAATGGGGGGATATTGCTGTGTACATTGTTTTCCTCCCTCCCCACCTCCCAGTATTTCTCTTCTCAATAAATACATTTGGTAATTAAATATTTTTTTCTGCTGGTCTTATGGCCATATGCCTACAATATGTACAAATGCATTTGCTTTTTTTTAATTCCTTTTGTTCCCAGCACTGACTGGCTGTCAGAGTGAGCCCTCCAGATTCCTGTGTGTTGGTATCCATGGGTTCTTTCTTGCCAAGCTGCCAGTCTGGAGCGTCACACCTTACTGCCTTTAAAGATTGCCCTGCAGAGATAGAGAGAAATGGCAATTTTTACATGATGCAGTCTGGCGGCCCCAGAGATTTGAAGTCAGAACTGGTGCCAAGATTTACCCAGGAGAACAAGCAGAGGCAAAACAGAGAACCTGGGCCAAAGGAAAAAAAGAGGGGGAGGGGGTAGCGAGGAGGGGGAGGGGAGATTGGAAGGTAAAGAGATTGAGAAACCAGCAAGTTCTACAACAGGGGTCCTCCTCCAAAGGCTGAACTGGAGTGGACAGCTCCTTCTGACCCCACACATGGGGGTTTAGGAAGGCCTGGGTCCTACTAAAGTCAAAGGGAAGAGGTCGCTTTTTTTTTTTGCATACCCTAAACTGTAGTAGATTGCAGAATGTAAATGAGATAATTATTACACCAATGCTCATCAAGCTGTGCTGGAAAGACTTCAATAGCCTGATGAATATGCATGCAAATTTGTTAATTAAGTTAATTATTCTGCTGAAAATTCATTTGTCTTCCAAGGACATTTTCCCAATGATTTTAACATGCTTGTGCCATTAGTCATGCTCCGTGCTATTTAATATTACTTTTTGTCCACTTCCCCCTCTTTTTTTTATTTTAAAGTTTTAAAAACAGTTGATTGGTTCTTTTAATTGACCCCTGCAATGCTGGAAGTTGCCTAGAGCCAGCTCAGTAGGCATTCTAGAAAGCGCATTGCAATTAGATATTTCCTTGATATAGAAAATGTCTGCAAAATGTCACATGGAGGGGGGAGGTAGAAGAGCCTGATATGGGATCATTTGAGGTAGAGTCAAAGCTGCTTTTTAGAGTGCCTGGAAGAGGGAAATCTGTCCCTGCTGTGGGCCATTTCCCAAGTTTGCTGCATTATTTGCTCCACAGATTTACCTTGCTTTGGAAGGTGTGATGTTCTCAGGATCCCTTCTCCTAGAGCTGCACAGCAATACCTAGAAAATCTATGTGTTCAAACAGGAACAAGGACGGTGATACTTTTCTGTCACCCATGAGGCCAAAACCTGTTACCATGGCAACAAAAGGGAATAGCGAATTTAAAATCCCACAGAAATGGCAAAATGAGACACTTTAAAGAAACAGTAGAGTTTTCTTGTCCTAGTCACAGTAACTGGGACAGAGACAGATAGAGGTCACCATAAAAGCTGATGAAGTGCTCCTGGAGAAAACAGATCAGTTCATTGAGACCTTCAATGGGAATTCCAAACCAATTTCAAAAATAAGATCTTTGGGGTGTCCCCTCCAACCAGATCAATTGCTCCCAAGGGTACTTTCAGCTCTTATATTCACTGATTCTAGATGGATTTTAAAGGTTATTCTGGATTGTTTGTGCATTTGTCCCATGTTTTCTTTTTTTTCAAGTAGACAAAACTATGACCAAATATTCAATCAACAAGCATTTAGTAAACCCTTAACATGTTCCAGACATGTGCTAAGCAATGAAAATACTAAGTAAAAGGCAAAAATAGCCCCTGTTCTCAAGAGGCTTACATTCTAATAGACAAGACTACTAAGCAGTTACTACTACAGAAGACCGGACATAATCTTGTATTTGGGAGGACTAGGAAAGGGCCCCTGCCAAAGGTAATGGTGGAGCCAGGGATCCTAAAAGGTTCAAATGAGGAAAGAGAACATTCCAAGACTGAGAGATAGCCAGTTCTTAACTAATAACATTTGGCCTGGGGCAGCACAAACCAGGCTCATGGCAAGTGGCACTGAATGTGCCATCAGCTCTACTACTTCTGTCTGGTCACTGTGTGACTGCTGTTGGACAGGCTGGGGAGAGGTGAGAGAAGGGGACAAGCTTATCTGACATGATGCTCAAGAGATCAGAAGGCTGATGAAGCTACAGCATTGTTCCTATGCTGCTGAAGAACCGCAAATGCTTGGGCATCTGATAAATTCAGTGCCCTGTGCCAAAGTCCTAGTGACTTAAGCCCTCACTATAGCCATGAAAGCTGAGATCCATGAAGCCTCTTGTAAGACCCACACCATGAAGAACCCACAAGGTGAGTTTTGTTAACATACTTTATAAAGCAAGTACATTCTTCCTATGTCATGTATTTGGCAAGTCACTTCATCTCTCAGGCTCTCATAGGTTGCAAAGTAAGTGCAGATTTGCAATGGTAGATACACTTTCTTCACCAGGGTGTATGAGGTGTTTGAGGAGGACTATTGCTTCTGATGTGAGGGCTTCCTGAGCCTTCCCAGGGCTGCTCATCCACCTTTGGTATCCACCTAGCACTCAACTCTCACCTGTGGTTCCAAGAAACTGTAGCATGAGGAATGGCCACACCCTGGTAAACCATCTCAGCAGATAGCTAAACCAGGTTAAGGGTAATACATGGGTCTTAAACCTGTCAGTGAGTTAGAGGGATGTCCACCCCAAGCATGTGAAGACTTCTCCCAGTGGAATAGCTGGATGAGAACAATTTGTTCCAATGGCCATGAAGGCAGCTGAAGCAGGTCCTCTGGAGCACTTAGAGCATGGTCAGATATCAGAGTCCAAGGTATCTTGGGGCTGTATCCCACTGTATCCCAGGCCATCACCAGTCCTCTTAATTCTGTCTTGCTAGTAGTCTTCAATGACCTTGGAAGAGGGAGTGAGGCTGATGACTTTGTTCAACTCTGCCCCTCTTAAATCCCATTCACCCATGAGTCAATAAATACATCATGATGTCACTAGTCCTCTTCAGAAAGGAAGGACAAATAACAGCATCTACAAAATCATAGGTCCCAGAATAACCAAGAATTGCAGCAGCAGCAACAGCAACAGCTGTAAAGCAGGATCTACATGGAAAGGATTGCAACCATCAAAACTGGCCAGTGGACATACATTTCATTCCAGACAAGACATAGACATGCCTGAGAGTGTATCTTCAATTTATTCCACTTATATGATTTTTTAAAAAGAATCTCAGGAATTTAGATTCCTTTCTACTATCTAAAAAATACTTTCTTATTTGGTCTTCCCTTCCTTTCCCAGCTAATGCTGGTCATAAGAAAATGTAGCTTGAAGGAGAAGAAGGAGATGGAGAACAAAGTACAAA
Organism: Pseudocheirus occidentalis; assembly: GCA_028646575.1. Taxonomy (NCBI): domain Eukaryota; kingdom Metazoa; phylum Chordata; class Mammalia; order Diprotodontia; family Pseudocheiridae; genus Pseudocheirus; species Pseudocheirus occidentalis. The sequence goes on along the minus strand of CM053599.1, from coordinate 13,103,579 downwards.
TTAAAAGAGTGAAAGGAGAATGAATTGGCTGGGTATCTCTTTTGTGCAATCCATAGACATTACACCATCTGAATGGTGCTATGGTGTCACATAGATCGTAAACCAATTAAGATGATATTTTAAACCCTGTAATTTCTGTAATTCCATCTGCTTTCTAAGGTTTAATTAGTGAAGTTACAAAAGCCAAATATATTTGAATATTTTGAAAGCGGGCCTAGCAGCAAGAAATGAAAAGTTTCCATAAACATTGGAATATGAATAAATATCCTTTTCATGGAAATATTAAAGACTCTTTGGATGAAAGAAACAAGGGCAGATTGTTCTAGGGTGTCATAGCAATCTCCATTTCCAAGGAGGAGCACTTCTTCACAGAGAGGCATTTCTTATGGCATGCACTGGGTTTTGCCAGTGAAATACATTATGTGATTTCAATCAAAATTCCAGGAGTCATCCCATCAGGAATTCTTTATCTGCCATTTAATCATTTGTTTGAGCCAAACACTCAGCATTTACATTTTCTTTAGTGATGTGATTGAGAACGGTTTCTTCGTTTCATAAGAGAAAGAAAAAGCTCTTCTGGTCTGAGCCTCCCATAGAAATGATTGTTTTTGAGAAATCAGAGAATGGGTAATCTTGCACAAGAAGAGGTAAAAGTTGATATTGCTGTCATAAAAAGTTCAGAAAAACTCATGACAAAATGACAAGCCCCCTTTGGGTGGGTGGGAAGATATTATTTTAAGTGATCACAAAACAAATCAAAATATTAGAACCCCACCACGTTCCCTTGGTCAGGATATTCTACAGAACAGCTGCATATCATTACGGAACTCATATGGCTTCCATCACCAATGACTGACAGAATGACATGGAAAGTATGAAGGACAATATTCTTTCCCATCAAGTTCCCTGCCACTGTACGATCATAGCTCTGTGGGTGTTCAGGTCTACCTTTTCTTGCTCTACTCGGTTTTTGAAATATAACAAGGTATAATTAATTTTTTAATATGCTTGTCTTTTTCAGTAACAGAAATATGGTGAAAGTAATGAGTTATTAATTCATTCCCATCCCCCACAGTTGGAACAAATCACTTTTCTTTCAGCCTTCTATTAAGAAGTGACAATAAGAAGAAAGAATCTTTCCTGTAAGAAAAGTAGTGAAGTAAAAGGGGAAGGGTAAATTGTCGACTGGATCAACCAATAAACACCAGAGCCCACTTTATATCATTTTATTATGTGGCAATGCCCCCTTCTACCTTTAAATATATGCTTTGAAAGCTTGCCATTTGGGGTAAGAAAAAATAATTTCACTCTAAAGTTTTGCTTGACTAGTGATAGAAAAATTCCCAAACTACCCAGAGGTTCAAGTTAAGTACCTGAATAATCCTGTTTGCTGAGGAAATAGGAAGATGGAATCAAAGTTCAAAAAACAACTGTTTTATTAATGCCTTTTGCATTATAGAAGCCATTTTCTGAAACATGCTCACCACCATCAAGCCTTTCACTCGTACAGTTTTTCTGAGTTCAGATCCCTTTGATTTGACTTCTCAAGTTTTAATGTTGTCTTTTATTTTTACTAAGTCATTCACTTCTATGCCTATTCACTTGAACCCTTCTTTGTGACAATTATTATTATTATTATTATAAAACAAAACCAGTTGATCCTCTGTCACACAAAGTCTACCACATCCCACATACAAAGATCCCCACCTTTCTATGAAGAAAAGCATTTTTCATCAGGAAGTCTCCAGGAATAAGATGGATCATTATAGTTTACTTGGGTTTCTAATATTTTTGGTCTCTTCACCTACATAATTGTAGTAATTGTGCATTTTGTCCCAGCTCTGTTTACCTCCCTTTGTGTAATTTCCTCACATCTGTAACTCTATATAGCTTTATAACATCCCTTTGCATTTATATCTTGTAATTTGTACAGTGATTCCCCAAGTGATGGATACTCACTTCATTGCCAGGTTTTTACTACCACAAAAAAAAAGTTCAGCTGCCTTTTAACATTCTCTTTTTTTTACCAGATATAGTCATTGTGTATATTCAGTCAATAAGTCTATGAACATTAAGCTCCTACTATGTGTCAGACACTGTGCTATGAACTGACGATACAATGAAATACAACAGAGAATCCCTGCCTTCAAGAAGCTCACAATCTAACTGATTCCTGGTTCTGCCAACTTCTCTTTGTGTCAGTCAGTTAGTACAAGTCTTCCTTTGTTTCTCTAATTCCCCATAACTTCCTTGCTGTTCTTCATACAAGATTTCCAAGTCAATGCACTTTCACTGGTTCACTCCCATTCCAAAAAAACCAAAAAAACTTTCTTTCTTCATCTTTGCCTCCTGGCTTCCCTAGCTTCTTTCAAGTCCTAAGGAAAATTCTACTTTCTATAGAGAGCCTTTCCTAATTCTCCTCATTTCTAGTTGTTCTAGTCTCCTCTGTTAATTATGTTCTATTTTAGATAGATAGATAGATAGACAGACAGACAGACAGACACAGATAGATGATAGACAGATAACAGATGATAGATGATAGATAGATAGATAGACAGACAGACACAGATGATAGATAGACAGACAGACAGACAGACAGACAGATAGATAGATAGATAGATAGATAGATAGATGACAGATAGAGGATAGATAGATGACAGACAGATAGATAGATAGATAAATGAATGCATGCATAATCTTGTATATATGTAGTCATTTGTATGTTGTCTCCCTGTCCCTATTAGACTGTCAGCTCCTTGAGAGAAGGGGCTGTCTTTGGCCTTTCTTTGTATTCCCAGTGCTCAGAACAGTGCTTAGAATATAGTAAATACTTGATAAATACTTGTTGACTTGTCAACTTCTTAGGACCCAATAACACTCCATCATATTCATATATTACAGTTTGTTAATGAATTCCTGAACTGATGACAAGTCACCTGGTTTCTGGTTTTTTGATACCACAAAAAAGCACTGCTATGTGTATTTTGGTATTCATAAGATCTTTTTTTCCATGTTTGACTTCCCTAGAGTCTGTGCCTGATTGCCCAGGTTTTTTTCTGTGAACAATGTTGTTAAAACTTTTAAAGATTAGGAAATGAGCCTAATTACTCCAACTTGAAATATTTTCTATTTTCCTCTGCAAAAAACAGCTTACCATCAGAAAAGATCAATAATGACTAGGTTAAAGAGGTGTGCCATTTGCCTTCCTTCAGCTATTTCATTTTTAAGTTACTCCTCTTTGCTTTGGATGTATCATACCTATAGTGACAATGGTTCATTCAATAGAGCAACATACTAATGTGTAAGGAAGAGTACAATTCAATTCAACATTTACTAAACATCTACTCATAGAGGAGCTTGAGTTGCCCCTGAAGCTATGGAGATCTAGGTTGAAGTTCAACCTTTGAGTCATACTGATTGAATAATCCAGAGCAAATTATTTAACTTCTCAGAACTCTCAGCAGCTTTGAAACTATAAATTGCAGAGGAGGTGTCAATATGCATTGGGACAGGAAATTCCTCACCTGGGAATTCCTTATACCAAAGAAATCATAGGGCTAGTCACTGTCTATGTCCCTGCCCTTTGCCATCATGTTCAACTCATTGTGCTAAGGACTAGGAATAGCGATTTGGAAAGTGTCTTCAAGGAGTTTATACTCTAGAGAATTTTCCAGCTTCCCCTGACTCCACTATTATGTGAGATTCAGTCACATCTTTGCAAAGAGCCCCCATTAATTTAATTCATGGATTAAGATTTCACTAGGTCACCAGAAACATTTCCTTAGTAAAGTGCCAGTGCAAATATAGCCCACCTTCTATATCTATAGAAGAGAGTGAGAATATCAAACTCCTCCTACTTTCAGAATAAGTATAATGGGGATCCCATACCAGGGAGTGCCAATTTAATCAACAACAAAAATATTTTTAGTTATACTAATCTACATTTTGCCCAAGTGCCCAAAGTATAAAAAAGTAACCAAGATTTATGAAACATGGTTAAAGTTATATGGTTGAGTCTGAAGAATTACAATTCTGTCTCCCAAGGAGAAATGGAAAGTCTGATGGCTGGTATGAGTAGACTGCAAGATGTTACCAGTGAAGAATTATGTAGATAAAAGTGAGTAAAATGTAAGGAAAGAGAGACAGAGAGAGACAGAGGGAGACAGAGACAGAGAGACAGACAGAGAGAGAGAAAGACAGAGAGAGACAGAGAGAAAGACGAGGGGGGGGGTCAATAATGTAGTGATCAATGAACAGCCAGCACACACCACTGGTGAAGACCAGTGTCAAGAGGTCTAGAACAAGACCTTCAGCCTTTGGGTAGAACAGTTCCATGGGATAATAATAAATGTTTGTTGATCCAATTATTGATTTGTTGATAAGGTGTAAAGGCTGTGATCAGTGGAATAGGAGAGTATACTCATATCCACTGTATGATGAAAAATTCATTGGGGTAGCAAGGTAAGAAAGAAGTCCAGTAACAGTTTTCTTCTTTTCAAGACAGGAAAAAAACTGTAGTTCAGAGTTCCAAATTTTTAAAGAGGAAAAACTAGTTTGATTGGCCAAGTAAAGTGAAAAGAATGAAGCTGGTTTCTGTCTCTAAGCAACACTCCTCATATCTAAGTGGTCATATTGCATTTCCCTGACCTGCAAAAAGTATAGTGGGTCACTAGCTGGTGTCCAACCTCTCCTGCTTGTCACTCAAAGTTTTTGCACCTGACTTCTTCCTATTTATTAATTTCAGGATAGCATCGGCCCCTCAGAAATCTGTGCTAAGGACAGAACCATTCTCACCCAAACCATGAATCATTCACTTACATCAAAACAGGGGTTTTTCATGTTTAATCTTGCTCATCCTCTCTACTCCTTCCTTACTCTTGGCTTCCAGACATGCTTTGATCTCTAGGCCCCTCTAAAAACCTGCTTTCCCATCAAGCCATAAAGTCCCCATAATGGCCAATCTATAGAAAGTTGTCTCCCCTGTCTGTCTCATGCTTCCCAGGTCTCAGAAAAAAATGACTTCTAGCTCCCCAGCTCTACTGAATCCGCTCTCTCCAAGGTCAGCAATAACTCCTCCATGGCCAAGTGCAGGGGTCGCTTCTTTTGAGCTTCATTCTGATTGATGTTTCTGAAGCACCGGCTCACCCTTCTCAATGAAGTTTGGTGTAATGGCCAGATGGGTTGATCTAGAGCCAGAGAGACCTGGGTTCAATCTTGCTTCAAATATTTACTATATGTGATCCTAGGCAAGTCCCTTACCCCTTAACCATACGTAAAATGAGGGGCTGGATTTAATGACCTCTAAGTTTCCTTTCCAGCTCTACATCTATGACCCAATGTTCTCTCCTCCACTAGCTCTAAGGTTCATTTAAATTCAAATAAAATCTATTCCATTTTTCCTATTTGTGAAGAGCCCAGTAGTAGGTCCTAGAAAAGTTATCAAGTTTGGCCTAGAGATGGCCCTTGCCCTCACAGAGCTTGCAGCATAATTGGAGAGAGGATACCAGCCCAGGGAGCTACAATAACAATAATATCAACATCTAATATTTACATAGTGTATCAAGATTTATAAAAAGCTTTAGGTGAACTTAGAATGAGACAAAACAAAGTACCATATGAAGTTTGACAGGGAAATGTGTAGACACCATTCATTTTTTTAAAACATTTCTCCTACAAGATGCAATCTTGAATTTGAGGAGGGGACACTGGATTTTTGTGACTAAAAGGCAAAGGTGTTTAGTGATGGTGGTACAAGGGCTTCATTAGTGTGTGTTCTACCAAGGCTAATTGTAGTTAAAATTGGATCACAAGGGCCCTGACATTGCACAAGGAGAATGGTTAAAGAGTTGTGGGAGATCTGATTTGCATTTTGGATGGATAATTGGGCCATGGGGTTAATATGTTAAAGAATTGTCTGTCTGCTGTTCTGTTGGCTGTCCCAGGCAATCTCAATCAAGCTTAACTGCTGATTATCAGACAGCTGTCACCAATCAAGTAGGAGTGCAAGTTTTACTTAGGAACAAACAAAAATCAGTTGCCAATATCTACTATGTATTTGATCCCCACGCATATGAGAGTTAGGAAGTCAAATTTTCCACAGAAACACTTGTAAGAATAAAATAGTCCCAAATGCTCTAGAAATATATATGGCTTTAATTATCTTCTCAGTTAGACAATTTTTAAAATTATCTCAAAAGAAAGTGTTCCTCAGCTGATTTCCCACCTTCAAAGAAAATCTAAACCAGCATAGTAGGACTTCATCACAAAAATTTCCGGAACTGGTAAATATTTCTTGCCTGTACTCACATTTCTCTTCTCAACCTGTCTAGATGACTGTATATGCCAAAACCCTAGCTCTGTTCCCTTGACATGAGAAGCAAGTGCTTGATAGAATAAGTTGTTTTAAGGAATAGTCATCATATCTGTTCCAAATCTTCAACATAATGGCATAAATAACAAAATGCATCTGTCTAATATTAAAAAGCAAGATGTAAAGCAGGGGTAGCAATCATGATGATCTCAGACATAACAAAAGCAAAATAGATCTAATTAAAAGAACTAAGCAAAAAAATTATATTTTGCCAAAAGGTACCAAAGATACAATATCAATACCAAAAAAGTACTAAATGAAGTTATATGAATACTAAATATCTATGCCCCAAATAATATAGAATTCAAATTCTTAAAGGAAAAGCTAAGTGAGTTATAGGAGAAAATAAACAGCAAAACTATACTGGGGGGGGAACTCAACTTTCCCCTCTCAGAATTAGATAAATCTAACCCAAAAAAAATAAACAAGAAGGAAAGTAAAGAGATTAAAAAAATTTTAGAAAAGTCAAATATGATAAATTTCTGGAGAAAACTGAATGGAATAAGAAAAGATTATGCCTTTTATTCTCTGTGGTACATGGCATTTCCACAAAAATTGATTATGTATTAGAGCATAAAAATTTCACAACCCAATGTAGAAAAGCAGAACTATTAAATGAATCCTTTTCAGATCATAATGCAATAAAAATTGCATTCAACAAAAGGTAATAGAAGCATAGATTAAAAATTAATTAGAAACTAAATAATTTGATCCTAAAGAATGAATTGATAAAATAGCAAATCATAGAAAAAACAATAATTTAATTAAAGAAAATGACAATAATGGATCAACATATCAAAATGTATAAGATGCAGCCAAAGCAGTACTTAAGGGAAAATTTATAACTCTAAAAGCTTACATTGTCAATAAATTGGAGGGGGGGGAGAGGAGCAGATCAATGAATTGGGCATGAAAAAAGTTAGAAAACACATTAAAAATTTCTAAATGAATAAACAATAAATTGGAAAATATAAAATCAGAAGTTAATAAAAAATAGAAAGTAAAAAAAATTTAATAAAATAGGAGTCAGTTTTATGGGTGGGAGCAATAAAATAGATAAACCATTAGCTAATTTGTTTCTGTAAAAAGAAGAAAACCAAATTGCCAGTGTCAAAAATGAAAAGAGTAAATTTACTCCCAATGAAGATGAAATTAAAGCAATTATTAGGATCTAATTTGTCCAGTTATATGCCAATAAAACTAACAATCTAAGTTAAGTGTATTAAATATTTACAAAATATGAATTGCCCAGATTAAAAGAAGAGGAAAGAGAATATTTAAATAATCCTATTTTAGAAAAAGAAATTGAACAAGCCACCAGTGAGCTCCCTAAGAAAAAATCCCCAGGACCAGATGGATTCACAAGTGAATTCTACTAAACATTTAAAGAACAGTTCCAAAGCTATATAAATTATTTAGGAAAATAGGCAAAGAAGGAGTCCTATAAACTTCTTTTTATGACACAAATATGATGCTGATACCTAAACCAGGAAAAGCAAAAGCAGAGAAATAAAACAATAGACCAAATTCTCTAATGAATATTGATGCAAAAATTTGACATAACATATAAACAGGAAGATTACAGCAACATATCACAAAGACCATATGCTAAGCAGGTGAGATTTATAATATTAGGAAAACTAATAGCATAATTGATCACATCAATAACAAAACTAACAAAAATCATATGATTATCTTAATAGATACAGGAAAGACTTTTGACAAAATACAACACTCATTCATGTTAAAAAAAAAAACACTAGAAAGCATATGAATAAATGCAGTTTTCCTTAACATGATAAATAGTGTCTATCCAAAGGAAACAGCTAGGTGCCTCAGTGGCTAGAGTGCTGGGTGTGGAATCAGGAAGACCTGATTTCAAATCCAGTCTTAAACACTCACTAGATGTGTGACCCTGGGTAAATCACTTAATCTCTGTTTGCCTTAATCCACTGAAGAAGGAAAAGGCAAATCATTCTAGTATCTTTGCCAAGAACACCCCACACAGAATTGGACAGGCTTGAACTGAACAACAACAAAACTTAACACTATCTGCAGGCACTCTATGTTGACATAAAGGTGATATCATAAGCAAATTAGGAGAGCATTGAATTCTGTGCCTGTCAGACACATGGAAAAGGGAAGAATTTTGACCAAACAAGATATAAGATCATTATGGGATAAAAAAAAATAGATAATCTTGATTACATTAAATTTAAAAGGTTTTACACAAACAAAATCAATGCAGTCAAGATTAGAAGGAAAGCAGAAAACTGGGGGGAAAGGTTTGTAAGAAGTTTTTCTGATAAAAATCTCATTTCTCAAGTATATGGAGAACTGAATCAAATTTATCAGAATATTAGTTATCCCAAATAATAAATGGTTGAAGTATGTGAACAAGCAACTTTCATAAGAAAATATCAATGCTATCTAAGTCATAAGAAAAAACACTCTAAATCACTATTAGAAGAATGCAAATTGAAGCAACCCTGATGTATCACCTCACACCTCTCAGATAGGTCAATATGACAGAAAAGAAAAACTACAAATGTTGGAGGTTATGTGGAAAATTAGGACATGAATGCACTGTTGGTGGAATTTGTGAACTAAAATAATTATTCTGGAAAGCAATTGGGAAGTATTCCCAAAGGGCTATAAAAGTGCACTATCTTTGGCCCAGCAACACTACTACCACATCTGTATCCCAAAGATTTTTTTTAAAGAAAAAAGATCTATGTGTACAAAAATATTTATAGCCATTCTTTTAGTGGTGGCAAAGAATCAGAAATTTAAGGATACCTATCAATTGGGGAATGGCCTGTAATAGTAATGAAATTTGAAGATCTCTTTGTATTGCCAAGCTGAGAGGAACTTAGCACCTAGTAATTAAGCATCTTTTAAAGAAACATTAAGTATGAACCCCTGTTGTTGACATAACAGGAAGGGGCTGAACAGAGAACTCTTGCTGCTGACATGACAGGAAGAGGCTGAACAGAGGAAAACTATACTATATATAAGGAAGAGCACAAGGTAGACAGTCAGAAGTTTTTGAGATAAGCATTGCAGAGGCAGGGCAGCTGCTGCGAGAGAGAGAGAGAGAGAGAGAGAGAGAGAGAGAGAGAGAGAGAGAGAGAGAGAGAGAGAGAGAGAAACTCGAACTTGTGGTAGCAAGGATGCATGACTGTAGTGCCAGTACTTTGTGCAAATGTTGTTATGTATGTTATTGTAGCTTTGTTAAGCCTTGTCTTCCCAGGAACAGAGACTGTGAAGGATTTGAGATGTACTGAATACTGTGAGCTCCAATGAGGAGCAAGAACTGCATGGAGAGCTGGACAAGGAACTGGGAGCTGTCTGCCTTTGAACCCAGGTGACAGTTTGGTGGATTCAGGTAGGAGCTGCTTGCCTTGAGTCAAGATAAAAAGACCTCTCTGTGAATAATGAATAGTGACTGATGAAATTGTCTGAGTAGTGACTGATGAAATGGGTACTGAATAGTGACTGATGAAATTGTTGCACCCCATGGATGGAGTACTTTGACTTTTGTACTCCTCCTTAAGGATGATTGAATGATTGAGTTACTAAATGATTGTATTTTGTTGAAAACTATTTGACCACTTTGGGTGAAAGCTATGTGGCCATTTTAGTGATAAGTTGTTAAGTCGTAACATGGTGAATGCTGTACCTTGATTTTCTGTGAATGTTTTGCTCTGATTTGCTACTGAATAAATAGAGTTTGCTATACTATGTAATCAGAACCTTGAAAGCTGTTCACAGCAGCAATCCTCTGGAAAGCTGCTCATGGTTGGTTTTACATGGCTGAACAAGTTGTGGTATATGATTGTTTTGTGATACTATCATGCTATGAGAAATGATGACCAGTTATTACATAAAAAAAAAGAAATGATTACCAGGATGATTTCAGAAAAACCTGGGAAGACATATATGAATTGATATAAAGTGAAGTGAGTAGAATCAGAAGAACATTGTACTAAGTAATAACAATATTGTATAAGGATCAACCATGAATGACTTAACTCTTTTCAGCAATATGTTGATCCAAAACAATTCCAAAGGACCTAAGATAAAAAATGCTGTCTACCTCCAAAGAAAGAACTGATAGAATCTGAAGGAACACCAAACTGTACTTTTTTATTTTCTAAATTTTTCTTGTTCTTGTGTGTTTTCTTTCTCAACACAGCTACTACCGAAAAGTTTTGTGTGACTGCACATGCATAACCTATATCAAGTCCCTTGCCTTCCCAAAGAAGGGGAAGAAAGGGAAAGAAAGACAGAATTGGGAACTCCAAAAGATTTGTAATGAATTTTAAAAATTGTTATTACATGTAACTGGAAAAAATAAAATATAAAAATTTTAATGGGGAAAAAATAAAAATCATGCCCTGTATACATTAGATTCGTGATTTGAATTGAAAAGAAATCTTTAAAAAACTTTAAAGATGTAAGTTACTGTCACATGTAGCCACTATTTTGTCAAAGCAGAACATGCAATTTTTTTCATTTTTTGAGTACTTATCTGATGAGAATTCTAGGCCCAGTCAAATACTGGTTCCTTCCCACTCGATTGGATTTGTGCACTATCAATGTCATGGTTTACCTAAAGAGTGAGCTTAAAAATAGAACCAGGATACGATTTCTTAATTAAATTCTACTGTTGGATTGATATCTCATAATCAGCAGGACACCAGTACTACTGAAATATGGACTGTGCATCAAGTCCAAAGTTTAGCCTCTATAGAGCTGCTTGCATTCGGTAAGTAATCCTCATCCCCTTCCCCTCTTATTGAAAAACCCCTAGGTAACCTTAAAGGCTAATGTATTGTATGTCCACACTTGATGCTCATTCAGAGCCTAATAATTACACAATGAGGGAGGTAAGCTGGAAAATGAGATTCCATGATGGACACTGGCCAATGAAATTCTTCCTTAGTCTTTACAGAAATGCTATTAACAATGAAGATTGTAATGATGGGCTTTTATAAAGCCCTTAAATGTGCCAAAACACTCTACAGACATTAATTCGTTTGAACTTCACAACCACCTTGCAAAGTAAGTCCTGGACATATCATTTTCCCAGTTTTACACAGGATGAAATTAAAACTGAGAGGGCACTTACAAGATCACCTTGCTAGTTAGTACACGAGGCTGAATTTGAACCCATGTTCCTTGCTCTGGGACTGGCACTTTTTTTCCATTATACAAACTTTATTCTCCATCCCCATTTTAAAAATCATGAGGATAGTGTGGCACAATAATCAGAGTCCTAGACTATGAATCAGGGTACCTGAGGCCAGGTTCCAGTTCTGTCATAAACTAGCTATATCACGATAATGATGATGATGATGGCTGTGGTGGTGGTGGTGGCAGCAGTGGTGACGGTCATGTTCATGGTGGTGTTCATGGTGGTGGTGATGCTGGGTGGTGGTGCTGATGGTGATGGTGCTGATGGTGATGATGATGATGATGATGATGATGATGATGGTAATGTTTATAATAGCTCATTCATATAGCACTTAAAATTTGCAAAGAGATTTACGTTATTTCACTTGATCCTCATAACCCTGAGGGAGGTGCTGTCATTTTCTTCACATCAGAGATGAGGAAACTGAGGCAGAGAGAGATGAAATGAGGGTCACCCAGCTGAGTGTCTGCAGCAGGCTGCCATCGTACACTCTGCCACATCAGTGAGCCTCCTCACAAGGGCTGGTGGATCAAATGATCTCTAAAATCTCTCCTAGATCTAAGAAGTCGGGAGTGGTGCTTTCATGGATGACCAAGAACCCATCAAAGTAAGAAAAGGCTAGGCATCAAGGTTACAGAACAGTAGGACAAGCCTTAAGGAAGCAGGTAGTTGCTAGATGCCAAGATCAGGGAAGAAGAAGAAATCTAGGTACAGGTTAAGAGTAGACAGACAATAAAACTTTCCAAACGCCCAAATCCAGGCTTCTTGTAAAGTAAAAAACTCCCTTCAAGGATAAGAATTAATCCCTGGACATGGTTGAGGCTAAAGCAGAATTTTGAGCACAGGCCTGGGCTGTACATGTCTAGAAGGATCACCTTACATGAAAATATTTGCACTAATGTTAACAGAAACTCTTAATCCAGGAATAATTTTCCAAACAGACTCTTCCTTCTAGGCACAAGGCAAACATATCTAAGTGGGGCTGTCCGTGAAAACTCTTCAGTTATTTGCATCTGTGACCATGATCTCAAACTTTGTCCTCAGAGGTCAATGTGATGTGACTAGGGGGTTGATGCTGCTCCTTCCCTCTGTCATCCTATATATCTCTACAATCAACAGCTCTCATTTTCTCCACTTCCTCACCATCTCTACTCACTTACAATCTAATTTCCCTTCCTGTCATTGAACATATTCTCTCTAGGGTTACTAGTGATCTTTTCATGATTCAATCCAATGGTCTTTCCCAGTCCTTATCTTACCTGACCTTTCTATAGCTTTTGAAACCCTCCTTCTGTATGATCTCACCACTCTCTCCTGCTTCTCCTCCTATGTGAATTTCCTCCTTAATCCCTATGTCCAGATCATTATCCATCTCCCACCTACTCATAGGATCATAGGACCAAATATTTAGAGCTGAACGGAGTCTTTAAAGAACATTAACTCCAACTCCTTCACTTTATGTTCACATGAAGAAACAGAGAGAGGACTCTTGCTTGGCTCCTTTTTCTTTCTTGGTTAGTGATCTTATTAGCTACCTTAGGTTCAAGCACCATCTCAAGGCAGAAGATTCTCAAACTTAAGTCCCTAATGTCTCTTTCAAATTCCTGTCCTAAATCATCAATTTCATCTTAAACATTTCCAACTAGCTGTCCCATTGACTCTTCATCCTCAACATGCCCAAAATGGAATCCATTATCTTCTCCCCGAAATCTCCCTCTCCTTCATGTTCCTGTGTCTCTGTTGAAGATTACATCATCCTCTCAGATGACAGTAATGTGGGGTATTTTCTCTTTTTTAATGCCCCTCTTATAATTAGTATTCATATATATTTATATATGTATACATAAATAAATATTTATATATAAATGTATATATACATATACAATATGTATAATTAGTTGTATATAAGGGCAATTAGGTGATGCAACAGAAAGAGCTCCAGGCCTACAGTCAGGAAGGCATGAATTTGAATTCAATCTATCTGCATGACTCTGGGCAAGTCATTTAACCCTGTTTGCCTCAGTTTCCATATTTGTAAAAAAAATAATAAACTGAAGAAGGAAATGACAAATCATTCTAGTATCTCTGCCAAGAAAACCCCTGGTCATGAAGAGTTAGGCCCAACCAAAATGACAACAATATAATTATCTGCTACATCATAAGTCCTATGTCCACAGAATCTCCTTTCTCTGCATCCTTCTCTCTATTCACAATGGTCTTTGAAGAGGCTGCTCCCAAGGCTTAGTTCATCATTACACTTAGTGCTCTTCTGGATCTAGGTTCACTCCATATATCAGGGCAGATCAGATACCATATCAGGTCCTGGCAGGCAATCAATCAATCAATCAGTAAGTATCTGATAAGCACCAGTGTATGCCAGAGACAGAGACATGCAGAGAGGCAGCTATATCCAAATGCAAACAAAACAGATAAGAGGTACTCATCAAGGAAGGTTTCCACGCAAAAGGTGGGATTTGAGTTGTCTTGAAGTAAGCTAAGGAGAGGTAAGCATAGCAGACAGCTGAAGGGATACAGACTCTGGGAACCTCCTTGTGCTCTCTTTGAATCTTCCCACTGGATCTGGCCTTCACCTGAGGCCATAAGCCTTCCATTATCACTATGGTTGAATCTTTGTTACCCTTAACCTAGACTAGCCCTCCATTGTCTGTTACCTCCAGCTGTTTCCCACCCTTGATCCCACCAAAATCCGATTATCTTGGTTCCTGGAGACTGATCTCAGTACCATCAAAATCCTCCTTAGATCCCTCCTACCAAACTACTGGACCGCCCCTAGATCCCTCCCACTGTCTTTCTTTATATAAGAGTCACCTTGCCTCCATGAAGGTGCACTGATTCAATCTAACTCACACTCAGTATGGGTCAGATTGTTCTATCCTACTGTCAATACAAGCATCACAAATGCTTAGGCTCCTTAGGAGTCTACAATAAGGTGAATCTTTAATAAACTGTGTTTTACATTGGCTGAGAGAAGTCTTGAGTTGAATTCATTCAGCGGGACCCTGCATGTTGGTATTTTGGGGTCTCGAGCACCCCTAAACCCCAATCCTCAACACAGTCAGTGAAAAGGAAAAAGAGTTAGGTGGGGAAGGAGTAACAAGAAGGTCAGTTTGGCTGGAGGATTTAATACATAATAAGGTAGGTATGACTGGCTTCATACCCTTGCAATCAGGGGCAGGGAGATGCCAGCCAGCAAGCACCCTGGAAATTTCTAGCTTGCAAGCTTTCATGCATAAAAGATCCAGATATGATGGGCTCCCCAAAAGAGGCAGGGCATGAATAAGGCATTAGATACCAGGCAGGAAGAGGGGTGTGACTAAGGTATATGTGGCTCATTGGATGAATGAAGAAAGATGACCTCCACTCCAAAACCTATCCAGACTTTGGTTAAGAGAAAAGATAGGACAATAGATTTAGATCTGAAAGAGACCTCAGAGGCCATCTTGTAGAACCCCTTCATATTACAGAGGAGGAAACTAAGGCCAGGGGGGTAAGTTCTATTCTGATTTGCTAAGGAAATAAATGGCCATGAATATGAAAAAAAAGCAGTGAAAGAGGAAGGAGAAGTGCTGGCGAAGTATTTCTTCACAGTATCTTTGGTTCTGCTTCCTTTGGAGATTACCTTGGTTCCTTTTGTTTTGTCTTGGCTGTTGCCACCCCTGTTGTTGTCCTCGCTCCTTTGGAGGATGGGTTTTGAGATACAAATTGATTTCGTTTTGATTCCTGGCTTGCAGTCACTTTGTAATTTGCATGACTGCATTAAACAGGTAGCCCCTCACTTGGATATGATTTTCAGTCTTTTAGCTTAACAGGAAGGGGCGGGTGGAACCCTGCATGGAGTCCTACTCATTCACCAACAGTTGATTTAACCTACAAACCTATTTGGTCTACACAATTTACACTGGAATTCCTAAAATGTATGTACTCCTTCCCTCCTCACCTTCTTGTCCATCCTTTTTCTTTACCTTATCCCCAGTGTATTGAGCACAGCAAACGTGGCATCTGCCTCAAGCAAATACCTGGGCCTTTGTCTACACCCAGCAAAAACTCCACAGGGAAAAAAATGGTGGAAATGTAAAAAATTCATCTTGGCAACCGTTTTGTCTTCAGGATACCAAGAAGCTAGATTGAACATTTCTTTCTTCCTACACTTTGAGTATTGTAAATGGTTTCTTCAGTGAGGTTTCAGGTTTCAGGTTTTAGAGCTCCGCATCTACACATGAAAACCAATATGTATAAAACCCCCTCCCAACCCAGAGATGTCAAAAACAGAAAGGAAAGCTACACACAAATCAAAAATATTTATTCTTTTTATTTTTGTTTATTTTTAGTTTATATCATTCATTTCCATGAGATTTTGAGTTACAAATTTTCTCCCCATCTTTCTCCTACCCACCACCCCAAAACAGTGATCCCACTGTAAATCCCCTCCCCCAATCAGCTCTCTCCTATATCCTCCCCCATCACCACTCTGACTTTCCAGTAGGGCAAGATGGATCTCCCTACCCCAGTACCTGTATATCTTATTTCCTAGTTGCATGTAAATAATAATAATGATTATAGATATATATAGATATATATACCCACATAATTTTTTTAACATTTGATTTTAGAACTTTAAATTCTAGATTCTTTCCCTTCCTCCCTCATCACCCACCCCCACTGGAAAGACAAGGAATTCAATACAGGCCGTACATGTGCAGTTATACAAAACATCTCCACAATGGACATATTGTATAAGACTGACTATATTTCCCTCCTTCCTATCTCTCCCAACTTGTTCTGTTCTCTACTTTGTTCCTGTCCCTTTACAGCAAAAATATTTATAACAGCACTTGTCATAGTGGCAAAGAACTCCAAATGTAATAAGTCACAGATGTGAAAGGACCCAAGGCCATTGATTTCAAGTTCGTTTGAGAAATGAGAAAACTGAGGCCAACAGAGATCTCAGTAATTTGCCTGAGGTCACATTCTTCAGAGGTGAGAGTTGAACCCAGGTCCTCTGATTAAAGAACAGGTACTCTTTCCACTGTCACATGATGCCTATCAAGTGAAGAATGGCTAAATAAATTGCAGCAAATGAAATTGATAGAATACAAATGTGCTCTAAGGAATGCTGAATATAAGAAACATGGGAAGATTTATATGAACTGAGACAAAATGAAGTTGACAGAACCAGGAAAACAATAGTGAGTACCATAATGAATGGAAATTAAAAGAACAACAGTGACAAATCAACTAATAAAAATTTATTAAGTGCCCGCTAGGTGCCAGTCACTGTGCTAAGCAGTGGCCATACAAAAAGATATGACAAAAAGAATGAAATGGAACTCTGGAGAATTATGACTGAACTTAGCCCCAGGAAAGACAAGTAGATGTAATTCCTTCCCCTCTTTACTGAGGTGGGCAGATTTTGTCAGATATGTATGGATTGGTTTAGCTGATGTGCTTTAAAAAAAGTGTTACAAGGGATAGCTCATGGTGGGGATGGGGGGGAAGAGTCAGTATATTCAGAATCTTAACCCTACCCCTCCTTGGTCACATCACTTTCCTACTCAATTGGTAGGAGACAGTGCATCCAAGAGGAAGGAGAGACATATACCCTAGATTAGGGTTTCTTAAACTGGGGTCTATGATGGATTTGGGGGATCAGTGACTTTGGATGAGAAAAACAAATTACAACTTTATTTTCTCTAACCTTTTAGTGAAATTTGGCATTTCCTTCAATTACAAATATGAGCAACAAACCACAATAGTATTAACAATTTCAATGACTTTGTCGTTGATAGAAATCATGAAGTGTCATTTCCTATTACAATTGAAAATCAATTGGATATCCAAAGTGATACATGTGTTTTCAAAAAGCCACCCTACGGTTTAATGTTGTTCTTCAAGGTAAAAAACAATAACCTTCACACTAATGTGTCTTTAAAATAAAATTTTGTCTTTAAATACGTCTTCTAAATGAAAATGTTTATAAAAAAGTAAATTATATTTTAAATGTATTATATTAGTGTCAATAAAGAAGTGTGTATGTAATTATATCAAAATATTAAAAAATATTCCATTTCTATATAACTTTTGTCCTTTGTAATTTTATGCATTTGATTTTATTATTCTGAGAAGAAGATTGATAGGGTTCGTCAGTCTGCCAAAGGGGTCCATGACACAAAGGACTTTTTAAAAATCTTGGTTGGTCCTGCTCTAAACTGACATGATACAGAAAGGCAGCCACTGCAGGGGAAAGGAAGCTTCAAGCTATGAGGCTCTTGGAAGCCAAGAAAAGAGTTGTCTCTGGAAAGCTCCACAGAGATGCCCTTAGCACTTGTGGTAGCAATCACCCTCTGAGTATCCAACCTGCCAAGATGACTCAAGTTAGGACCAGAGCCTGCATGGGGTTCTATACTAGGAAAAATTCTAGAACTGATTCTCAAAAGATTGTTAGTGAACATCTAGATAGAAAAGAGATCATTATAAAGAGGCAGGGTGGTATCACCAAGAGCACATAACAGAGACACCTCATCTCCTTTTCAAATAGGATTATTGACCCAATAGATGGGGACAATGCTGGGAATATAGTTTATCTCAATTCTGCCCAAGCTTTGATGAAGTATATTGTGCTATTCCAATGGCAAAGAGGGAGGGATATAGAATGAACCATAGCTGATTGGACTCAAAAACTGGTTGTTCTTTGTTCAATATCAGCTTGGCAGGAGAGCTCTAGTGGAATTCTCCAGGGATTTGTGCTTGGCCCTTTGCTAACCATGATGGTCAAGAGTCTGAAATCCATCAGTTTAATGAACAGATATGGGTGTTTTGCCTGGAGAAGAAAAGACTCGAGAGGAACACAATAACTATCTGCAAGTATTCCCCTATGCAAGAATCTAAGGAGACCCAGAATACTTCAGCTCTGGAGCTCTCCAAAGCCCAGAGGGTCCCTGTCTTCCATGATCCATTTGGGGCAAATAGGGAAGTGGAGGAAGGGGAGAAGGGTTTATACTTGTTTTGCTTGGACCCAGAGCTAGAAGCAGGAGGAAAGGAAAGAAGTAATGAAGAGATCTGCTTAGGCTTAAGGTAGTTAGAAGTTGCTAAATGGTTGGATCCACCCAAAAGTACAATGAGCTGTCTCGAGAAGTCATGGGTTCCCCCTCCTTGGATATTTTTTATAAGGAAAGTGGAACAGTTACTTTCTAAATATATCATAATAGAGATTCCTTTTGTTTATAGGTTGGACTAGATGGTCCCTGAGGTCCCTTCCAATTATCAGATTCTATAATTCTGAACTTCATTTGTGCCTCCAAAGACTCCAAGGTTGCTATGAATACCACCCCCCTCAATTTAGCTACATGCCCTTTCTACCTTCTGATTACATCCATAGTCAAGCTGACAATACTATTACCATTCAATCCTCCCTGTAATATAATGATTTCAATAGGTCGTTGGAAAAGGAGCTGGCATTTATACTGGTGCCAACAGTCAAACAGCTCTGAAACTGTGTGCTTTGTAGCCCCCTCTGATGCCTTTTTCTGTCCCTCTACAATCCTCATTGCAGAAGCATGAGATGCTGCCCAGGACTGGAGGTCATTGTGTTTTTTATGTTGTTACATGGATTGACATGGCTGAAGACTTCATCAACAAGAGTCCAGGCTACCAGTGATGAGCCTGGCCACATGTGGCCAGTCTAGTCCTTGGGAAGCAGATGGAAAATGGTAGCAATTGCTAGAGTTTGAACTCTTCTGAATTGCCTTCATCATCCTCATGGTATGTCATGATAAGGGATTACAGGAGGACTTTTGTGGAGACTTCCAAAGTTATTCATCATAGTATTTAGAAATCTATCAGGAATATTCCTATATTCCTTTTCCATGGATCACCATCAGAGATGGCACCCAGAATTCAGCCATATATGATGAAAAAGGTACCTCTCTTGTCCTTGAAAGAATAAAATTCTTGTCCTAGAGCCATATTAAAACTTAACTAGCCTGAACAGAGCAAAGTGAAGAAAAATGTTGGAGAGTAACCAGTTCACCTTTTGTGATGAAGTTCAATTCATGTGTTCAGAGCCTCCCAATTCCTTCTAGAAGAAGGAGTGTTGATAAAATTTAGGCACGAGTCTACAAGCTTTTGATCTCTCGGCTTTCTTGCCCTTAAGCCATGTTTTCCAACTTATTTTTCATCATCTTTCCCCTATGCCCATTGTCATATTGAAGTCATTGAGTATTAGAGTTTTAAGATAAATGCTGATCTTATTTGGAGAGGTAAACAATTATTTGTGCCTCAGAAATATATATATATTGCCATATGCAATGACATTTATGACATAAATAATGTCATAAAAGCAGTCATTTCCATGATCCCTAGCTGAAATTTTCTACCTTCTGCCTTCAATTCATTTACAAATTAACACCAAGGTATCAGAGGACCTAGGTACAAATCCTGATTCTGTTGCTTACTACCTGTGTGGCCTTGGATAAGTCACTTAAAATCCCTGGGACTTATTTTCATCCTCTGGAAAATAAGATGGTTGGGCCGGATGCATTCTAGGGTTCCTTCCAATTCTAACATTGGGATGATATGATGTTATGATATGATGTAGACAGTAAAGCCAAAGAATTATGTCAGAATAATCATTGAATGATCTGTATTAGTAAGACATTGGAATAAATGCCTGTGCAGATCCTTTTCAACTCTGAAAGTCTCTGATTAGCTATTTCTATTGTTAAAATAAGACAGATGACCGGTAAATATAAGTGTTCACTTTAGATGATAAAGACAGCCCCAAATATCAAGTATTATAGGAATCGTTCCACTTACTAAGTTATTTTCTCAAATCTCCGGAGACCAGGGTGGAAGAAAGGCAGCTAAAACCAGGATGGTGTAGTTGTTTCAAGGCCATAGTGACTCCTTTATATTGACATGCTAAAGAGGGACATGCCTCACCTAGAACATGGGTAGAAAAAGGCAGTTAGAATGGAGAAAAGTCTAGGTACACTGTTATATGAGAAATGGTTGGAAAGACTAGATAAATTTTACCTAAAAAGAAAATATTTAAAAGAAATATATATCAGTTGCTGGTTGCTTAAAAGGCAGTTCCTTGGGAAGAGTAGTAAATTTATTCCATTTTATGGCCCCCCCCAAAGAACCTCAGCAAACAGATTTGGAATCAATAGGTGAAAACTAGAAAAAAGAGAATTTCAGGTAACAAAATTTAGAAGCAGTGGTCTTGTGGATAAGGAGCATCAATCCTACAGTCAGGAAGACCTGAGTTCAAATCTTACCTCAAAAATTGTGTATGACTGTGGATAACCCACTTAGTCTCTATCTGCTTCCAGTCCCTGGTCTGTGCCTGGTGGATAATAATAGCACCTATCTCCCAGGATTCTTGTGAGGATAGGTAGATAATTATGAGATAATACAATGTGTTTTGCAAACCCTAAAGTATGAAACTATAAATGTTTGTTATCATCATTATTACAAAGGAAATTCAACAGAGACCAATGTCAAGGACTCTCCCGGTATGTTGGCTTAGATGGGCTTCTTTTTCAGGTATGGATGGGTTAGACTAATGGCTTCTGAGTTACCTTCTATCTCTGAAATTCTGAGATTCTGTGGTTGCCTGACTGTAATGATAATCACTTTGTTGGATATTTAGGGCTAAGTGGATAGGATACTTAGGGCTAAGTAGATCAGATACTTAGGGCTAAGTAGCACCTAGTAACTTAGGGCTAAGTATAGAACTCTGTCCATTGGTGAAAAGGTGTGAATTCCCCTGTTGACTTGGAAGAATGCTATTGGCTGAGACACTCCCCTGTTGACTTGGGAGAAGGCCAGTGCTTATAAGGAAGAATTCTACAGAGACAGGACAGATTTTGGATTTGGCTCCTCCATGAAACTGACTGAAGACATGAACAGGATGGGATTTTGTTGGTGACCTGGCTGATCCTTGAGTTCCAGGCAAGAGAAGTCCTGAAGGGTTTGAGGTGTGCTGAACCTTGTGAACTTCAGTGTGTGCTGGGGATTGCCCTGAGGACTTGACACTGACCTGGGAACTGTTCATCTCTGAGGACTGGATGAGAGCCTGGCGGCTTTCAGCTCCTG
>CM053599.1:13064614-13081393 GCA_028646575.1 Pseudocheirus occidentalis | reverse complement strand
TTAATGGTTGCCCCATGAGTGGAAGATCAGTATATTGTAAATTGTTGATTGAATCAACTCCCTCTTAGGGAAACTAGGTCATTCCTTTTCTCGATTGATTGAATCTTTAAATTTGAAGTTAAGCTGGTTCCCCTCTTAGGGAAACCAGGTGAATTGATTGATTGAATCTTTATCTGGGTTGATTGAATCTAAAAATGTGAATCTGGTTCCCCCCTTCGGGAAACCAAGTGATTCTTCTCTTGTTCCTTGTTACTTTCTGTACTTTCCTTGTTCTAAATATTGTATATAATATTGTGAATTATTGATACTGTGAATATTGTACTGAATCTTGATTTTGTAATGGAATAAACAGAGTGCTCATTAATACTGTGTAATGCGAATCTTAAAAGCTGTTCACAGTAGCATTCTCTCAGGAATCTACTGTTGATTGGCTTTACACTGACCTGGAGATAGCAAGACCTGAGTCCAAATCTATCCAAGACATTTAGCAGCTGTGTGATGTATTACATGTAGCAACCTCTCTGAGCCTCAGAAAACTCTCCCTAGCCTGAGATGGGATGAAATCTGCATTGATGGATAGTGTTAGCACACTGGAGTTATCCCACCTTGTAAAAAGTCACAGATCTTTTGCATATTCATATTCAGGAGCTTCTCCATGAAACATGATTTTGGCCTGGATGGCAGTCTATGATTTTATGAAAACTGAGCAATAAATGGAGCACTGGACTTGGAGTGAGAAAGGTCTGGGTTCAAATCTCACTTCAGACACTCAATACCTGTGTTAGCTGGGGAGTGACACCCTTTTGGGGCTCAGTTTCCTTATCTGTAAATGAGAGTATTGGATTCAATGAGCTTTGAAATAGTTCAAGCTTTAATTTTATGATCCTGTGAAGATACAGGCTAAGTATCCCTCAAAGAGAGGCTAACCAGAGAAAAAGAGGCAGCACGTCAAAATTAGAAGGGGGTTTCTTGCTGATGTTCATCTAGACCAAAGATTTTGCACATTTCTTGGCTTGTTTGCAACCCCACCAAGTCCTCCAAAGTCTGCTTGCTCAACCTAATATGCAATCAGATTAGATCAGATTGTTTTTATTATGAGAAACAAGAAGATCAAAGCAATTATGAAAAAAGATGACTTATTCAAAATGAATTAACAAAAAATGCACCCAAACCCCAGGGATACACCAAGAGTTTTCAATTTGGAATCAGTTGACCTGGGTTCAAATTCTGGTTTTACTCATCACTAACATGACTTTCAGTCATTTACTTCTTCTATTTGAAACTTAATCTCCTCTTTCATATAATGAAAGTGCCTGTCTTTAACTCTAGAGATGAGATGATGAGATGAGATGGGACACATCTCCTTTTGGATAAAGAAATCCAGGACTATGGGTACAAAGAATTGCATATGTGTTCCATCAAAGTCACTGTCACTTGGTTTTGCTTAACTGTCTCTTTTTTTTTTTTAACAACAGATGTCTTTCTTGTTGATGGGACAGTTTTTTTTTTAAACAAAGCCTGGCTCTCTTGTTAAGGGACAGTGTGTTAGTAGGCTATATCAGGAAATTACCATAAGATAAAAAGGCATTAATGATTTTTTTACAAGAGTACTTATCAAACCTCAGATTGTGCTACAAAGATAATTATAATTATCCGTAAATCCTGCTCAAATACTAAGATGCTCAAATGGGTCGTTAATCTCACTCCCTCAAACAATGCAGATTGCACTCCATCCATGCCTGCCCTTAAGTGTTAATAAAATAAAATAAAAATAAAATAAATGAAGGCATTGGATTAAATGATCTCAAAGGTCTCTGCCAACTCTACAGTCAATGAGCCTCTTATCTATTCCCTGATCTAGACCTTGGCCCCAAATAAAGTTAATATATTCATAACCATCCTTTAATTTACAAAATAATAAAGTTTAAAATTATTAACTAACATAGCCTGATTGTTATTATTGAGGGTGGCAGGGACTGGTTACAACTTGATTTTTTTTTTAAGAAGTCAACATTTTGAAATAAAAATTCTCCCAAGGGTTAAAGCTCTCCCTCTGCTTCTACACCTGGAGCCAGAACAGAGATTTCCAGGTGTTCTGAATGGTGGGAAAATTGTACACCCTGAGCGGGCCTCCTGGGAGTCACATTATCCTCAGAAATGGTCCACATCCATGGTTCATCCATGGCCTCAGAGGATACATTAAAATCCCAGGATCAGACTGACCTCTAGAGGCAGCCTGGACAGCTGCATGTATTTCCTCTGGCTGAATCAGAGAAGGGCTGTGCTGGTCTAACTCACTGACCAGTCTGGGACCTACCCCAACCTCTCCATCCAGTGCTCCCCCGTCAGCTCAGAAGCAAGCACAGAAAATCCCAAAGCATAACATTTTGGTTTTTCTTTATTTGTCCATGCAGGCACTGCATGGATGTGGGGAGCAGGAGAAGGAAGGGTGGGTGCTCTCTTTTCCACAGAGCAGCTGGCAAACGGGCCCCTTTGAGTTCCAGGCAATCACTTCTGGTTCTATTGCTTCTTCCTCCAAGCATCCTGCCCAGGCTCGTGCAAATGTCATAGCAAAGAATAAAGAGACAGTAAAAAGAGGGGGTGGGGGAACAAACCAGTGGCCCTTCTCTGCAACACAGATGGAGAACAGGATCAGGGACCCAGGGCTGGAAGGGGCCTCAGGGGTCCTATAAGCCATGTGGCTGTTGTCAACATCATCATTCTTCAGGCACGGCCAACTTCATGGGGTTTTCCTGGCAAGGATTTTGGAGGGGTTGGCCATTTCTTTCCCCAGTCCATTTTTACAGATGAGGAAACTTTGGCAAAAAGGGTTAAGTGACTTGCCCAGGGTCAGACAGCTAGTGTCTGAGGCCAGATTTGAACTCAGGTCCTCTTGACACCAGTCCTGGTACTCTACCCACTGTGCCCTCTAGATGCCCTTCTGTAAGCTGTGCCCCTCCATTTTACATATCAGAAAACTGGGTCCCATGAGAGTTAAGGGTCAAAAGGATCGCATTGTGGCAGAATCCAAATTTTAACTCAGGCTCAGTGGTTCTGATTCTCGACCTCAGTGAAGCACACTATCACCTATAAAATGTGTTTTCTGCTTCTTTAACAATGCCCTTTACATAGTAATTTTCTGGCAATTCTTCTGACACTGCACACAAATAGAGTGGCCCCCTCCATTGACAGATCTCAAACCAGCCCAGCCATATTAATTCTAGAATCATAAAGGTTCAGATTTGGGGATCTTGAAGGCCCTTTAGTTCAGTGTCAATCGGTTTGGAGGAGAATCAGTGTCTACGAATCCTTTTTTTCCCCACTGTCCTAACATTCAGATAGTCATTGGTTATAAAATAGTAACAGAAGAGGACACATGAGATAGTGAATGGGAGGCTAGATATAAGGGCAAAAAGGCCTGAGTTCAAATCCACCTTACACATTTACTAGCTGTGTGACTGTAAGTAATCTCTGAGTCTAATTTTCCTCATGTCCAACATCAGGATGATAATAGAACTTACATTTATGAGGTCAAATGAAATAATGAGTCCAAAGTACTTTGAAAGCTCTGTATGGATTGTGGTATTATCCTGAGTAGAAAATGCTGTTTGAGTCAAGTGAGAGACAGAGGAGAATGGAGGGTGACCACAGGCTGCTCAGGTTTCAGTTCTTGGAGCTGGAAGCCAGCATGGGATAACCAGTCACTTTCCTGAAACCTTGCACATCTGAAATCCGGGTATTTGGGGCCTTTGTTACAAATTGTGCTGGATTCACAAGTGAAGTCAGAAGAGGCAGATCCATAGCAGTCCCAGTCCTACACTGCCCATTCCTGAAAGAGAATCTTTTCTCAACAACATACTCAAAAGGCAATTACCCAACTTTGCTTGCAGATCTAATGAGGGGGAGCCCACTCCCTTTTGAGGTGGCCCATTCACTTGGCAGAGATCACAACTTCAAACCAAGGCTGACCTACCTCATGTCTAGTAAAAAGCCAGTCCCTCAGTATGTGCCATCTGGGCTCACCCACTGTAGCTAGGGCACAGGTGAGGCAAGGAAAAGGGTTTATATTGCCCCCTTCCCATTCAAATAGCTAGAAACTTGCTATTAGCAGCTGTGCCACCTATAAGAAGGGCGGAGTCACGATTGCATCAAAAGAATACCCTCCCCCAAAGTACATCAAACCTACCATGTGACAACTGGAAACCATCCATTAGAGACTCAAAATAAAGGGGGGAGAAATGCATCATTTTGTATCCAAGCTGGTAATGAGTTGCTTAGCTAGGCTGACTTAGAAGAAAGACAAAACAGGCCTTCACCAAGACATGGACGAAGTCTTTTCAGCTTGGTAGGGCTGACCCACCTTTGTATTCCACTGGCATAGCCTTCAGAAACCCAGGGGCACCATCCCATCATGCTGAAGCAATGGAATAGGATCTTAGTGGAGGGTATTAAAATGAAAATCAGAGATGAAAAAAGCCACAGCCTGTTGTTAACATGGCAACTTGAGAATGGTACAACAAATATCAGGCACTAAATAGAAATTACAAAGTTAGGATTATGCAGAAAATGGCCGCATGCTTGTTTATGTCCACTGAGGCAGGAAAGTCTGAACATATTGGTCATATATTACAAGCCTAAAGCATATTGAGAACTTCCTGGTCTGTATTTGTTTGGAGGAGAACAGTGTCTCCTGGTGCCAGGCCTGCTACTGGCATTCCCAGACATCTGGCCACTTCACTGAGAATGCAAAGACTCTTCATACTGTGAGAAATCCAAGAAAAGGAATTGAGAAGGGTGGAGTGAATGGCTCCATGTAACTCATGGTCTAAGGTCAGCGGGATAGAGAGGGGGGCTAAGTGAGCACTGAGAGAGAGATGATGTTCATTAAGCTGTGTCTCATACCATGAGAGCATCACAGTATCTCAGCATTGGAAGAGTCCCCACTGGTCATGTAATTCAACCAATACATAGCCAGGAACATCCTCTACAAATAAGCATCTAGCCTCTGGGTGAAGGTTGACCTCCAGGGACAGGGAATCCACTGCAAGCAGGCCAGTCCACCCTGGAACAGCCCTGATGATCAAGTCATTTTCAGTTCCATCAAACCTCAGTCATCCATCTTGGTCATTTCACTGATCCAACTTTTTTCCTGTCCAAGCCATGGATAGTGACGGAGCAGTGGAAAGAACACTAGACTTACATCAGGAGATTGGATTTGAATCTGAAGTCAGACACATAGCGAATGTGGGCAAGTCCTTTAAGCTTTGAGTCCCAACTCAAATCCCATCTTTCTACAAGAAGCCTTTCCCAACCCCTCTTCATTCTAGTGTTTTCCCTCTCTGAATTATTTCCCATGTGTCCTGCATATGGCTTGTTTACCACGGTCCTTTGCTTGTTGTCCCCTCCATTAAAGTATGGGCTCCTTGTGGCCAGATGTCTTTTTGCCTCTTTTTGTATCCCCAGTGCTTAGCAAAGGGACTGGTGCATAGGAGGCACTTAATAAATATTTATTGACTGAGAAACTTTCATAGCCTTATTTTTTCATCTTTGAGATGGGGGTGACAACAGTTAAAATTCCTACCCACCTCCCTCCATAACAGGGCTGTTAAGAGGCAAGTGCTTTGTATATGCCTAACTGGACCATAAGATCTTTTGATCAAAATGTGATTCTAATTATTGATGCACCTTTGGATACTGAACAAAACTGTTCATAACAACAAACAGAAATACCATTGGGGGCGATGCAGCTCCTATGAGTAGTAGACATTGCTGGGAATGGTTTCTGCTTTTTTTTCCCTTAGAGCACACATTCCTCTGTGCTCTTTTGTCATAGAGAAGTTATTGATTGTAAAAAATGGCATTCTCTGGAATGTTTCACCATACGAGATGATGAAACAAATAGTTTCAGAAAAACCTAGAAAGACTTATATGAACTGATACAGAGTAAAGGGAGCAGAATGAGGAGAAAGAGTTATTCAATAGCCGCAACATTATAAACACAGACACATTTTACAAAAAATTTATAGCAGCTCTTTTGTGATGGCAAGATTTGGAAATTGAGGGGATCCCATCAATTGAGGGCCAAGTCATATTAATTCTAGAATCACAAAGGTTCAGATTTGGGGACCTCAAACGTCTTTTAGTTTAATCAGTATCTAAACAAGAATTCTTTTCCCCACTGTCCTAACATTAAGATGGTTATAGGTTATAAAATATCAGTAGAAGAAAATGCATGAGGTAGTGGATGGGAGGTTAGACTTAAGAGCAAAAAGGCCTGAGTTCAAATTCGCCTCACATATTTACTGGCTGTGTAACTATAATTAATCCTCCTGACTCTAATTTTCTTAATGTCCCAAATGAATGTGATAATGGCACTTACTGCTTTCGTGTCCTTGTGTTATTTAGACAGTGAAAGCCCAAAGAGAAGAAGATTGTCTCGAGAGTGATCCCAAGTTCACTTCTTTCCTGGAGCAGTCTAAGTCATTAAGGGGACACCGAAAGCTAGAGGTTCAGAACATAGAGAATAGGCTGTCCATCATTCAGTAAGTATTTATTAAGAGCTTACTATTAAGGGATACAAATGTAGCAAGACCATAAACTCACTCTCCCAGACCAAGCCTGGCTACATCTCTCCCTTAAGGTTCAAGGGGTATCCCAAGTGGTTGAATGTCTTTCTCTTATTCTCTGGCCTGAGCCCCCACTCCAATGTGTTCCTCCTACTGTTAATCACTAATGACTAGCTATCAGTGCCATTTAGCCAACTGCCATCAATTAGCTTTCACACAAGCATATTTACTCACAAGACGCAGCAAGAACAGAAGTACAAATGCTTCCCCCCTACCCAATACCTGGGAACAAATTCTCCCATTAGTCCCTGGGGAAGATAGGCTCAGACTTACATAGCATTCATCCCACCACATCACCTTCCAACTGTGGGGTGGCCGACTGGTATGTGAATCTGGATCTTTGCTACTGCTAGGCTGGAATAGCCAGGATGCTTGGGGTTTTACTCTTCATAGTTTGGCTTCCAGTAAATACCATTATGGACTCCACTCCTAGATATCTGGGTAACCTTTAGTCCCTGAACTTCCGATGCTCACACGGTCATAGTCACCTTTAATCTCCATTATCCAAAAGCAGGAAAAATAGATACAGTACTTAAGAAACACAAGAGCAGGGCCATACATACACAGGCTATAGTATAACAGTCCCAGTGGAGACACAAAGACCTGAGACCTCTCTTGTCTTTGCCTCCTCTCTTGAATATGCCAACCAGGAAAAAGCCAGAGCCAAGAGGAAAGGTCTGACTGATTCATACTTTTTAAATGCACTCATTTATGGCTATGCAGTCAATCACCTGTTCAACTCCTCATCACAGACCAGAATAAGCTTCAGGCCTTTTGCGCATGCTACAGATTGGTGAAGAGGTATTTTCATTACACGTCATCAGCCTTTTCTATGTGAGAGTTTCCTTCAGGCCACCCTTATACAAAGAAAAGCAAAAACAGTAGATACCCTCAACAAGCTCACATTCTAATAGTGGAAGACACAGTGTAAGTAGTTGGATATGCTAAGATATGAAGAGTAGGTGTAAGGTGATATTAAAGGGAAGGTATTTGAAATGGAGGGAAGACTGGGAAAGCTCTTCTACAAAAGATGGAATTTTAGCTGAGTCCTGAAAGAGTCCAGAGGAGCCAGGGGCTAAGCAGAGAGAGCATTCCAGGCATGGGAGATGTGCAGTTCCAAAGTCAGGAAATGAACTATTATGTATGAGAAACAGCAAGAAGGGGGAGTGATTCATAAGGTACATAGAAGGGACTGGCTTAGGTTGTAAGAACAAGGCCTTTAGAAAGGTAGGAAATGGACTTTAAATGCCAAACAGAGGATATCTGTGTTTGATACTGGAGGTAAGGGGGGCAAAGCCAAGATGGTGGAGTGAAAGCCAGAACTTGCTTGAGCTCCTGCTCCAACCACCTCCAATACCTATAAAATATGACTCTAAACAAATTTTAGAGCTACAGAATCCACAAAGTAACAGAGAAAAACTAACCTCCTGCTGAAGACAGCCTGGCAGGCCAACAGGGAGGGTCTATAGCACTGGACTGGGAGCCAAGCACAATCCCATGTGAGCCATATGGGCCCAGACCCAGGGTGGCCCCGATCAATGGCACAGCCTGACTGGAGCAGTCTTCAGGAAAGTGAGTCCCTGGCAGCTGTGGTGGTTTCCAGAATTCTCAACCCATAAATGCCAAAGAGAAAGTAAAAGGTCAGTGGGGAACCCTGTTGAAACAGGGGGAGAGAAAAGAGAGGTCTGGCTCCCACCCCCGAGGCAGCAGAGGTGACAATAGCTGCTGCTGCTTCCAGCTACTGTCCTACAGATTTTAGGAGGAACAAGTGACTGTCCCAAGGGCATTTGCAGGAATCTCTGCTGGCACTAAGGCAGGATTCTCCTGCTTTGCCCCTGCTTGGATCTGAGTTGCAATCTTGGGTAGCAGTCCTGGGGTGAGGAGTGCTGGTGTGACAGAGTTTGTTGAGGCTGTGGAAAGAAAGCCCTCCTCACAGTTCTGAGACAGATGCCTGGCAAAACAACTCTGACTATACCTGTGCAAAACTCCAGCAGTTTGGGACACAGCTCTCTCCACTCTGGAAGCAGAATTCTACTGTGGGAAAGAGCTGAAAAGTCAAGTAATTGGCTGGCAAGATGAACAAACAAAAGAAGCACAAACAGAAGCACAAACAATATAAAGAGTAGGTGCAAGGTGATATCAAAGGGAAGGTATTTGAAATGGAGGGAAGACTGGGAAAGCTCTTCTACAGAAGATGGAATTTTATCTGAGTCCTGAAAGAGTCCAGAGGAGCCAGGAGCTAAGCAGAGAGAGTATTCCAGGCATGGGAGATGTGCAGTTCCAAAGTCAGGAAATGGGCTATTATGTATGAGAAACAGCATGTGCTCTCTCCCCCTTTGGGGGGGACAAAGAGGATCAAAACATACAACAAGAAGAAGGCAAAAAAGTCAAAACTCTAGCATCAAAAGCCTCCAAGAAAAATTGCAGGCAATGGAGGAGTTCAAGAAGGATTTTGAAAATCTGGTAAGAGAAGTAGAGGAACAAATGGGAAGAGAAATGAGAATGACTCAAGAAAATAATGAAAAATGAGTCAACAGACTGACTGAAGAAAACAACACCTTAAAAATTAGATTAACTCAAATGGCAAAAGAGGCCCAAAAAGTCAATGAGGAGAAAAATGTCTTAAAAAACAGAAATGGTCAGATGATAGTGGAGGTAACAGGGAGCCACTAGGATTTATGGAGTAGAGGATGGCATGAAATTACCCGTGTTTCAGAAAAACTACTTTGGTACCTAAGTGGAAGAGGAACTGGAGGGGGAAGGCACAAGGCAGGGAGACCAATTGGAAGGCTATTACAAATAATCCTAGTGAGAAGTCACTAAGGTCTGAACTAGGACAAGGACTGTATGAGGAGAGAGAAGGGGATATTTATGAAAGCTGTTGTTAAGGCAGAAATAATAAGATTTGGCCACAGATTGGAGCTGTGGTGTGAGTGAGAGTAGGGAGTAAGTAATGACACTGAATGTATGACCCTGGGTGACTGGGTAGCTAGTGGTGCCCTCTCCAATAATAAGAAAGTTGGGAAATACAGATAGTTTGGGGGAAAAAGAATGGATTCTGTTTTAAATATGTTGACATTTAAATCCCTATGGGATATCCAGCCTAAGATGTCCAAAAAGCAACTGTGGTTGTATTGGTGAAATTCAGGAGAAAGAGACTAGAGAGATATGTGTGTATCCATTTATATATACAGATATGTAGATTATCTCCATATACATATATATGCATCTAAATATACCATCTGCAAAGATGATCATTGGACACCTGTGAATTGATAAGGCCACTAAATGAAGTAGAATAGAGAGAAAAAAGAAGATCCAGAGAAAAGGCTTGGGAGAGATCCATGGTTAGTAAGAGTAACAGTGATAAAGATCCTGCAAAAGAGATTGAGAAGGAAAAGTCAGACAGGTGGGAGGGGAACAAAGAGAGAGCAGTGTCACAGAAGCCTAGGGAGGAGAAAGTGTCAAGAGAAAAGGTCAGTGACTGACAGTGTCAAATGCTGGAAACAGGTCAAGGAGGACCACAACTGAGAACAAAAGACATTTGTAATTAAGTGATCTTTGCTGACTTTACAGAGGGCAGTTTCAGTTGAATGATAAGATTAGAAACCAGACTGCAAAGGGTTTAGAAGAAAATGAAAGTTTCATGTGTGAGAATCTTTTTTATTATACTATGTTATGGAAATGCTTGCTTTATTCCATAAATTAAGAAGAAAATGAGAGAAGATGAAGTAGAACAACCTAGCAGACAGCTTTACCCTAGAATTTACCCTAGCAAAAACAGGGAGAGAGAGAATAATTACAAACAGGAATGTGAGTCCAAGTGAGTGTTTTTTCAAGATGGGAGAAACA
Organism: Pseudocheirus occidentalis; assembly: GCA_028646575.1. Lineage (NCBI taxonomy): Eukaryota > Metazoa > Chordata > Mammalia > Diprotodontia > Pseudocheiridae > Pseudocheirus > Pseudocheirus occidentalis. The sequence continues at coordinate 13,070,915 of CM053599.1, read as the reverse complement.
AGGACATGTTTGTAGGCCTGCAGAAGGCAATAGTAGATAGTGAGAGGTTGAAGATTGAAAAGAGAATGTGTGTGATAGTCAGAGAAATCTATTAGAGAAGATGGGAAGGAATGGGACTAAGGGGACATATAGAGGAGCTGTCCTTAGCAAGGAGAAGAGCCATCTCTACATCTGAGATAAGAGTGAGGCACAGCAGTTCAAGATATCTGAGGGACAAGCTCTGAGATATTGTTTCACACTTATCACATTGGCTAACACAACAGAAAAGGAAAATAACAAATGTTGGAGATGTGGGAAAATTGGAACATTGGTGCATTGTTGGTGGAGTTGTGAGCTGCTCCAACCATTCTGGAGAACAATTTGGAGCTACACCCAAAGAGCCATAAATCTGGGCATGCCATTTTAGCAACAATACCACTACTAGGATCTGTATCCCAAAGAAATGAAGGGGGGGGGAACCTGTGTGACTATGGGCAAGTCTCTTAATCTCTCTTAATCTCAGCTTCCTCATTTTTAAAATGGGGATAATAATCTGACTCATAGAGTGACTTTTCCACAACACCACTAACTCTTTGTCAACAAGATATGGTGGTTTTTGAGCCACTTTCCTAAAGCAGCAACAGTCATCCACAATTTCACATGACTCATGTAACCAAATGGAACCCAAGACAAGATGGCCTGAAAGTGTCAGACGCATTCCATAACTGGGAAGCCAAGTTTTCTGTGGGTTCTTCTGGGCCTAAAGGCACTATCCATATGAATTCTGTGAGAATAATCATCCCTAATGTACCTCTATGATGGGGTGTCATGAGTCAATCATAGGTTCATAGACTTAGAACAAGAAGAGCCTTAGAATACATTGAGTTCAACCACCTTATTTTGCCAATGATGAACATAAGGCACTGGGAGGGTAAGTAACTTGCCCAGTGTCACAAAGCTGGAAAATGGCCAGGGCAGAATCTGAATCCAGGTGTTCCACATTCTGAGTCCCCTTCGTGATGCCATGATGACTCTCAATGGAGAGCTGAATAGTAAGCATGAACAGCCTACAAGCCATCCATACAAGGAATGATGCAGAAGAGGCCATGGCTACTGAGTCATCCATGAGCACTGGAGAAGTCTGACTGATCAGAGGCAAAAGGGAGAGAGTTCTGATGCCCAGGGCTTCCTCTGCAATTGGCTTCCAATTCCATTGTATTTACTTATTGCTACGCAGTGTGATGCCTCATGGAAAGCAAACTTGAGGACAGAGACTCTTGCTCCTTTCTTTGACTATGCAGCACCTAGCACAGTCTCTGGAACCTAAAAGGTGTTTCATAAGGGCTGAGATGATTGATTGATTGCCCACATGTTCAGCTAACAAGACAACCTGAAGAAAACCTCCAGCATACTGGGTGCGCCACCATGAAGTCATGGTCAGACTATGGATAAGAGTCTCAAAGGCTAAGCAAGCATGGACGGGTTGTGGAAGAAATAAGTGGCCTCAACTTAAACCGGCTATGGGGAGAAGGCTGAGCTCAACTCTATCACCAAGATTTTAGCAAGTTAATGATGAGTGACAATGGAAACCAGGGAAGACTTGAGGGAAGCAATGAATTGTCTTAATAATTCCTGCTTTCTTTTGCTTTAGTTGTCTAGCTTGGTATGAGGGTGACTGCACTGCCATATTGAGTGGCTCTTCTTCTGTTCACAAAGGCACAATCCAAGAACCTCAGAGGTGGAAACTGTGAGAATTCAGACCGAAAAGGTCACACTCTTCTTGCTGATACAGACTATTTATTCCATTTCCTTTTGAGGAGTTTTTCTGCCCCAGAATAAGCTGTTAATTTTCTTTTAAGTATTTTAGGTGGTATTAATACAAATTGGGAAATTGAATCATTTAATCCCCAACATACACACGGTTTATAAAACCAATTTCCAAAGTTACCCAAAATTTCTCTCTGATGCCTTTAACAAAATGACTTTTTCTGCCAGAAGATTTTTCTCTGCCATCTTGACAGAGCCCCAATGAGCTTTGGGCACAATTGCATGGAATCTGCAAAGAAGCCTGTGCATCTGACACTCAGCAATATTCAGCAAGGATTATGTGAGAGGCCCCTCTGGAAACTCAAGAACAAGAGTATTCTTTCTTTGACCTTGGAAAAAGAAACTGTTTGAAGTCTTTGTGGTTACAATCCACTGACCCATGTGTCTATTGGCTTCAGTGCTTGATATAATGAGTTCAGAACCCAAGGCAAACAAATTAGACTTTGTGGGAAGAGAATGTTCACTCAGAGATTCCATGGTTGAATGTTTCAAAAGCCAAGGAGAGAAGTCCTTAAGGCGAGCCAATTGGTAAATCCACATTCCTTCTCATTCCCCACATCCTGGATGGTTCTTTTTCTTTTCTCACTTGTTCCAACTTCCTTTAGGGGAAAAAATGTTCCTAAAATATTCTATTTCCTCACGCTTCTTGGCTGGAATGCTTGGTAAGGTGAATCTCAGAAAAACTGAATCCAGAGAGCTCACATACTAGGAATGCTGAGAGAGAGAGAAAAGAGCGAGAGCGAGAGAGAGAGCGAGAGAGAGAGTGAGAGCGAGAGAGAGAGAGAGAGAGAGAGACTGAGAGAGAGGGAGAGAGAGAGAGAGAGAGAGAGAGAGAGAGAGAGAAAGGAAAGGGAAAGAGAAAAGGGGAATAGAAAAGGGAAAGGAAAGGGAAAGGGAAAGGGTAGGGGAAAGGGAAAGGGAAAGGGAAAGAGAAAGGGAAAAGGAAAGGAAGAGGAAAGCTAATGGCCTTTTGGTCTACATTAAGCGAGGCATAACTTCCAGGAATAAGGAAGTCATTGTCCCATATATTTTACTTTTATTAGACCACAACTGGAGAGGTGTATTCAGTTCTGGGAGCTACCATTTAAGAAAGATATTGATAAGCTGGAGAGTATCAGAGAAAGGCAACAAGGATGGTGAAGAGTCTTGAATCCATGTTAATAGTTTGATGAGTTGAAGTAATGGAGCTATGTAGACTGGAGCAGAGAAGACTTGATGGGAGGAAGGAAAGATGTTTGAATAGTTGAAGGACTGTCATGTGGATGAAGGATTCAATTTATTCTACTTGGTCCTGGAGATCAGAAGCAAGAGCAACAGATGGAGGCAGCAATGGAGTCAATTTCAGTTTCATACCAGAAGAAATGTCCTGATCATTAGAGCTGGCAAGAGTGGGATAAGCTGCTAGCCCCAGAGGTGGTAGATTATCCTTTGTTAGATGTCTTTAAAAGGAGATTAAGTGATCACTTGTCAGCTATATTATAGTAGGGAATCCTTTCAGGTATGGGTTAGTTAGATGACCTTAGAGCTCCCTCAAACCCTAAAATAGTGTGTTGCTCTGTAGTGAATTATCTTAATAATTCCTGGTTTCTTTTGCTTTAGTTTTATAGCTTGGGATAAGGGTGACTGCACTGCCATATTGAGTGCTCTTCTATTCACAATGGCACCATCCCAGAACCTCAGATTTGGAAGGAAACTAAGGGCCATTGAATGCAGCCCATCCCTGAAAAGGAATACCCTTAAAAATTATTGGACGTGTGGTGACCCAGCCTTTGTGTGAAGACCTATGATGGAGAACCCACTACTTTCAGAGGCAACTGATTCAACTTTTAGATAGCTCTAATGATGAAGGAGTTTTCCCTTTCTTTGGGCCTACATTTGGATTTGGATTTGGACTTGGATAAGATGTGGGCAGCTAAGTAGCACAGTGGACAGAGCACTGGGTCTGGAGTCAGGAAGACATTTTTGTGAGTTCAAATCCGACCCTAGACCCTTCCTAGCTGTGCCACTGCTGATGCACCCTCTCCATTCCCTCCCCACCCCACACACACACTCCAGAGTATAAAGCTCATCCAACTGTTGCATCTTACCCAGCGGGTAAGAAAACAAACTGGTATCTGTTTCAGGCCATTTTTAAACACATAAAAATCCAGCATCTGTGAGCCCTCATTATGCCAACAGCACTCCACCCATTTTCTCAATGACAGAACTTTCCTCCCCAGCCTGTCAATCTGATCCATCCAAAAAGAAATCATCTCCCTTTGAAAGCAACCATGAGAAGAAAAAATATGGGAGCCAATATCCATATTTATTAGGCTGCCCATCCCACTCCTGTCCTGTTGTTTCACAGGTTTACAGGACAGCCAGTTATCTGGTGCTCCCTTGCTATTTCAAGGACTGATCGAAAATTGAAGCTGTCAGATGCTCCTTGAGAGGCTAACTCTTATTTCCTGACAATGGTGTAACTGACTTGCCTTCAGAAGTAGGAGGCTTTTTATCTTCCATAAGCAAAGCAAATTTCCTCTCCTTTTGGCATCTGTGATTCCTGCTGATTGGCATCTGAAGGCCAGGGCCCCTCCAGGGACATTGGAGATGTACTTGTAGTAGCATATGTCGATGGGGAAAGGAAGGATGAGTGTTGCACATTGCGTGATGGGCAAGTACTAGGCAGAAAAATGAGTGACAGGAAGCTGTGTAAGGAGGAGCAAGAAGCTTCAAATTGTCATGGGTCCAAAAAGGAAAAAAATCTCACTATTTTTAATATTGGAAAATATTTAGGAGATACGGAGAGAAGAGAGAAGGCTCTATGGTAGAAGAGAATAAAGAGGAACAAACATGTCCCCCAAGCAGACTAAAATTAAGTTGTTAAGACTCTAATTCTAACCATTTGTGTTTATAAAAATGTTGAAGGGTTTTCCAAAAAAATCTAGCTATAGAATTTTTATCCAGTAAGTTGGCCTATTTATTGAGCAATGAGCTGTGGATGGGATCCAAAGAATCCTTTTGTAGTACCAAATGTTTGCATGTTGTCCTGCCCCCCATTAGATGTTCCTTGAGGGTGGGACATTTTGGGGGGGTATCAATGGTATTTACCCCTGTGCCTGGCACATTGTAGGTGCTTAATAAATGTTTACCAATTGATTTCAAACACATGAAAATGATCACTAGTGATACGCTGCATGGGGGTGTGTGAGATGGGTTGGTGGTCATGTGAAGTAGATAGGAACTATTGTGTTGAAAAGAGGAATGATGTATGTAGGAAGAACTGGTGATGGAGTGTAGAGTGGATGAGTGGTATAGAGGATAGATTTCTGTATGCAGGACGGACTGATAGTAGTGTGGAGGAGGCACTGGTGATGTTATGTAGAAGAACTTGTCATGGTGTCTAAGATGGACGGGCGGCATTGGGCAGGATAGATTAGTGGTGTTGTACAGGATGAATTAATGATAGTAACCAGGATGGATTGATGGCAGAGTGTGGGCTGACTTAGAAACAAGAAGATTAATTTTAAATTGGAGAGAGAGATTATTTACAACTCCATGGACAACATGTAAAATGAAACTCAAGAAGATTCCTAGTGGGAGAGAGACCTGGAACATCAAATCATACATCACTGATTATATACAGTCTCTGAATATGGCCCTCCTGAAAGGGACAGCACTTCTGTTGGTCCTCACTCACCAAAATGGTGCTTAGCTTCAATGGGAAGCTGTCAGTTCAATAGAGTTCTGTAGCTGGTATATTTCATTAACTTTCTAAATCAAACAGTGATGAAAAGGGAGATACAAAATTTCAGAGGAAAAAACTGCTGTTATTCTAAGTTGCGATTCCTTGAAGAAAGTTGGTATAGACACTAAATGCTGTGCTATGTGTGAGACATTGGGGGAACTGTGAGGTAGAATTCTGCTGGTACTTTAAGTATAACCTTTTTTTAAATGGTCCACCTGGATCAACAGGCACTTAAAATCTAGGACAAAAGGCCAATGTTAAAATAGCCATAATTCCTCACATTCTTTAAAGATCTGTCCCTGGGGAGGTTGAGTTTTATGGAAGATGTCTTTGTCACTCCATTTCCACTTATCCCTTATCCCCATCCCTTCACTTCACCGTGGTCTCCCCATAAAAAGCATTCATCTGCCCCCATAGACAAGGGTCATAGAGTTTATAGAAAAGCATTCATCTGCCCCCATAGACAAGGGTCATACCACTTGCTCCATACAATCCTTGCAGAACCCAAGATGAACACAGAGAGATCCTAAAATGCCCATCCTCTGACCTGTAAGACAATCCAACTAGACATACAATCAAAACTTTCAAATAAAACAGAAGTGGTATGTTCAACATGGATCGACTATACAACTGTAATGTTAATGAAATCAGAAGATCTTCCATGCCCCTTTCTATTGGCACCTACTAAAGGCACTTAGCACCTCAAAGGCTTAGCTCCTTACTTCCAGTTAATTCCTTGGGAGTAATTCACACCTTAACAGGAAGGGG
>CM053599.1:13039884-13064114 GCA_028646575.1 Pseudocheirus occidentalis | reverse complement strand
CAGTGTTATGGTTTCTGAATAAAGACCTTGGTTCTGCCTTCCATGTGGACAGTTTGCTATATTTTGTGATCCAAAACTACACCAACATATTCATAACCATCATGGGTGTTGTGAATATCTCATTATTGATACAACAACACACCGTATATTAGTTCTCCAATGGATCTTTCACCTTATTGGTGCAGGTATTCTCTTCAATGATACAGATAGACTCCATACCAACCTATCCTGCGTGACTCTAGTACCTATGCTCCCATACATTCTCAACAAAGGGCCCACCCAATGTGCTAGAGGCCTTCTTCAAGTTCTCTTGATATTGTATGGATAATGGTGGACCACATAGGGTATCCATTGGTCCTTCTTTTGTGCATGACTGCTCCATTTTTCTTCCCTAATCATGCATCTCTTCATATATTACTTCTCCCAAATATTTCTTGTTTGTAAGATGTGACAGCCTACTGCCATCTACCTCTCCATTGCTCTTTGGGAATGTCCAACTTCATTTCCTCAAAGACTGGAGTATTCTAAAACAAATAGCACAAAAACATCACCCAAAGAATGTTGGTGTTGAAAACAGGCCTTTGTTTAGAGTCATCACGTATGAAGAAGTCCTCTGCAATGCAGACTTGCTACAGGAATACATTGGTTTCGAGCTCCTCAGTGCCAAAAGGTTATGCACCTAATAGATTTCCAAGCACATGACAGTGTTCTACCCCACCTGATTATGAAGCAGGAGACATACAACATCTGGGCAGATATTTATCTTGTTAAATTAAACATGCACCTGGCCCCTTAATTATCAGCTATAATTGACAACTTCATCATCTCAGAGCACTTTTCTGCCCATGCCCCAGTGCTGTAAGTAATTAGGTAATAATTAATGACTCTTTAAGTGCACTCTTTCGTAGTTCAGTTTTCCTTCTACATGTTTTTTAAAAAAGAAGAAAACACATAAACAATTCTGTTGTCTTCAGCCAGAGAGAAAATGACAGGCATGAATGAGAACCACTTCCACCACTTATAATGTGTCTCCCAGGATTATCTGTAATTACTTCTGGTCTTTCCATGGCTCTGGACACTACTCACTTTGCTTATACTCAGTTTTATCATGTGATTTGGAACTTTGGAGGTCACCCAGTACTGCCCATACCTCCAGATCTTAACAACAATCTCCTTTTCCATGCCCCAGGAAGTGATCTTGCAGACTGGGTTTGACAATGAAAGAGGAACCTCCCAGAGCAGCTCCTTCCACTCTGGGACACCTCAAACTGTAAAGAAGAGTCTCCATTCTTCAAACTTAAATTTGCCTCTTTATAGCCACTTCTCCTAGATTCAGTTTCATATTCAGAGGGGCATGCTGAACTTGGAATCAGAAAGCCCAGGTTCAAGGCTTGGCTCTGATGCTTGCTAGGTCTACAACTTCAGCCAAGGCTGTGGGACATCAGGCAAGATGTTTTACCTCTTTTACCCTAAGTTTCCTCATCTCTCAAGTGGGGAGTTGGAGTAGTTGCCCTCTGGGATTCCTTACGCTTCTACATCTCTGCCCTATGATCCTAAGCTACTTTGGCCTCTCTGCACCTCCATTTTCTCACTTGTAAGATGGGTAAGTTGGACCAGATGACTTCTAAGCTTCTAACCAGATCGAAATCTATGACCTTTTTAAGGGAGGAGATGAGGCATCTGCACTTTTTCAGGTAGCCACCCCTCCCTTAGCCTGTTTTTCAAGTTCATAGAAAGAGCTGGAAGGGAACTTGGGGATCATCTACTCCAACTCTTCCCACTTTGCAGATGACAAAACAGAGTAAAGGGAGGCAAAGGGATTGATCAAAGGCATAGGGCTGGTAAGTACCAGGAATGTGACTCAAATCTCTTTTTACAGATGAGATTCCTGGATTCCAGAGATGACAAGAAACTTGCCCATAGTCACCTAGGAAGTAAGTGAAGTGGGTCAGATCTGAACCCATGTCCCTTTACTCCAAATATAGCAGGCTTTCCACGGTACCACTCTGCTATACTTGGGAAGAAACTTTACCAGGGACAAACAAATGGGAAACACAGAATTCAAATTCAGATCTCCCTGCTCAGCACTTGGATGTAGATCAGGCCACTGCAGAAAGAACTCTTTGTCAGGAAGAAGAATGGGCCACCAGAAAGCTTCCTAGCCAGTGTGTTTAAGAGGAAGTAGGCATTTGTCAGAAAGTAGACGGGCAGTTCTGTGTGTGTCAAGACTGAGCTGACTTAATAAGGCACTTGGTCCAAGTTGTCCTGTACAGCCATCGCCACCTCGTGGCCATGTCTGGGAGTGAAAGCTTATTTTCACTCAAGGGCAGGAGAGGTCTGGGAACAGAGTTCACAGAAGGAATCAGTTTATCAAACTTCCTCCCTCCTGCTCTCACCCTCATCACCCACACACTGGCCAATCGATCTCACAGATTTTTCCTCTCAATCCCAGAGCTTAAAGAGGCTGAGACAATGGATATGTTTGGGGATCTTTTATTTGAATCTGTTTCCTACTCCCTAATTACAAAAGAGGTTGGGTCATTATAGGCAGAGCTGCCCCTCCAATCCTGGGGCCAGTAAGATCCATTTCCAGTTTCCCAGGTTGTTTTGTCTTCTTGAACAGGAGACCACACTCCAGCTGCATCCCATTCCATCTCATTGATCCTGTCTGTGGCTTGCTTTCTTTTTCTCTGCCTTTTAATAGCCCCTATTAGCAGTATTCTGCGATATCATTTCTTATTTAGAAATCCAACAAGCTTTTAATTAGAGAAACAACAGGAAAGGATATTAAGCTATATTAATGCTTCAGAAAGCACAACCCAGCCAAAAGAAAGATAAACTTCTGGATGGCAGACAGAGCCGTTCAAAATTGCTGGAATCTCTTCCAGTGATGAACTAAATGAAAAATCCCACAGAGGGTCAATTACTGTTATTTAATATTTATAGTGAAAGCTAACACTTAGTAATATCCTTTTTCTTATCCAAATGAGAAGAGTACAAGGAGAGCTGGGATTTCCATTTAAATTCCAAGTCCCCAGACATCATGAAAGCTTCTGATCCTAGGGAAAAGAATCCCTGGAAGTTCTTTTCAGGAGACAAGCCTCTGTGTCCAGTTCCTGGTGACATTTTTCCTGGGATAAGGCTGATTTCTTGAATACAAACTCTGCTCATGCCTTACAAAGTGAAGCACTAAATGCAATCACCAAGCGAACCTTAGAAAACTCAAATGTACAATGGAATGTTTAAAAAAAGGAGAGATGGATGGACATAAGACATGGTAGTAGAACTGAGGCCATGGGGTTTTCTGTAGGTAGGTCCCCTGAGACAACCAGGCTGATTTCCTTTGGAATAATCCAACCTAGGTCATCCTGATACCTAATCAACTGTGCATTTATGACCACCGCATGCATATGCAGTGAGGATTTCTGATTACCACATACATACGTGGAATGAGGTCTTCCTGGTGCTGAGGCAAACTCTCTATCTATGACATTGTGCTGCCGCTCTAAGCATATTAGATGCAGAGCAGGAGCTGTATTTATAGAAAGAGATTCCACTTCCACCAAAATCATAGATTTGGACACAATAAATTCTAGCTACCATCATCATCATCATCATCATCACTTTGTTCTTTTTTCCCATAGGACTCAGATAGAAACTTGAGGCAAGTCACTCTCTCACTATTATTCTGTTCTATTTGATGTTTTTTCAGACCATTGCACAGGTGGATGAATTAACTATATTCTATAACTGAATAAAAGCATTTGAATGTAGTATCACTCTCTGTAGGCTCACTAAAACATAGTCAGGACAACTGGATTTCTACCATTTCCTTGAATGATCTACATCAATTAGTTGCTCTGGACTTCTCAAGAAAAATCTTTCCGGAATTCGTGGTTGTAGTGACCTACTTCTGAATTATCGTCATAAAATCTTACCTTTTTAAACAAAGTCATATGGCTTATTGTCTCTTTGACATATTGTTGGTTAGATGGAAATTGCCTGTGGAAGACCTTTTAATTCCACTCTTCACTGGTTTCATAGGTTCCATTAAGATGTAAACTACTTTTAGGTAGATGCAATGAATCCAAATAAATAATTTTGATTATTCAAAATTACACAGGTTTCACACAAACAAAACCAATGCAACCAAAATTATAAGGAAAGGAGAAAACTGTGGGGGGAAATTTGCAATGAGTATCTTTGATAAAGACCTCATTTCTGAAAGATATAAAGAATTGAATCAAATCAATAAAAATACAAGTCATTCCCCAACTGATTAATGGTCAAAGGATATGAACAGGTAATTTTCAGACAAAGAAATCAAAACTACCTATAGTCATAGGAAAACAGGTTCTAAATCACAATTGATCAGAGAAAAGCAAATTAAAACAACTCTGAGGTTCCACCTCATATCTATCAGAGTGGTTAAGACAATAGAAAAGGAAAATGTTAGATGTTGTAGGTGATGTGGAAAAACTGGTTCACTAATGTACTATTGGTAGAGCTGTGAACTGTTTCAACCATTCTGGAAAGCAATTTGGAACTATGCCCAAAGAGCAACCAAATTATGCATACCCAAAAATACTACTCTAGGTCTATATCCCAAAGACATCCAAAAAAAAGGGAAAAGGACTTATTTTCACAAAAATATTTATAGCAGCTCTGTTTGTGGTGGCAAAGACTTAGAAATCAAAGGGATGCCCATAAATTGGGTAATGACTAAATTAAGCTGTAGTATGAGTGTAATAGAATATTATTGTGCTATAAGAAATGACAAGCAGGATGAAGACTGCAGAGAGAGAGGAAAAGAAAAACCTGAAAAGACTTATGTGAACTGATGCATAGTGGAGTGAATAGAAGCAGAAGTATATTGTACACAGTTACAGCACTGTTGTTTAATAAAGAACTGCGAATGGCTTAGCTATTCTCAGCAATACAATGATCTAAGACAATCCCAAAGGACTCATGATGAAGCGCACTATCCACCTCCAGAAAAACTGATATTGATAGAATACAGACTGAAGCATGTTATTTTTCACTTTCTTTTATTTTTTCTTTTATTTGAGTCTTCTTGTACAAAATGACTGATATGAAAATATTTTATGTAATTGCACATGTGTAACCTATATCTGACTGTTTACCAGTCAGGGTAAACAGGAGCCAAGGGAGAGAAGAAGGGAGAGATAGAATTTGAAACTCAAAACTTTAAATAAAATGTTTTAAAAACTGGGAAAAATAGATTCAATGAATCCAATAGCATGTGTTGATTTTCAATCTTTACTGTTTTTTTTTACAAAGTATTGATATTATTAATATCAAATTCTTCCCATCTTGTTCAATGGAATTTATATAAGAAAAAGTCCTACTTTGTAAATGTTTATTGCTTGATAGACTACTGTACAAGGGGGGAGGATAAGCCCTCTCATTAGTTAAATATAAGTATTAAGATAGATGAAAACTCATATTTTAGTATAGCATCCATTGGATCAATGAAAATATCCTTGGCACAAATCCAGTAGCAAACAGGATGACAAATATGACTGTTTCCAATTTCTTCTGGCAGGTCCCTATATTTTAATCACTTAATTCCATATCACGTGGATATCATTAGTAGAAAGAATCAATTAAACATTGCTCTTAAGTTTAGGATAATGGTCTGCCTTGGTATGTTGGGTTGAAATCTCAATGATATTTCAAGGTCTGTATTTGTAGTTTGAGGATTTGCCACCTATCAGCCCATAAAAGAGAAATGGTTCTTGATGTGTCTAGCCAGCAGGTCATACCTTGCTAGGTATTTAGTAGGTGCTAAGTGTTTGCAACTTAGAGTGACATTTTGCACAATCATCACTGCTTCCTTACATAATCTACATTGCTCACTAAGTCTAGGCTCCTTAATAATAACCCTTCTGAAATTTCTGTTGGCAATATACTGAATTGTCAACGTTAACCTCTCCATTCTGAGAGGCAAATCTATTGAACCATGGTTCAATCATTTGTCAATGTTTATTTGTCAAAACATTGTTGACTAAGTTCATATAGATGTCACCCATGGAGAACATTTTGATGTTATTCTTGGATCTCACACTTTCAAAGACTCCATCCAGAGATAAACCACTTTCAGTTACATTGGATAAATCCAACAGCATCTGCCTGCTGAAACTCTTCCTCTTGTTGATGGGGAAGTGTTAATCTTCTTAAAACTGATTTAGAGTAATGATTATTATGTTTTATTATTAATGTTACACAGGTTGTTGTTTGAACCTCTGTCACATCTGTTGTTTTTCATTTTACTGTATCAAAATTCTATGTTGACTGGCCTTTCACAGATGTTAATTGCTATAAAAATTCTTCCCTTTAAGAACAGAGTCCAGAATCTGCTACTGTGTATAGAATGTTCTAGTCACATTGTAATGTTAACTTACATAAAAACTAATGCTCCACAAATATTGCATTTGCAAACAAGCTACATAATGGGAAGAGATACTATTTAAAGGGGATATTTTGTTTCATTCAAAGCAGCACCTAAGGAGGCATTTTATATTTCTATATTTGTATTTCAGCTTAACTGTATTTGGTTGAAACATTCAAAATCTGACATTTATTAAAAAGATTGGAGCTCAGGATACCATTCCATCTTTCAACACACTCAACTTTCTCCTCTCGACCCTCGTGTTCTTTATTATTATTAGCATCATGAATAATAATTAGTACATAATAAACAGGTCAGAACCCACAGAAATGCTTTTGAAACATAGATCTCAACTAACAACCCAGTAGGAAAGGTTGCTGCAAGGTATCTACTACTAGATTTGTCTAATAGAACCGAAAGTGGTTGATCTCTGAATAGAGATTATGAAATGGCTATGATCCAAAAGCAGAGTTAAAAGGCCCTTCCTAGGTGACATCTACATGAACTCCACAATATGTCAATAAATAAACATTGAACAAATAACTGAGTCAAACAGATTTGTTTGTGGAAATGAAGAGGCTTATGTTGGCAATTCAGGACCAGATCGTTGCCACTAGACATCACATAAGGGTTACCTTTAAGGAGCCCAGACTTAGTGAGCAATGCAGATTATATAACGAAAGAGCAGAGACTGTTCAAAACATCACTGCATATTGGAAGACAATCTCAGCAGCAGCAATTAACTAATAATAAATTAGAAAACTTGGCCATCACTTCCATCCAAATCTGTTCATTTCCTCATATCTCTAATAAGCTGATCTCACTAACTTCAGTCTACTCTGTCCCTTAATCTATTTGCAAGCCATTTTTATCACCACATCACTCTCCTATTCAAAATAATAACTAGAGTTCCTGAAGTGCTTTACAGTTTGCAAGGTGCTTTACAAATGTTATCTCATTTGAGCAATCCTAGGAAGTAGATGCTATTATTATCCCCAGCTTACAGAGGAGGAAACCAAGGCTCAGATGGATCGATTGACCTTCCTAGAGTCACAGAATTAGTAAAGCATCAGATGCAGGACTTTCTGGTTCCAATCATACTACCTAGCTATCCCACAAAACCCATCAAGGATTCTCTGTTTCCTACTGAGTCATTCTGAAATCCCTTGTATAAATTTTGAAAAATCCACCCCTACATAATGTGGGCTGCCAGTCTAGATTTACTTACTACTGTTTGCCAATGCAGATACTCTACTCAAGTCAAGCTGGTCTTCTCACTGCTCAACAAAGACAACATATTCATTCCTGCTCCCATCACCCAGTTTTGCTCATAGTATTGGTAGGAACAGTTGATAGGATACTCAAATATAAGTCATAAAAATGAGTTCAATTCCCATGTCAAACATTTATTAGTAGGCAGAAAAAAAAACTTTGATGAGCCTCAGTTTCCTCATTTGTTAAATACGGATAATAATATCTGTAATACCTAGAGGATCTCATGGGGCTATCGTGATGCTTAAATGAGATAATGTATGAAAAACATTATAAACTTTAACGTGCTATAAAAATATTTTCTATTTTTACACCAAAACTGATCTATCCTACATGGTATGGCAGCCTTGTCATATGTCAATAACATTTTCTTGGTATGATCATAGTCTGCAAACAACAACCACCCAAGTTTTCAGTACCCAGTGTTTCTCTGTCCAACAGGCTGTCTGGGCTCTGCAGAAGCCCTTTCCTCCTTACTACAACCCCTTCCTCCAGCTTTACCTCTTATTCAAAAGATTCATATCCCAAATCTTCCGTGCCTAGAAACTGACACTCTAGAAACTTCTAGTTTCCTAGCTACTTAACACCTCCCTGTTGGTGTCTTCTGGAAGGGGAAACCAAGCAGTATTGTTTTAGCCCTGAAGAGAGCCATGACCGTCCTTATACACATATGTCAAGTGTTCTTAAGCATGAAGGAAAGATGGCCTTAGAAGTTTCATGAAGAGCTTCTCACTAAGACTTGGGAATAATTTCTCATAGGATCATTGCAGACTACTCTCTTCCTGCACTTCCCTGAAGTCCACCGTGCCTGATTCTCTCTCTCTCTCTCTCTCTCTCTCTGGCAGCAAAACTGGTTGTATGCCTTCCCTTTCATTCTCCACCCTGCTTTGGATATGACGATTTCAGCTCCAAGTTATGTTTTTATACACCCAGAGTTTGTCAATGGGCTGCCCAAGTTTGGAAGATGGATGTTGCCCTTTCTCCCCTCCATGATTCGGTAGATATCTTCAATTAAGACACGCAACTTTCCCTTAAACATGCCAAATAAATATGTAAACCTTGACTTGTATTGCAAACACGTTCACTGTGGTGTGTTCTTCCTCTTAAACTCTGACTTCAGGATGTCTTTCTACCTTTTAACATACACAGCCTCAAACTTCTCATTAGTTTTGAATCATCATTATCATGACTACCCTTATTATGATACTTTCAATAAATAATAAGCATATGAGAATAAGGTCATTCATTCTTATACAAAGTCAGTGATTCCCAGGGATGGGTCACAATAAATGGTACTATAATCATTCCATGAAAAATCTATGGCCATTGCATCCTGTAACCTTCCCCACCCATCTTGGACCAACATACTCTAGTTAGGAATAAGGCCTCCCTCCCTCTACTATCAATTATTTCTCCTTTTCCTTGTCCTGGATGTTGATTATCCACCAAAGTATTCTTTGCCCTTAGCACAAAAAGCACAAGGACAAGATTGCACATCTTGAGAGATCTCAGGGTTTTGTTTTTATTTTGTTTGTTTGTGTACTTGGTAGGACCATGCCTAGGAGTCCTGCTTTCCTTAACAGTGACATCAGGTGTCCATCAGGACCTTAGCAGGTGACAACTTCATGGCTTTTACAATGTAATTCTCATTTCTCTCTCTCTCTCTCTCTCTCTCTCTCTCTCTGCCTCTCTCTCTCTCTCTCTCCCTCTCTCTCTCTCTCTCTCCTAAAATAATAAAGAAATAAAACAATCTAGGAAACCCTATCTGTGCTAAAGCTCTCCTCCTTTCTTCACACATTCTGTGGGAGTCAGGCTTCTCTTGCTCCCCAAGAGGTGTGATTTCAACAAAGAAAGAGACCAAGATGTGTCTTGTCTTACCCTTAACCACAGAAGGGCTATAATCAACACTTCCTCCAAAACAAGAAGGCCCTAGAAAGAATTCCATCCTTCAGGTGCCAGGTGAAAGTGTCTCATCAGGCAAGAGATCCCTGGAATGAGTCCCTGATCAATCAAAGATCAAATCATCTTTGTTTATCTTTCATAATGAAGTTTGAAGTGGGCAATGGGAGGACAGAAGGCCAGGCAACTTTTCACCTTATCAAAGGGCTAATCTTATCAAGAGATTAATATCTCCTCAAAATCGCGCGCGCGCATCCACACACACACAGTTGGTTTTAATACGTCCACCACTGCTTTGCTTGGACATCTGTTAGATCCATCTCTGGGCTGTCTAGCCTTAGATGACTTCTACAAAATCACTGTAGCACCCCTCCAGATTTACTCTACCAATGACTACAAAAAGTGGGAAGCCAGGTTCCCATGGAGTGACTGACTTCTCCCCTCATGCTACTAGGAGTTTATCTAATACCATTCTTCACAATTCCCCTTCCTATGTGTTTCCTCTTCATTGTTGGCCAGGTAAACAATTGGCTTTTAGTCTTCAGGATTTGCTAATGTAAATGAGATTGATCGAAAGAAAAACATTCCCCTGATACTCTGGTACACATTCTCCCACAAGTACCTGCGGAGCTCAGAGGGAGATGGCAAAGGGCTAATGCACAGCTCCTTGTTGGATAGAAGGCTTTTACTCCCATTGTGGAGGCTTCCTGGAGTTCCTCTGTGTGTGTGTGTTTTATCTCTATGTCGGGCCCTGAGGGTCCCTTGTAGAATCCCAAAGCTGCCTTTTGTCACCACCCTGGCAGTATTTTGTGTTTCTCACACACCTGTTAGTATTCTGTTCCTCATTCTAGCTAGTCCATTCTTATGGCAGAGTATTGCATTCTTTTGTACCACTGGAAGGATAAGTGTCTATCCCCACCCAAATCAATCCTCAATTGAACCAACCAAGCAAAAGTACAATCTAGTTGCAAATAAGTCCTTGATTAATTTGACAGGAATAAAGTGCTTTGATCATTAATCAAAAACAGGTGAAATGGGCTGTAAGCGTCAAACCCACCTTTGGCAGCGCCATACTAGAGACAGCTGAACCTGGCTTTCGTGAGCCGATTATTAAATGGATGTGAGCATTTACACTTCAGAAATCAGCAAACACTATAGAGTTTGGTTTAGTTATTGTTTTGCTCTTTTATAGATTTAAGAAAAGAATAAGGAAATGTTAATAATGCAAATTAAATTTTAAAGTGTGTTGTAGGGGCAGTTTCATGGCACAATGAATAGAGTACCAGCCCTGCGGTCAGAAGGACCTGAATTCAAATCCAAACTCAGACAGTTGACATATACTAGCTGTGCAACTTTGGGCAAGTCACTTAACCCTAATTGCTTTGCCTTCACCCCTCCAAACAAATAAATAAAATAAAGTGTGCTGTAAATACATATTTTTGGAGAGCTGACTGTTAAAAACAACAAGCTCTTCTGAAGTCAGTCAGTTGAGGGGTCATTGAATCCAGTGGTACATGCTCAAGATGGAATGGCCTTGTGGGAACAAGGCATGGGGATGGTAGAAACTCCTCGCACTAACCAGATGACCTCACAAGTTTGAAAAGGCTGAAATAGCAGCATTTCCCATCAGTCAGATGCGGTAGCTGACACTCTCTCTGCGTTGGTAGCTGAGAGACTCCCCAAGGAAAGGCAGCCTCAGGGCATGTGATCCCCAAGAGATGGGAAAGGTGTCATCCCATGCTTCCAGACAGACACAGATGGGCCTGAGGAGAACTTCCTGAAGGCTCTCCAACAGTCCCTAGGCATCCGGAGCTAGCCCTCTGCCACAGATGTCCTCTGCTCCCACGCCCCTGCTGTCCCCAGATCTGTGATCCTCTGAAAATGGCAGCTGGGGGAAGTCCAGGTGATGAAGCTCCTGCAGTTTCTATTTTCATCCAAGCACCCTCAGTTTCACTTGTGGGGAAAAGACTAGTCAACAAGTTAAGTAAAAAGTTGTCCCCCTTATCTGAGGAGACAGCATGAGAGAGGGGAAACAGATCTGGCTCTAACTTTGGGAGACCTGGGCTCAACACTTCTTACCCTTGTGACCTTGAGAAAGCCCCTTAAAGGGCCTTGCTGACCCTCAGCTGTAGGAAGAATGGATTGGACTGAGTGGCCTCCAAGGTCTCTCCCTGCTCTGAATGTTTGATCTTAGGAGGCAATCAAACTGAATGAGTGGAGGTGCTTCCACCTCTAAACTAAGGATCCCACAATCTGCAGGTTTTAGCCGGCTCTTTGCACACTCAAGTCTGCTTTTCCTTGGGGGTAATTCAGACAATGGAGGCAGTAGAGGGGAGAGAGAGCCATCTTTCCATGACCATGCCACAGCACCTGTAATTATTTAGAACTCTGAAAATTCACAGAATTCTTTCTAGATCAATACAGAAAATGAGTTTTTAAGTTTTGATCAAGTTTAGAGGAACGTTTTAACACACTTTGGTCAGTTTCAAAATATCAGACTCTCTCTCTCTCTCTCACACACACACACATATACACACACACACACACACTCACACACACACACACACACACACACACACACACACCTTTAAGGGTAGGGATATGTAAAGCTCCTCAGGACCTTTCTGGCCACATTCTTGCTACATTTGACTTGAGGTCTGGCCTCCTCCTCTCAGTGGCCCAGATCCTCCGGGTATCTTACCATCATGATGCCCTGGCCATGCCCATTCCGAATCCTCACCTGGAATGCCCCAGAGAAAATGCTTGCACAGTGGCCCATGGACAGCCTTAGGAAGTCCCCACCAAGCAGATGCCCAAATGAGTGGTCTGCCCCCAGAGGGCAGTGCAGCCCCATGGATTCCCTCTCAGTCCCAAAGAAAAATTCTTCCATGTTCATCCTGGTTCATCCCTGGGCCAGAGGAAAGAAGGAATCAACAGCTCCTGCCTCTGGTTCTTCTCTAGGTTGTAGCTTCCTTCAAATTTTTTACTCATATCTGCAAGAAAGAAAGAAAGGAGAAGCCCTAGCCCAGGGCACCATCTGTAGGGACCTCCTAATGCCCAATGTGTCTCCTCCACTCAAGTCTATCTATTCGCTTTGCTGTCAGGATCACAGGTAAATATCATGACCTGCTTTGAAGCCTTTCTATGTCCTTGATCCACTGGAGATTGAAGGTTGGGTCATTTCTTAGGCACACACTGTAGAAATAAAATCAGAGGATCTGGGTTCTAATCTCATTTCTTAAACTTGTTATCCATGTAACTCTAAGTCTTACCTCCCTGGGTCTCAGTTTCCTCATCTGTAACATGAGGATCATGTAGTATCACAGCATCACAGAATTTGAAAGGAGGGAGGAGGGCTTCTAGGTGGCACAGTGAATAGAGCACCAGTCCTGGAGTCAGGAAGACCTGAGTTCAAATCCAGCCTCAGACACTTAATACAAAAACCTAGCTGTGTGACCTTGGGCAAGTCACTTAACCCCAACTGCCCTCCAAAAAGAAAAGAAAAGAAAAGAAAAGAAAAGAAAAGAAAAGAAAAGAAAAGAAAAGAAAAGAAAAGAAAAGAAAAGAAAAGAAAAGAAAGTAGGGAGGGATCTCAGAAGCCATAGAGTCAGATCAGTCAACAATATAATTACCAATCACATACTGTGTACAGGGCATTGTGCAAAGTGGTAGGAAAAGAAAAAAAGGCACAAGATAATCCCTGCCCTCAAGGAGCTCACAGTCTAATGGGAGAGAACATATGCAAACAGCAATGTCCAACTCATCAATTCATATACCAAAGGAATCCCCAACATACATGGACAGTGGATTAGATTATTCTGAGGCTCCATCCAGCTCTACATTTTCTCACCCACCATGTTCTGAAGTGTCAGAGACAGCACCCAAGGTCATGGATTCATTCATTCATTCACCATCAATGCTCTGGCATTGCACTATCTTCTGGGGATGTTTCACAACTCTGATGGACAAGTTGGGGCCAGAGCTGAATGTGAAAATTATCAGCCAGGTTGCTTTCAGGAAACTGCCAAACTCCAAAAGACTCCCAGCTTTCCCTAAAAGTAAAAGCCCATCCTTTCAATACCAACATTTTGCTGATGTTCTGTGTGTCAGGGAGATGACCCCTCTGAAAAGCAAGAGAAGAGCACAGACCAGAGGGCAGGGTGACTGTGAGCAGGCTGCAACATGGAACTCATGAGGAAGAATGAAGAGTAGAACTAAATGACATCATCAAGAAATTGTCCAACAGGAAAAGAAAATGGACTAATTACACAGTGGGAGGAAGGGGTGACAGGTGAAAAGCCAGTGCTGGAGAGACACCCTCTTGATATCAGGAAGAAAGTGAGGAAGGCTGGGAATGTGTTGACTGGAAGCCCTGTGGTGGCCTTTGAGAGAGCATGGACAAGACTCAGATGGGCCGAGCAGCCATGGAGGGGTTGCAGGATCAAAGGGAATAACGTGTAGCAAGTGCCTTGAAAATCTTGAAACTCTCTATGATTATTGTTATTGCATTACTGGCAGGATATCATATACTGATGAGAGCACACATTGATTGGAATATTTGGAAATATCATCTAGTACATCTGTGTACATATTCCAGCACACACACACACACACACACACACACACATTAGTAGCATGTAGGGTTCTTGAGGGCTGGGACTGGTTTGTTTCGGTTTTTGGCTTGGAACAGGCCAAGGTGCCTGGAACATAGCAGACTTTTAAGAAATGGTCACACACACACACACACACACACACACACATGTTTAGAAGATGCAAGTCCTCCTAAAGCAAGCTCTACACTCTTTCCCCTGGGCAATGCTGCTGCCTTCCCTCAGGAGAAAGCCTCTGTTATCTCATTCAGAAACTTTTCCAATTAGCCTCAATGCCATTAGTGACCAAAGTGCAGGTGGAATTATCAGAATTCACAGTCAGTTTGGGGTCTGGACCACCTCCCAGATGGTCCATGGGGAACGTGAGGCAGGTACAGTAGCCCAGGGTCAGGTCTGTCCCCCTCCCCCAACCTTGGAATACTCCACTTTCCTTTGGGAGGATCATGGTCTCCTAGCTCTGGAGCTGTGTTCTTTTTCCATCATATTACCGGCTTTAAACATTAAGCGGCAGTTGGCATGGGGCTAGAGGGGCTTGGTGACTCTCGCTCCTTGATTAGACTCAAGGAAAAAAGTACCCTGGACGGCCCTGACTTTCATCTGGAGAGTCAGCAATCCATGACTCTAGTAATCTGGCTGTCATGTCCAAGGCCAAGGCCACTCCAAGAGTTTCGGAAGGACCGAGACAAAAGCATGCTGTCCCACATGAAAACTCCATTTGGGTCGACAACTTCCTTATATCAAAGTCAGGTTAAAATTCAGGATCTGAAATCAGATGAATTTGCAGAGAGCAGGAGACAACTTGTCTCTCAGCTGCAGCCTGAAATTTCTAGTTCAGGGAGGGGAGGGGAGGCACCCTGGCTTCTTGTCCTGGGGTACACAACAGGCAGCTTGGGGGGAGGGCTCTGAGGAGGAAGGGTGATCCACTGGAAAGAGTATTGAGCTGAAAATGGGGAGACTCAGTGTCCACAAAGAACCTTCCTATGAACTTGTGTAAGTACAGGCAAGGCCCCCCCTGCAACCCCCCCACCACCCCTCCCACCACCACCACCCCCACACACACACACACATGCCCTGGGGCCTCCATTTTCCTTTTTATGTGTTTCATCACTGGAAGATCCTTGTATTTATAAAAGCACAGATAGGATCTACCCCCAAAAAATACATGCAGGTTAAACAGAAGACCAGGAAGTATAAGAGAAAATAGGAATGAGAGGAAAGAAAGAAGAAAGAAGGAAGGAAGGGAGGGAAGGAAGAAAGGAAGGAAGGAAGGAAGGAAGGAAGGAAGGAAGGAAGGAAGGAAGGAAGGAAGGAAGGAAGGAAGGAAGGAAACAGGAGGGAGGGAGAAAGGAAAAAGAGAGGGGGAGGAAGAAAGAAAAAAGGGAACAAAGGAAGGAAATGAAAGAAAAGTGATTTATTAAGTGCTTTCTATGTGGGCATTTCTGTGCTATGTGCTGGAGATGTACAAAAAAAAAAAATCCAAACAGTCCTTGCTCTTAAGGAGTTTGCATTCGAATTGGGAAAGACAACAAATAAAAGGAAGTGCAGACGATGGGTGGGCACTGTGGCAGGGTGAAGGGCAAGCCCCAACAGTCTGTGGGTTACATCAGGGCAGAGGAAGGCCTGGAAGATCTCAAAAGAAGGGGGGGCAATGTCTGGTGCTTCCCCCTCCCTGCCCCCCACCTCGCCACCATCTCACCAGACAGAAGAAAGGTGGTGACTCCCACCTCATCCAAGCCTTGATCCAAGAGCCTGAATGGGCTCTGGGATCCACCAGTCCAAAGAAGTAGTTAGGAGGGAAATTGAGATTGAGGAGAAGTGAGAACGTCCTGAAGCAGGGATCTCGAAATGTGCATTACTATGGTTTAATTTGGGTCATGGAAAGCCTGAGATCATCAGACTAACTCACTGGCATGGCCAAGAATCTTAGCTCCCACTTCTGCTTCCCTTTGGTCCCACAGCTTTTAAGACTCCGACGCAGGACTCCAGCCCATGTGTCTGGTGACTCTGCGTGCATCGATCTTCCTTTCACCAAGTCACAAGCCTTGACGTGACGACACTCTCAGCTATGTGACATTTCTCACACCCACTCCCCTCTTCCCTTGAGTACATCTCCTTAGTACGGCCTTCACCACCTCTTGCCTAGACTATTCGAAATGACCTTCTGACTGGCTTTCTTTCTTCAAGGCCTCCCCAATCAAGTGCTGAAGTGATTCCCCAAAAGCATATGTCTGACCATGTCACTGACCAGCTCAACCAACACCAGAGGCTCTCTGTTACCTTCTGGTCAGATACAGACCAGACTTGGCTCAAATCTACCTTTCCCCTTCAGGAACTCTATGGCCCAAGCACACCAACCTTCTTGCTGCACCTCCCATAGAACATTCCATCTCCTGGATCCTATATCCATCCCTTTACAAAGTCCCACATGCTTAGAATTCCCTACACACATACACATACATAAGCATGCACATACATATACATACGTATGCATACACAAATACATAGACGTACATACACAAGCTTATGTCCTCATACACACATATGCATATACCTACCTATATAAACATACACACACATAGATACTACTACATACACAGAGATACATAAAGATGCACACCCGCAAACATGCACATACACACGCGCACACACACACACACACACACACACACACCACTTCTCAAGAGTCCCAAGCTTCGTCCAAAGTCCAGCTAAAACATTAACTCCTAGGTAAGGCCTTTCCCGAGCCCCCCACTCCAATTCCACCCACCCCACTCATACCCCAGTTGCTAGTTGTCACTTAAACTCTCATACTCATTTTGTACCTACTTTGAATATGCTCTTTTATGTCCATATTGTCCCTGCTTGAATGAAATCTCAGCTTCCTGCGAGCAAGGACTGCTTGATTTTTGTGTCTGTATCCTACTACAGTACATGACACATTGTAGGTGCTAAGCGAATGTTTGCTGACAGATGACACAAACGCAACACCAGATGTCCAGTGTGGCTGATCTGTGGATCAGCTGGATCACAACCTAGAATTGTTGTATTTTGACTTATGCATTTAGTTGTTGTGAGGAAGCGCCCATAGGCTTCACCACACTACCCAAGGAGGGGTGAAGGACCCTTGACCTAGCCCACCTCATACTTGGACAAGAATTCCCTGCTTCTGGAGAGTGCCTCTAATAGACTTTCCTTGAAGACACCCAGAGAGTGAGAAGCTCCATGTGGACAGAGTTAGGGCATGGCATTCGGAACTCCCGGGCAGCCAAAGACTAAACTTAGAAACAGACTCTGCTGAGTCCGCCCAGAGTCATCTTGGGAATAGAGGAAAAGAAGCCTTTCTCACGTTTCTTTGGTGACCATTTTGAAAGAACTGGCCACAGGCCCGTTGCACTTGGTCAGCAAAGTCAAAAGTTGAACTCCCCAGCAGCCTTTTCCCCTTCAGTATCTCCCTTGACAAAGGGAGTTCTGAGGACTTAGATGGCCTGGGGACACCTGGATGTAAGTATGACCACAGAGGCATTGTGATCTGTGTAGCTTCAGGGAAGATCTAGCTTATTCCCAGGAGATTTCAGAACCCAAAGTTGCCTTGGCCAAAGATAAAACTATTCTTTCTGAAGTATTTAGGGGAGCAGGAGCACTGGGGTACAGAAAGAAAGGGAGTGTTGAGACTAAAGGGCGCTGTACAACACCTGAGCCAAGAAATGCTGATTCCCAATTGGCTAGAACCCAGAAGGCTGCCCTTACCCAATGGCAGCAGCAAGGAAGGCCTTTAATGAGGAGGGCACTGAAAGGTAGTGGAGGGCAGCTGTACATAAGCTGGGAAGCCAACATAAACTATAGCTCATGTTGACCCATAGCTGTTTATTCATTAGCATCATGACTCTAGGCAAGTCACTCAACGTCTCCGGGACTCAGTTTCCCCTTCGTAAAATGGATTAGATAGCCCCTGAAGCCACTTCCAACTTGAAATCTATGATCCCATGATTCCACATTCAGTTTTCCTAGAATTACATTGAATTCCTGGAATACAGTTTCCTAGAATTCAGACCTTCTGAGTGCAAGTCAAATTAAGTTAAGTCATATCAGTGAGCATTTACTGAGCGCCTACTACATGCCAAGCACTGGGTGAGCACTGGGGATAGGAGTAGAAGCTCTCAAGGAATTCAAACTCTGAGGAGACAAAATGCAATCAATTTTTATAAACAAGATTGCCTCAGTTTCCTCATCTGAAAAATGATCTAGAGAAAGAAATGGCAAACCATTCCAATATCTTTGCCAAGAAAATCTTAAATGAGATCTCAGAGTGTTGGACGCTACTGAAAAAAGGACTGAACAACCACCCAGTGACCTCTCCAGTGTGTAGTCTTCTCTTCTGTGAAATGACAGCTTGGACTGGATGATCCCTAAGCCTGATCGGACTCTGAATCCTGATATTTAGGAGCTGAGATGTCCAAGCAGGTTTGACAAAGACTAGGACATATTGACCTCAACAGATATTCATCAGCCAAAAGAAATGGCAACATCTCTCCTAAAGTACCAGTGGAAACAAACAAAAATGCCCTCTGACAGCTGTGCAGAAGCATCTGGGTGTGCACTTGCCCTTCCCTAGACAAAGAAGGTCTGGAGGAAAAGCAGGCTTGGGTGGAGGCATCCACCCAGGTGCTCCCAGCTTCCACTCCAACCTTTCCTGGTCCACCCCTGGGCTCCTTTGAACAGAAAGCCAGAGAATAGTCTCAGAGCAACAAGGGACAAGGTCTTCCTTCTGTGAGAGAGACCCAGTGACCATAGCAGGGAAGGGTCTGCAAGACTGGGCCAACAAAGCAGAGAGGAAATGGTGAAGGCCCACAGCTGGAGGTTTCAGGCCAAAGGCCACCCGGCCATCCTTTTCAGCTCTTGTCTTCACTCCCATCATTGAGCATGGGTGGGTCAGACCTTCAAGGGGTCAAATCACTGAGCATTTCCAGACAAGACAACCACTTCATTTCCTGGAAGTCATGTGATCCTCAAGCCCTCTGTGCTCTTAACCTAAAGGGTACAAATAACACTTCTCACAGTCCCTCCAAATTGGAAAAGAAAATGCCTTCCGATGGATCCTTACTCATGATTCTCCAGACTCTCCCCCCACCCTCTGGATTTACATTTCTTTAAACATAGAGAGAGTGGGTTTTTAGAAACAAGATCTTCTATGTCCAGGTGTTCTATTGACTCAATCTGGCCAAGTGCTGCTCTTGGAGTGAGAAGATCTGGCTTTGAGGGCAAGCTCCAGAAGGTGCCATCTGGGTGACCTCAGGCAGTGCCTTTAACTTCCCTGGCTTCTGTTAAAAAGAAATAATAAAACTCACATGACTGCTGGGAGGAAAGTGCCTTGGCAAACTTCCCCCAATATAGAAGGGTGAGCTATTCGTACTATATTAAGATCTTCTTAGACTTCTTTCTGCAAAGGGACAAAAACTGAAATATTCTTAGGTAAGGGAAAAAACAAAGGGCTGCTTTTTTTTTTGGCCCAGTCAGACCAGCCTGCTAACGGTATCAGTGTACTTTGTAAATGTACAGGAAATTTCTTCTGCTTAAAAATACCAGACACAACCAGATTAGAAGGAAAACAGAGAGATGGGAAACAACTTTTCCAGTCCGTGCTTCTGATAAAGCCCTCATTTCTCAGACACATATAGTCAAATTTATAAGAATACAAGTCGTTCCCCAATTGATAGGTGGGCAAAGGATATGAACAGACAGTTTTCAGATGAAGAAACTAAAGGTAAAGTCACATAAAAAATGCTCTTAGTTATTAGAGAAATAACTCCAAGGTACCACCTATCAGATTGGTTAATATGACAGAAAAGGAAAATGATAAATGTTGGAGAATATGTGGGAAAATTGGACACTAACACATTGTTGATGGAGTTGTGAATTGATCCAACCATTTTCTGGAGAGTAATTTGGAACTATGCCCAAAGAGCAATGTGTGCATACCCTTTGATCCAGCAATACCATTACTAGTTCTGCATCCCAAAGAGATCATAAAAAATGGAAAAGGACCCACATATACAAATACATTTATAGCAGCACTTTTTGTAGTGGCAAAGAAGTGAAAATTGAGGGAATGTCCATAAATTGGGGAATGGCTGAACAAGTTGTGGTACATGACTGTAATAGAATACTATTGTTCCATAAGAAAGGATGAGCAGGTGGATTTCAGAAAAACCTGGAAAGACTTAGATGAACTGATGCTGAGAGAAGTAAGCCGAACAAAGAGAACATTGTACACAGTAATAGTAACATTGTACAATGATCAACCATGACTGACTTAGCTCTTCTCAATAAGCCAAGATAATTTCAAAAGACTCGTGATGAAAAATGTTATCCACATCCAAGGAAAGAACTATGGAATCTGAATGCAAAATCAAAGCATATTATTTTCACTTTCTTTTGTTTTTTGTGGCTTTTCCCTCTTGTTCTGTTTCTTCTTTCACAACATGACTAATGTGGAAATATGTTTCCATGATTGCACATGTATAATTTGTATCAAATTACATGCCGTCTTGGGAAGGGGAGAGGGAAGGGAAAGAGGGAGAAAGATTTGGAACTCAAAATCTTATAACAATGAATGTTGAAAACTATATATGTAATTGGGAAAAAATAAAATACTTTTTACCAAAAAAACCCTTTGAACTCTTGCATGCATGTAAGTAGACAAATATACTTTGTATCTGCTTGTCTATTTCCATGTGGCATCTCCAAGGGGGAAGACAAGCTCCTTGAAGGTAAACACTGTTTGTTTTCCACACCAAGAGTGCCTCAGTGGGCAGTTTAGCACAGGGAAGGAAGCACCTAATTGGGAAGGAGAAACACCTGGCTTCCATCTTTTCTTTAACACTTACCATCTGTGTGACCCTGAGAAAACAAAACCCCAAGGTACCAGGAACTGGAACTGGAATGTAGGGGTCAATCCTTATTCCATAAAGTGGTTCTTGGTCTGTATTTCCATCAGCTCATTTGGTATTTACTCACATATTTCCCCTCTCATGATTCCTACTCCACCTTGTACTTTTCAGGAGGAAAGTTTAAGATAGCTGGGATTTGTGCTGCCTTTGTCACCCCCCACCTGGACTATTATAATAGCCTCCTAATTTCTCTCCCTGCTTCCAGTCTCTTTCTACTTCAATCTATCCTGTAGCTGCCAAGTAACCTTCCCAAGGCAGAAGTCTGACAACAGGACTACCCTGCTTAAGAGTCTTCTGTGGCTCCCTCTGGTTCAGACCAAATACAGACTCCCCAGTTGACATCTAAAGCTCTTTGCACTATGACTCCTGGTTATTTTTAAAGAATAATTTTCCTGTAATCTCCACCAACATGAAGGTTGAGGCTAGGAGTTCTGAGATCTCTTTAGTTAAAGGTAGTCATTTTATTATATTATTTCTTTTTATTTCAACAACTCTGCAAAGTCAGTGCTGTTATTACCTACATTTTATAGATGAGGAAAGAGGCTGAGATAGAGGATGTGATTTTTCTTGTGTTTTGTTTTGGAGAAGGGGACTGGGGGAGGGGAGTAGAGGGAGGAATCTACTGAGTAAATGGTGTTGATTCACGTATGACTAGTCTTCTTACTGCTCTCTGCCATAATCCAGACTGACCACATCTATCCTCTTTTCAAGAATCTTCAATAGCTCCCCACTGTCTCCAGAATAATTACAGATGACTATATTTGGGATTTAACACCCTCACACTGACTCCAGCCTACCTTTAAAAAGTAAAATAAAGCCTGTTGTCATTTTCCCCACAGATAATTTCCCCTTTCATTCCCTGTGGTTCATCCAGACTGGCTATTTGCTGATCTACAAACAGCTGTCTTATCTCCCACCTCCATTCCTGTCCATGGGCTGTCCCTGATGCATAAAACACCCTCGCTCCTCACCTCTTGATCTTGGAATCTTTAACTTCATTGCAAGCCTCAGCTCAGCTACTGCTACCCATTGGATGCCTTTCCCGATCAATTGATTGATAAGTCTTTATTAAATGCTTTCTATATGCTCTATTTGTCATAGCTTCACTCTTTCTTCCAGCTATTTTGCATCTGCTTTTCTGTTTGCCTAACATATCCCCTCGGTGGAATTTAACTGCCTGGCTGCCTCAGTGTCAGGCAGATAAGAGGAATTTATTCAATCTTCATCTAATTGAATTGACCCAGTCCACTCCACTCTAACAGCTTTCCCAGAAAGGATAACTCCAGCTGGGGAGTCAGTAGTATGGAAGAGGAACTGGGCTTATGATTTCATTCACATAAGCAAGGGCATTCTGGAGCCAGCCAAGAGCCAAAATGTTCAGTGCAAGCATTTATACCTAAGAAATCGACAAATGTGTGTGTATGTGGTTGTTGATTATGTAGCTATAAGAAAGTGATGGAGAAAATGTCAATGCAGACTCAATGTGAAGTGCCTACTGGGGGTTGGGAAGGATACAGTTGTTAAACATTTACCATCATGTCCCTTGATAGAGGGGACTCTGAGATGAAGAAACTCCCTCTCCCAAAGCAGGTTGTCACTTCCTTTATAACTGAGAAAGTCACCTAGAGAACTGAGAGGCTGGATTGCCTTCCCAGGGTTGCAGAGCCAGCATGTGTCAGAGGCAGGTGCGGGATTCTGGTCTCGGCTCTGAGGGAGCCTTTCTGTCTGCTGTGGCATACTGACCCACTTCCCTGGACATTATAAAGACCCAAAAAAGCCATTTTGGACCCCAGAAGTGAATCTGATCGCCATTGGACGATGCTGCTTTTCTTTATATCTGTAGCCCATGCACGAGTTTATTTGTTTTTTTTAATCCCAAATCAGTGAATGGAAGCAGGGCTTCTTGACTAGCATCCTGGTGCCAATGATTGCTCACCAAAATGGAAGTAATGCTGCTGCTGCTTTATCTTTTCTCTTTTGGAGCCAAATGCCCTTTAGCTCCACTGGGAAATCCAGTCAGTTCCCTCTAGTCCCCTCCACTTTCCTCTGTCACCCATCCTCTTCCTCTCTGGGTTTCCTCCTGGGTTATTTAAATCCCTGGGAGTAGATTAAGTCAATTGCCTGGGAAAATTCATTAATGTTGAGTAATCAGAAGACTGGGCAATAGGATATTAGTGGAAAAGGAACATGACTGAGAGCTCCTGGGGAGGGGGTGCAGAGGCAAACAAAATGGCAAAGGGAAAGACAGAGGTTCTGAAATTAAAGGAGAGAAACATAGTCAAGGGCCTCTGGCCACAGGAACGGATGAAGGCTGAGAGCAAGCAAAGGTCACAAAAGACTAAAAGGGGGGAGGGAGAAGAGTTTTAGTTTTTGGTGGCAAAACCCACAAAAGTAGGACAGTGCTGGGGGGGAAGGGGATAAACAAAAAACTGGCAGCTTTGACCTCATTTCCTTAAGGGATGAGTAAATAAGATTTTGGTTTTGGGTTTTTTTTAATGTCATGAGATGGGAAATGTTCAGAGAGTACCCAGTGCACATCTGGGGTAGGGGGAGGGAGAATTTAAAGGGGTTTTCATACAATCATCAAGGGGCACCAGCAGCATGGCAGAGCAAGTAGAATGTTAGGCCCAAACCAGGAAGATCTGGGTTCAAATCCTGCCTTTACCATTTACCAGAAGCCCAATTCTGGGCTGGTCATTTAACTTCTGCTTATTGGGTTCATCTCCTTAGCCACAGAGGTTGGAGGAGAAAGCCTCTATACTAGCAGTTCTCAACCTGTGGGTTGTGTTCAATTTGTAACAATGAAAATACATCCTGCATATGTAACAGCAATCAGTTTAGCAGATACTTAGCACTTAATAACTTAGGGCTAAGTAAGGAAGGTGTGAGCCCTGTCCCACTGTTGAGAGGGTGTGGACTCCCCTGTTGACGTGGAAGAAGGGGATTGGCTGAGACAGGAGGCCAGTGTGTGTATATAAGCTAGAATCGCAGAGACAGAGAGATGGAATTGGAATTTTCCTGTTGGAGGAAGCAGAATTGTCCCAGCATCTGGGAGCTGGGCTGCTGGACTGAAGAAGTGAGTTGGAGTTT
>CM053599.1:12977002-13039384 GCA_028646575.1 Pseudocheirus occidentalis | reverse complement strand
AGGGTTTGAGATGTGCTGGACCCTGTGAACTTCAATGTGTGCCAGAGACTGCCCTGAGGACTGGACAAGGACCTGGGAGCTGTCTGCTTCTGAATCCAGGTGACTGTTTGGCGGATTCAAGAGGGATCTGGGACCGTGGAAGGGGATCCAGGGAATCAGAGAGACCACCTAGAGTCAAGATGAAGAAAAGGCCTCCCCTTGGATGAAACTGAGGTTTGCTGGACACCGAGGGGTGGAGGGTTTGTGTGGTTTTCTAATGACTGTACTAGTGATTAATGATATTTAGTAATTGTGAATCTAGCTTAGTGACTGATTAATGGTCGCTCCATGAGTGGAAGTTTGATACATTGTGAATTGATTGAATGATTAAGTTAATGGAGGGCTTCCCCCTTAGGGAAACCAGATGATTATTCTTTTGTTCCTTGTTCTAAATATTGTGGCCATTGTAGTTAAAACTGTGTGGCCATTCTAATGTTGAGCTGTTATGAACACTATATTGTGATTTTCTATGATAAGATGTAATATTGTGAATATTATGTTGTGAATGTTTACCTTGATTTGTAATGGAATAAGCAGAGTGTTCACTATACTGTGTAATTCAAATCTTAAAAGCTAGTCACGGTAGCATTCTTTTGGGAATCTGCTGGTGCAGGGTGTTACAGCATATCAGATAGATTCATAACAGTAGCAAAATTACAGTTATGAAGTAGCAATGAAAATAATTTTGTGGTTGGAGGTCACCACAACATGAGGAACTGTATTAAAGGGTCACAGCATTAGGAAGGTTGAAAACCACTGCTCTACACTGTTTCAGAAATTACATCACCAGTCAGAGATGGCAGACAGTGAATCCAGGTGAGATTGTGGAAAGAGTATTAGGCAGAGACTGAAATCAAATCTACTTTTAACGCTGCCTCCCTGCATGACCTTGAGCATATCAGCAGCTTCCCTAGGTCTCAGCCATGGGACTGGATGCCTTCTAAAGGTCCTCCCAAGTCCAAATCTATGATCCCATGATCCTGCCCATAAAAATGTAGAGATATCACCCCTCCTTGATGGGCCTGGGTGTCCTCATCTATAATATCAGGGGGGAAAAGTAGATAGAGCCCCAAGGCTGAAGCCAGGAAACCTCCTCTTCCTGAGTTCAAATCTAGCCTCAGACACTTACCAGCTGTGGGACCCTGGGCAAGTTACTTCACCCTGTTGGCCTCGGTTTCATTATAAAATGAGTTGGAGAAGGAAATGGCTAAATTCTCCAGTTTCTTTGCCAAGAAACACCAAGAGTTGGACACAGCTGAAAAACAGCTAAACAACAGGAAAAAATCAGGAGATTTGACTGGGTGATCATTGAGGTTTCTTTTAGCTCTATACCAAGAAGACTCCAGTAATAGCTAATAATAAGAGCCAAATTTTACATAGTGCTTACTCTGCACCAAGCTCTTCACTAAACACTTCATAAATCTTATTTGATCCTGACAACAACCCTACAAAGGTGCTATTGTACACAGGAGGAAATTGATGCAAACAGAGGTGAGGGGACTTGCCCAGGATCACACAGCTAGTAAGTGTCTGAGGCTGGATTTGAATTCAGGTCCACCTGACTCCGTGGCACCAGTCCAAGGAAATAGAAACTCAAACTCAAATGAAATATAAACTCAACAACCACCTCACCAAGCTATAAAGAGATATAATGCCAATCTCTCTCCAGCAGAGGCTCTTAACCTTTTTGTTCTTAGCCTCTTGGCAGTCTGGTAATCCTATGGACCCCTTTTTCTGAACAACATTTTAAAATAATCAACAGAGAGATTAAATTTCAGGTAGAGGTTACTGAAAACAAAGAAGTAATTCCTTTTCCCATCCAAGTTCACAGATCCCTGGCAATTTATTGATGGAGCCCTCGTTAAGAACCCTATCTCTGTGTTAATCAGCAGAACCTAAACCAGGATCTAGAATGAAGATTTAAGCCATTGGTTGAAGGAGTTGGCCATTGGGAGAAATCTCTGACCAAATATCTTCCTTGGGCAGTATCTGTAATTTTGTCCATAACATAATCCAAGACAAGGAAATTCCATAGTCTTTGCCCAGCAGAAGCAGTGCAGTTTCATCCAGCCGGGCAACTCCTCTCCACTTAGTCTATGGTTCTTCAAACACCACATGCATTACCTATCGGTTGTGAAATACTGTACCACAAGATGATGTGTATTAAGCTGGATGAACAGTGAGCACACCTTGAGCCTCCAAAGAGGCTGAGAGAATAAGGGAGAGAATTTGCTAAGAGTGTGTGTGTGTGTGTGTGTCTGTCTGTGTGTCTGTGTGTCTGTGTCTGTGTCTGTCTGTGTGGGCATGCATATGTCTGTATGCATGTGAATGTGTCTGTGTGTGTGAGTGTGTCTGTGTGCACGCGCACGTGTGTGTGCATGCATGTGTGTCTCTGTGGGGGGGTGTCTGTGTGTTTCTGTGTGCACACGCATGTGCGTCTGTGTGTGAGTGTGTGTGTGTAATAAGTCAAGAAGGAATAAAGGGGGAAAGTATTACAATAATTTGTATTTTTTTTCTCTTTTATTCCAAACATGAATTTTTGTAAACCTGGCATTTCCAAAACAGTGCAAGTGAATTCATAAACAGGTGACCATAGAAATGCAAATACAGGCAAAGTCAAGAGAGGGGCCATACAGCCCCTCCCAGCAACATTCATGAGAGAAGTTTACAGTTTATCTGTCCATTAGTGAGGTTTAGGAAGTGAAGCGTTGACACTCAGCCCCCATCCACTGGGATCGCCCCAATTCTTAAGCAAAGTTTCTGCTTCTGATCAGCAGGTCTCACTGCATATTTACCAGCTTAGGAATTGGGCACAATTTCCCAAACAGACCAAAAACACAAAAGATATTCAATAATCAAACCAGAAATGACCATTCCTTTCTAAGTGACAGGGACAGTAAGGATTATTGCTTCTTTATCTTACACTTAACCAATAATTCTTTTACTCATTCTTTAATGTGCATATTTTATATATTAATGTGAGACATTGCTTTAAAAATACAAATACATCTTACACACTTGGAGCATTCTGAAAAACATCGTATTTTTCTGTCCGCTAATAGCTAAAGGATTTTCTCTATCCCTTCCCCCCCCCACCCACCCACCCACACACACACACACACACACACACACACACACAAATCTTTCTTTATGTAATGCCCCTCAAGTTAGGGAAGAGCTGAAACCTTATACATTTAAT
The DNA here is from genome assembly GCA_028646575.1 of Pseudocheirus occidentalis. NCBI lineage: Eukaryota > Metazoa > Chordata > Mammalia > Diprotodontia > Pseudocheiridae > Pseudocheirus > Pseudocheirus occidentalis. The sequence goes on along the minus strand of CM053599.1, from coordinate 13,036,146 downwards.
CTGATTTTATATATATATTTAGCATCACTCATCTACAAACAGCACTCAGCTTAGGCACTCTGGCTCACCCAAGGCAAATCTGAGAGTTCCATTTGGGAGATATTGGCCTTGACATGGATCCTCTGTTAATCCCTTTACTGACTCAATGAAGACAGGTGCTGGGGTTTTCCAGGGAAGGATACCCCTCCTCACTTACCTCCTTCCCTAATGCTCAGGAGGCAGAAGTCAAACAACTACTGGTACCACCATGATTTTCTACTGTATCCTCCAAAAAGACAAGGAGCTAGCTGTCCATGGACCCTTGCTGAGGCTTAAAGGGGCTTCTGAAGGCTTGCTCACTGAGGTCTCTAGTGACCTGCCTGGTGAGGAATGATAATCCCATGCCTTTGCACAATAAAGCAGAAGGCAAGGCTTTCTTAGGCAGCTCTTGTTAATGCACTCCTGTTTTCAAGGACTTCTGGGCGATTTTACACGAAGGGTCAAAATCTCACCTTATCTTACTCTTTCCTCTTGGGGTCCAAGTCACACAGCAGGGAGTCAGCCCCAAACAGGAAACATTGCTTTTGCTACCTTCTAAAACAAAAAGACCTATGTTTTGGAGCTAGTAAACATTTTATTCTCTCTGCAGCTCAATGAAAACCTTAGGTAATACATTGGGAGGAAAGCAGAAAATGTTGCTATCAATGGGACTGGGCCACAAGCATATTTGTGAAGCCAACAACCTTATCTGGGAGCAAGAGAGGAGAAAACCCACAATGAATATTACTTGAGGATGCAGAGAAACCAAGCCTTACTTATTCAATAACTCAATTCATCAAGCCTTAATTAAATGCCTACTAGATGCTAGGCACTGGGAATACAGAGTCAAAAACCTAACCACCTTCTGCCCTCACCAGGCTTGCAATCGACTCATGGGCCCCAAACCACCAGCTAGGTGGAAGCTGGGGAAACCCCACATGTGGCTGAGTTCCTCTGAGAAGCTGCTGGGAGATGTGTGAAGTGGCACCGATCTGACAAAGGGGACAGCAGGTTCTACAGAGGAGGATTCTGGTGGAACTACGGGTGGGAGCACCTGGCCTCTGAGCTCCCTTCCCACTCAGAGGCTCTGGGGCATCTCTTAAAGTAAGCAGGTCTTCTCAGTCTCCCTATCTGAGTAAGCCACAGCTCACCATTATCTTTAGGCATTATCTTTTGCCTGCCATCTATATTTGCTTAGGGCAAACAAAGTGGCATGGCAGGAGACTGTTTATTCTTTGTTCTTGAGGTGGGGAGCCAGGAACACCCAGGTCCAATTCTGTCTCTGACATTTACTTGCTGGGCACCAGTGGGCAAGTCACAATCCCTCTGAGTCTCAGGCATCCATCTCTCTGTAAGAAGAGTTGCAATCTGCATGGTGGGGAGATCAGTCCACTGAAGAAACTGCAGAGCTTTGGAATACTGGTCTGTGGGAGCAAGCCCAGCCAAGGGTCTTTGGCACTCTCAAATGGAATCCCCCACATTTCATTACTTTTTCTTATGTAAAACAATGTAAAGAGCACTTTCATGGAGTCCAACATCAGTGGATCAAATCCCAGCTCTATCCCTCACTACCAGCGGGACATTGGACAAGTCAATTCATCTTACTGATCTTAGCTCCCTTACCTGTAAAGTGTAGGGGTTGGACTCCAAGCTGCATCTAAGGTCCTAAGATTCCTCCAACTAAACTGATTTGGGGATGCCAATCATGCTTTTGGGGGATGATGATTGGAACTGGAAATGCCATTTCATGGACATGGAGAACTTCCAAATCTATAAATACAAGTCAGTCTTCTCTGCAACTGAAAAAGTCTCATGACATCACCTGAAGGACTGAGAGCTGCTAGGACTTATCCTAGCACACCACCAATGGGTCTTGAGCTCAGGCCTTCCTGGCTGTAAGGGCACACTGCCTTCCTAACCATTCCAAATGGGTCAATGTCTTGCCCGGAGGTAACGGGGGAGAGGGAGGAATCTAAAAAAGCTTCTAGCCATAGGACCTGATGTGTTTGTTATCAAGAGCTAGTAGACTCATACTTACTGATTTATTAAGGAAAATTCAAGAAGGAAGCCAACAAAAAATTGTCCATAGGAAGCCCTTCCCCCCAAGCCAGATTTCCCCATCCCTTTCAAGGTGACTTGTTGCCCACAGTGACACAGCAGGAGCTTACCCCAATCCCTCTCCTTTTTGGTCACTCTGTGGAAACATCATGGACAAAGGCTTGCAGCTGCATGAAGCACTTCCCTGTGTGTGGGTCTGATCCAAACACAATTCCCTCCAAATAGGCCAAAGGCTGGTGATGAAACATCCTCCTGCCTTCATAAGCAGGGGAATTCCATTTACTGTCTCACTCCTAGGGTTCCCATCATCTGCTCTGATGTAAGGAAAAGTGGAATGAGTGATTCTTCTAGGACAAAATGCATTTAATTTCAATGGCAGGAAAGCACAGAGAGGACAAAGCCATACTAATATAAGATGCAGAGGGAGGGCGGAGAAACTTGGCTAGTAGCCGCTAGTCTGAGGTGGCTGAGACGTCGAACTTGCTTTGTGATTTTTCTGAATGCTTCTTCCTTCGTCCTTGGAAACCCAAGGGAACGTTGGACTTTAGAAGGAGGCTCAGCAAACATCACGGGCATAAGTCTTCAATTTGTAAGGGCCTCTGGAAGGTTATTTCTCAACTTGCATCAGATGCTGGCTGCATGCAGCTGGGCATGGGGAACTCTCTATTACAGGGCTGGGGAAAACCAAAGTCATTGTATGGGTCTATCTGGATCTGCTCCAAGCCCACCATATGCCTCAAAAAAGGATTCCAACAGGGAGATTCCAGCAGTTCTACATCTGAGACAAAGCCTTCTCATAGAAAACAGCACAGGATTTCAAATACAGTAGCAGAGTGCTTCTGAAGCCAAACTGTTCCAAAGCAGAACACGCCACTGACCTGTCTACCTGGTGTCTGAGGCTTCTCTTACGCCTCTCACGGCACCTGACAGTCTGCTTTCATTGTGACATTGAACTTCCAGGGCTGGCTGCCTGGCCAGCTTGGGGATGGAGCTTTAATGACTACCTACTGAGCCGTCCACAACAAGATGAGGACGGCAAAGGGGTAGCCAGTGCCTACCCCAGACTTGCAGGTGTCTCAGATGGCCTAATGAAGTTCACTGGCCCTGGAGATTTGAGTGTGGCATCTCAATGATAAAGGCAAGGATGTCTGGCAGCACCAGCCTTGTGGAAGGCATGAGGGGCCTCTCTCTACCACTCTCCTAATTCAGTCCTCCCAAAGAAGTGAGCTTCTCCACCAAATGAAGGTGGGTTGGGGCCCCAGCAGTCCTAACTTGTTCCTCCCCCTTTTGGAGGTGATGAATTTCTTTGAACAAACAGCATTGGCAAAAAGCCCTTAGGGTTCCATTCCCCCAACTTACATTGAGAATGCAGAGAGGGATACAGAGATTGCAGTGTCACCTCCACACGCGGCTTATACATCACACTGTACATTGCGCCACCATATGCCTCCTGCACATGGCAGTGCCAGCCCTGTTGTTTTTCTCTGAGAGACAATAAACATTTCCTTTAGCTCACTTCATTTGCAAGTCTGTTGGGCAGTAAGTTCAAACATACAATAGGTTTTTAAAATATATTTTTATATATATACACACACACACACAGACACACACATATGTATTTCCCAGGTTTCAGCCAGAAATCAGTGCTTGAGTGAACTATATAGCTATTTAATAGAAATAATAAAACATTGATACAAATATAAAGACATAATCAGTATAAAAGGCTTGTATTTATAAAAAATACTTCTAGGCAACAACAGTCTTCCCCTGAGGGTTTACCACATACGTTGGACTCATAAATATTGCTCAGCACACAGCTTGCTCTCTGGAGTTCATCATTCACCCGCTGCAGCCTCGCTGTGCTGCTCAGGTCACGTGCCAGGGCTGCAGGGGCGGCCTCGGGATCTGCTCCCTTGCTTGGTAGAACGAGGAACAAGACTGCATCGACGGGCCTCCGAAAAATCTGGAGAAGATTCTTTCTTCCACATATGGAAGATACACAGAACAGGGACGACAGGTGAGCAGGCATGGCGGCACGTGACCGGCGGCGGTTTGCATGGAGTCTCACTGGCTTTTTTGGACCCAGTCCCAACTGTCCTCATTCTCTTTCCGGTTTTTCTCAGCTTCAATAATTTCTTTGTACCTTCTGCGAAAGAAGCCCATCTAGAGAAGAGGAGAAAAGAGAGTAGAAGCTGGTTAAATCCTCTGGAATTGGAAACCCCACTGATTCCAACACTGCCAAAGCCAAGTAGAGGCCAGCCTTTCTTAGAGCCACACCACTAAGCCATCCGACATGTCTATACACACTAAAAGTATTTATTATTTAATCAGTCAGAAATCTCTTCAAATTACTAGACAAGTGGGGGGGGGGGGTATAGTTGGGAGAGTGCTGGACCCAGACTGATTCAGGAAGACTCAGATTCAAGCCTTGCCTCAAACACTTAACAGCAAGTCACTTAAACTTTCTCAATCTCAGCTGTCTCATCTGTAAAATCAGGAATTTGAGTTCAATGACCACTAAAGCCCCTTTGGGCTCTAAATCTCAAATTTTCCAATTGGATGAAATGCCTAATAAAGCACATTATCTCAAATCCCATGTCCCACCTGATGTGTGTCAGAGCCAGTGACAGACACCTCTCATTCAATGGAGACCTTTCAAATTTTTTGAGGTCCACTCCACCCACCCTTGGGTCAACTGCTTCCACACTCCCAAGTAAACAATCTGAAGGCTATTTTATGCCCTGCTTACAACCCAACCTTACTAATATTTATGGTTTTATTATTATTATTATTATACTGTAATCGCCACAGTTGGAAGTGATCATGAAGATATTGGTGTTTATTCTTTGGAGACTCCCATACTCACCTTCCTGCAAGAGCTCTTGTGTAAGCAGGGTCCTAATGGATCTAAGTGGGGACAACCATCCCCTTCCTTGTTGCAGAGCCTCCTCCTGATGGGTCTCCCTGCTTCTTATTGGGTCCCTTTCCAAGCTCCACCCCACCCAACTACCAAAACAATTTTCCCAAAGACCATGTCCAACCAAGCCACCACCTTAAGTGGCTCCCTAGCACCTTCTCAGCCTGACATTGAAGGGCCTCCGTCTCCTGATCCCTACCTACCTTTCCAACCTTATTTCATATTCTTCCCCTTCAGAATGTTCTATTCCAGCCAAAATGGAGCACCGGCCACTCCCTAAACTAGAAACTCCCTGTGATTCCTCTCTGAATTGGTGCAAACCATTAGCAATGTTGAGACACACTCGCCTCCCTGACTCTGCCTCTGAGAAACTTTGTTCATTTATAAACTCAGCTCAGCTCCCACCTCCTCTCCCAAGTCTTCCTTGATCTGCCCAGGTGTTCATACTCTCTATTTGCCCTCTCAACCTTCCTGGTACTAAGCCTGTGTATTTGACATGTTCTTCCTCCATCCTCCAGGACGTGAGCTGCTTGGATTCACAGACTGCCTGCCTATGCCTTCCTTTGTACCTTTGTACCTTTGTACGCCTACCTTTGTACCCCAGTTCCTGGGACAAAGTAAGTCCTCAATAAAAGCGTGTTGTCTGACTGCTTGAGGATTTTTCTTTGTTTCTCCACTAGCTTGCATTTAATGCATATTTAATTACCGTCTGTTGAATTTAGTTGATTGAGGATGAAAGCATTACGCTGAGGACAAAATATCCACACTCTCTGAACCAGAAGGCCTGCTGCTGGACATAAAGACTCTGTGTGTACCAAAATATTTCCAAAATAATTCCATAGCAAAGAGCAGGAAACTAGGGAGACGCCAATCAAGTGGAGAATGGATGGAGCAGCTATGAGACGCAAACATGACAGCCTGTCACTGTGCTCTAAGGAAGAGTGAAGATGAAGGAAGAAGCTGGGAAGCCCAACAAGAAGTGCTCCAGGATGGAGAAAGCAGAGCAGGGCAAAGCAACACACACAAGGACAACATTTAATGGAAAGAAGCACAAGAAACCGATGGAAAGCATCCTGCAACAGTGTAAAGGTCAAGCCAGACCCTAATGAAGAGAAGGGCTGTTCCCAGGTGCCTTCTCACCCAGCAAATGCTCCTGCCCTGGGTTCCTCTTCTGGTCATGGAGGTCTGGACCAGAGACTCCACAATCAGAGCGGAAGACCCAGACTCTTCCCCTGCCTCTGAGGCACCTGCTGCCTACCCAAGCCCTTCATTTCCAGATTCTTTCTAGGTGCTGTTCTCTCCAGTGAGAAGGTAAGGTACTTAAAGTAGGGACTCTATGTACAGCTCATTTTTGTATCTGTTAACTATATACATACATACATATATATATACATATATATATATGCAACATCGTACCCCCCCATTATTTCTGTGACCTAGTATCACAGGAAACAAGAAACACAGGCTTTGTCTACGACGTGGCTCCTTCTCCTGCTTCTTTGCCAAGGTGGGGGACAATGGGGGACAATGGAACTGCCATCAGGCTTTCACTTAAAAGTTGGTTAGTTTTGCTCAGCTGGCTGGCTTTGCTCTTTTTTATTCTTTGGTACAAGGGATAGCTCTCAGGAAAGGAAGGGAGATAGGACACATCTGGAAATGTAGAAAAGACATCAACAGACATTTATTTTAAACAGATAAAAGAAAATGAAATTGAGAAACAAGACTGCCTAACTAGTTACAAGCCGGTCAGAGCTGGGCTGGGCTGGGCTTGCCTGTTTCTTGCTGTGTGAGTGTGGGCAAGTCACTTAGAGCTTCTCATTTTCTCATCTGTGAAATGGGTACAAAGGTATAAGCAGTGTTTTCCTCACAGGGCTGCCCTATTATAGGGCAGCAGGGTGCTAAAGGGTACTGAAAGTGGAATTGAGGACCTGTGTCCTGCCACCACCTGTGTGAACTTGGGCAAGTCACTTTCCATCTTTGGGCCTGTTTCTCCATTTGTAAAATGACAGGGTTGGTTGAGGAGTCACTCTAGCTCTAGAGCTATGATCCCACAATCCCAAACCACAAGACACTGTCATAAACAAGAGATGCTAATATTCCTCCCATCGGCAACATAATATTAACAAGAATGATAGCCAGCATTTGTAAAGCAGTTTCAGGCTTGCCAGATTCTTTACACACATCATCTCATTTGATGGATTGGGAAAGCACGTGCTCTCCTTAGCCACAAGTGACAGGCACTGGGGATTTCTCTCCAATATTTAGGGGCACATGTAGCCAATTGCTTAAGGCTTGGAATACACAGCATTAAGCTGATTGTCTGATGAGACAATCCCTCCCTGCTACTTTACAGAGAAAAGACGAGACTGCTTGCTCCCTCCCTTTTCCCATCCATCAGACCAGAAGGGCTCAGATTAGGCGAGCTCTCTGCCCATTGGCTGGCTCCCCATGCCCCCTCCCCATAAACACAGGTAGAGATGCCCACAGGAGCATTCAGCTCCCCACCTGAGTTTGGAAAGCCAAACAAACATGCCAAAGGGAAAGGCATCAACATTTCAAGGGCAGTAGATTTTTGGTTTTTTACTCTACAAAACTAATCAGATTTTAAGAACAGTTTTTGTTTATGGGAAAAGAAACCAGGTGAGCCCAGGAGGGGGAGAAAAGCCTCGAGGAAGAAAAGCAGAAAGAGAAAGGATGAGGTTGGGGGGAAACGACGCTTCTCAACATAGAAACCAAAGGTGTCTTTAGGGGGTCAAGGAAAAATGAGGAGAGGCACATGCCAGACAGAAGTAGCCCATGAAAGGGACGGAGAGAGTCACCTCTGATACCTCGGACCTGGGGAGGTGGTCTTCTAATCAGGCAATACAGCCTAGGAAAAGTGAACCTTTCAAAGAGCTACCTCCCAGAAAAGACACGTTCACACTTGGTAGGCCCTTTGCTCTTGAAGAGGAAGGTGGGTAATCTTCCGTGTGCCTTTTGATTCTTCCAAGCAGATCATTGCCAGACTCTATTCCACAAAGAGAGACCTGCCCCAGAGCTAATCCACCCCAACCATGCAGAGGCAGCCCGTCTCAAACCCACCTCCCTGAGCTCTAATGTGGAAACTGAAGAGTGACACTGGGAGTGCCGAAATAAGCCCACAAATCCAGGTCACCCCTGGAGGTGCTCGGCAGGCCGGCTTTTTAAGGCTCTCCAATAGCTGGCAACAGACTAGAAAGGGGGAATGGAATTTGGAATCCAAGGCCCCACATTCAAGTCTCTGTTTATTTATTGCCCATGTGACTTTGGCCAAGCCACTGGCTTCTCTGGGACTCAGGTCTTCATCTATGAAATGAGGAGTCTGGAATCAGTGCCCTCTGAGGCCCCTCACAGCTACAAATCCACAAGCTGATGACAGAAAAGATTGCTTTCTTGGTTGCCAAGCCACAGTGGTTTGTAGCCCACTGAAATATCCTTGGATCAGAAGCAGAAGAATCACATGAGGAGAGTTAGGAAGGAATGAAGATTATTATCCTCATGACAAGTACAAGGTAGCTACAAGTACAAGGTACAGATCCCAGAGCCGGGAGGACCCAAGCCCAAATCTGGCCTCTGAAGGTTGTGTGACCCTGTGCAAGTCACTTATTCTCTGTTTCCTTCAGTTTCCTCACCTACAAAATGGGCGTAATAGTAGCACCCGCCTCACAGAGTTGGGAGGAGAAGATGGGATGATATTTGTAAAGCTTAAAGGGCTCTATCAGTGTTAGTCTTATTAAGCAGCAGGACTACAGGACTGGTCTGATCACAGCCCTCTCCTGCTCCAGGAGTTCCAAGCGCTCCTATGGCCTCTAGGGTAGAAGACAAACCAACTGTGCTTGGCCCAGGGCTTATCACACACCACTGCGCACTTATATTTCAGGCGAGCCGATCTATGTATCCCTACATAGGTTTCTGCATCACCAGGTTTTTGCACGGGCTGTTTCTTATGCCTGGCATGGACTTGTCTTCCAAGGCTGTTCTACCTCTACTCTTGTTCATAAACATAAATGTATGTGTATGCGCACGTGTGTGTGCGTGTGCGTGTGTGTGTGTGTGTGTGTGTGTGTGTGTGTGTGTGTGTGTGAAAGCCTTACAGGGCTTCCTATAGCATTAGAAATGAAGTGACTTAGGGTCCCATAGCCTGGATGTCTGACCCAAGGCTTAGCCCCAAAGTTTCTTGGATTTAAGGCTGGCTTATTATCTGCTCAGTGCTTATTATTTGCGCCTTGCTACCTCTCACATTGTGTATTTTACGCATGTAATAAGTATATTTATTTTGTATAGCCCTTGTGTTCACTTAACTGTAAATGTGTTCTAATCCTCCCCCCAGTAGAATGCAAGTTCCTTGGCACTGTCTCCCTTCTGTCTTTGGATCACGAGCATCTGGTATCCTTTTGGGCACATAACAGACACTGAGTAAATGTTTGTTGATAAATGTATGAAGGCAAAGAGGGGCAGCAATCTTTGCTGGTGAAGTTCCCACACTGAGAGTTCCTCCCTCTGATCGAATCACAGACCTTTCAAAATTCCCCGATTCAGGGACAATGACCGAAGGCTTTAGAACAGTGAAGCTAAATTTAAGATATTTTAGGATAGTTAAGCTTCAGGGTTTGAACCATGGGAAATGTCTTATCCCTTTTGCACCGGATAAATGCAAAGAAGGATCAGCTCCAGGCATCTCCAGTCCTATCATGTCTACAATGAGAGTGGAGGGAGGGAGGGAGAGAAGGGGAAGAAATCATTTAATTTGTTTCTTCTTGAAAGAGCTTCACATTTCAACATTTCATTGGGGGGGGCAACTACTGCAGCCACCAAGCATGAAGTTTCAATTATGGCATCCAGGAGCTGGGAACATCTTGGTTTCTGGCCAGTTTATTAGGCTCCATTTCACTGTCTGAAGAAATGTCTGGTTCGCTCCCAGCTCCTACCACTGAGGCTGCTTGAAGCTGGGGCCCCACTGATGTAGGGAACAACTGAGCAGCCTGAAATTCATGTGGACAGACACTTTACTGGGCAAGATGAATGGCAACCCACAAACACTCCACTGGTAGCAAAGGCAGGGTCCAAGCAGGGCAGGAAGCCACCCAGTTCCAGAAAGTCTTGGCAGAGCCTACAAATGCCTTTCCCCCAAAGCCAATTAGGGAACAGTTTTCCAAAGTAAGCAATCTGCTCCGGAGTGAGTTAGCTATCATTCTACGTGCATGAGCATTCACATAAAGACCCGACACGAGGAAGGGGCAAGCAGGGGCTTTGTGCAACTGACATCACTCAATGTGAATTACTCTTAATCCATGCTGACCACAAGGCTTGAGGGTAATACTTGAGCCCAGTACATCTCGTGCTTGTGCTTCAAAAGTCCATTCAGTTCAGGCTTCAGGACCTTCTAATGAGAGATAACTATGTCCTGGCTAACTCCCATCCATTGAGTGATTAGATTTCTACTTCAGTGCTTTGATGATCGGTTATTACTGATGAGGGTACTTTCTCTAAGGTTACAAATCACAACTGAGTCATCCCTGCCCACTCTATGGGTATCTTCTCTGTATATTCCCAGGGGACTTTCCTTTAGGTCCCCTGTCATTGTGCCAATATCCAAGAAGTACCAGTTTCCCCTTATTCTCATCATTGAGTCAGCTCACCTTCTTTCCTTTGGCATCCCATGTTTCTTACTCTATTTTTGGCTGGTCACAAGCTAGCTGCTGCTCAAAGCCACCATCCACCTCCCCATGGCTTCAGTGACCCTCAACTATCATTCTTCAGGGGTGAAGATATCCCATGGCTAGCCATCATTAAGCATTGCCAGAAGAACTGAATCATTTAAAAGGGGCATCTGTTTTAGGGAGAAACTTGGGGGAATCAGTAGTTTAAACCACCCCATTGAGCAATTTCTATCTGCTCAGAAGCACCTGATGGCTAAATTGCATAGTGAAAGGGTTGCTTAACTTGGAGGGAGGAAAATCTGACCTTCAATTATACCTCAGGTTCTTGCTAGCTGTATGACCCTGGGCTAGTCACTAACCTCTGTCAGACTCAGTTCCCTCATCTGTGGGCTAGAAGTTCCTTCTAGCTCCAAATCTTAGATCCTACAGTTGTAAGACACAGGATTCAATCTACTGTCTGTGACCTTTAAAAATGCACCGTCTAGAAAATGAGGACATTATCCAGACTGTCCCAGCTTTGTTCTCCTTTGCCCTCACAAACTCTAAGATGGTAGCCTGTCTTCTTTCCAAGGTTGCACTCGTTTGCCTTAGCAGTCAGGGCCTCCTCCCTGATTAGAATCAGGTCTGAGACATTGGAGAGGACCAAGCCATTCTCCTCACTGTCTCCTCCATTGCTTTTGAAGAAGAAGAAAATTATTATTATTAAGATAAGTAAGCCAGAAACTGAAGAGCTTTTGGTAGAGAGTGGGACATGCCTCCGTGTCTGGAGAGGAGGCCTCCACTGCAGCCCTATCCAGTCTCTGGGCCAGAACTACGATCTGTTTTCCCAGCACCTCCTTCAGCAAAGCCTTTTCTCCAGGTATTCTGGAGTGCCACAGGACACTTGAATTATTTTCTCCATTGCTGATCCTTTTCCCAAAATGTTCTCCCCATCCAGCAGTCCATTCGGTTTCTGGATCTGCTCTCATAAGTATCTCATAGAGAGATCACTGGGCCTGGAGTCAGGAAGACCTGAGCTCAAATCCAGCTTTAGACACTTATAACTAGGTGATCCAGGACAAGTCACATCAATGTCACCTGCCTCTGTTTCTTCAACTGTAAAGTGGGGATAATAATAGCACTTATCTCACAGGAGTGTTGTAAGAAAGAAATGGGAGAATATTTGTAAAGCCCTCAGGGCAATGACCCACAAATATCAGGCATTTCCCATGTGTTTGCTCCCATCTTCCACCCCTTCTAAATATACAATACTGTCCCACTTCCCTATGGAGCTAGTCTGTTCCTTTTGAACAATCAACAGACACTTATGAAGCACCTACTGTGCGCTATAAGATGCGGGTTTACCCTTTCATACTCTCGTACCAGTCATGAGCTCCAGTGATATTTATGAGATCAACTGGACCTTCTTGTATCAGCTCAGAGCATGTGTGCGTTGAGATCTGAGGTCAAGGGGATTGTTGATGTCTCACTTTTTAGACATTCCTCTGTGAATTCCAGACCCATGCTACTGCCGGACAGCCTTCTTCCTCCCTGTGGTATTTGGCCCAGAAGATATCTGTGGGCTGTTGTCTTACCTCCCACTTGCTGTTCAGTTTTATTCCCTCTTGGACAAATTAGGGAGATTCCAGGCAAAGATATTTTCAATGGCTCTCACAAAGCACACTCTAACCCTGGCCTTCAGATTGGCCTGCCTATATTCTAACCAGGGTCCAGAAATCATCTTCTTAACCAACTTGATGAACCCAAGAGAAAACTACGTTCATCCCTCTTAAAAGCCACCAAAGACCAAGGCAGCCCTAAGGGACTCCTGGTACTATTTTTCTATGACTAGACTTGGTTTCAGTTTACATACCATGTGTGGTGCTGGATTAAGGGCAACTCCAAGAATCTGATGTCACATTTTGATGGCACTAAATCTCTTAGATGTATGGTAGGATGACCACCTGGATTAACTGTTCCCTGACAATCGTTTACAAGAACGGGCCTTACTAAAACCAGAGCCAAACAGATGGCAGTTGAGTCTGCCTCACTTAGGAAGACACTCATGTACAGGGAGGCCAGGATTCCTCAAGAGGAGCATATAAGGAGTCAGCTAGAATGAGCAACCACAGGCCAAAAGCAGAAGCACATCCTAAGTACCGCCCTTTCCTGAGCTTTCTCTGGATTTTTGTCTGGTTCCATGAACAAAACCATGAAGAAAATTTCATCTTCCCTAATTTCAAGAGCTCACATTAAGAAACAAGGAACAAAACTCATATTACTCAACAATGGTCCTGCTTCTCAGACCTCAAGCAAAAAGCTGGATTTCTATTCTAATAGACAACAGACTTCCTGCTCAGCATTTTGTGAATCCAGCTACCTGAAAATGGTCAGCCTTGCTCTCATTTCTACTCTTCTGGAGGCCCTGGGCAAAATTCTCTCTGATCTTTATGTCCTATCGCCCCCCGCCACAAACCTCACCTAAGAGAATTCACCCAATAGTTCCTGCACAAACCAAACCCCAAAGACTTGAGGGGGGGAGCTGGCAAATAAATGCTTTTTCGTGCATTCACTCATTCATTTGTACAGAAGAACTAGAGTGAAATAAGGTATCAGCTGTGAAGAAACCTTCAACTAGAAACTTATGTTCAACATCTGTCCTACATGCTTTGGAACAGTTCAGATTTTAAGAAGGCAAAATGTACCATGAATAAGATTTCCATACAGTAGCCATAGTTGCAGAATTCTGACAAGATGGCTAAGTGGTTATGCCTCATCCCAGCTCCCTTTCATCACCTCAAAGCAGGAAGAAGCATGCCAAATAAAATAGAAGGGCAAGAACCAAAAATAGGGAAAAAGAAAGGAATTGTGGCAAGGAAAACCACAGAAAAACCAGCACAGAGATTAAAGAGATGAGTTAGCAAATAAAACATTGCGGCACCATGAAGCTGTACTATGGGGTAAAAAGAAGCTAGGAACACTCTCCAAGAAAGAAGAAGAATACTACAATAACCAAATGCCCTGGAAATGAGACTGGAGCAACCTCAGGAAGCCCAGAGCTTCTTAGAAGTTCAAAAGAACCAAAGGAAATTAGAACTGTTAAAGAATCAATCAATAAGCACATGTGCTAGAATTAGAAAAGACAAAAAGGAAAATCAATAGCTTAGAACAGATAGCAGAGAAATTTAACAAAACAGTAGATACATGTAAAAGGGAACTCCAGGGACGGAAAACAAAACTGCAGAGCTAAAACCACAAGCTTCAGAATAAAATCAAAACACAGTAAAATTAAAGGAAACTCAGACCTCTGCAATCCAAAGTAATTGGCAGAGTTTGCAGAGATGATCAGAGAATTATTGGCCTTCTGGGGAAAAAAATACCATGAAACAAAGAACCTGAATACTGTATTTAAAAAAAAAAACATAGAGAAAATTTCCTGGAAATACTGGAAAAAGAGGACAAAGTATGGCTTGATACAATTCATAGGACTCTAGGAGAGAAATTCCAATTTTTATTCTGTAAGAAATGTAGTCACCGAGATCTAGAAGGAAAGAATCAAAGAGCAAGCAGCCAGGAGGAGGAATTTCACATAATAAGAAATCAGGCAGGGTGCCTTACTAAAAGAAAAACCAGAGTATGATAATGTAACATATCCTAAAAAGATGAGCATATCCCTATATGAGAAAAACAAGCCTTCAACATGACAGGCTTTCATTCATTCTTTTCCAAAAAATTAGAGCAAGGCCTTTGAAATGCAAATTTAGCAAGGAAAGAAATTGAATAAATGTAAATAAGTCTGTGTCACATGAAAAAGCTGGAATGTGTACTGGGATTCCTCCATCACAGTGACAAATACTTTTGTTGAACAGATACCTCCCAGTTTTATGCCTGGTGTGAGGCTTGTTATCAGAGGGTCACTGAATGTCGTCATTTCTGTTGTCATATCTTCCAAGGAATCCTGAACAATCCTGCTAGCCTTGAAGGCCATATTCTGTTTAATCAAATCACATGCTTTTTCATAATCAAACCATCAGCACAATGGGATCGTACATTCTCTACATCTTTCAGTTAATTATTTACACAGATAAGTAAATACAAAAGATATACAAAGCAATTCCACAGAGGTGGGGAAGAGCATTAACAACCAGAAAGATTTATCGTTCTAGAAATAATACACTGAAAATTGCTGTATTGTTCATACCCTTTTATTCAGCAATTCCATTCCTGAATTTCATACCCCAAAGAAGGTTAATGCCTGTAGGCAAAGAACTCATGTTCAAAAATATTTTTATAAGCATTATTTGAAATAACAAAAAAGTTACAAATAAAATTGTCCAAAGATTGGGAAATGTCTGAATAGATTGTGGTATATGCCTATGATGAGATATTACTGCAAGGTAAAGAATGCCAACCTTTCTGTCTATCTATCCACAGGATAGATAGAGAGGTAGAAGAAGCAGGAAAAGTCCTAGATGAAGAGACACAGAGTAATAAGAGAATTAGTGATGCAAGGCACACAGTGTCTATACCCATGTGAAGAAACAATATTCAGATGAAACATAAGAAATGGGATTGGTACCAAGCAAGCTGTTAAAGGGAAACACACTGACTTCCTTTCTGTCCATAATTGGGAAGCCACCAAAATGAAAAGGGGCAATCATCCTGTTTGGTGGTTTTACATGACCTGTGCCATGGGAGGTGTCCTTTGAATTTTTGTTCAATGTGTCCAAAAGAAATGTATCATTAAAAAACAAAAACAAACAGAACCAGGCAACCACAATGAAGCAGAAAGAGCAATGAACCAGGAAGTGAGACTTGGTTTCTACTTCAAGATTTGTGACTTAGCATGATTTTGGGTAAATTGCTTCATCTCCCTCATCTTAATTACTTCATCAGTGAAGTGAAACCTTCAGACTATGTGACCTCGAAGATCCCTTTGAGCTCAAAAGTTCTAGAACTCCTCTGAGTTTTAAAATGTTTTATTGATTTTTCAGTAATCATTATATCCTATGCATTTCTCAATATGCCACCTCAAATGAACCCTACCATATATCAAATAAAAACGATGGACAAAACAATGTCATCTGATATTGATACAGATAGATAGAAGATAGATAGATAGATAGATACACAGACAGACAGATGGAAAGACAGACGGATGGACAGACAGAAGGATAGACAAATGGATAGATAGATAGATAGACAGATAGGCAGACAGACAGATAGACAGATAGACAGCAGACAGATAGATAGATATGTATATAACATTCTCACAAGAAGATGGAATGTGATTTCAACATTTCTTTTCTAAGGACAAGATTGTTCATTCTAATTAAGCTGAAATCAGCTGCCTTTTAGTCATTTCCACTCATTTTGTCATTGGCTATACTGTTCTCCTTCCTTTACTTCACTCTGCATCAGCTCTGACAAGTCTTCTGATGTTTCTCTGAATTCTCATATTCATGATTTTACTGATAATATGCCATTATATTCACACTCTACTATATTTATAGCAGCATTTTTTTTATTGGAATAAGGAAATGGATCCAAAACAGGTGGTCACCAATTGGTGAATGGCCAAAAAAGAAAGAAGTATATGAATGTAATAGACAATTACTGGGCAGTATAAAATTATGAATGTTAGAATTCAGTGAAACATGGGACGACTTACATGAACTCTCTCAGAATTCTGAAAGAAACAGAAAAATGAAAATGAATGTGACCAAACTTGCCCCTGAAGAAACACTGAATACGTATCCTGCACCTTCCTCCCTTCATGCAGAGGTGAAGGACTACAGCCGTGGAACACCCTAGAGATTGACAGGCAAGTAATACGTTGGTTAGTTTTGCTGTACTGATTTTTGTTCCCTCGTTTTTAAACATTTGTTACAAGGTACGGATCCCTCGGCAGGAAAGAGAAAGGAATATCTTTGAAAGCAAATGAGATTTAAAACAAAAGGTACCAATTAAAATAGAATACAGTGTTTCAAAGTGCTGCTACAGACATGTTGACGTCTGTGGAATGTCTTTCTTTCCTCAGCGTCCTTGGCAATACTAAGCTCGCTTCATTGGATCACATTTCCTTATTTTAAGACCCCAAAATATGGTCTCTCTGTACATGTCCCCTGAAAGATCACCCGGAGTCAGCTTTTGGTCATTTCTTCAGTAGACTATTTCCACCGCGTCATCTAACTTCAGTGGAGAGAAACCTCAAATTGTGCAGGCAAAGGCTATAAAAATCTTATGGCCGCCTGTTCTGTCTTGTTCCACAAAAAAATAAAATAACTCAATTGTCCAATTTTCCTTTTATTTTAACATTAAGTTCCTACCGCCTCAGATAAGGGGTGGAGGCTAGATCCTGGGGAGGACAAAGAAGAAGAGGCATCACCCTGATGCTATTTCTCTGGAAGGATCTTGCTATGCAATCATCTTTACTTCCCCCACCAATGTTCAGTGCCTCCTAATGGTGTGCCAGGGTGCCATTTTGCTCCTCATCAAGCAATGTCTAATGTACCACACCCTAGCACACCAGAGCATTTTCCAACAGTAAACTTCCTTAGATATTTGCTGTCTTTGAGTTGCCAAGGGTGTTCAGAACATAATGGGTACATTGACGTACTGAGTTTGACATGGATGTAACAAGGGTGGCATGGATGTACTGAGAGCCTCATTTCACTTCTGATCACAATGACCTGTAGCTACAATGCCTCACTGAATGTCTTACCTTCCACAAGAGCACGGCCAGTAATAAAAAGATGAGGATTCCCACCAGCAAGCTGATGGCAATAATCCAGCCCACGACGTAACCACGAGGCTCCAAATTGTGCAGCGCTTCAAAGACCACCTACAAGGCAAGGACAGAGAACAATTTCACAATCAGACACAGGAGTTTTCTTCCGGGCACATAATGTGCTGGAGTCTAGCCATACATTTGACATTTGGGGCAAAATGACAAGGAACAGCTTTATAAAAATAAAATCCAAGACTTGAAGAGCACTCTAAAATCAGAACAAAAATTCAGAAAGATTTATTAGTGGATAATGATAGTGACTAAGCATGATTGAGTATCAATAATTGATCATGAGAAGCAGATTGACACAGCTGATAGAATACCAGCCTTTGAGCCAGAAAGACCAGGGTTCAGTTTCTCCTTCTGACATATACTAACTCTTAATTATGTCATATGAATTACTTAATTTCTCGTGACCTCAGTTTCTCTATATGTACAATAGGGATAAAATGAGACAATCTCTATAAACCTTAGAGTGTTATATAAATGTTAGTAACTATCCCTATCATCTTTATTAGCCTCTCAATTGCCCCCAGACAATTCTGAGATTAGAACTTGCAAAGCAGGTGCTGGCTTCCATTGGCATAGGGAGTTTCCTCCTTATCTCAAGAAAATCAGAGATATAAACCAAAATCAGAGTATTAAAAAAAAAACACCTCAGTCTAGCCTCAAGTGATTAAAAAAAAAGATATTCTTGACTCAGACTCAACTCTACTGAACAAAGTATCACTGAGTATGGACTACATGCCAGGGACTCCACTCAGTGCTAAGGATAGTGTGACAAACATGAAATGGTCCCTGCCCTCAAGGATCTTACATTCTGCCATCATGAGTCAATGTGTACGCTGACAAGAAAACACAAATTAGATGCAAAGAAATAGGCAAAAAGAGGCGGGCACTTATCAGCACCAGGGAACACATGTTCTTTAGGTCCTTTTAAAAACATCTAATTGGGGTTTTTTTCTTCCTTTTATCATTGTGTTTCCCCCCCCCCCAAATCTAGCATAGTCTCTTGTGCATAGTAAGATATGTGGGAGGGATGGAGACCAGTACTGTAAGTCCATGGGTAGAGGAAAAGTTAGACATTCCCTCCATCAATGTATGTACGTATCTTCTCAGCACTTAATCTTAAGAGTTGCCTAGAGCATTGAAAGATGAAGTGACCAGCCCAGGATCATGCAGCCTGCTTCAAAGGCAGGACTTGAACCCAGTCCTGGCTTAGAGGACAACTCCCTATCCACTGGGCAACCCTGCTGCCTCTTAGTAGGACATAGTAGGTACCTAAAAAACTTGTTGGATTGAATTGGTCTGGTTAAGGAAAAAATGTAAACTAACAGGCAACCTGGGTAAAGTGCCGTCAGAGGAGCTGTGCCTTTGATCCTCGTCACGGGCAGATCAGAGATCATATGGGCACAAGGCAAGTTTTTCCAAAGTAGGCGCTGACCCTGGGCAGTTCTGTTTTCCCCTTGGCAGATCCCGTCCTCGGCTCCCACCCTCCCTGCAGTGCCCCTGTTCTGAACTGCAGGGTGGGACTCTGCTTTGGAGAACTCTGCTGGTCTAACAGCAATGCCAAAAGAATTCCAATGTGACTGGGTCTAGGGAATGCTGGAGACCTAAAGGAATTATTGCCAATCCATCCTTGCTGCCCCAACTGTACAAAGAATCTCTGCAATGAAGCTACTAATTTACAGTCAGCATTCAAGTTCCACACTAACCTGGGGGTGGGAAGTGATCCTGGGCTAGGCCAGAGGAGGTTTACCAAGTTCAAAACACTTACTGTTCAGGCTCAGTGACGGACTGTAGGTCACTGGCCGAGGGACCAGGTTGGCTAAATTGAGGAAGGTGCACCAAGCCGAGGCTAGTGATCAGTGACTGTTTCCTGCTCTGTCTTTGTAGCCTCAGTGCCAAGCACAGTGCCCAGACATAATACAGGCTTAATAAACACTCACTGATCAGTTGGTTGACAATACCTTTCAAGAAGCAGCTTGGGATAGTAGATAGAAGCCGGGGCTGGAGACAGAAGACCTGTGTTCATATTCACTCTCAGCTACCTACGGGCGGATGACCCTGGCTGAATCAGTTAACCCCTGAGTCTCAGTGTCCTCATCCATAAAGGAGGGATTCCAAGTGCACCTGTCTCACAAGGTCATTCCCAGGGCTGTCCCTGATCCACAGTCATGACAGCAGTCCAGAGAATACCTTCCCTCAGAGCTCAGGCACCTGAGTCGCCATTCAATGAGATAATGCATATGTAAAGTATTTTTATTTTTATATTGCTTTTTGGAGGGGGGAAGGCTGGGCAGTTGGCGTTAAGCGACTTGCCCAAGGTCACACGGCTAATTAAGTGTCTGAGGCTGGATTTGAACCCAGGTCCTCCTGATTCCAGGGCCAGTGCTCTATTCACTGCACCACCTAGCCGTTCCAATATGTATTTTTGTAACCCTTAAACCACTATATAAATGCCAGATGTGTTTATAATGTATTACTCACTATATGTATTAGATGTAAAAAATCCAAATGTTTAAATTTACGTGTATTTATAACAGCGCATAGTATATAAATGAATATTTCATGTTATTACTTAGACTATTTAAAGAAGAAACGCATTTAAGCGGTAGCTGTTCGTAACGTATAACCACGTTCGCACTCGCCGTACCAGCAGCTGAGTGTGCCTCATTTACTACTCTGGGAGGAGGGGTCGGCATTTGCGCAGCAGCAGCTCCCGCGCCGGGCGCTGGACTGGGGGCGCTGTCAGTGTTATCTCGTCGACCCCCACAACAACCATTTGAGGAAAGTACTGTTAATGTCCCCGGTTTGCAGTTGAGGCAAACAAAGGTTAAGTGACTTGCCCAGGGTCACACAGGGAGGCTGGATTTGAACTCGGGTCTTCCTGACTCCAGGACCAGCGTTCTATCCGCGGGACCACTTATCCGCTTATACTTTTTAATCATCAATCACACTGTTCTGTAGCTTTTTTTCTCAACTTATCTTTGTCTTCCCCGAAAAGCAGAAGCAAAACCCATTGTATTTGGGATCCAAGTGCCTGAGTAGAAATCCCGGGGTTATTTATTACTCATAAGGCCAAAACCTCTCTGGGTCTCGGTCTTCTTATCCGCAAAAAGGAAGAGGATGTTCTCCTCAGCCTTCCCTTCCAGCTCTAAACCGATGAATCTTTGATCCAAAGGACCTTAGGCAGGCCCACGGAAGATGCTCAATAAATGCCTGTTGAATGACTGAATGAGTGAATGAATGAATGATTCACCACCCCTCGCCAGCTGCCACATGACCTGCTCAGCCTTTCGTAAGCTCCCCATTCGTCCCCCAAGCAGTGACCCCCGGGATGCCGGAGGAGACAGGGTGTGTTCACAAGACAGATCTACTCTAACGTTCACCTCTCCGGAGGAAAGAGGAATTGCACAGACTCAGAAACTTCTCTTCCTGTGTGATCACAGACCTCAAATGGAAGCTAGAAGGGGCCTGAGAGGTCACTCAATCCAACTGCTTCATTTTACAGATGAGGAGACTAAGTCACGGAATTATTTTTTATTCTTTGTTAAAAGGAGTGGCCTTCTGGGTAAAGTATGGGGAGGGGTAAACATAGGAAAAATAAGGTATAAACAAAAGTAAGACGTACATTTGTAAGGAGCTACCAAGAGGGTTCTTCTTCCTGCCTTTGGTCTCCTTAGAGTACTAAGATTCTTTTGTAAGACTACGTGTCTCTGTTTCTTTTGAAAAGGGGGAGTTTCATTCCAAAAGACACCAAACTGTGCATGTCCTTTGACCCAGCAATGCCTCTTCTAGGTCTATACCCCAAAGAAATAAAAGAAAGAAGAAAAGGAGCCACACGCATAAAAACAAGTTAGCAGCTCTTTTGTGATAACAAAGGATTGGAACTGGAGGGGGTGCCCATCAATCAGGAATGGCTGAACAAGTTATGACATACGAATACAATGGAATATTACTATTCTATAAGAAATGGGAAAAATAGAATGATTCCCAAGAAACCTGGGCAGATTTGTCTGAACTGATGTGGAGTAAATAGGACCAAGTGAAGAATGTATGCAATAAAAATAATATTATAAAGACAGACTTCTTTGATAGATTTAAGAACACTGATTATGTAGTGATCAATGACAAATCCAAGGGACCGCTAATGAAGTATGTTACCTATTTCTTGATAGAAGGGGTGATATATTTAGAGTGCAGAATGAGACATACATTTCTGGACATGGGAAATGTGGTGATTTGTTTTGCTGGCTTCAAATTATTTGTTATAAGGGATTTGTTTTCTTTTTCTCATGGGAAGGAGAGAGATAGAAGAAAGGAAGGAAGAGGGAAGAAAAGGGTGGGAAGGAGAAGAGGAGAGAAAGAAGGGAATGTCATTTAACGCTGAACCTTTCTAGGAATCCTGAGGAAACTGCTGTTTGAAATCAAGCGCTCATTTCTTTAAACATTGAGGATACAAAGACAAGAATTCCATTTGAAAATATTTTAGTAAAAAACAAAACCTGGGCTAATTCATTAGCAGGCATATTGCAAGCTACAAAAACATAAACATGCAAAAATACAAAAGAAAAAAACAGGTTTTCCTTATTTCTACTATAGAACACGACAACAAATTGGGTAAATGTTTATTATTGTTGTAAAAGTCAGACTAGTCTCCAAAAAGTCAAGAGATTGCTCTACAATCCTGAGATGTTGGTTGAAAAATGAGAGTGGGGCCATGCACGTGGAGCTGCTGCCGAGACCTTGCAGTCCAGCCTCCTCTTGTTACAGATGAGGAAAATGAGGTTCAGAGAAGCTAACAGGCCTGCCCAGCGTCCCAGGGCCAAGTGTCTGAGGCAAACTCCAAGCTCAGCATTTCACCCATTACACCCACTAGCTGCCAGATGAATGCACTTTAAAAAAAACCACTATTCACAATTCAAAAAACTTATTTGAAGTGTCACAGAGGGCATAAGGGGCAAAGCCAGGATATGAATCCCCGTCCTTTGGCTCCACACTCTTTCCATGCCACTGTAGTGCAGGAAGCAAGTGGCACCAAGGTAAACTTCTCACCTCCAAAGAAAAGGCTTTGATCTCTCTTCAGGTCCCAAAGGAATCTCAATGGGAATAGATGGCCTCCTTCCCAAACTTCTGAGGGAGCTGGGCTCTCCCTGCCCTACAGCCATTACAGTAGCCCAGAGAGTCCCTTCCCTCAGAGCTCAGGCACCACCAGAGTCTCCTCAGACACCCGTGCCATGCTCTTTCACTTGCCCTGTCAGAAGCCATTTGTAGCATGCACCTGGTTATTTTGCAATAATAAACCTGGGCTGGGGCCCTGTTAGACTATGCCTCACTCTGAATCTCCTCTCCACCTGGACTCCTATCTGGTTCCCCTTTACACTGGCTACTCTGGAGGCAGAGAAGAGGAGGAAGACAAGAAGCGGGGGGTGGGGGGGGGGACAGGGGATCCAACCGAAGGAATCCTGAACCTCTTTCTCCAAAGAAGCAGTTTGACAAGTTCTCAACCCAGCTTCACTCCAGAAGCTTTTCATTACTCAAGCCCAGCCAGCTGTTCTGCGTCAGCACTAGGAAGACTGACAGGCAATTATCTTGACGGGCAGACAACAGGGACTCCTGAGGAAGGCATGTCTTGGGAGATAGGGAGAGATTTCCAGAGCCTCTCACCTCAACCCAGCTGTTTTCTATTAGGTCCAGATCACCAGCCCCAACAGAGGTTCTTGGCTTTAACGGCAGACCAGCGCCACATGGCCTAGCTCCGAGAAGACCGTGGGCTCCATCTAATCCTACATTCTGAAGTATGTCTCAGGAGTATGGGATGAATTATGAGACAATAGTGAAGACCAAAACAGGTCATGAGCTCACTGGATTTTTTTAAAAACTACATATCACTGTGAAGGAAATCCATCACCCATCTGTCTGGTCTGGTCTCCCTGGTTTCTTGCCTGGGTTACCCATCAGAAGAGATGGCCACTGAAGCTGAGCTGGGCCTTGGATCCAGACAATCTTCATGTTGTGATGTAGTTCACCTCAGCTCCAGGCACATTTCATTCTCTAACTTTATGTCAGCAGGCAGAAATCACACCTCCCTCTTTGTTCACTGCAAGACCTTTGAATTAGCTAAGGCCTTTTGAAATGAAAAAGGTAATTGGAAAGAGAAAATCAGATTCAGACTTCCAAGAATCATGGGGCATGAACCTTCAGAGGTAGATCACCTAGTATTTACTCCACAGTCCTCAAGTAGAATTGAACTAACTTACAAAATCTCAGAATATCACAGTTGGAAGGGACTTCAGTGAGTGAGTCACCTAACTCCTCTTAGCTTCCATGTCCTCCTCTGAAAAGTTAGGAGGCTGGAAAAGATGACTTCCCAGGTTCTTCCATTTCTGAAACTTCTGATCTAGGTTTAAAGATTTCTCAAAAAGAACATGACCTTGGCAAGGTTGTGCTGGAGAGCTGACCTACTATTAGATACAAAATAGATGAGGGTTTCTTCTGCTGCTCTTAGTCTATACATTTTCATCAGAGGCATGGTCATTTCCTCATTTTGCCAGAATGAATGCTTAAACTCTCCCCTCCACCTTTTTTCTTTGGTGCGCTATGCCCCACAGCCACACCTAAAAGCTCTTCCTCCCTCATGCCTGGAGAGCACTTCCTCCCCCACTCTGCCACTTAGAATCCTTGGCTTCCTTCAAGACTTTGCACAAGTCCTACGTTCTCAAGGATACCATTGCTGGGCATACATATACACACACCTGTTGCTAGTTACTTTCCCTCTAAGGTTACCTTTTATTTTTCTTGTATGCATCTTGCATATACTGGAAGCTCTTTGAGGGAAGAGACTTTCATTTCTCAGTATTCCCAGAGCTTAGGACAGTGCCTGGCATGTATCTCAATGATTACATGTTGACTGATTTCAGTGATACTTTTCATTCTACTGGCTGTAATAAGCTTTGTGAGCTTGGCATGACCCACTCCTTCATGTGGGGGACACAATAAATCCATCCATTAAATAATTCCATTCTGTCGGTGATGATGGAAACATCCCTGCAATTCTGAGAAGTCTCATCTTGGGAAAACAGATAGAAGAAGGAACAGCAGCAAGAAATCTTATGGGAAGAATTTATATAGACATGCAAATGCTTACAGGTGAGAGAGGCAATGTGGGAAATTGGAAAGAGCCCTGGGGCATAAATTGTCAGGCATGATTGATGCATAGATTGAATGTACTGAACTGCTTTCTTTCCCTCTTTCTTCATTTCAAGAGAGGAATATCCCATAGGGTAGGGAAGGAAGGAGAAAGATATCTGGAAGTGAGGCTTATGTAAAACCAAAAGAGATCAGTAAAAAGATTAACATTTCTTTTTAGGAAAGCAACATGAAGAGAGGAGAGGGGAGAAAAGGAGGGAGGTTGACCCAGATGACCCCGAAGGTCCCTTCCAGGCCTCTAGTGTTAGGATTCTGCGGTTCTGAGCCAGTCATTCCTGCTTCCCATCCCATTTTCATTGATTGATTCAGTCTGCAGAAATGAAACCACAGGAATCAGAGGATGGAGTCTCTTGCAATGTGGTCTTCTCCACAAACTTTGGCTTTCAGAAGACAGTAACAATGATTGTACAATGTACCTCCTAACCCTAAGCCCTTACAGACCCATGACTGAGAAGAACTGGGAAGTGACCCAGAGCCAACCTTCAGGCCCAGCCAGCTGGGGATATTTATTTATTCTATTTATTCTGAGGCACCAAATGGTCTCTGCAAAGTCATGTCAAAACTCTGCAGCTTCACCTCTGGAAATCCCAAAGGCTCCTTCAGTGTCCTATACTCTGACTCTGACAGCAGGCAGACAAAATCTGGGGATCCCAAACAAAATCTCTGATAAAATGTGATTTTTTTCCCATCAGACAAAACCCCTGCTACAACCCTGCAATGGACCAAATAACCGCCCCAGGGAGGCAGTGCACAGACTGGATCGAAATGGCCTGTGCCTCAGCAGCAGTGAACATCATCAACAGAGTTCCCAGCAAGAGAGGAGGGAGACTGTGCAGGAAACAAATGGAAGAACACACAGGACAGTGAAGCGACACTTTTTTCCACCAGGTTCTGATTATATCTGAATAACTGTGGTTTGTGATGAGTTGTGTTTCTAGCTGTATCCTGTCTAAAGGAAGGTGGCTATGGGTAAAGGGGGAGACAGAGAGGGTAGAGGGGAGTGGATGGATAGGAAGGGAAGGCAGTGTATGCAAGAGACAAGAAATACTCAGAGCCAGACCACATTTTACGCTGTTCTCTGAATATGACTCTCCAGAAAACATACCAGGCGGGTGAAAAAAAATGACACGCACAAAACAGACATATGGAAACAGAAGAGAGGAGAAAACAGCAAATCAAGGCCACATGCCAGAGGACTAGAGTTACAAACCTACTTTATAATGCAATGGTAGGTCAAACATTCCTCTTCCCTTACCACTGATCCTGTCCCAGAAATCCAGGAGATTTTGTCCTATTTTATTTTTTACAAAAGGTAACTAGGTATTTAATAGTTTTCACTAACTGGGTAAGTAATCAATGCATTTCTGTTTGGTTATAACATCTCTCCTGGGTGGGAAGCTCGGCTGGGCTGCCAAGACCTGGTCCTTTGTTGAGTCTACAGCCATCATTTCTAGCTGGAATGAGGGGTCACATTCCTTGAAGTTCCTTCCTCCTTCAGGGCACTTTTTCTTTCCATCTTGGTTCAGATGTGTCTCTCTGCTACCAGCTAGATGCAAATAGTGGGACTGTCTAGTCCATTGTTTTACAGACAGGAAACTGAGGTTAAATGCTGCTAAGTCATCTCTCTAAGGTCACACAAGTAGCAAGCATCACAGAGAGCTCCAGCTACTAGGAAATGTTTTCTGATATCAAGTCAAAGTATTTTTCTGAAACTTCCACCTATTCCTCCTTGTTCTGCCCTCTGGGGCTAAGCAGGCAGCCAGGTAGGAGTTGAGCCTGGGAGTTCATTGGTTTGGAGAGCTCCCACAGGAGAAAATGGCACCTACCAATGCAGACAGGCACCTTCCCTGAAACTTCCGGTCTTGGTTGCCTGGAGCACTAAGAGGTCATGTTATCGATGTTACATCACCAATAAGGGTCAGAGATAAGTCTTGAACTCAGATGCTTCTAGTACCAAGGCTGGCTCTCTAGCTACTGCTCTGTGCTTCCAGTCAAAGACAAGCAAAATAAGCCTAATTCATCTTTCTGCATACTACTTCCACTGAGATTGGGGCTCATACCTTCCATACCATATCTGCCTGTGCAATGGTGGACTTCCAATAGAGACTGAATTCTAATTTTTGTTTTCTTGGGGTGAAGTGTCTGTGTGTGTGTGTCTGTATCTGTGTGCATGTGTGACTTCAGTGGGGGACTGGAATGAAGAATAATCCATGGAATTGGGCATGCACACAAGGCCCTTCCAGTGAGACATACGGTCTGGTCTCTTGCTAAAGGACATGTGTAACCAGCGTTCCTGGTTGGTCCTTTGGTCCCTATTATAGAGAAAACAGAGACCAAGCAAGGGTATCTGTTGGTAGCAGAGTGAGGGCATTGGGAGAGATCTGGAATTGGAGAGAAAGAAATGGAGGAGAGGGAAGAATGGCTGAACCAGGGCTCTTTGCCACCCTCACCACCTCAACACAGCCTATGGCAAATGACCAGCTTGGCCTTAGCCTCTTCCCTCTCTGGAGGGGTGTTGGCCTGGAGCATTTCCTATGAAACTGGGCAAGCACTTGGTCCCCTTCCAGTGAACATGTTAAAGGATACACATGAGCAGACCCTACCTACTGGTCCCTGTCCTGCTTGTCTCCGTCCCAGGGAACTAAAAGGTCAATTAGGAGCCTTTCTGCTCATGTGGACTCTGCTGCCAGTTTAGAACCACTCCCTTGTCTGTCCTTTAGCAAATGTGCAAACAGATGAGTCTTATGACCCTCATTTCCCTGAGAAGCCATAGGCTCTGACTCCGGGAGGGAGGCAAGATGGGGCAGTGAGAACAGCCATTTGAATCCTGGTTCTGCTCCTGACTATCCTGGGGTGTGTCACTTCCTCCACTCTGGACCTCAGTCTCTTCGTCTGTCAAATGGCAGACTAGATGGTGTACGAGGTCCCTTCCAGCTCTGAATGTATGATGTTAAACCCAGGACTGCAGCACTCACTCATGAGATTGGCATCCTGAGCCTCCTGCCATCTTTGGGCCACTCACTTGCCAGATGTTAGGGCCTGGGCTCATGGCAGATGCATAATTTCTGAACAACAAGTCCAGGCTTCTGTCCATGATCTAACATACTTCTTGCCAAGAATCCCCCCCTACACACACACACACACACACACACACGGCCATCAGACAGGTGCTTCGGTGAGCAGATGGGCACTATGCACTGTCCTGAAGGATGGCAAACTTCTTTCAAATGATGAAGGGTCTACAGGGCTTTTACTTCACCTGTGTGGTTTGCGTTCCAAGTACAGGGAGCTCCTGAGCAAAGGCAGAAGAGAAAGAAGACGGGATGATTTGTACAGGGCCCAGGGAGCAAGAAACAAAAGACACCTAGTCTCTGGTCTCAAGGAGCCAATCTTCTTGAGTTGGGCGGCTCTCCTGCTGGACAGCTCCAGCAGGTAGAAGCACTTGGTTAGATCTGCATCTTGGCAACTTCAATTCACTCTCTTTGATTCTGCCTTCTGGGGTCCAACCAAACAAAGGGATCCCTTTGAATACCTGAAGGTAGCCATCCTGTCCTTCCCTCCCCCTCCTCCTGAATCTTCTCTTCTCCCGACTGCACCTCTCCAGGCCAGCTGGTCTTTGTGTAGTCCTTTCTAGAGAACCCTTACTGCCCTGGGCATCTTCCTCTGCCTCTTCTCCAGCTTGCCAATAGCCTTCCTAAAAGGCACACCAACAAATGGTCGCAGTACTCCACAAATAGTCTGACACTGGGGCAGCTCCCTCCCATCAATCAGTCACTCAACATGCATTTACTGAGCACCTGTGGTTTGCCAGGCTTTGTTCTGAGTGCTGTGGGTAGGGAGGAAGGACTGCATCTATGCTTCAACTGGCCATAGATAAGACACTCCATCTACCCAAAGAGGTCAGCACTTTTTAGGAACTTACAGTCTTAGAGTCACCCAGAGTTCTGAGAGGTTGTGACTTGCCTGAGGTCACACTGCCAGCAGGATGTAAGCCTACTCTGAGACCACTTCTCATTCTATTACTGCACGACTGCCTAATGCTGGGGGTATAGACCCCAAAACAAGACAGGGCCTGCCTTCAGGGAGCTTATATCCTTGCACGGCTGCCTAATGCTGGGGGGCAGGGTAGGGGGTAATAGACCCCAAAACAAGATAGGGCCTGCCCTCAGGAAGCTCTGGACCCAATGTCTCTCTTTACATTTTCTTTACTTATTACTAGTTTTGTTGGCTCATATTAAGCATGCAATCCACCAAAACACCCCTGATATTTGGGGGGTTTGTTGGGGGGGGTTGGCAAGAATTTAAAGAAACTTGTCATGAAATTTATAGGAAATGACTGACGTAGAGCAAAGAAAGCCAAATCCAAGAGTCTACCATGATTACAACAATCTAAACAAAAACAACCCTAAAAAAGCAACCAGACGGATCAAGTATAGGGAAGTGATCAGTCTTGGTTCCACAAAAGACATGATGAGACAAAATTTCCTCCTTTCATTATCAGAGAAGTGGGGTAGTAGGGGTGCAGAATGTCGCATACACTGCCAGATAAGGTTTGTTGGGTTTTAACTTTTCCTTTGTTGCTAATGATAGAGAAGGTTCAGTAGTGGGAGGAGACTGGAAATGTCTGAGATGGATAAAACCAGAGGCATCAATAAAACTTTTAGAATTCCATAAAAGCACCAGGAATAAATGTTTTTTAAAAAGCTCTGACTGATCTGCTGGCAGGTACCTATGCTCGTCTGTTAAAGGAAGGACCTGGACAGCTTGGTTCCCAAGGTCCTGTCCAGCTCTCATATTGTAGGGTGCCAGGAGAGTTGAGGTTCATCCACCAGCCACAGCAAGCTCACCAATTGAGTCCAGATTTCAGGATGAGTTTTCTGATTCCTGCCAATGCAAAGTTCCAAGTGGTGGCCTGGGGCCCTGCACGTAGAGTCAGAGCACTTGAGTCTGAATTCTGGCTTTATTACTTCCTGCCTCTGCCTTGGTGATCTTGGGCAAGTCACTTACCTCCTGGTCCTCAGTTTCTTCATCTGTAAATGAGCGGGGTAGACTCAATGATCTCAAAGGACACTTCCAGATCTGAATCTGTGACCTTGGGTTCATGGGTCGGGTTGGAAAGCTGAAGTATCCCCCTCGACCACTATCCCTGACTGTGGAAAGTTTCTCAAGTCCAGAGGAAAGTTGTACTGATGTAATCCACATCTCTAGTTGTACTGAACCCCAGAGAGGCCCAGGGCCTTGTTGAGGAGTTGCACAGCTCAGATGCAAGCCTAGATCCACTGAACTCAGTAAAAGGGTTCAGTGGACAGAGCTCTGGTTTAGAAGGCAAAGGGTCTGCGTTTGAGTCTCAGTTTTCACTTACTACTTATATAACCTTGGACAAATCACTGGACCTCTCTGAGCCCCAATTCTCCTTTACATAAAGAAGAGGGGGTACAATAAATGATCCCTGATTTCCATTCCAGCTTCTAAATCTGCAATTCTACTCTGGGTGGATCTTGTATGAACCTAGTTATTCACATGCTTTCTCTGTCATTAGACTGGGAGCTCCCTGAGGGCAGAGACTCATCCTGTTTTGTTCTCTAGAACTTAGCACAGTGCCTGACAAAGAGGGGACAGGGATAAGGAGGGGTCCTGTGATTTCATTTCTATAAGGAACTCCCAGGTGAAGAAAATCCTTCTCCCAGTGCAGGTTGGCACGTTTTCTGCTACTTCCATTTTTACAGAGTTCCTTTGAGGCAGCTTTTCCTCACTTTGTGGACCCCTCACAGACACTCTGGGGGAATCTATGGATCCCTCCTCAGACTAATGTTTTTAAATGCAGAAAATACAACAAACAGAATTACAAAGGAAAGCAAGCATAATAAAATGCATTTATCTAATATTTGTACTTTTTTTTAAGTTTATAAGACCCCAGGCAAAGACCTCATTGCTCTAGAGTAATGTCACATGGTCAACGTGTGGCCAAGCCAGAACCTGAAGCTGGGTCATTCTGGCTCTGATGATGGCTCCTCTGTCCACTCTGCCAATCCATCCTGCCCCAGTCTGACCCAGGGTAAGCACAGGAGAAATGCTTGTGGAGGTACTTACTGCCCAGTCTCTCAGGAGGAAGCTTCTCAAAAGCTCACCCAAAAGTGCTCTCCATGAAAAGTTATACACAATCCACTTTGGGGGCTGTTTTCCACCTCAAAAGTGGTCACCAGCTCGAATGTCCATGATTCTTTCTAAGCTGCTCTTTTGTAACTCTTGCCCTTCCCTTCCCACACAGACTCTGCTACTAGCTATAAGTGCATCCAGCCAAGGACCATCCCAAATAAAGCCTGATCTGACATCTTGAAAAACTGAACCTAATTTAAACGCTGTGGCAGCAGCCTCCTGCATGAAAGCTCCCCCACAATTTATGTTTCTCCGGAAATCTGGCCTTCATGGTAATCAGACAGAGCTTGTTTTCGGCAGAAGAGCATGTCTCTACACCCCCTCCACCCACCTTCCACCTCCACCCAGGGACCATATTTCTTCCCTCAGCCAGGAAATCAGATTCAAGATCCTTGGCTTGGCCTCCAGACACAAAAGGCAGATGGATGAAGGGGGCGGGAGGAACACTTAGGTCTCCTCTGACCTCTCAGGATCCTCAGACTCCTGAATCATTGTTGGGGGCACAGAAGATCTGCCACAGGGAGTTATGAAAGCAACACGGATAATGAGCCCAATGAGCCCAGTCTTCTACCGTGATAAAAAGGAATATGGAGTATCTGGAGAAGAAGAGGAGGAGGAAGAGAAGGAAGAAAATGAGGAAGATGAAGAGAGAAAAACAGGAAGAGGAATGAAGAAAGAGATTGACAGCAAAGAGGAGACCCCTCCACCAGGGCATGACGTTCCCTAACTTGGAGTTTTCCAGTTCCTGGGGGCACTGAGAGGTTCAGTGACTTGACTTGACCAAGGTCACAATGACAATGTTTGCATCAGAGGTGGGGCATGAACCCAGGTCTTTACGACTATGGCAAGCATTCCCACTCCCTCCCTCTGTCTCTCTGTCTCTCTCTCTCTCTCTGTCTGTCTCTGTCTCTCTGTCTCTATCTCTCTGTCGCTCTCTCTCTCTCTGTCTCTCTCTGTGTGTCTCTCTATCTCTGTTTCTGTGTCTCTCTGTCTCTGTTTCTCTCTCTGTCTCCCTGTCTCTGTCTCTCTGTGTCTCTGTCTCTCTCTCTGTCTTTCTCTTTCTGTCTCTGTCTCTGTCTCTCTGTTTCTCTCTCTGTCTCCCTGTCTCTATCTCTCTCTCTGTGTCTCTGTCTCTCTCTGTCTTTCTCTTTCTGTCTCTGTCTCTCTGTCTCTATCTCTCTGTCGCTGTCTCTCTGTCTCTCTCTGTTTCTCTCTCTGTTTCTCTCTGTGTGTCTCTCTGTCTCTCTCCATTTCTGTGTCTCTCTGTCTCTCTGTTTCTCTCTCTGTCTCCCTGTCTCTGTCTCTCTGTGTCTCTGTCTCTCTCTCTGTCTTTTTCTTTCTGTCTCTGTCTCTCTGTTTCTCTCTCTGTCTCCCTGTTTCTCTCTCTGTCTCCCTGTCTCTGTCTCTCTCTCTGTGTCTCTGTCTCTGTCTCTCTCTCTGTCTTTCTCTTTCTGTCTCTGTCTCTCTCTCTGTCTCTCTCCTACTTAATAATAACAGCCACAACAACAACAGATGACCCATAGGGAGAGCATCCAGGCCTGCAAAGTCCTTCTTATATATCATCTCCCATGATCCTCTCAACCATGCTGGAAAGTAAAGTCAGTAAAATGGAAATGATGCTTTTCCTTTGGCAAATGATGAGGGAGTTAGAACAACCTGGCCAGGCCAGGGCTCCACAACAAGAAGGGAGTGCCTGAGGTGGGATTCAAACTCAGGCCTTCCTGAAGCCAAGCCTGCTGCCCTACCTACTGCACTGTGGGACCTTGTATAAGGAACTCATTCTGTCGGAGACAGTTTCCTCATCTATGAAATAAAGGGGGTGGACTGATTGGCTTCCAATGTTTCTTCCAGCCTTTGCCTATGATCCCGTGATCTATTTAAGGGATTTCTAATTTTGCCAATGTTCTCAGTCTATGGATACCAAACAAAGGCTGACCTTGACCTTCTCTGAGAACCAATCAGCACTGAGACCCCCAGACCAGACTTCCCTTTCAGACTCTCTCACACCCACACACCATGGTGGGCTTCTTCCAGCCCTGAAAACTGAACGGTCTCATGCCAGCCATGACTGCTAAAGAACAAGGGGGAAGGACCATCAGAGAACATCCAGAGCTTGGCTATTTGGACGTGACCTCTCCAAGTTATTAAAACAATGAATTCTAAA
Organism: Pseudocheirus occidentalis; assembly: GCA_028646575.1. Classification (NCBI taxonomy): domain Eukaryota; kingdom Metazoa; phylum Chordata; class Mammalia; order Diprotodontia; family Pseudocheiridae; genus Pseudocheirus; species Pseudocheirus occidentalis. The sequence goes on along the minus strand of CM053599.1, from coordinate 13,003,174 downwards.
ATCCACAAGTGATGCGGTTGGGAGCAGAGCCCTGGTTTCAGAGAACAGACTAAGTTGAATAAACATATTTCTGGGCCTCACAGTAGAAATCTAAATCCTGGAGAGGCCCCTTGGCTCCCTCCAGCGTGAACACAGCTTTGAGATGATGTCTTCGAGAAGAGTGGTGGCCACAGAGGTACTTCAAAATGGCCCCTGACCGGGGACCAATGGCAGCCGAGCATTTCTTAAATAAGTTACATCCTGACCTAGCTGCTCATCAGAACTACTATCCACCTCCTGACATATGCCAAGAGGGGAAGGGGCTTTTTGACTCACCGAGATCTCTTCTGGGTTCCCATTGGCTATTTCCACCACCCTGAGAGTAGCGTCCACTTCCACTTTGGCTCGGGTCACAAATTGGATGACTGATGAACTATCCTGTAAGGGAAAAAAAAAGGCCACAGAGACAGTTAAGACATCTTTTCCCCAAATAATAGCTATGCATATTATCACAGAACAGAAAGGGCCTTCAGAGACCACCTACTGCCTCCTGTCCAGGAATGAGAGCTCACAGGACAAACAGGAACTGTGAGGTGAAAACAACATGTCTGCAATACCCATTATCTTGTCAGTCAACAAGCATTTATTGAACTCCCGCTCAGGTCCAGGCATTGTGCTAAATCCTTGAGAGACACAGAAAGGCGAGAATAAAAAAACAAAAGCCCAAGGCCTGGCCTCAGTGAGCTCACAGTCCAATGACTTATGGGGGAATGACTCTGTACAAACAAGATACACACAGGAGACACTGGAGATCATCAGCAGAGCAAAGCTCTAAGTGGACACTGGGAGACACGGCGAAAAGCACTGTGTAAAGGTGTGATTTTTAGCTGAGACGTGAAGGAAGCTGGGAGAAGGAGAGGAGAGGGAGGGGATTCCAAGCAGGAGGGGCAGGCAGTGGAAAGGCCCAGGGTTTGGAGACAAGTACATTGTGTAAGGAACATCGGGAGGCTGGCCCTGCAGGAGCGTATAATGTGTGGGAGGGATAAGGTGCAAGAAGATGGGAAAGGAAGGAAGGGGCCAGGTTATGAAGGGATCTGAATGACAGGGGAACTTGGTATTTGCTCCTGGAGGTGACAGGGAGCCCCCTGGAGTTTATTGAAGAGTGGGGTCACATGGCCAGTCCTGTGCCCTAGAAAGGCCGATTTGACACCTGAGTGGAGGATGCACTGAGGTGGGAGAGGCTTGAGGCAGGCACACCCACCAGTCTGGGCATGAAGGGATGAGGGCCTGCCCCGGGGCAGGGGCAGAAAAGGAAGAGGGGCAAATACAAGAGATGCTGTAAATGGAAGAACAGAGAAATGAGCACTATAATTATGACACCCAACATAGCCCCAGAGAAGAGATGAGAAGGAACTTCCCTGCCTTCTTTGTGGACTATGGTGTGGGACCAGGACGGGGAATATCACACACACTGTGCCACACCCGGTATGTTGGTGGCTTCTCCTAAACTGCTTCTCTTTCTTTCCTTTCTAGTCTTGGTTACACAATAATTCACATCACAGACAAATGGGGGATGGATATATTCACAAAGGAAGGCGACTTAAAGAACATTCCTCTAGCGCTTCCTACTCAGCTCCAGGCAGATCCACTCTCTTCCTCTAGCTTTGAGAATTTTCAATAATCAGGAATGCACCGGCTCCAGAGGCAGCCCTCCCACTGGGGTGAAGGTCTAAGTGTTGGAGCTTTCTTGCACATGGGAAGCTTCCTTTCTTTTCTCCTACCCCAGTGCCTCCCTCTGGGGCCTAGAAGAACACAGCTTATCTCGCTACCAAATGGCAGTTCTTCACATACTTGAAGATGGACCTTGGGTCCATCATGAGTCTTCTCTTCACCAAGCTCTTCCCTTCATGGAATGGCTCTCTGTATTTCTCAGCCTCTTCCAGACATTCTCAAGCTTCCTGAAATCCTCCTTAGGGTATCACAGGCCCAGAGCTGTAAGCAGCACTACCGCATCAGAGTTCACCAGAACTGGAACTTTCCTCCCCTCCCTTGTTCTGAATATAGTATTGCTATTGATGCAGAATCTGACTAGATGAGCTCTTGGCTGACTCATACTGAATTTACAAACCACTAAACTTAACAACAAAACAAAACTAAGATCTTGGCAACTGGACCCATCACTTCCTGGAGAACAGAGGGAGAAGAAATGGAGGCTTTGTCAGATTTTCTATTTTGGGGACCAAAGATCACCATAGATGGAGACTACAGTCATGAAATGAAGATGCTTGCTCCTTGGAAGGAAAGCCAGGGTAAATTTGGACAGCAGACTGAAAAGCAGAGAGGTCACCTTGCTGACAAAGGTCCTCATAGTCAAAGCTATGGGTTTTCCAGTAGCAAAGTATGGCTGTGAGAGTTTGGACTATAAGGAAGGCTGGGTGCTGTAGATCTGATGCTTTAATTGTGATCCTAGAGATGACTTCTGGGAGTCCCTTCTGTCCCTTGATGACTTCTGTCCCTTGGACAGCAAGGATATCCAATTAGTCAATACTTAAAGAAATTAATTCAGGCTATTTGCTGGAAGGTCAAATACTGAAGATGGGACTCACCGGAAAAGACCCTGATTTTGGGAAAGACTGAATGCAAAAAGAAAAACTAAGGAAAAAGAACAGCAGAGCTTGAGATACATAGATAGTGTCATGGGAACAATAGCACAAACTTGGACAGACTTTGGGAGAGAATGGAAGGAGAAGAGCCTGGCATGCTGTGGTCAGACACAATTAACCAACAACAAAAATGCCTAGGTGGTAAGGAGAAGCCACGTAGGAGATGAGAGGCTAACTTCTTGCTGATTTTTTTAAGGATAATCTTGCTGATATTTTATTTCATTCAGGATTTTATAAGTGAACATAAAATACTGAATAAAATCAAATACCAGATATGTTGGCCCAAAGACCAGTACTCCTGGTTGTTTTTTCCCCATAAGACATACCCCATATTTTCCTTCTCCTCAAGCTCAAGTTTTAAACTTAAAAAAAAAACCTCTCCCAACTAATAGTGGATGGGGAGCACATAGAATTTCATCAGTCAGAGTCCCAAATCACCTTACATGCCGACTCCCCAGCTATCTGGATACCGGTAGATACATAACTGAAGAGGTTGACGATCCCAGAGTGGAGGCAGACAGCTGGACAGGGAAGATGCTGCATTGGCACAGCTGCCTGAAATTTCTAATTATTCCCCTGAGCAATCATTCCTTTGATGCCCAGGGTGGAGACGGTTTGTGACAACGTGCAAAATGGAGTGTGAGCCATGAGTTAACCTGATTTTATGCAAGACAACAGAGTGTGTGAGTTACTGTGTGTGGAAGGAGAGTCAGGGTACAGTTGGTGTGGAAGTCAGAAATTTGGCAATCCCTGAAACAAGGGTCCTGGCACCTGGATTTGTGAGAAGGCACAGAAAGAGAGAGGGAGTGCCTTGTTCAGGGCACTCAAGTGGACCGTCTTGGTTGGGTTTAGAATATATCAAAAGGAGTAATGTGAAATAAATGAAAATGAGTGAGGCAGAAAGTAACTTAGACCATTATCCTAGTGGTGATAGGGAGCCACTGGAATTTCCTGAGCAGGAGAATAATGTTGATTGATGAAGAAATGTTTGTTGAGTACCTACTGTCAGTCACAGTGTTAGGTCCAAGAAATACAAATTCTAAAGGGAGACAGTTCATGCCCAAATGGAGCCTAAATTCTACAGGCTAGACCAGTGCTTTAGCAGAGTAATTTTGGAAGCTGTGAGGAGAAAAGATTGGAGAATGGAGAGTCTGGAAGTTGGGAGTCCAATCAGGAATAAGGCAGATGAGAAGTGAGGAGGACCTGCTCTTGTGAGTAAAGAAGAAATGAGTAGAAGAGATAGAGACAGAATTCACAAGATTCACATACACACACACACACACACACACACACAACTTCTTCCCCAAAAGAACTAGAAGTTGCTCATAAATCCATACCTGAGGTCTGTCCATAGGATCCCAGACCTACCCATCTTCCAGATGAGGAAGTAGAGGCCCAGAGAAGTTAAGGTATTACAGGGTACTAGACTGGCACAGTGGGAAGTCAAACCCAGATCCTCCTTCTAACCCTTTGTATTGCCAAGGAGGAGGATACTGACTTATCTGATGGGTCAGAGGCATAACCTCACCCAGAAACGTTCCCTGGTTTCTGGGCTCCCTCAGGGGCTAAGAGCTAGAGTCCTGCCGGAAACCTGGCTCATATGTGAAGCCTCCAGCTGCCCAAGGCCACACTTCCCGAGCACAGAACTCAGACATTGTCTCCCCTACGACCCCTGTGACACTTAGTCAGTCACCACAGGATCCCTGAGCCAAGCACCAGGCATAGCACTTGGGATAGAAAGCCAGAAGCAAAACTGGGCAAAACGCCATGGAGGTGTTTACATTCTATGGGAATGATGAAGGAGAAACACGCACATCACCAAACACACACACACACACACACACACACACACATGTATGCTCTAATACAGAAGTGCCCATCTATACCCAAACACAGCTGTAGGCACACGTGTCTGTGTGTATGCACGTGTATATGTGCACACACATACATGTATACATACTACATGCAGACCTATCTGGGCATGTACCGACAGGTAGCCTGACAAAGTGAATTGAGTTGCCTAAGTCCCGGCTTCTCTTTTTCTTTTCCCCTTTTTCAATCTGAGGGGAAATTGGGCAGGAGGGAGAGACAAATGCTTCTTAATTAGAAAAACTTTTAAAACTAAAAACCGATCGATCTGTATTCAGGTCCTACATTAGACAGACTTGCTGTGTGACCCTCAGTAAGTTACTTAACCTCACAGAACTCTAATTCAGGCAGCTGACTACGAGACATGGAGAAGGTGCTGACCTCCACTCCTGTATCAGTGAGATAACAGGTCCCATCCCTATCCCCACGGGTACAGGGATAGACATAGCACACACTTACTAGCTGGGTGACAGAGCATTGCACTTGGAGACAGGCAGACCTGGATCAGATCCCCTCAGACACTCGCTACCTGGGTGTCCCTGGGCCAACACTGAGCTGCTCTATGCAGTGGATTCCTCATCTGTAAAATAACTGCACTAGACTTCTAAGTATCCCTTCCATCTCTAAATCTACAAAAACAAATACAAGGTAATAATGGGGACTGGATGGAAAAGGCAGTGCTTGAGCTGAATCCTGGAACTGAAATCTCTTCCTCAGAGGACTCAGTCCAAACCAAGTCCCTTTTGATCCAGACATCAGCCCTCTACCCCTGCCCCCCCTTCTCCAGCTCCTGGCTTTATCTCTATTCTACATGCAGCCACTCAGGGCCCCACAGGGTCCCCCACATCTCACACCTGAAAGGACAATCTGGATTCTCTGTCTCGTCAACTACAGCAAGAGAAAATGCAGAAAAGTCAGAGCATCCAGGACAGTGCCAAGGCACATCATGGCGCCAGTGATAGCCTCAGCCAGACGCCCCATGTGGAACTCTCACTCACTAAGGCTAAGGCACAAGACCAGAAAGTCTTCATTATTTACCTCAACAGCAAAAGAAAATGAAACAGAAATGAGCCGACACCAAAGATAACTTAGCAGACTGAAGTCCTGTCTTTGAACCTTCTGCCTCTAGCCAAAGTGATTGCAGGCATGGGCCCAAAGAAAACCTGGGCCCCACTGGCTATTGGGAAAACTGGGTGGCCTGAGGGTGTGTGTGTGTGTGTGTGTGTGTGTGTGTGTGTGTGAGAGAGAGAGAGAGAGAGAGAGAGAGAGAGAATGAACCCAGGGAATTATACATTGGCAGCTTTGCTGCCCATGTGACCTTTGGCATATCACTTAATCTTTCTAAGTCTCAATTCACTCATCTGTGAAAAGAGACAATTGGATTATGTGATCCTTTCCAGCTTTAAACAGTACAAGGAGCATACTAGGCCTACCTGCTGCTCCAAAGTCCCGACTGTTACTCTACCCTCCCACATGAGTCCCCTCCTTGTTCCCATCTCTGCCCGTATCCAGGGTTGCCCAATGTGCCTCCACCCAATGAGATAGACTGTCCTTGGTAAATGCCCTGTCCTCAAGTGAATCTGCTCCAGGTGCCATAATTCCTATCTATGACTCTGGGAGGCCCTGCTACAACCCAAGTTTGTCCTTGTAAAATCAAATAGTAACATACTCTGAAGATCCTTGGGCTGTCCAGAAGGTATCTGGAGGCAGATGCCTTGGGTTCAAACCTTGGCTTTGCCCCTTTAATCACCCAACCCCTCAGGGCCTCCTTTTCCTTGCCTGTCCAATAAGGGTGTTGGCCTAGGTGGCTTCTGAGGTTCCTTGCAGCTTTCAGTCTACGAATCTCTCCCCTAATCACCATCCCTGGGCTGTTTTTAAATGGAGACGGAAGAGTGACACCCCAGTGAGTCTCACTTTACCTAAGGCTAGATTCTCCTCTCTGTGATTAAACAGTGAAATGCCCTGGCTCCCAGCCCAAGATGCACCAGATAATTCAAGGTCTCCAGGGTTGAGTGCGGTCCAGTTCAGAGTTGACTTATTTCTCCCAGCAGCAGGAGGCAGGCAGGAGAGGACACAGATAAAGCAGTCAAGTGGGGGTCAGGCATCCCCAAGACTGGTGTCTGAAGCACCATCTCCATTTCTAACTTGAACTATCTCTTCCACTGTCTACCCCTCACTCTAATCATTCTCTATCCACCCTAATTTTTCTATGCCCAAAGTACCAAATGTTTTCAATGCACAGGCATTAAATTTGCCATCATAATATTTACCCAACCCAGTTTCTTCCTGCATCAAAATGGAGGCAGAGAATTATACAGAAAATGTTCCTGCAGCTGGTCACGTAAATGTAACCACTGGTACATTAACCACTTTATGAAAAAATAAAACCTGTTTGCGTTTTCACAGAAACTGAAGGATTAAACATAGGCAAAGAGGAAGAAAATAATCTCTCTTTTGCAGCTAATATGATGGTTTACTTAGACAGCTCTAGAGAGTCAAGTAAAAGACCAACTGAAACATTTGACTCCCACAGCCAAGTTGTAGGCTATAAAGCAAACCCACATAAATCAGCTGCATTTCTGTGCATTACCAATAAAATCTAGCCCAATGTAATAGAAGACGTTCTATTTAAAATAACTATGGACAGAATAAAATACTCAGCCAACGGAGTAAAAATGACAATACCACCTAAATTAATTTACTTATTAGTGCCATACTAATGAAACTACCAAAGGATTACTTAAGAGAACTAGAAAAAGAAAATTGTAACAAAATTCATCTTTAAGAACAAAAGGTAAAGGATGTCAAGGAAAATAGTGAAAAAACCAGGAACGAGAGCACCAGACCCAAAACTATACTAAAAACTATAATCAATAAGTTAAAAGAAATAAAGAGGTTGATTAGTAAAACAGGTTAGTTACTGCAAGTAAATGGGCACAGTAGCCTAGTGTTTAATAAATTCAGAGACCTTAGCTATGGGGCAGGAGCTCACCATTCAACAGAAACTTCTGGGAAAACTGAAAAGCATTTTGGCAGAAACTAGATATGGACCAACATTCACATAATATACCAAGACAAATTCCAAATAGGTCCATGATTTAGACATAAAGAGGATCAACACATAAAAATTAGAGGAGCACAGAAGGTCTAAGGATAAAGGAAGAGTTTAGGGTCCAAAAAAAGGTAGAAAAGTTTATAGGAGATAAAATGAACAATTTTGATCATATAAAATTTCAGCATTTTTGCAGAAACAAAACAAATGCAACTAAAATTAGAAGAGAAGAAAGAAATTAGGAAAAAAAACTTTTATGGCATTTCTCTGAAAAAAAAATATCATTTCTAAGACATTGATTTTTCTTGGCCTTGCCAAGACCAAGGCTATTCAGAAGAGTGATCGTCAAGTCTAGACCAGTACTGTTTAATTTTTCTTTGTTTTCCTAGCACTTAGGACAGTGTCTGTCCTTCAATGCATGCTTGTCATTGGACGGACTGATCTGGAACCCAAGCCTAACAGGAAAGCAGGTCAGTGAACTCTGAGGATTCGGGGCTGGATTCCTCACCTTCTTCAATATCTCTGTGTTTAGGAGCATGTAGAGGTCAATGCTGCGGCTCTCCTCTTTGGCCAGAGCGCTCAGGTTGCACTGGATGCTTAGGCACGGGGTACCAGCTCTGTTACAGTCCTAGGAGGAAGAGAAAAAGCTGTCACCCAAGAGCAGGAAGAGAGGGGGACATCTGCCTTAATTGTCATGGGCTCAAGTGGAGCCAGGGATGGGGGGATCATGGGCTTAGAGGCAGGAAGAATTGGATTCACTTGTTAGTGATGTGACCCAGGACAAATCACTTAAACTTTTTCAGCCTCAGTTTTCTCCCCTGAAAGATAAGATTAACAACACTTGTACTAACTTGAAAGCAATGGTTTTATCTCCCTAAACACTACAGAAATGTGAACTTTCATCATCACTCATCCACTCTGAGTATCTCATCAAGGCAGGGGAATAGATGGTTTCCCCAAATCTCCATCAGGGGAGCACATACGAAGGCAGGTCTTATTTGGCTAGAAAGGCTTGGGGGTTGGATCTGATCTTACACTATCTTGTTGAATTCAAATGAGGTTCTTGGATATGGGTTCCATTATCAAAGTCTTGGTTATTAATACTTTTGAATCAGAATCCCAAAAAAATCATAATAGGCTGGAATAATGGACTGAATGTGATGAGATGGAGAAATGTCAAGTCCCGTGTTTGGGTTCAGAAAAATCAAATGTGCAAGTAGAGCCCGGGGAGATTGAACAAAATAGCACACAAAAAATATAAACCAAAACACCCGGGGCTCGTTTCTTGTTTGGGTTTGGGCCTCTTGTTTTGTTTTTTCAATCCATCCTATGATTTCATCAATGTTTGGAACTCCTGGGTCAAGCAACTCCTTCTAACAAGGCAGATCAGCACTTGTGTTATAATGTAAAGCCTTGGACAATTGTTCAGGGTCACAGTGAGTCTGTGTCAGAGGCAAACCTTGGACTCAGGCCTTCCTGACCCCAAGGTTATTGCCTTGAGGCATCCACCATCCACGGTATCCACACACCTACTGACTACAACCGTACTAGGAATCAACCGTGTGATGTGGCAGCTAAGAGAGAGCTAAAAGCATTTCGAGATGGATTTTGACAACTGCAGGGTTGGGGGGTGGGGGGAGACTCGCTGCCATCTGCCCCGCACATACTGTATATGAACTGCAGGGTTCAGCTTGGGAGCAGCACCTTTTGACTGACGTACCCACACAACCCGTGACTTCACCTCACCTTTTGGATTGATTCAGAGGCTACCTCAAACTCAGGAAAATACAACTCAAGAAACACTCATGTCAGTCAAACTCTTACTGTATAGATGAAGACACTGTGGCCAAAGAGGTTACGTGAGTCTCCCAAAGTCACAGTTAGGGGTAAGGGCCAGACTCTTGGCCGTGTTCTCTTCACTGCAACTCATTGTCAGGGAAGAGCTTAGGCAAGTGGCAGGAACAGGCTCACTGGCTTTTCAAATCTCAACATTTCATACATTTATGTATGATTTCTTTTGAGTGTTACTTTTGTAATCTGAGTCTGTCTACCTTTTATCATCATAACTCCTTGCCAGACAGTTGAAATCCATAAAGCCCATTTTCCAGCCTACAAAAGTGACAGGGTTAAGAAGTTACACGGTTTTTGCCCAAGGAAACAAAATGAATATCTGGCCAAAACTTTGGATTCCAAGGCATAACTTCTGTAGAGAAACAATATGAATTCTGGGAATGAGAAGAAAGACATGATTTAAGTGGGATTCATGACAGGGGCCAAGAACACATTTTCAACCAGCCTCTCTTCTGATGCCCTACCCAGGTAATTCTCAATTAGACCGGCATGATCCAGTATCAAACAGTTTTAAGATGTTGGAGAGTAATGTGAAACTATGGACTGATCATTTGTACTATATAAACAAAGGCCTTTTTGCCTAATGGGACTGGGAATGGAGACATTTTAACTTCTGTTATAGAATGGAGAAAAGTAGGGAATATACACAGCGTTGGAGTTTGAGTTGCACTGGGAACCAAGTAAGTATGCCAGGGGAAATTTGGCCGACGTAAAAATTTTTTAAAAGATCAATTAAAAAAAAAGGAAAGTTTACTTTTTAAAGAAGGAGTGAGCAATTTTCCATAGGAAGAAGAAATATCAGGGAAAAAAGGGGAAAGTGGCTTTTAGGATCCTTTTCTAGTCAGTCACCAATATTTCTGCCTAATTTTGATTAATATTGGAACTAAGTTGTAAAAAACATTCCTTGTTTCTGTCTGGTGTGTTAAAAGGATTATTGGCTCCCTGGAGTCCTGAGATTTCCTGAATCTAAATAGAGTGCTTAGATTTAAGGTTCATACTGACAAAGACAATTTATCCATAATCCTTAAATCCTTATAATTCAATCACTTGCAAAGGTTGATTTGGGAATAACACCCAGGCACACACATTCCTACATTCTCATCCAGAAAATGGGTCTTTTCTCTTTGAAATTCTTTCCCCAAGAGGGTCATGAAAAGAATTCCCACTCACACAAGTAAGCCCCACAGCCTTACCAGTACTTTTCGTCCAGACTTCGTGAAAAATGCAAATATTGTGTGAAAAATGTTTTCTTGTTCTTGAGGGATAATGCATGGGGTTGGATTCTTCTGAAAAGTGCAATTCCCTTTCTCCTGACCAACCTGAGAAAGAGAAGGTTAAAAACAACTCATGAAGACCTTAGGAGAAGATGGGGTTACAAACATTCACCATTCCTTGGTAGCCGAGGAACCAACCAGCCAAACTTAGGGGGACCCTATGGTTGAGAGCCATAGAGAGAACATCAGAGACAGTCAGCAGGGGCCATGTGCTGGGCTAACCACCTATCTACAATGCTTTGGACTCCAGGAAAGTCCATGTGCTTGTAACCTATCCTAAGCCAGTACACAATTATTCTTGGCAAAAATGGATGGCATGGTTGATTGGAATTCACAGATAAACCACATGATCCACCCCCTTCTTGAAATCTTTCACTGGAAGTTTCTAAAAGCTGGTCTGGCCTGAATTTCAACTCTTTTTCTTTTGTTTTATCCTTCTTCCAGTGGAAATGGAAATGGCCAAATCATAGTGGAGAAGGTGGCACCGAACCAGAAAGACTGAAAAAAATGAGTCCCTAAATAATCAGGAGGGAAAAGCAATCAGCAATAACATCAGAAAAACTGGAAGTGGCATTCATTCACCTTTAAAATTTGCAGAGCATAGTACGGTAACAGGGATAAGCCAGAGTCCTGTGGACACTCCAGTTTCCATCTCCAATTGTTTCTCTGTTTGAACCAAGCTCTTATGTCTTTTACAAATCATTATTGCCTATCATTAAAGCATGCCTTTGAATTCCCATCCATATACTTAAATTCTGTATTTGTAGCACAGACAAGTGGCCCTGATCCTTTAGTAGAAAAGGGACCCTTCTAACTTTGGTCTAGCTTTAGTTACCAATGCTGATCTTTCAGAACATAGCTACGAATAGGACCCTCACTATGAATGTGTGCAATTAATGCCTTTTCAGCTTCTACCACAAGCATACTTATCTAGTTCAACCTCATCCCCTTTCCTCAGCTCCCTCTAATGCCCCCTAAGCCTCACTCATCATCAGTCTCTTCCCATCCTTCAGTCTCCACACAACCACCACAGTAACCCTCCTAAAGCCTGGCTGCTATGTAGCTTCCCTGCTACATAGCAATCTTCAATGGCTCCCTCTTGCTTAAAATAAAATACCAACTTCTCAGCTTGGCATTTAAAAACCCTCTCTGACCATGCTTCACAATGCTCTTACATAAATCTTCTGCATGCCTTTGCCAAGGCTGCCTCCATGTTGACAATACACCCCTCCTCAGGTCTGCTTCTTGGAATCTCTAGGTTCACCTCGGGTTCCAGCCCCTTGAGGGAAAGCCCTGCCTGAGCCTCCACACAATCTTCCGTCTCTTTAGTATTTACCCTGAATGTACATAGCTGTTTGCATGTTGTCTTCCCCCCTGGAATGGAAGCCCTAGGAGGGTAGGAACTTTATTGCTTTTTCTCTGTAATCCTAGTACCTTGCACTGTGCCTGGCATCTAACAAAGGTTTGCTGATTGTAATAACCAGGCTCTTGCTCCCCCATCATGCGATTACATTTACACTTCTGATAGCTTGTGTATCCTTCCTCGGTAGAATGTAAGCTCTGGGAGGACAGAGCCTGACTCTCACTTGTCTTTGTATGCCTAGTGCCCAGCACAGAGCCTGTGCTTGTCCATGCTTGTCGACTGCCCTGGATCAGAGGAGGGAGGCTACCTTACTCTGTAATGTTCCCTCTCAGTCTCCAGGCAGGGAGGGAAGGAACCTTTCCATCTCTGCTAATAGCTTTCATATGGTGCACTAAAGGAGAAGTTTTAGCTACAAGTCAGCCAGCACAAAGGCCAGCCAGCTGTGAACTCAGGGTGAAGGATCAGGAATTCGGAGGTAAGCTAGGCAAGGCAATAGCATGGCCTCTGAAGGCATCTGCTATCAGGGGATGTATAGTCAGTCTTGGTAGCTGACCCTATCCCAGATCTCTGGCCTGTCTCCTAGAACCGGATCAGATCCAAAGAATGATAGGATGTGACAAAAAAAACCCCATCCCCAATGGAATCTAGAGAAGGGATGTGGAAAGCGAGTCTGTGGTGAACAAGGAAAGCCTTGTGTAATTAGACCAGGGCCTGTGGTTACACAGAAATCACTTCAGGAGGGGAAGGGCAGCATTTCACCTCCTAAGCACAGGGTGGTCCATTTTTCTCCAGCAAATGTCTCACAGAAGCAAAGAGCTGGAGCCATCCTCTGAGGCCATCTTGATCAAGCCCAGTCTCTAAGGTTCTTTCTCATGCTGAGATTCTTGTAATCAGCTGTCTCATTTAGGATAGAAGCTCAGAGGGCATCCTGTCCAACCCACTCATACCTGCCTGGGAAGCAGCCCTGGCCTAATGACTTCCAGGGAAGGGCAATGAATGGAGGCAGTGCCTCCCCCATTTGGGAAGCGTGTGGGAGTGTGCTGTCAGGAAGAACAGCGCCAGCTTTAGGGAGGGCCTCTGAGATTCCCTGATCAAGAAATCAGTGGGGCCACAGAGTCACGTATGGTTCAATCCTGTATCACAAGTCTTTAGTCAGAGCAGACCTCCAAAGTCACTGCCCGTCCCACTGTTTCTTCAGGACATGATGGGGAGAAATTGATTCTCAGAAAGTGGAAAATGGCAGTGCCTTCTTTGGGGTATTTCTAACTGGCTCTGTCCTAATGACAAAAGCCAATCTTGGCCAAGAAAGGCCATGGGTGAGGAAGATGGCGGCCACTCTATAGGCAATCAGAGTAGTCCACTGGGGAGAAGAAAAAGATAGAACAGCAGCAATAAATGACTATAATGGTGTATCATAACTGTCGTCTATGGAGCACTTTGAGGCTTATGAAGCATTTCCCACGTATCATCTCATTCGAGTCTCATACTTATACACACTATTACATCATCCCCACCTTACGGATGAAGAGCTTGTGGTTGAGAGGAACTAAATGGCTAAGCCAGTGTCTGAGGCAAGATTTGACCTCAGATCCTCCTAACTGAGAGCCTATCTCTCCACCCTCTATGACACCTACTTGGCTCATTACAGATGATCAATCCTTTATTAGTCCTTGGGCTATATTTTAGTTGGTGCATTGCCAAGGTCATCTGTTGTACTAACAAGTGGTCACCTTTTGGAGAAATTTTACCTTTTCCAGAAGGTAAACAAAGAAAGTCATCTCCTCCATGAAGCCTTCTCAGATGCCTCAGGAGGAAGGATTTCTCCCTTCTCAGGCTAGATTGGGAAGTGAACTCAGAGAGCTGACCTCATCACAAACTCACAGGCCCATCTGAAGTTGAAAAGGACCTTGGTGATTTGCTCCCCACCAGGAATACCTCTGGATAATACTGTCTCTAGTATGTGCCTTGAGGCCCAGTATCCTGATTGGTAAGAATTGTTCAGAACTAGTCCAATCCAGACCTATCTCTACTCTCCAGATGCCTCCATGATGCCTTCTGCATATCCTCCTCCACAACCCCTAGCAAGGAGTAACACCCTTTTCCAGGTAATCAATCAACACCACCAGTTCCTAGAAAGGTCATGTCAATCAATTCTCATCTGACTCCACTCATCACTTCCAAAAAGTATTCCTAGCTACCACTCCTTTACATGCTACTGTCCCTTTGTAGAGTTGAAGCTTCTTGAGGTCAGGAGCTGTCTTTCTTTTTTTTTTTTAATTTTTATTCCTTGTGCTTGGCCCAGGGCCTGACACATAACGTTCACTTGATAAATGTTTTTTCATGCATTTATTCTTTGTCCAACTTCTTTAGAATTTTAGAGTTCTTTGAGTTCTTAAAACTGCTCTTGCAAAATCTAATGTGGGTGTCAGAATATGTTCAGCTTTTCTCTCAAACTTTCCATTGTTTGTACTTCAGCAACCATTTCTTTCTCATTGGCCAGAATCACATCAGTTTTCCCCACTGTTTCTTTAACCTTTTAAAGAATAAAAAATATCATTAAATTAAACAGAATTTATTGGAGCTGCTCTACATTTGGTAGAGACCCGAGAGCACTGGCAAACGTCTAGATGTACCACGGCCTCCATCACTCCTACCTCATGCCTCCATGCCAGATTTGTGATCATTTTCCCAAACTCATGATCTATTTCCTCCTTCTGGCTATGTGGGCTGTAGCATACTCTCATGAGAATGTTTCTTATAATCTTTCCTCCACTCTTCTTTACTCACATCTTCTTTGCCATGTTACCCCCTCCTCTCCTTGGGCTCCTGCATTTAGTCACATGAGTATACCTTTTTATAAACAATACTACTCCACCACCACTTTACCCTACTCTTTCTGAATAATGCACATTCTTCCAATAGACCCCACGATCTTCTGACTTTGAGTCCAGTTCTCTTTCCGCACCACCATGCTGCCTTCAAGATAAGCTTTCAGGTTTTAAAACTTAGTATTCAGAACGTAACTTCATTTGAGAATTGGATTCCCTGAACCATGTAACACAGCTAGTTAATTATCAACTACCCTTAACAAACATTTGTTGTTGCTGCTGTTGTTCAGAAGCAAGGGGAGCAATGTTTTATGTGGCTTTGGCTTTTTCAAAGGCTGCAAAGAATCATAGAACTAGTATCATCAAACAGCTGTATTTCTCAGGAAAGTTGCCCAAGAATTTTATGGACTCTGCCCCCTCCAGTTCGGTTTTAATTAGCTTCTGTTAGCTTTCCTTATTTACTGAGCCCAAATGTTTCCCATGACACACTCTGTTCATCTTCCTTGAACTTTAATGTCTGGAAAAAGTCCATCCCTATTAGAATTTGAGAAAAGTCATAGAACCAGGCTCTAACAGATCTTTACACAAATAATGACAGCTTAATCAAGGATCCCATCCACGTAGGTGAATCCTTAGCTATCAAAATTAAAATGATGGACAATTCCAAATCAAGAAATGGAGACAATTCAGGAAAACACATGGACCAATGTCACAGGAAGGGGAGCAGAAGACAGGAAAGGAATTCCTTAACAAGTTAGATCTAGTAGGCCTGATATTGCATTATCTAGATAATGCTTATTTTGGATATGTTAAACTCCTATAGAATATAAGCTCCTTGAGGACAAGAACTGATTTACTTTCATTTATTTTATTCTGAACTTAAGGAATAGTTTGCATTTTCACAGCAAAGAAGAATAGAAAAGGATGATTGTACATGAAACTGCAAGTGTCATATATAACTTGCTATTGATTTTAAATATATAAAATTATCATGTGACTTTCTTTTTTCCCACTTTTCTTTCCTCTCCCCCACCTCCCCTAGAGGTAGCTACCATCAGACATAAATATGTGTGTGTACATATACGTGTGTGTGTGTGTGTGTGTAAACTATTCTCTACATATTTCTATTTATCAGTTATTTCTCTAGACGGAGTTGCCATCTTCCCTCATATGTCCTTTGTAGTTTATTTGGGTATGTACAGCTGTCAAAATGACTTAGTCCTCGAAGTTATCTTTAAAACAAGACTGTTCTCAGTGTTTGGAACATACTAGGCACTTTCAAAATGCATGTACAAGACCTTGGGAAAGGTAGGAAGTTTAAAGAGGACGCTATCTCTGACTTCTTGAAGCTTACAGCTGAGGAAGGAGATAGCACACACCCTCCCACACGTACACACCCATCCCTACAATTCAAACTAACAAGGGGAATGTGTGTAAGAGAGGCACAAACAAATTGCTTTGGGAGTACCAAGGATGGACTGATCACAGCTGGCTCAGGACGCCCCTAGAGGCCCTTCAGTTTTACAAGTCCCAAATGTCCCAAGTCCATAAGATCATGACCCTAAAACCATTCTTCGCTGACATTTTCTCATTCTATCCTCCATCTCCACCCACCCTGCCACATGTCAACAAGTGCAGAATGCTAGGAGAGAGCCAGTCTCAGGTAGAAATCTGTCACCACTCCTGAGCATCAGGATCCACCAGATCCCAGCATGATGTCAGCAGAGGTAAGGCTTCATCACATCAGCTCCTTACAGCCTGACTTCTGTCTCTACTTCTCAACCAGTCACATCTTATTGACTCCATCCAGTGGCCAGTTTTGCAGTCTTCATCTTGCTTGAACTGTCTGAATCACATGACGTGGTTGACCAGCCTCCTCCTTCTTGATACTCTTCCTTTGCTCACCCTCTCTCTCAGGTTTTCTCTTACCTATCTGACTGTTCTCTCTTGGTCCATCTCATCTTCCTCAATATGGACTATCCCTCATGGGTCAGTCATCAGTTGCCTTCTCTTCCATCCGTCTACTCTCCCTGGGCAATCCCATCCATTGTGGCAGCTGCAATTATTGCCTTTACATGGGTCACCGCCAAATTTTAAAGTCAGGCTGAAGATTAGAAGGGAAGCAGGAAGCTGGGAAACAATTTTTATAGCCAGTATATCTGATAAAGGTCTCAAATATGTAGAGAACTGAGTCAAATTTATAAGAATACAAGTCATTCTCCAATTGATAAGGATATGAATAGGCAGTTTTCAGATGAAGAAATTAAAACCATTTATAGTCATATGAAAAAAATGCTCTAAATCAGTATTGAATAGAGAGAGGTAAATTTAAATTTAAACAACTCTGAGGTACCACATCACACCTATCAAATTAACTAACATGACAAAACTGGAGAATGATAAATGTTGGAGAAGATACGAGAAAACTGGAACATTAATGCATCGTTGGTGGAGTTGTGAACTGATTCAACCATTCTGGAGAATAATTCAGAACTATGTCCAAAAGGCAATCAAATTGTGCATACTATTTGACCCAGCAATAGCACAGCTAGATCTGTATCCCAAAACGATCATAAAAATGGGAAAAGGACACACATGTACAAAAACATTTATAGCAGTTCTTTTTTGCAATGGCCAAGAATTATAAATTGAGAGGATGCCTATCAGCTGTGGAATGACTGAACAATTTGTGGCATATGAATGTAAAGAAATTCTATTGTTCCATGAGAAATGATAAGCATGTGGACTTCAAAAAAGCCTGGAAAGACTTACATGACAAAGAGAGAAAGAAATTCAGGTTGGCTCCTTATGGGAGCATCAGTTTTCAATGATCCCAAACTGCTCCTTCTGACAAGAAGCCATTTTTTAACATCATTATTTATTCTGCTGGTGATAACAACTGTAAATTATAATCAACCATAATCTTGAAAGACTCCAAATTCCAAGTAACTTGAAGGTTTGCTAATAGAAAGATACCTGGGACTTTGTTAGTGTAGAAAACCCTCATGTGTGATCTCCTTCCATCAAGGCCAAAAGTAGCCGAGATATCACTTAGCCCAGTCTTTGAGAGTAGTTTAATCCATCTTTGAGGAGGATTAAGCAGCTTGCCCAGAATCACACTACTAGTGTCAAAGGAAGGATTTGAACCCAGGTATCATTGGGTTCAAGCCTAATTCTATTGACTCTGATTCCACTGATGTAGGGAGCTCCCAGTGAAGATCTCTCTCCCAATTCAAGTCACATCCTTCTCTGAAATTTATAATCTTTAAGTATTGCTTGGGGACACCACAGTGCCAGGGTCTGTCAGAGTCAGAACTTGAACCCAATCCCTCTTAACTCCAAGGTCAGCTCTCTATCCACTGTGCCCTGGCACCTCCCTTTGCCTCCCTTTAAATAACAATGCCTGCTATTCCTACTGATTTAAGGTTTACAAAGCACTTTACAAGCATCTCATTTGACTTTCATTCCAACTATACGAGGCAGAAACTGAGGGTCAGAGATAAACGATAACTTGCCCGTGACCACACAGTCAGTGAGGGTCTGAAACAGGATTTGAACCCAGCTCTCTCCTGTAAACTAAGTTTACATCCCTACCCACCACACCACATTACCTCCCTGTAAAGAAACAGGGTGCCTGTGAATTCTGGAGGGTCGAGAACAGTATGATCAATAAAAACAGACACGATGTGCATCTGTTTCCGTTCCCACAGTTCCGAGCACAGCAGGACAAGCTGGGTAGGCCGGAGCTGGGGAAAGGGCTGTGACGCTGGGATATCAGAGCAGGAGAAGGTAGATAACACGGAAAGCCAAGGTGACAGAGACAACAGTAGAGCTTCAGGGATCGATTGAGCCAGACAAACACCAAATCTGCCGGCACACCTGACCACCACCAGCAGCACCATCACTCCGAAAAAGAAAAAGGAAGGACCATAGAGGCCTTTTCACCTTTTATTTTCCTGCTTTAAAACAGGTTTTGAAATTGGGGAAAAAACCAACAGCCACAACCTGGAAATATGTCCATTCATCCCTTACAAGGCATCCAAGGTCCCAACTGACAATGGATGTGGAGTAAAGTGAAGGGGGGGCATTCCAAATGAAAGTTATAATTTACACACCTCTATGGGTCATAGAAGACCCCACTTCTACTTTAAAATTGGGTCTTTTCACATTCACTCTGCTGCCTGGCAAAATGTGCCTCTAGAAACCACAGCTAAGGGGTGTTCCCCCCTTCTCCTTCCTATTAGTTGCTCTGCTTCCTGGATGTATTGGGGGCTTGGGGAGGGGGAGGGTAGGACAGGATGCTGGAAAAGTAACTGAGCTATCCCATAAAATGTGGCTGGTTTAGACTCCATCGACCAGACACCACTTGGATGTGGTCCATTCTATGAACATCCTACACAGCCTTTATGAGTGTGAAAATTGATTCAGATGGGTTGATGTTTCCGGAAAGCAGTGACATATATATTCAGGCTACTTAAAGCATACTCAAGGAATTCCAGATGAGGCCAGATTTTGTTTAGAGGAGAAATAAATGCCATAAAAATATAATCTGAAGACTTCCTGTCCATGCCAAAAATGTTTAACATCCGCAGATAACAAACCACTTTGGAGCCCAGCACTTTGTTGATTTTGGCGATCGGTTAATTAGGCATCCATGCATCAACAGAGAGGAATAAAAACACCAAGCCTTTTACACAGCTTGTGGAAAACTCGGTTGCTATGATTAGAGCAATCCTCCCAGAAGAATATAAAAAGGGATGAGGAGTGGATTGGAATTTCCAAGTACAGGTTCCAGCTCAGACGTTCTCCATTCAGCTGCTCATTTCCTATACCTAGGTCTTTACTCCTGCTTGTACCAGGCTTCTTTCATTTGCCAGGACACTCAGATTCGGTGGAAGCCAAGCCCTCTGCAGCCAGAGAGCCTAGCTGCATGGACCATGGGAATTTCAGTACAAGCAGATAATGGGAGTTCCATGCAGCAGAGAATTTCAGCTTCCATTTTTCTATAGGAGGACTTAGCAATCAGAGAGAAGGAAGGAGAAGAATAGACTAATATTCAATGGGACACTAACACTGGTGGACACCAGCAAGACGGCTCAGGCTCTGTGACATCTCACAGTCTCTGCCTGACTGGACTCTTAAGAAGGGGTGGAGCTGGAAGTGCCTGGAACTGAGATGTGCAGAAGGAGAGTGCAGACTGAATCCCCTTCCCCTCTGCTGCCTACAGCCAAAGGCATTTCCTACAGTAAATCTCAACTGATCTGAGCTGGTCTTAATTGCTGACAAGCTCTGGGAGCTGATACAGAAGGATGGGCTGTCACAGCTCCTCTGTGATTTGTGCATGTACAGGTGTAGGGAAGGACACTGAGACTCAGGGAGATCTGACTTCAGATCTCATCTCTGATACCCCCAGAAAGGTTACGGGAGGGGGGGCAGGAGCAGAGGGAGACAGAGGAAGAGATCACAGTTCCTCCATACCTCAGTTTCCTCACTGTAAAAAGAGAGGACTCAAGTTCTCCTTCACTCCCTTCTAGCTGTCAGTGTATGACCCTTTGTTCTTAACTGAGAATGGGGGGAGGAAGAGGGTACTAGTAAATGACTTTTGATCTTGACCCAGAGAGCCATTGAGGCAGCGAAGATTTCAAGGGCAATAGAATCAGAACTCTCCCTATGCCCCCGATGGGGACTTGGGCTATAGGAAAGATTCTTGTTGGGTTTGATTTGTCTTAAGAATTGTTCTCAATTCAGGACCATCTCCCTAAACTGAGTCCTGGCTAAGAGACTTGGGAAGTGTGAGGGGAGTCTCTCAGAGGCCATTTACCCCAGGGTCCTCAAAGGCTTCTGCCAAGGCTGCTGTGCTTTTGTTCATCCCCACTTAAGGCTCCTGCTTCCCACATGGCATCTTTGACAGGCCCCATACAGTAAAAGCTGCCTTGAAGGGGCACAAAGATGCCAAAAAGGAATAAACTGGATGGTATGCTTACTGTTTCTGGGCACCAACAAATCCAAGGCCCCCTCTGCCCATCTACATACGGACAGCCAACATGGCGGAATGGACAGAGTTGGGCTTGGAGGTATGGGTTCAACTCTAGTAGCTAATACCTAAGAGCTATGAGGTCTGGGAAGGCCACTCTACTCCACTTCTCTGACGAGACATCTAAATGAGACACCGAATAATTAGTGGAGACATCAAAGGGCCCCCTTCCCACTGCTACAGCAAAAATGACTGCAAGGAGGAGAAAGAGCGTCCGAAATCGCCCTATGTATGAAAGTAAGACCAAAATGTCCCCAAAGGCCAACTAACACTGACGGGCTTCTAAGGTGAATGTCCCTTTGTATAACATGCAAGGTCAGGACTGCTGCAGACTGGAGAGGGCCCTGGACTTGGAGTTAGAGAGTACTAGGTTCAAATTGTGCATTAAGAACTCTGTGACCCTGGACAAGTCATTTCTCTGCTCCCTGACTCAGTTTCCTCCTTCATAAAAAGAGGAGTTGAACTCAATGGTCTTTAAGGTTCCATCCAGCTCTGAATCTATTACCCTAGTAAGCTGGATATCCTAATAAGCTGGATTCAATGGAGAGAAACTTCAGAGCTTAAAATCCAGAGAAGAGTCATTCTACACAGACTTAAAGTCTACTAGAGCTCCCTGGGATCTTCACAGACAAGGATGATTCACGGCTGACTTTGTCTCCTCCCACCCATCTCATATATAAGGGTGGAGCCGGTGGAGTAAATCAATCAAATCTGCTGTCCTTTCTGATAGCCAGGGATAAGATTCCCTGGTATCTTCATGAAGGGAGAGCAGTCTCCAACCATTAACCAAACACTTTGAAGAAAGTGCCAGCTGTCCCTGGGTGACTTTGGAGGAAGTGTGCTTTGAGTGTGTGAGGACAGTCAGGCCCTGCCCTCTCTGAAAGAGAAGACCAAAGCAGAATCCAGACTATTCAAGTGTCCCTGGAGATTCTGGAGCTTCTGGGGGGCAGCTGAGGAGAGGGCTTTGTCACTGGGGAGAGAGAAGAGAGGAGCATTTCAGCTCCCCCAAAGGAGAGTCTCACAAATTTCCCATCTAGACATCTAATGTCATTAGGGGAAGTAATTCCCTGAAAGGAAATTTGCTCCACAACATAGACCAGCAGCTGCTCTGTGATTTCAAGTCTCTGAGACTTCCCTGGGCCAAACAGAGGCCAGAAGACTTAGCCGTGGCATATGATGGAGGGGAGAGTGTCTGAGTCTGCCTGGTCCTGCTTTGAAGACTGACCCTTTCTCTACCCACCACGCCACACTGCCTGGGGTCCCAATGATTAGTAAATAAAAATGGGGGGAAGTGTGTGTCCTGTATTCTGGAATACTTCCAAAATCTTAATTGGATCAATAAACCCTCCAGTGGGGACGTCACTGCTGAAGCTCATGGAAAATGATTTGTAACACACCTGAGTCACCCAGAAATGTGTCCTAGAAGAACATTTTCAGACTTCCAAGAAGAGGAGAGTGGGGGCTGTTTATGCCAATGGGCACCTAAAACAGAGAACTCAGTCTGGCTCTTAGAGACGCGTACTCCCTGAGGTTTGACAAGACCTATGCGCTGATGTGTTCAATAGATACCCCATCCACCGTGGACTTCCTGCCCCAAAGCACCCCCGCCTTGTCACCAGAGAACAATGACCACATCCTGGGTCCAAGGACACATTCAGGACCACCTTTCAGAGCTGCTGCCCAGTGCAGAAAATGGGTGGTCTTCTCTTTCACTTCCATAAACAGAGCGACGGCGTGCGGCCTTGTGGTTCAGACTACATACGGAGGGGCTTTCCTGAGCTAGCTCAGCCACGTTTTCAGCCTTGAATTATGTTTTCTCTTTCTGTGACATTGCTGGGCATCCCACTCACAAACTCGCCACGTGGACGTGAGTCCAGCCTCCAGCCTTCTCCACTAGGCCGAGATGTTAATCACACGTCTTTTCATTCTGTTCTCTACATTCATGCAGATCCGATTCAACTTAATTCAAGCTAAGGAATGCTTATTAAATGCCTACAAAGCCAATAAGGACACCTGAGCAGTCAAAGAGGCGGCGTCAAAGCCAGAAGACCTGCTTCTAGAACCTGCAGTTCTGGTCCTGCCTCTGACCTCTCTGGCTGGGTCGCTGACCACTGCACCACACTTATCTCTCTATGCTTTATTGATCTGCCTGGTAAATGCTTGCTGAACTGAATGGAATCAAACTGAGCTGCATTCATTCATCCATTCATCAAGATGAAGTGAATTGAATTACAAGTGATTAGCTCGCTATTTGTAGCCTAGAGCCTTGGGGAGAAGGAGGGATGGAAACATGCTGGAAACATGAAAGAAGGTATTGAACGCAGGCCAAGTGTAAGGATACTCAGCACTGGGGTGCAGGAGCCCTGAAACTCACCATCACCTCCTGGATGAGAAACATCTCGACGTCTCCTGCAGAAAGCCGGCTGGGGATCCAGAGGCTGACCGACGAGCCAGGGAGCGTGCTCGGTCCGGTGTTATAGACCTGTGAACATTCCACACACACACACTCACGTTATCCAATAAAAGTGCCACTCACAAACACACTGCTATGTTTCTCTGGTCCAGTTGATGATTTATCAGTTTCAGGAGCTACTTGACAGTAAACACCTCTGAATTCCTAATACGGATCAGCAACCTCCCTTTGGTGTACCATCTTAAAGAGCTTCCTAGGCACTTACAGGGGAAGTAAGTGAGTGGCCCAGGGTCACACAGTCACTATGGGTCATCAGCAGGACTTGAGCCAAGGTCCTTGCGACTCCAAGACTGGCCCCCTATCTACTGCCCCACAATTTAAGCCACACACTTCTTCTCTGTATTAAGTACAATAAAAATAAGCTTCCTGTTGGAACAGACTTGCCACATTCTCTTTGACCGCTGTAAAGTCACTCAGAGAAAGTCATGCCATAAGAGGGCAGAACATAGATGTAAAGAGAAGTTCAATATAACAAAAAACCCAATACTACAAAATAATACATCTCCCCATTTTTAAGGGCTCTCTCTCTCTTCTTTTCCTGCTAAACATAATAAACTTGCTTGACATACCAGGAAGTCTAAATTTTGGGATCAGAAAGAACATTTGAGGCCATCTGGTTCAATCCATTTATTTTACATGTGAGGACACTGAGGCAGGCTCAGTGGGTCTCCTGGAACTCGTCTCTCAGGTTCTCAGGCTTGCATTTTTCTGCTCTATCAGGCTATTTTTTAACATATTAATGAAACCAATGGTTTGTTAATGCTTTTGTCATTTAATTCACAGTTGTTCACAGATAAAGCCTCCTCTCCCATCCACCCAATGAGCCTTGTAACACCATCACCTAAAAAAGTCCAAGCAAGCCAGCCGACAGTCTCATGACCAGAGAGCATGTATGAGGTCATGCTGCCATATTCCTCGCCTATCCTTGGAAGGAAGGGAAGAGCGTTTCCTCATCTCTTCTCTGCATCCAAGATGATATCACAAGCTACCCTAATTTATTCGACTTGGAATATGAAAGGAATCACACATTAACATCTTGGCCCCTGGAATCCTCTCCCACTTCTCCTTAACTACCTTGCCAATATGTCCCCAGATACCTGATCATTGTCAATGAAGGTGAAGAAAGACAGTAGGCAGATAGGTAAGATAGTTAGGGCAGCCATCAGAGTAAGGCTGGGCTTGGACAACAAAGAGAAGACAGATCCAGAGAAGGCTCGACAGCACAAACTTCAGAACACAGGCCAAAAAGCAAAGAAAGGTAAGGAATACTGGCTTTGGCAAGGGGTAGGAAAGGAGGGAGGGATGGCCAGCAGGCAGCTCATTTGAAAAAGCTTTGTGGGTTTTAAAAGACTGCAAATTCAATCGAGGTTAACATTGTGATCTTGAAGCCAAGAATGATAATGCAATTGTTCAACTTTGTTAAGAGAGGCCAAGCTTCCAGGAATGGGGAGGTGAGAGCCTCGCTGGACTCCCCCAGCATTGGACCACCCCGGAGCCCTGAGGTCAGTGCTGGATGGCACTGGGGTCTTAAAACAGCACCAATAGGATGGAGGGTGTCACAGAGGGCAGCTGGGATGATGGAAATCTGTGTCAGAGGAGGCTGTCAGACACGAGAAAAGACAACTCCACGGGGACATGAGAAGAGTCTGTTAACATCAGTGGAGCTGACACATGGAAGAGGGACCCGTCTGCTTGGAGGAGGAAAAAGAACAATCAGAAACTGAAGGACTGGAGGCTGCAAGCTGGAGAGGACCTTCAGAGGCCATCTTCCCTAAGTCTGCCTCCTATTTTTCTTCATCAGGTGAGAAGACTGAAATGGGGAGACCTTAAGGGTTCCCCAAGGGTCACTGGCTAGAAAGCAGGTGAGGCATGATTTGAATTCAGTGCTTCCTGATGATAAGCCCAGCATTCAACTTACTACTCTGACTAGTAGGAGCAGCAGAGCCAAGATTAGGTTTGATGAAAGGGCATGTTCCCCCAAAGAGGAGCAGGCTAGCCATGGTGCCAGTGAGCTCCCCTCATTCGGATCACGGACCTAGGGCTAATAGGGACTTGATAGGGCACCAAGTTTTATGGATGTTTATATTTATTTTACATGCATAGATGATTTGACAAGCAAGGAAACTGAGGCACGGAGGGAAAAGACTGAATGGATGCCCCCTTATCTGTTATACACTGTGAAGGGAAATCCTTCCACGTATACATTGGAAGAGGGCATCTGGGTGGCTCAGTGCACAGAGTGCTGGGCCTGGAGTCAGGGGGACCTGAGTTCAAATCTGGCCTCAGACTCTCACTAGCTGTGTGACCCTGGGCAAGTCAATTTACCATGTTTGCCTCAGTTTCCTCATCTGTAAAATGAGCTGGAGAAGGAAATGGTAAACACTCCAGTATCTGCCAAGAAAACCCTACATGGAGTCACAGAGAGTTGGACAGGACTGAACAACAACAAAAACAGTGGAAAGAGCCCTTGAGTCAAAGGACATGGGTTCAGATTCTACCTCTGACCTTGGACAAAGCTCTTAACGCAGTGGTTCTCAACCTTTCTAATGCCACGACCCTTTAATACTCATATGTGGGTGTATCTGCATGTGGGCAGACCCACCTGGAGACAGATAGAGGAGGTTCCTAAGACCACTGGAAATATTTGTTTTCCGATGGTCTTAGGCAATCCAATTAGACCCCCAAAGGGGTCCCAACCCCACAGGTTGAGAACCACTACCTTAACCTAAGTCCTCTGTAAAGTGAGGGACTGGACGGGGGAAGGATGAGACTCTTCCAGGTCAGAA
>CM053599.1:12958961-12976902 GCA_028646575.1 Pseudocheirus occidentalis | reverse complement strand
TATAACACACATATGTATGAGTATGTACACATATGTGCCCATACATGTTACACACACATAGACATGTGTGTGCACGTGTGTGCTGTGTATGTGACATATGTACATGTGTGTGTATTTATTTATACATGCACACATACATGCATACGTGCATACATACACACACACCAGCCCATTCCCATTTCTACCAGAGAAAGGTCGATCACAACACTGGAAAGAAGCAGTCTCTTCTTAGAGGGTAATTCTCACACACACGCACATGCACAAACACGCACACGCACACTTATATTTTTGTGTATTTATACTTTGTATTTATTCCCATGGTAAAGCCTTTTGCATCACTACTATGGAAAGCCTCCTGCGTTACAGATATGATGACCGCCATCCCTAGACCAAACCTCATCCTTTTATTATTAATACCATCATCAGAGGTAAACCATTAGTCGGAGCTTCAGCACATCTGGTCTTTATCTGTTTCCCAACCAATAATAAAAGGCAAAGGAGAAAACTGTATATCTTCACAACTAATATTCTGTCTTTCAAGCCCGGGACCAGCGTCCTGGGCTGCTATCACGGGCCTGGTTTGTGACCCTCCAGCTCTGACTCTGACTGTGAGTCAAGGGCAGGGCGTGACAGTCTCCCTGAGATGGAGCTGCGTGCTACACATTGCCAAGAGGTGGCACAGGCCTGGAGAACGTAGGCTGGAGGAGCCCTAATGCTCATCAGAGCCAACAAATGCTTGTCTCACACCCTCTGCCCGTCCCCCTGCTTCCCAGGCCCTGCCACAGCTCTTTCTGTGTCTTACTTGTCCATTCCCCAGCTCTCACCTGGAGACCAAAGGAAAGAGGAATGATGGGTGTGGGATTGGCTTGAGCAGCGCAGAGACATGTTCTAGCTGGGACTGTGCAATGGCCCATCCGGAAACTGGTCCGTACATGAAAAGAAGGCCAAAGAAGGCCAGGCCACCACAAAGGGAGTCAAGAATGGAGGGGGGGGGGGTGTCACAGGATAACAGAGTTGGACTCATCCGGCTCAACCTCCTCATTTCACAGAGGACAAAAGCGAGGCCCAGAGGAGTTAGGGACTTGGCCATCATCACAAAGGTAACAGAGGAGAGCCAGGACTGGAACTCAGGTCCTCTGACAATAAACCCAGCATTCCTATACCTGTGTCTACAATATTATAAATGAAATAGTGCCGCTGTTTCATGGGAAACCATGTGACAGAGAGGGCAGAAGGCTAGACCTGGAGTCTGAAAGACCTGAATTTGGATCCTACATTAGCAGGGTAACCCTGGACAGATCACTACTCAGTCTCCTCATCTGCAAAGTGGGAATCACAACAGCACCTGATACACAGGAGGGTCATAAAGACCAGATGAGCTGATGTGCATGCGTAAAGTACTTTGTGATCCTTGACTCAAGACAGAAAGGTGAGCAATTTGTAATGGATAAGAATAGGGAGTGGATCTGCGATCCCATCAGCATGGAGAATTCTCAAGTGAGGAATCTCCATTTACAGGTACAGGTTAGCACCCTCGGGTACTTTAGAAAGCAGGGTGTCAGGGTGGCTAGGGGGCACAGTGAACAGAGCACCGGCCCTGGAGGCAGGAGGACCTGAGTTCAAATCCAACCTCAGACACTTAGCACTTAACTAGCTGTGTGACCTTGGGCAAGTCACTTACCCCTACTTGTCTTGCCTTCCCCCCTCCAAAAAGAAAAAAAAAAAGCACGGTGTCTAATACACAGTAAATACTTAATAAATGCCGGACTGTTTACAAAGCACTGAGGGGTTAGTGACTTGTCTAGGGTCACACATCCCCCTGGAAACCTGAAACAACACCTTTAACAGCAAAAATAACAATATTATCAACAGGACCAGACCAGCAGCAGCAGAGGAAGAATCCCACCGGCCAACAGCGGCGTGACACCGTGGGGGCGCAGCCAGCTCTGTGGGCAGGATGACGCCTCTCACTGCGCCCCCATCCACAGAGGGTGGCCAGCCTGTCCTGGCAGGGGCCGTGTCCATGCCACCCACCTGGCATTTTGCAATATTACTGACTACAGCAACAAAGTTAAAGTCCTATTCGTTTTGCCGAGCAGACGACGGCAGAGTGTTTCTGGGAACTCCGAGGCTCTTACCTGCAGGGTGATGTTGAGAGGCTGATACTGGCACTCCCAGTCCTCCAGGCGAATGAAGTTGGATGCCTCAATGGACTCGCCGTACATGAAGGAGGTGGGAGACACGATTCTGCGGGAGCAATGAGACGAGCCCATCATCTCAGCTTCGAGTTAGGGGTTCGGGTCACCAGCATTCATAGAACACCAGGTGGGGTAGACTTTGGAGCCCCAGAACCTGGGTTCAAGTCCCAGTTCTCCTACCCCTCCCTACCTATGGCTGACCATCAGTAAGTCACATAAACTTAAGCCACAGGTGATAATAAGTTGCAGAGATGGGATTTGAACCCAGCTTCACAGGAAAACAGGATTAACAATTAGAGCCTGGGTCATCTAACCTGCAGTCCTCATTTGACAGATGAGATGCAGCCACCCACCCAGTGTTATACAGATGGTTAGCACCTGAGCCAGTATCTGACCCTAACTCCTGCTCCAAATCTCTGCTGCCGGGATCCAGAGAGGTCACACATATCAAAGACTGTTCAGCTGACAAAGCTCTCCTTCACAACAATTCCATAAAGGAGGTGATAGTATTATCCCCAGTGGGCTCAAGAGAGGTGGCCTGCAAATCTGGGGAGCAAGAGAGCGGAGATGTGAGCACAGGCTTCTGATGCTAAGCCCACCCACACAACCAGGCTGCTGAGCCAACACGAAATAAACTTCTGATGGATGAAAGTCTACGATTTTTGTTTTTTGGTTTTGGTTATCATTTGAAAATGAGTTCATGAGCCAAGGCATGCCACAGCAAGATTTGAAGAAAAAAAGGGGAGGGGGATGCTGATTTGTGATGATATTCTAAACCACACTGAACAAATGACAAAACCAACAAAATCCACTTCTTCTCCTTTCATATGGAATTGTCACAATTTCAGGAGTGCTGAAGATTATAGGCTTAGATGGTAACAGCAACCAAAATAAGCAGTTGGGGGAGGTTTGGGGGCTTGTGGGCGAAGCGCTGAGGTTAGGTAGCTAGGTAGGTGGTCAGGGATCCAGTAACATCTCCCCCTCAGCCGTTTGGTCATGGCAATTTCCATATCTCCTCTCTCAACAAAGCAAATGAGGAAATTGAAGCCGAGATTCCTCCCAACGCCTCCATAACAGACCGTCAACAAATCACTGGGTGGCACCGGAGGAGTCATTCACTCCTAGGAATCCAACAGCAGAAAGAAAAAACCCACAGGAAGAAACTGGAATAGGAAAGTGGTCCATGTTCTCTGGAAGCCATTTCCCTCCTTGGGAATCAGAGGGAGGTCTTGGCATCAAGAAAGAGGCATCAGTGCCCCAGGAAACGGGAGATGGGGCTCATTTTTTAAGAAATTCAGATCCATGATTTTGTTAGGGTAGAAGCTCTCAGAAAGGAAAGTCCCTCTCCTGATCTAAATTAGCACCTAACCTGTGATGGAGAGCCTTGAGGATGGGGCACCAAGGGCTTTAGGGCAGTGCCCCAAGGCACCCAGTGGTAGATATCAGAGGGGATCTGGAACCCAGGACTGTCCCCCACTCCACTCTGTGATCTCAGGTCAGAGCTAGCCTGGCTTTACTGGTTAATACGAGGATATTTCAAGGATAAGTGACTTCATCCCTCTGGGTATAAGCCCTTGATGATGAGATTTGGGCTCTGACATTTTCTGTGAGGGGAAATTCACACACTCACTCTCTCTCTCTCTCTCTCTTTCTCTCTCTCTCTCTCTCTCTCTCTCACACACACACACACACACACACACACACACACACCACATTGGCCATGTGGCTGGTGAGGCCACCAGAGGGTCAGACAGAGGTAGCCTATCACTGGTCCTTCCATAACTGAATCAGACCTCCCTTCAATGGCACCAACATAGACCTTTAAGGACTCAAACTCACTGCCATGTTGTTTTGAGGCATCAAAAAGCAACTTGGGAGTTTTACAAGGAAAAACAGAATCACCCAAATTCACATTTCTATGGGTCTTTGACCATTTTTCATATACCATCCCTAAGAAGGGAAAAGTGTTCCTATGATACCCATTTTACAGATGAGAAAACTAAAACAGAGGCAGAGTGACTTGTCCAGAGTCACATGGCTCATCAGGGCAGGAGCCAAGATTCAAACCCAGAACTTCGGACCCTCCACTCGCCACTGTGCTGACAACTGCCTGAACCACATTCAAATATCCACTTCTGCCTTAAATGAGAAGGGAAGGGAAGAGAGAATAAGCCTTTGCTAAAAAGGACAGATTCCTGGGGAGGGGAGGGAGAAAAGACAAAGTTGGAAACAAAGGTGGTGTAAAACCAAAAGGCATCCACTAATTTTTAAAAATAAAAATTGAATTATAAAGATTTGGCTTTTACAAGGCATCTGACGCGTTACCAGACCAGATCCAAAGTGTTTCTCATATCTTGGTGTCTCTCTGTCCTTGCTGGTAGGTGAGAATGCAGCTGGTGCCCGGGCTCCCTGGGTGGGCAGAGGAGCCCCATGGGGTCCTCCCTCTTCCTCTTCATCCCTTCTCCTTGCTCCTTCCTCCTCCCTGCTCTTCCTCCCTGCTCCTCCTCCCTCCTCTTCCTCCCTCTTCCTTCCTTCCTCTCTGCTCACTTTGGAACAGAGACGCCCGCTTGGACCGGCTTCAAGGTTGGCCTCATTGGGACTAGGAGAGGTCACTGAAGCCCAGCTTATTTACCCAGCAATACTTGTGTGTCTTCTAGCTTTATGTTCCTCTAAGAACCCGTCTTCTTAATTTATAGAAGACCCTCTGACGCACGAGCATGTCCGTGCTTGACTAAAAACCTCCAAAGAAGTCTGTTGTTCATGTGAGCGGACTCGGCCTGTTCTGTGTGCCAAGAGGGCACCAGCTTGGAACAGAGCTGAGGGATCCCCGAGCGAGGCTGCGAGCATTTCTTCATATTTCTGCCCAAAAGTCATCATCTTTTGAGGCAGCTGGTGGCACAGAGCCCTGGACCCGGAGTCAGGAAGCCCTGAGTTCAGATCCAACTCAAAACACTCACTGGCTGTGTGACCTTGGGCAAGTCACTTCACTGTTTCCCTCAGTCTCCTTATCTGTAAAATGGAGCTATAACAGTAGAGTTGTGAGAATCGGATGACATCATCACTGTACAGCACCAGGGGTGTTGTAAGCACCAGGCAAATGTTAACTATTACTACTGTTATTATTATTCAAAGTGGTCTATCCACAGCAGCTCCTTGTGAGCGCCATGAGCCAGCACACCGAATCGCTGCAAATTTTAAAATGCAAACTCGCCAGCAGCAGCAGCATGCATTACTGGGTTTGCCACGTGGTAATGTCCCAGAGGAGGAAAGTTCACTGCAGCCACTTAATTGGACAAATATTGCCTGAGGGTCTCCTGCACTAGGGGCTGAGAAGAAGGGAAAGAGAAGGAAGGCTCAGTTCTGGATCAAAGGTGCTTCTAGCCAAGTGGAGGTAACACAGGTCTATACACACCCTCCTCCGCTGGAGTGGGGGGCACCTCCTGCCCATGAGATGGAGGGGTCCTGCCCCTGGCTCTGTGGATGACCTCAGAGCTAGATGAAAGCCAGAACGACACACGTTTTATAATAAGCTGTCTCATCACACCAAACCCAGAAGGGGGACAGTGTGGCAGGATCCCTGTTTAACAGATGGACAAAATGAGGCCCGGAGAAGCTTTAATGACTTAACCATCCTCCTGTGGGTAGGAAGAGTTGAAAAATAGACTTAGACTTCTGTTCTTCTGCACTTCCCATCTAGCCGTGTTTCCACCACCTTTCACTGCCTCTTTTAAAACTCAGAGTCAGAAATCCAGGGAAAACAAATCCTTTCTCGAGTCTAGGAGGAGGAGGTCACCACGGTGCCTCTGCCCCTGAAGGCGGCTTAGGCTTTTCATCACCCGGTAAGCTCTCTCTCTGCGCAGAATTTCAACATTTCCATTTCCAGCCTGGGCTGGGACCCAGGACACTTGAAAGTCAAAGATTAGTCTCTGAACCTTTCAAGAATTCAGCCCAAGCTTTGGGGCCAGGGTTCAACCGGTCCTTATGTTATCCAAATGAATTGTGCAGATCCTTCAGGCTTCCATCAGCAAGAGGCAAGTGCCCTTTGTCTCGACTCCTAATGTGGAAGCAGGAGCTGGGATCCACAGTGCCTTCATCTCCAGCAGCCAATGGATACTTCCACTTCCACTATCTCACTGCTTTAATTTTCCGTGAAGTCCACAACATTCCACCCTCAACATCTGACTCACTGGTTTCAGAACAAGGAGTGAGCGGGATATCCAGGACTAACTAAAACACAAAGATATCAACTCGACCCCCTGCTCTGATGGGATGGGTCATCAGAAAAGCCGGCCCAACCCAGGAACCACGGTCTTAGAACATTCGGCCTCAGGCCTCTCAATGACAGCTTTCATTGCAGAACCCCACTGCTGGCTGGTCTTTGAACAGCTGGCCCTAAACTCTGGCCCCAGGGCTTTCAACCACAGGTTTAATTGCAGAACCACAGGACCGGCCACCCCCTGGGACTCTCCTAGACTTCTTGGGAAAATAAAAAAGATATTGTTGTTCAGAATGCTCATGGAATTACAGGATCTAAGTGTGCCAGGCAATGACTAATGTTCTAGGGCTTCTTATGGCAAAAGAAAGAGAAGGCATGAGGAAGACCCACAGGGCAGGGGGTTCCACCTTCCACACCAAGTGAGCACCCAGAAACAAAAGGAGACACACTGAAGAATGAAATGACCACTGGAGGACATCCATGCATTTTGACAATTCTGTGTTTGATTGGTTGGTCACTTACCCAGCAATGGATGTGTCTACTTCATGCATCAGAGGCACTGACAGAACGAGGGTGTTGTCGAGGAGTGAGTCGGAGCGTTCTACGTTGCCACTGGTTTGGAGAAAGGGGAAGTAAACATGATGTTGCATCAATCTACAGGCCTTGATTTAGCAGCTGAACCAAACAAAGATATCACTGTGAACAAAGCGATTCTTGGGGCTCAGGAGCAGAGCCTACATCAGGAATTGTCCCCTTTGGGAAAGGCACCATAAACCTAGCCCAGAAAATAAAGCATGAACTGTGCTCTCAGAATCAGAAATAGGAGAAACACACCCTAGCAAGCCAACTGGTATCTTCCCGTCTTAACAGTCAACAAGCACTTATTATATGACAGGCACTAAGCTAAACCTTGAGGATACAGAGAAAGACAACAGAGTCTGCCCTGAAGGAGTTCACATTGTAATGGGGGAGTGACAGTCATGCAAATATATATATATATATATGCAAAATATAGAGAATATACACAAAAGGTAATCTCAAAGGAAAAGTACTAGTTGGAGGCCAGGTTTGGGGGGTGGGCAGAGGGGGAGACCAGGAGAGGCCTCTTGATGAGGTAAAAAATTGATGTTTTTTTGCTGCTGAGGGACTCTAAAATTAGGACTCCAGTACAAAGTCCCAGCTGCCCCACCTTAGTTATGGTCTGATCAGCCACCATATTCTGGGTCCCCCATTAAAGCATCTCATGTAGACTGAGAGGCCAAGATAGGAAAGAGAGATAGATGACCAGGATGGGAGATACATGATGTTTTTTACAAATGTACATGCTCTTGTTTTCTGACCTGGACCATGTCTGCGGACACAGATAGGAGAAGATGCTCCTCAAAATAGTGCCCTAAGGGTGAGAAAGTAGAAGCAGTAGACCTTGAACCCCAGGAGGGCTTTCTCGACTCTATAAACACTGATGAAGCCCCTTCAATCAACAAAGGACCGTCCTAAGTGCTGAGCACACAGAGACAAGGACAAAAAAAGGAAGCCACAGGGAACTAAGATTCTCCCGACAAAGTGTTGACTGTTTCTGGCAAGCGGACACTATTTAAGGTAGCAGGGATGGTCAGTGGCCGGACAGATCCACAGGGGGCTGGATGCTGTTCCAGGTGCCAGGGAAGGACACAGCAGCTCCTGGAAATTTCCTCTACTCACACTTTAGAGGTGGAAGATAAAATCCCAGGCATCGCCAAATCCCAGATGGAAAGGTCAAACAGAATCAATTGTTCTAGTGACCGTGTAATAATTAAGATAATATAGAGAAGGCTTGCATCAATTAAAGCTGGCCTTCCTTGACCTTTTTGTGGAGGTGGGAGACTAGGGGGTGGAATAGTGCATGCCCTGCCAGATTCAGGGGATCATTGGCTAGTTTTGTAGAATTGCTTCTTTTTCCTCTTCATTTTTTTTTACAGGAGATGACTTTCTGAGGAAGGGAGTTGGCTTCAGAAGTCTTAGTACATTTTTAAATTATTAAAACTTAATGCTGCACTAAGACTTTAGGGCCACACTCTATTAAGAAATGAAGGTGATGGAAAAATCAAAAGATTTTGATAAAAATTTAAAATAAAATAAATTTCAGACTCATGGAACCTCAGGTTTATAATTCAGTAATCACTGATTAAGTACCTCTTGTGGACCAGATAAGGTACTGGGGACCTAAAGAAAAAGTCAATTACTGCCTTCATGGAGTTTCCACTCTAATGGATGCCTCCCCTATCCCCTCTCTCTTTGAGTTCCTTTATGTTCCAGCACTGGAATGTGATCCCTAAAGCAAAATCCCAAAAGCAAACTCAACCCCAAGCCTTCCCTGAAGTAGAGGTGAGCCATGCCCCCAACAGCAACATTTCCCAGAACCATCAAGATCCTGGATCCAAATACCACCCCACACCCTTTTCCCTTTTCCCAAAAGTGAACAAAAATGGGATTTTGCTCATTACAGACCCCGGAACTGCCCCTAAAATAGAGGAAGATTCTGCAATCATCCTTTTAGCCCTCCCACACTCAGATACTATATGATTGGCAGAATCGTCTCCCAGTGGGACACAAAGCACCTTCTGCCTCTCACCAACTCCCTGTGGCTGCCGTGTCTGATTTACCCACAAAGCCTCATCTCTCTTCTGAACAGCTGCCCCAGCCTGAGCCAAGTTTAAAAGGAGAATTAGAGAAGCCAAACATCCAAAGGCCTGTCTTTATCACAGGGAACTCGTGAGATTGGTAGCTTCTCACACATACAAAGGTTTGGTTTTCTTGGGAAAGTCAGCAGGTTTAACTTTCCTTCCTTCCCTCAGCAGAAAGTACTTAATAAATGCTGGTTGGTGACTGACTGTTTCTCAGAGCCTGGGAACTAAGGCCACTCAGTCTCCAGTCCCATCCCCTCCACCGGAGGACTCAGCCTGCCCCCTCTGAACGGCACCTAACACTAACACTAACACTTCCAACATCCCTTAAGCATTTCCCTTCACAGATACTTCCAACAAAGCAAAAAGAAAGGAACAGGCATAAATTTGTTTTGTTCAGTAAAGAAACCAGTCATCCCTGTAAAGGCAAGATATCTTCTCCTACGGGTTAGCAAAGGCTAGGAATAAATATGGAGGCCCACTTGGTCCAGTTTTCATCATGCTGAAAAATTCCTCTACCTTTGTTCATAGGACTCTGTAGATGTGTGCCATCACTGTTCCCCAGATGCAGCTGTGGGACACCCCCTTTCATTCTCACTTTTAAAAAGCAACAACAGTGATGAAAACCATCTTTGGCCCAAATTTTCACACCTTACCTTTGAGCGGTCACGAGGAATTTCAGGGTTTCCTCCTCCCCAGACAGGTGGCTGGTGTCAAAGATCACACTGAACTCATACTAGAGAGAGAGAAAGAGATGTTTGGCATTGAAGGACATTCCCAGCCTGGAGGCCAGCCTCTACAGTCTCGTCCAGGGTTTCACCTCCCAGGGGCTCCCTGGCTTGACAAGCTTTCCCTTTTATGCACATATTGAGCAGGATGCGGCCATGTGCATCATGTCAGTAATAAAAGCCTGGGAGATGCTGCATTCTTTCCCCAAGGTTTCATTCCACAAATGACCGTTATATGGCTGCTTTCCCCTGCACATCACAATTTGGATGTACTTTTAAAAGCTACGAAGGACACGTGTGCTCACACGGAGGCTGGTGAGGGTCTGGTTTTTGTGTTATTGTCTATGTTATCACTAACAAAAACCAAATAAAATGAGCCTTTCTACATACAGGGAAGAAGAGATAGAAGAAGGTTGTACTTGGAAGTCCCTTAGAGAAAAGGCATCTGGAAACCTGGGTGTGAGCTCATAACGTGAAGGTACCCTCAAGGGAGTCTTTACTGCTTGCAGACTCAGTTTCCCCATTTGTGAAACTGGAATTAGAATTCTTGTCGGTACCTCCTAGGGTTATTCTGATGCTCCAATGAGGTGGGTGTGAAAACCCCTTGGAGAAGCCCAAAGTGTCTCTGACAGGCTGAGATGTGACAGAGTCCAAAGCTAGGATGAAAAGAGAGCCGCGCCAAAGCCTTGGCCCAATGGGCAGGAGTCAATGGAAAGGAGGCACAAGAAAGCTGGAGGCCAAGACCTTGCACTAGGTCAGGAAGGAGGGATAACTCAGAAGCCTGGAGGTGTCACAAGGAACATAGGATCAAGGACCAAGGGTAAGACTTGGGCCTGGGGGTGGAACAAACCAACCAATCCGCCAGCACTTGCTAAGTGCCTGCTGAATACATAAAGACAAGCGTGGAAGCAAGCCCTGCCTTCATAGAGCTTACAATCTATCCACAAGGACAACATGGACAAATGTACAAAAGAAACTCAAAATGCACAAATACGAGACATGGTGCAGGATAATAAATGCTGATTGATTGACTGATTGATTGATCGAGTCACAGGGCCGAAGGAGACCTGAGGGCTCAAAGCTCAAAGGCCGCCAGGGCAGGGCAGCTCCTTTGGTAGAAAGGAATCCGTATCAGATAAGATCCTAGCTCTGCTACTTGCTCCCTGCGTGGCCTCTATTATTATCCCCATTTGACAGATTAGGAAAATGAGATTCAAGGTGAATTGGCTGGCCCTGATCACACAGCCATGTGGAAGCAGAGCCCGATCTCAGATGCACAGAGCCAGAGTCAGAAGGCTTGTGGGAAGCCAGCTGGTCCAGCACCATACAGATAAGGAAAGCAAGACTTGGGAAGAGAAGGTGAATGGCCCACAGTCCTATAGGTCTGAAGGAACAGAGGTAGGATTTGAACCCAGCTCTTTTGACTCCAAATCCAGTTTTCCTTCCATTATATATTGGTAGAAAATTTTTCAATGGGAGGTAGTCAGACTTTCAAAGAGATTTCACCACTAGATGGCACACGCAAACTCATTGTGTGACATGTACAAGAGCCAGAACCAGGAGTGGTGATGGGATTTGCCTGGGATTCTGCCAGCTACACACGCACTTATGTACACACACACATACATACTCACACACACATTTACACATGCATGCAGATACACATGCACACACAGACACACACACATACACACTCACACACATTTACACATGCACGCACATACACATGCACACAGAGACACACACACATACACACTCACACACATTTACACGTGCACATGCACGCACATACACATGCACACACAGACACACACGTACACATGCACACACATTTACACATGCATGCACATACACATGCGCACACATACACACATACACACTCACATACATTTACACATGCACGCACATGCACATGCACACACAGACACACACATACACACTCACACACATTTACACATGCACATGCACGCACACACACACGTACACATGCACACATACACACATGCTACTCCTACTGTCTCCATCTTTCCCTTCTCCACTCCCTCTTCCCAGTCTATTATCATTGGCCTTGATCTCAAAACTTAGGTCTATTTTGGAGTAAGAGTGTGGGTGAAGGAACAAAGACATCCATTAGAGAAGGTGGGAAGGGGCTGCCTTAAATGACTGTTGGGCCAAAGGCAACAGGGGTAAATGCTCTCTCTGCAATGGGCCCTCTTGGTGAAACAAGATGGCGCATCTAGGTGGGGACTTGGGAACATCTTCCTTGCAAAGGAATGGCTTCTCCCCAGGGAGGACAAAGAGTCTTCCCATTTCAAATGGGCTCCATGGTCCAGGGACACACACCAAGGGTTATAATTCCCATTTAACAGATAAAAACAACCCAAAGGGCCAAAAGTAATTTTCTCCAAAACTCACAGAGCAAGTCATGGTGGATGCAAGGACAGGAGATCCTCCTCTCTTCCAACATGAGGAGCGAACTAGGCCTCATGCTTCTTTGTGATGCTTCTTACATACAGCAGGTTATCAGTAAATATTGTTAAATGAATGAATAGAGCTTGAACCTGGATCCCCTACTTTGGATGCATTTTTTATATTTTAATTAAAGTGATTAAAATCATTTTTGGTGGATAGGTTTGAATAACAGAAAATTCTCTGCAGTATCAACACAAAAGCAAGGTTAGGGATCACAATAGAGGGGCAGAGTAGAAAGAGTGTTGGCTTTGGAGCAATCCAATGAACTGAGTTCAAATCTTGCCTGTCCCTTACTATCTGTGTGACCTTAGGAAAGTCACTTCACTTCTCTAGCCTCATCTATGAAATGAGATTGAAATTAGATGGCCTCCAAGATCCTTCTGGTTCTAACTTGATGAGCCTATGACACCACTGAGTTCAGTCTTACAAGCATTTATTAAGCACCTACTATTTGCAAGGCTGACTCTATGCTAGGTCAACAAAATACCACAATACAGCCACCCCCAAGATTAAAGTCTTCTCAGTTGCTAATTCCCTTATATTTTTGTTGCTGTCATTCAGTTGTGTCTGACTCTTCATAACC
The DNA here is from genome assembly GCA_028646575.1 of Pseudocheirus occidentalis. NCBI lineage: Eukaryota > Metazoa > Chordata > Mammalia > Diprotodontia > Pseudocheiridae > Pseudocheirus > Pseudocheirus occidentalis. The sequence continues at coordinate 12,964,042 of CM053599.1, read as the reverse complement.
CCATTTGGGATTTTCTTGGAAAAGATACTGGGGCAGTTTGCTATTTCCTCCTCCAGTTCATTTTACAGATGAGGAAACTGAGACAGAGTTAAGTGACTTGCCCAAGAACACACAGTAAGTGTCCGAGGCAGGATTTGCACCCAGGAAGATGAGTCTTCCTGACTCCAGGTCTGGTGCTCTGTCCGCTGGGCCACCTTGCTGCCTGCTAACTCCCTGGGTCATGAGCTAAAGCTCACACAGCTAGGAGAAGGTAATATCCCATCACGGGCAAAGAGAAAGCAACAGCTGATCCTGAAGCCCATTTATTACAGGATCACAGGCCTAGAGCCAGAAGGGACCCAGCGGCCACCCAGGGCAAGCCCCCTTGTTTTGTGGATGAAGAAACAGGTCAGGGGACTGGCCCAAGGTCAGAGAGACGTGTGACAGGGACAGCCTCTGTCTCCGATGAGCTTCACTGCATCTCTGCCTACAACCATACTCTGGCGGCTTCTGGTCAGGGAAAAACAGTCTGCTCCTTACCTTGGTCTTTGACCTCATGAATGGAAATCCCACACTGCATTTGAGGTAGTCAGACTCCAGCAACTCACAGGAAATGCCCATCTCCTCCTGGAAGAGAAAAAACATAACCATCCAACGTGACTGGGAGAAGAGAGGGAGGCATCCCCATGGACCAGAGAAAGTACGAATGCCAAAGGCAACCTCTCCCCCTCGCCAAGGGAGAACCAAAGGGCCACACCTGGGAAGAAGGATCAATCAGCAGGCACACTAAAGCGCCTACTGTGTGAAGGATCCCTTAGGAAGCACCTACCGTGTGAGGGATCACTCAGCAAGCACATAAAAAAGCACCAACTGTGTGAAGGATCCTTTAGGAAGCACCTACTGTGTGATCACTTAAGAAGCGCCTATTGTGTGAAGGATGACTCAGCCAGCACATAGGAAGCACCTACTGTGTGAAGGATCTTTTAGGAAGTGCCTACTGTGTGATGGATCACTCAGCAAGAACATAGGAAGTGCCTACTATGTGATGGATCACTCAGCAAGCACATAGGAAGCACGTACTGCATGCCAGGACTTGTACAAGTCACAGAGGATCTGAATACAAAGAAGGGAACAGAAATTGAATACGGAGAAGTCCGCCGCCCCCCACAACTCTACAGTACAAGACGGGGAAGTTGTGGCTAAGGAGCAGCTTATGTGAAAACATCAGAAGGCTGTGATGACCCACAAACCCACTATGGGTCAATGGTATGACATGAAAGCCTAGAAGGCTAACAGCGGCCCAGCACCCAGGATGAGGGAGGCGAGGATGCCGCTGCCCTCTGACCCACTCAGACCACACCTGCACGATTGCACGCATTCTGGGCACGACATTCAAGAAGGGCAGTGACGAGGGCCATGCCATGTCCACACACAGGCCATCACACACACATGCATACATGTGCACACACAGGCACACACATGCACAAAACACTCAGACATGCACATGCACACTCACACACATGCAAACTCACACACATGCACACTCACACATTCCAGAACTCTGGACTCTGCCGCCAGGAACCCCCTGGGCTCAGAGAGACTAGCTTTGGCAGTTCTCTTGGCCAGGCCCAAGCCTACACAGTACTCACTGGCTGCTCCACGCTGCCCCTTCTGCCTCCCTTTATGTGTAGTCTACCTCCATCAGGATGCAAGCTTCTCGAGGACAGGGACTGTCCTGTGTACATGTGCATTTCCTGCACTGATCAAAGTGACTAACACAGAGCGTCTCTGTCTCTGTCTCTGTCTCTCTCTCTCTGTCTCTCTCTCTTTTTCTCTCTCTCTCTCTCTCTCTCTCTCTGTGTGTCTCTCTCTGTCTCTCTGTCTCTCTGTGTCTGTCTGTCTCTCTCTCTCTCTCTCTGTCTCTCTGTCTCTCTGTCTCTCTCTGTCTCTCTCTCTCTCTTTTTCTCTCTGGCTAAGAGAACCTGAAACAAATGTTTACCCCAGAGAATAAAAGATTTGGGCCGGTTATGGTCTGATAGGCACCTCCAAGTCTTTGAAAAGGAGCTCCATGGGTGGGCATAGGCTCTGCCACATCCTTGGCCCCAGAGTGGAGCCGGAGCATCCCGGGTGAATTGCACATTTAGGCTCAGAATCAGAACCTTCAAGCCAGAAAGGGCCTACCTAACAGAAGCCATATCTGACAAAGAACACCTTTTACCCCCTCAGCCTTTGCATAAAGACCACTAACGGGAGGGATGATCCACTCCAAATAAAGACACATTCCCTAGGAGAAGATGCACTGATAGCAGAGAAGGCTGCTTTGGGAGGCCGCTGGCTCTTCCTCCTGGAGGCCCAGCAGCACAGGTGGGGTTAGCAGCCATGGGGTTAGCCCAAGCGGCTGGGGCGCTCTCCTAGTCTCCCCACAGCCCCCGTGAAACACAGCTCTACTTTCCAGACAGTTAGCTGCCACAACAAAGGCAAACCCACAACCTCATAACTTGCAAAGACTTTGTAGCTCTTGGCAATATCTAGCAACTTGCAAGAAGCCGTTTCCATGCTGCTTGGGGGAAAGGGGTCACTAGAATTTCTGCAAAGGAAATCGCAGCAAAGCGTGGTGGGACAGCGGCCAGGATGAGCTGGGTGACGTCACCCTCGGCACCTATTTCATCAAATCCAGCTGAATCTGAGACGTCTGAGAGGGGCAGCGGTATGCTTAAAATGACACGACACTTTACAGCCTCAGAGAATCAAAGGCTTCGAGCCTGAAGGACCTCAGCTTCCCTTCTTCCAGATGAGAACGCTGAGCCTCAGAGAGACAGCCTACATCAAGGCCTGAGTCCAGACCGGGACTCAGACGCTTGCCCACTGCGTGACCCAAACAAGGGTCTTAACCACCATCTGTCTCTGTTTTCTCATCTGAAAAATGGGAATAATGACAGAAAACAATAACCCCTAGTGATACGACGGTGATAAGATCAGATAATATTTGTGAAGCCCGTCACAAAACTGAAAGCCTCGTATAAAGGTCAGCTATTATTAGGAAGCACAAATAAGCAGTCACTTACTGCCTGTGACCCAGCACTGTGCTAAGGGCTTTACAACCCGTCTCTCACTTGGTCCCCACAACAAGCCTGGGACATAGGTGCAATTATTCTCATTCCTGTTTCATGCTGAAGAAATTGAGGCAGAGCAGAATTTAGTGACTAGCTAGTAAGTGTCTGATGCTGGATTTGAACTCGGGTCTTCCTGGCTCCGGGTCTAACTCTCCCTCCGACATACCATTTGGCTAAGTCTGTAGGGGTCTGCAGATAAAACTGTCCACAGACTCGGCTCTTTGCTGCCTCACTCCTACCTGCGTCTTAAGCACAGACGTAACACAGCAAGGACACACAGGGAGGGAGAGATCTTGATTTAGGCCTGCGGAGCCAAGTCAGAGAAGGAGCAGCATGCTTTGCTCAGGCCGGCCAGCCTAGAACAACTGACCTTTCCCTCCACAATCAAACACGGTCGTCGTCCGAGTAGGTTCCTGCACAACCAACCCCCACGTTGCCTCGTCAGAGGTTTCTGGGCTTTAATTAAATCATCACAATGTGTCTTTGTAGTTGCTGAAAACATGTTTTAAAATTCCCCGATTCCCAAAGTTTCGTGCCTTGAAAAACACGGCCAAGCAGTTACACCGTGTTTGACTTATCACTTGTCATGCACTGCCCGAGGCAGGGCCAACATGTGCCAGTAATTAGGGAAATCCCCAAGCAGGGGGAAGGGTAATCCTCATGGAGACAGCAGAAGACCAGGCAGGAGAGGGGAAGGGGGGAAAGGCTCGGCCAGCATGCTTTCGGAAACATCATCGGGCAGATGGACGGACAGCGGGTCAAAAGATCAAAAGCGGCGGAATCCGCCAAAGCTCAGGGCGCTGAGATGCAGGGAAGTGAAGGCTCCCGGGAGGGAGGTCTTTGAATCCCAGGGATCCACAGGTCCTGCCCAGGAAAATGCCCACAGACCGCTTTGAATGAGCCCCAAGCCCACCTTCTCCCCCAGGCTTCCATGGCGCTACTGCTTTCCCTCTGTGACTGGCTCCAATGTACCCTCTCTGTATCTTGTCTGTACATGTCTACATGTTGTCTCCCCCCAGGCTGTGAGCTCCCTGAAGGCAGGGTCCGACTTCCCGACTTTGTATCCCCGGTCCTTAGAGTAGGGCCTAGCACAGAGAGGTGCTTAATAACATCTAACAGCTGCCTCTGCCACCGCCGTGTCATCTGCCTTCATGCCACCATCTCTCCTCCCAACCCCCCATAGCACCTCCTTGGGACTTGGGACCAGTGCTCGATGGGCTGGCATTGAGGGGAGGCGCTGCTCAATTCTAAAGTACAGACTACCAGTGTCTTCCTCAGTGCCAAGGCCCTTCTTGTGCACTAGAATCATTCCCAGAGCCCCTGAGAGTCTAAGATACCCACACAGAGGAGCATTTCTGCCCTTCTACCATCAGCAGGGCTGTGCACTTTGGGGCTGAGACACACTCAGTGGTCAGTCAAGCAACAAACGTTATTCCAGAGATACAAAGACAGGTAAAACCAGCCCCTGCCCTCAGGGAGCTTACGTGACACTGGAGTGAGCCAGCATGGAAGAATGAAGCGCATATAAGATATATGGAGTGGAGAGAAGGTAATCTCGGAGGGGAATGGGAAAAGGCCTCCTGCAGAACATACAACTGGAACAGGGCCTTGAAGGAAGCCAAAGAACACAAGAGCCAGAGGTGAGGCAGGAGATGCTAAGCACGGGGGAAAGGCAAAGCTGTAGAGATGGGAGATTGAGGACCTGCAGGCCAACCAATGCAGCTGTACTAGAGGGTTTGAGAATGTCAGCAAAGTGAAGGAAGACCAATGGAATCCAGAGGGAATCTAGCGTGGGGAAGGGGATTCCAACTAACAGGCATGAGCATTACCAGCTGAGTGCTCAACAACAGCCAGCTTCTTTGCCTACCAGTCTCCAGGAAGGCCTGCCAATGTGGAAGTTATGGGGAGACAGACTCCCCTGATCTGCTCAGCTCAAGGACTCCCTGGCAGTGAGGTGCTGAATGGCTGCCTGGATGCCCACTTGGACCC
>CM053599.1:12920373-12958461 GCA_028646575.1 Pseudocheirus occidentalis | reverse complement strand
ATGGTGATGGTGATGATGATGGTGGTGATGATGGTGATAGTGTTGATGGTGATGGTGATGATGATGGTGGTGATGATGATGGTGATGATGATGGTGATAGTGATGATGGTGATGATGATGATGGTGGTGATGATGATGGTGGTGATGATGATGATGGTGATGATGGTGATGGTGATGGTGATGATGATGGTGATGATGGTGAATGATAATAATGATGATGGTGATGGCGATGATGGTGATGATGGTGATGATGGTGATGGTGGTGATGGTGGTGATGGTGGTGATAGTGAATGATAATAATGATGATGGTGATAGTATTTACTTTGGGTTGGACTAGATAATTTCTGAAGTCTCTCCTACTCTAGGTCTAAGATTCTAAAATCCTAGTTTTTGTCATCTTCAGAATGAGAAGATTGGAATGGATGCCCCTCTGAGGTTCTTCTCAGCTTTGTCCCGCAATTCTTTGAGTCCTTTAAGTAGAACCACAACACCAGAAACAGTCGACATTTATGTACTTAATTGGTAAAGTGCTCCATATAAATTATCTCATTTGATCTGGGCAGAGATAATTGTCCCCATGACACAGGTGAAGAAACTGACAAGATGACTTTTCTGATGTCATATATTATAATTTGGAAGCAAGTTTATTGTTTCTGGAGTCACTAGTCATTTAGAAAACAAGTATTTTATTAAGCACATGCTACATTCCAGATACCGTTCTAGGTCTAGGACTTGACAAAAAGGACATAGTCCCTACCCTCAAGAAGCTTATATTATCCTGAGGTTATATATGTGTGTGTGTGTGTGTGTGTGTGTGTGTGTGTGTGTGTGTGTTTGTGTGTATACACACATATATATACATACACATATATATACACATACACACATATATATGCATATATACATACATATATATTATATAGATAGCTATATCTGTATCTAAATATATCTATATCTTATATTAGATATATATATATATAGAGAGAGATCTCTATCTATCTATAAGTACATATACCATACATACAAAGTAAACATATCACATATGCAAAGTAAATAGCAATTTTGGAGGTGAAGGATCCCTTCCTTAGCAGTGGTGAGATCAGGGTGGGCCCCTTCTTGCCTTGACTTGTGCCTTGAAGGGAGCTAGAGAATCTAGGAGGCGGTGTGGAGAGGGGACATTCTGAGCATGTGGCACTGCCGTGAGCAAAGGCCCTGTGCCCTGTAGGATGATGCCATTCCGTGATCAGATGACAGGCACTAATTCCTACAATTTCTGCTCAGGTTCAAGTTGAACCTCAGCTTGAGGTTCTCAGACCTCCCTGAGTGTGATGCCTTTAATCCCTGAGATGGAACAGAAATAGCCTTGAGTTCATTTAAAATTAAATTAGCCTACATAATAAATAACTGTAGCCATCACTTAGGGGTCAGGGTCCCGCTTTCTTGGCACTAACACAGGGATTTGGAATTCTCTCCTAAATTAAATGTTTGGATGGGTTCAGGCCATCAGTGCTTTTACTTCCAAAGTAGGAAAGCCAGAATGTCCAGGGGATGGGTGGTTGTGGTTGCTTGTCCTCTATCTAAAAGACCAGTGTGAGTGGACACCAATAACTTCCCCTCCTCCCTTCAGAGTCCCCATTTTCCTCCGTAGTACCTTATTGAAGTGTTGTATGATTCTGACTGCCTGTTACCATTCAGGCAGGTCCACCTAAGAACTCATCACCCAGTTGCTGTTGGTTTTTTTTTTTTTGCTTTGTATTTTCACCCTCATAGATAGAGGTTCCAACATGAAGTGAATAAATACACAGTTAAGGAGCACTTGTTTTATGTTTTGAGCACTATGCTAAGCCCTGATGATACAGATACAAAAATGAAACATTCTTACCCTCTGGGGCCTTACATTCTAATGCCGAGTCACAGGAGTGGTATTAGGACCATGGATACCTTCTGTCTGGGTGCAGTAGGATTGTGATGAAGGTGTCCAGAGTAAGAGGTGAAGGAGGGGTGTAGGGCTGGTACAGGTGGTTACTAGCAGGAAGTTGGTTGGGGCTGGGGTGTGACCTTGGTGAGATTTCCTGGGCAGTTAAAATGTGTGCTCCTGCTCTCAAGGCCTCAGGGTGGGAATTCCAAAGCTTAGTTGCTTACATTAAGCATAGGCCTGGTATCTGGAAGTCTGTTTCCAAGGCAGGCTGGGTGGCCAAAAGAAGGTCAGGGTGAAGCCCAGAAATCAGTGGTTGAGAACGTGCCCGAAAGGCCAGTCTTGGGAGTCTAGAGGATCCAGGTGAGAGTTCTGGCCCATAGATGATACTAGATCATGCGACCAAAGCACCTCTCAGTGCTGAAGTCAATGTTCCAAGACTGTAAGTTACTGTCCAGTCACTAATCAGTACCAGCAAAGGGAATTCCTGCACCTGGAGTATCCTACATGGATGAATTCACAAGTCTGTAGCTCTCTTCCACTCTTATAAATAATACTCCCTGGTATTTATATAGCATGTTAAAGCTTTAAAAATGCTTTCCACATCAGTCAATTGATATCCATAGATCAATAAACATTAAGTACCTACTGTGCTCTAAAGTGCTGTGCCAAGGGCTAGGATTCATAAAGAAACAAAAGACAGTCCCTTCTCTCAAGGAGTTCACAATCTAAAGTTAGTTTTACTTGATGTAGTAACTTCTGTGTATTGGTGACCACCTAAAAAACCCCACAGAATTAAGAATTTTTACTTCAGATCAAAGGATGGTCTCTTTACTATGCCTTTATTAATGAAGATGAGGCTTCAGTATTTAAAGCACTTTCATAAATACTTTTGATCCTGAAGAAGAAGAGCCTAGAGGGCACTTGGGAGCTTTCATCAGTCTGTCCTTCTGCATTTCCTTGGAGGGGCTTTGGTGGGCATGGGGAGCAGTGGAGCACCAAGCCCAGGGGCAGGAGCAGAGGGAGGAAGCATAGTATTTACTGGACAGTAAAGTTAACATAGGCATTTTTTTTGAATGAGGATTTCTTTTAGAATTCTTTATGTAAAGTAGAATTTGCATAATGAAAATTTACATAAAACGAGAACTGCCTATCCAATGCCCAACACTTCTTCCACCAGGAACCTTGCTGGTCCATGCTAATGTCTCTCCGTTTATAATTACAGTGTCGATGCAGAAACACCGTACCTGGCCCTGGGAGCTGTGAAGAATCTTTCTCTTAACATTTCCATCTCCAACCTGGGGGATGATGCCTATGATGCCAATGTCTCCTTCAATGTTTCTCGAGAGCTGTTTTTCATCAACATGTGGCAAAAGGTAAGTCTGTGCAAACCCCAGATTTGGTCTTGCTCTATTCTAGGTACCTGCTATCACAGAGTGTGAAATACTTTTGGGTCCTTAGCAGGGGAATGACTTGATTTCTCTGCTTGGAAGGTGATTCGGATACAGCCAAAGAAGATATTATAATTACTGATGGGAGGTGCCCTAATTTGTCACAATTGCCCTTGTATTTAAAGGGGAGGGGGTCATTGAAGAATTAGACCTGCCAGTGATACAAAACAATAGGCCTTTTCTGGTGCTTTTAAACTCACACAAGGGAGGACTATATGGTTTAATTTAAGATGTCCCAGGATGGGAACCCAAAGCAGGAGACGGGCAATATGGGAAGGATATGAGGGTACTTACCATCTGCCTTCCCAACTCTAGGGCAACTGCTAACATCTCCAAAGCAGGATGAGGAAGGGAGAGGAAGAAGAAACTTGTCATAGTGGATAGGACACTGGACTTGAGTCAGAAAGACCTGGGTTTAAATCCTGCCTTAGAGATATCCTAGCAGAGAGACCTTGGGCAAGTCTTTTGATTTTTCTGTGCCTTGTTTTCCTCATATAGAAAAAGAAGAGGTTTGTCTCACTGGTCTCGAAAGACCCTTCTGGACCTAAGTCTATGACTCCATGGATGGGGCCATTCCTTGGAACCTTGGGTACACAGATCTCCAGGTGATGGCAGGAGGAATCTGGTCCTAGGAGAGGTTGCCCCCCTGGTTTGGTGCTCTATTCCATCAAACTTTTACTGTGCCTCCCTGGTTCACTGGGCAGATATGAGGGCAACCTGGAGATGCCAAAGAGGGTCAGAGGATATAGCAGGGGACATGGTCTTGCCACATTGGCTGGGGACCTGGAAATTTCTAGGAAGGATAGTTCCCAACTTAGAAAATTACAACCAGAAATGAGAGGGGCTGCTGGGGCAAGGGGAAAGGGAGTATTTGTTTAGAGATGAGATAGCCTTTCACAGGAAAGGCAAGGCCTGGGAAACCAGGAAGGCTTTTTGCATGACCACAGGAAAGGAGATGATGAAGGCTTAGGGAAAAATAGTAATAAATGGTTGGAATGCAAAGGCTCCTTGCTGTGGTCAGAGATGGTGCTAATGATGTCGAGGTTGTAGGATGATGGATTTGAAGAGACCTGAAAGGCCTTGAACCCCCTCCTTTTACAGAGATGACATAGAATGAGAGGGGGAGGGCTTCTTTCTGAACCCGAGTCTGACTGCCAACATGGCAGCAGCCAGCTCTCTGCATTGTCCCCCTAACTGTGTTGTGCTCCTAGAGCCCCACAGAGCACTGAGGCTGCTGATAAGTTTTATGCCTCTCTGTTCCTTCTCCTCTTCCCCCCCCATCCCCTTGCCCACCCCCCTTTGTATGTTTAAAAGCTGAAAAGGAAGAATTGATTTTATTCTTTTTTGAAATCAAGGCTTATGTTACAACTGTTAAAAAGTACCCTTTAAAAGGAGAAAATGTTGTTTTGATAAATATACCCTGTGTGTATGTAAGGAGGAGGGGGGGCAGGGTAAAAAAAGGATTTAATGGGAGTTAATAGGAAAACAACCATGAAAAGAAGCAGGTCCAATTATGGTGACATCCTCTCCAAGGGGCCACCGCTGCTTTTCATTTTCTGTCAGCCTTCAAAGGGCCCAGACTTGACCCTGGTAGCCTGAGGAAGGATCCAGACTGCTTGTGGATCTGGACCAGGCCTCATTTATAGGCTCCCCTTAGTCTCTCTGGGCACTGCTTGGGTCAAGGGCTTCTTGGGAAACTGAGCAGCCCAAGGCTCTTTCTCACAGTCTTGATGGATATGCTGACTTCTCCTCCCCTCCCCCCCTTTCCTGGCAGAGTCACCAGAACCCCTGGGATTTTCCAAGTGTAAACATTCTGTTTCCAGAAATTTAGCACTTTGGGAAGGTGGTCGGCCTCCTTGTACACAGTTTTAACAATAATCAAAAAAAGTGTGAAGCATCTCTTGGTTAGAGAGATCCAGGAAATTGGGAGGTGGTACCATTTCTGAAGTTTTATTGTAGCTATAATTGAAATATGTAGGGTAGCATTTGGTTTTTGCTTATAATTGCCAACATTGCTTTACTATTTCTTAACTATGGAGAGGTGAAACCCTGGATGGGGAGAGATAGAGTACGCAACATGGCTGCTTGCTGCTGGCTGGCTACTTTGTCCTTCTACGTGGGTGACCGGGGCCCTGAATTCAAAGGGCAGCAGGCCCTCAGATGAAAGTGTGGCAAAGTACTCTATTCCTAATGACTTTTTGCAAACTGAGGCAAAATTTCACATAGAGGTGTCCTATCTCAAGTTTCTTGAGTTTCTTAACCTGTCTCTTTCTGTTCATCCATCCATCCATCCACCCACCCATTTATGCATGCATGCATCCATCCGTCCATCCATCATCCGTCTGTCCATCCGTCCGTCCGTCCATCCATCCATCCATCCATCCACCCACCCATTTATGCATGCATGCATCCATCTGTCCATCCATCATCCATCCGTCCGTCCGTCCATCCATCTGTCTGTCCATCTGTCCATCCATCCGTCCGTCCGTCCATCCATCCATCCATCCGTCCGTCCGTCCATCCATCTGTCTGTCCGTCCGTCCGTCCATCCATCCATCCATCCCTGTATGACCCTGGGCAAGTCACTTAATCCTGATCGCTTATCCCCCACCTCAGTGAAGTAACAATGAGAACCCTATGTGATACATGGAGCTGTGAGGAAAATGCTTTGTGGATCTGGTAAACGATGAAGTGCTGTTGCCTTGGTGCTAGTGCTGAGATGAGCTCCCATCTCTCCTGTCTGTAGCTTGTCGGTACCTAGATGTCTGCATATTGTCTCTCCCATTAGATTGAGTTCCTCAAAGTCAGGGACTATTTTTTTGTCATTCTTTGCACATAGTAGGCACTTAATAATTGCTTGTTGATGACTTGTCTGCTCAGATAAGAATGTAGTTAAAAACCATTTATCTCCTTCCTCCTTCTCCTGACCTTTCTGACCTCTTGCCTTGTATTAGATTAGTACCTGGCACCCTGATTGGGCATTCATCTAATTCTATCCATTTGGCCTCATTGCCTCTTGTGGGCATCTCCACAAAAGACTGAGGGTTGGTTTGGTGACCTCTCAAACTTGTTTCCAGCAAGCCTGAGGATTCTCTGACTGCCCTTTGCTCTGGGCTTGGGCTGGGCAGAACTTTCATAGTAGGGGAAGTTGTTAGCAAGGAAACTGATCCCTGGGTCCCTCTGAGGAGAGCTTGTTCAGTGCAGTCCAAGGCTTTCTTTTATAGGTCATTAGGTACAAAATTGGCTTTCAGGGCTTAGTCTTTATGGCAGGAGGAATGGAGGGCCAGGGACTTGTTTCTCTTATAAAATGAGACTATGAGTTTATCTGTTTTGGCTTCAGAAAGGTCAGTTTTCTTCTCTTAGAAGTTTCTTCTCACTTTCAAGAGAAGCTGCTCAGAATGGTGTCAGAAGAGAAATGGAGTCCAAGTTCTAATCCTACTACAAGTGGAGCCCTGCAAACACGCGTGTATATGTATGTGTCTTTCTTGGGAGCCTTTGTGTGTCTGTGTTCCAAAAGGGGGTTCCCCACACATTCTGTATCCAGCTGTTCAAGCATAATGGAATGTGATTAATGGGTTTTGGAAAGAATGAATGAGGAAAACAGCAATTATTAAGCGTTTACTATGTGCCAAGAAATGTGCTAAGTACTTAGGTTAGAAATGTGTGGGTCTTTGCCTTTTCTAAGGACTCTCTCTAATGGACAAACCATCTCATCTAGGCAAGTGCTGGTCCAAAAGGGGGGTCATGGTTTCCAATGACAGTCACCTCCTTCCTCATCCTCACTCAATATAATCCATCTCTCGATCCTGGTCATTTTCTCTGGCGGTCGGCCATGTCTGGAATCCTCATCTCTGACTCTTCCCAGCTCCCCTGGCTTCCTTGAAATCCCAGCTAAAAATCATTGCTACTATAGGAAGCTTTTCCTAATTCCCCTTAATATTATTAGCTCCTTCCCAGATTAGCTCGGATTTACTGTTTATGTCTTGTTTGAATGTTCCCTCTCCCATTAGATGCTGAGCTCCTTGAGGACAGGGACTTTTTTCTGCTTTTCTTTCTGTCCCCAACACTTAACTCGGTGCCCAGCATACAGTAGGCACTTAATAATGTTTATTGACTGACTGGAAAGGTATTGGGTTAGTGATTGAGGCCACAGAAGTATAGATTGGCATGCCCTGTCTGGGAGCAATAGAAGGACTGGTTTGATTATGGTTCAACAGTTAATTGGCAGTTTGGACGTGGAGGCTACTTGTCCTGTGAGAAGAAGGCTGAGGAGTGAAGTGGGGCATGGTTGGAGCCAGGCCTCCTTGTATCAGCTAAGTGAGATAATATGACCAGTCAGGACCCTAAGGCAGAAGTTTCTGGATGCAAAAGGGTTAAGTCCTTTGGGGCAGAGTGTCTGGTCAAGGAAGTAGAGAATCCAAATATGGGATCTTCCCACTAAGGAGGGACCCTTAACTTAGAAGGTCAGTTTTAGAGAATTGTCTGGGGCTCAGAGTTTGGGAGACATCGATGGTCACACAGCTGACAAGTCTTGGGGGTTACAGTCTAATCCGGCTTAGTTTATGACTCTCCAGATTCTTTCCACCTCCATCCCAGCAGCTTCCCGTGCTCCCCTCCTATCTTGGTGAATCCCTCTTGAACCTCCATTTGAGAAAGTACCCATACCAGCAATGCTTACTTCCACCCTGACCCAGTCTGGGGCCTCTGGACTCTTCCCCTGCCACATTCGCCCCACTTGCTTTTTAGGTTCCTTCTTTATTTGTTTCTCTTTCCTCATTAGAATGTAAGCTCCTTGAAGGCAAGAATTGTCTTGTATTTGTAGCCTTATGCCTGACATCTCTTAAGCATTTAATGTGTAATGGAATCCTCTCTCCCAATCCCAGTGCTTCTTCCTCTCCCTTTTTTCCCTTGCTCCCTCTTCCCTCTCTTCCTCTCCTTTCCCCCTTCCCTTTCCACACCTACACACGCACATGCACACATAATGCACACACGCACAAAGTCACATATATGTTGGTAGTTTGCAAACCTTAGAGCACTTTATAAATACAGCTATTTGGTTGTCATTTATATTCAAGACCATGAATCAGCAGTGATGAATAGTGAGAGAAAGCTGAGGTTGGGGGGCTGCCATTCCCAGTATTCCATGGGAGCTTTCCTTTACAGTCTCTGATCTAGTGCTCCCTAAACCTTTGGTGTCTTTACTAGGGGCTTCCTGAATGGAGACATCAAGGGCTGGAATCCCTCTCGTTTTAGCACACAATTCTGCACCCCCTCCTTTACCCCCCGCTGGTCTTGCTCATCCAGCCTCCTAAACATTTCAAGCTTAGTTTATGCCCATCTTCCTCCTGTTGACCTTGAAGTTTATCCTTTAAAGCAGGATCCAAATGCTCTCTCTTGTCCAAACTCATGGGGTCCACACTGGATGGGCAAATTCCATTGGCAGGAAAACATCTTGGTGGCAAAGCCCCCACGGTCTGTTCTGGAATTTAAATGAACAAAAGACCCTGACCACTTCCCATGGCTGACTCTGGAGGGGGCAGGGGTACTGCCGTCCATTTTAAATCAATCATTCCTTGGCCTAATCCTTTATTGGAGATCTGCAAATGGTTTTATGTTGTATCTGATCATCATAAGAGGAGCTGACATTTATGGCTGACATAATAATGTACCTTACAGCTTATAATCATAATAGCTGACACAGAACATTTTGAAGTTTGCAAAATACTCTGTAGTTTTTCTTATTTGGCCTTCCTCACCACCCGTTGAAATAGTTGCAATTACTGTCCCCGTGTTATAGACACGGAAACTCATGTTGAGGTTAGTTGTTTGGCCTGCCCAGAGTCACATCAGAGACCGCACTCAAACCCAGACCTTCCTTGCTCTCTGCTTCCTGCACCTTTCTCTTAATTTCTTGACTTTATTCTAATCTCTGTCCATAGTGCTGATGGTACGCAGTAAAGAGTGTCTGGTGTGTTTGTTCTCTGTCAGGGCTTTGGAGATGTAACCAGTGAGGCTAGAAGCCTGCATCTGGGAAACAGCGTTTCCTCCCCTGTGTCATCGCTTTGGGGGTTCGGTGCTGTCATTGTTCTTACTTTACAGGTGAAAAAACTGACACCGAGGGAACTTAAGTTACTTGTTCAGGGTATCTGAGGCTGGATTTGAACTCAGATCTCTTGCACCTTGCCAGTACACATGTATATATTCATGTACACATGCACAATATATGCATGCAAACACATCCACACACATACATGTAAACACTCACACATATAATAAAAATATGGGCATGTATGTGCATGTGTGTACATATAGAAATAGATAAATATACCCTTATATAAAGATATGTACATGTATTTATCTGTGTATATACACATACATAGACTTACCTACTTTGTGACCCTGGGCAAGTCAGTTAAGCTCTCTCAGCCTCAGTTTACATAGATATGTATGCACACATGTCTGCGTAAATGCATATGCACATGTGTATATATGGTGCACATTACCATATATATATATATATACACACATACATACATACAAAAGCGTGCATGTAAAGGTGTGCATGCACACAGAATAAACATGCATACACATGGCTATTGAACACAGTGCATTATGCAATACACATACAGACATACACACATGCACAATAATACACACACCATGCATGCACACGTACATGCATACATGCACACATACATACATGCATACAAACGAATGAAAGACTCTGGATCATGATCATGGGCAAAGCCTTTCCCTTCCCTGGATCTTAGCTTCTTGGTTTGTGGGTCTCTGGGATGGCTCTGAGTCACCTTCTTTCCCTAGGTTCCCTAGGTTCTTTCTAGGCTAAATGGAATCTTTTCTGTGCTACACAGAAGCTAGGGCTGTGCACACATTGGGGTGCACATACCAGCTCCCCAATAAACTGCCTGAGGGCAAGATCTGGATCACTTTGGCCTTTGCTTTTGCGTTGTCATGTAGCGGCCTCCATGTGAGGGAGTCACACCAGGCATTCTGTGGCTGCTCACACTCCCGTGTGACTGGTGTTCATGCACAGGGCAAAGGCATGTTTGTGCCCCCGTTGGCTTCAGTTCTGTTTGTTGAACCATTGACTTTGGTCATGTGACTGCATTCCCTTCTCCTGGGAAGAAGCATGTGTTGCCTTTGAAGGAAATAGCGGACACACACAGACACACACACAGACATGCACAGACACACACACAGACACACACAGTCCTATACACCCTCGGGGCTTTTTCAGCCTTCTCTTCCTCCTCTTCCCTGGTTCTTCTCAATCTGAAGCCTGGGTTGTGACCCTGAGCATTAAGATTAAGAATCTGGGTGGGAGTACAGCATGACGGCCGTCTCCTCAGAAGCAGTTGTATAGTGGGTGCTCTGTTGTTAATTCCCATGTGAGGTCTAGAGCTCAGAATGAAGGAATGAAAACAAAAGCGTTTATTAAACACTTGGCATGGGCCTCACAAGTACTTTGTTAAATGTTGGGACACAAACAGAAAAGGGAGACAGTTCCTGTCCTCAATGAGCTCCCATTCTAATTGAGGGGGACAACACATTATGTGTATAAAAATAAATAACCAAGTAAAACACATATATGTGTACAGATGTTTCTTTCTGTGGGTCTCTGTCTCTCTGTCTGTCTCTGTGTCTCTGTCTCCCTTTTTCTCTCTGTGTTCAGGTTCAGGTACCTGGCAGGTGCAAATGACTAGGTGGTTTTAAGGTGTGGCTGTAGGGCAGATGGTGATGCCTGGGAATCTGGAGGAGGGCATAGTGGCAGGGCAGATGGCAAGACCCTTTTTCCCTCTGGATGGATTATTGGAGAATAGCCAAAGGCCCATCTGTCCTGGGGATTTAATGTGATTGTTACATCATACTTCTAACGCACAACAGCCAACCTCAGACATAATTTATTAAGGGTTTACTGGGTTCTGGGCACTGTTCCAGGTGCTGGGGATACAAAGACAAAGGAAAAAAATGAACAGTGTCTGCCCTCAGGGAGCTTACTACTGAGTGAATGCAACATGTAAACATAAGTGTGTGTGTGTGTATGTGTGTGTGTGCACAATTGGTAGACAGTTGGAACTAGTGGTGTATTTCTTGCTTTTTGGTGATATGACTATCTTTTCCTTGAATGTTTGAATTTTCTGCTAGGCATGGTGAAGGTTGGAACCCAAAGAACCCATTTTGAATACAAAGCCAGTCAACATTAATACAACATAGTCAGTGGAGTATTAGACTTAGATTCAGGAAGACCCGGGTTTGAATCCTGCCTCAAGCCCTCACTAGCTGTTTGGTCCCGGCTGAGGCGTGTAATCTCCTCCACCCTCACTTCACTCATTTGTGAGATTAAACCGGATTTGAGGATGGTACTTGTGATTTCATCGGCTTTGGGAAGTCCTGGATGAGAAAACTCTGCCAGTGAACGGCAGCCCCTTCTCTGTGCCTTGGTTTTGGATGTTTAGGACAATGAGAAGTGAGGTGACTTACCTTTGGTCACACAGTCAGAACGTGTCCAAAGTGGGGCGTGAACCCAGGGTTTCTCATTTCCAAGCTGATTCCCTCTTCATGTGGATAATGGGAAGAACCATCCCCGTACTCCCCTACTCCTGGGATGGCCATTAGGATCTGGTGAGGTCACATTTGTTAAATGCTTCGCAAACGTCCACACTGCTCTAAATGTCAGTTACTGTCACCACCACCTTCACCTAGAGGCGAATGACATTGTCTTCTTCCCCTTTCAGTTTTTTGATATCATTCATTTTTCTGTGATTCAGAGAGCTGGCTCTACCAGTCACCTTCTCCTCCAGACTGAAGATGCCTTTGTAACAATAGTAGCAATTGTAACAATGACATTAATGCAAAAGCTGATGACACTGAGACCTCATCCCCTGGGTCTAGTGACATTGTGTCCAAGGTGTTCCCATCTCTCTGCTGGGAGGAGGATGGCGTTTCCCTATCTGTCTTCCAGGAACGCCCCTGATTTCTTGGTTTCTCACAGTTCCTTTTAGTGATGTTTCCATGACATTGTTGGTGTTTTATCTGCTTCTGCTTCTGTGTAAGTTGATATGGACCATCCCGGGCACCTTTGTCTTCCTCATTGCTGTCTTTTCTCACAGTACAAGAAGATTCCGTTATGCTTATACACCCCACTTTGTTCACCCATTCACCCATTAAGCAGTGCCCACTTTGCATCTAGCTCACAGATGGCAACGAATAGGAAAAATTGACATTTATACAATGCCTACTGTGTGCCAGGTGCTATGATTTATAGTTATTAGCACATTGGGTCCTCACAGTGATCCTGAGAGGCAAGTGTTATGGCAATCCCCATTTTACGGTTCAGGGAATTGCGTAAAACAGAGCCTAAGTCATTCGTGTCTGAGGCTAGATTTCAGCAACCCCTCCTGACTCCAGGCCAATGGTCTGTCCACTGCACCAGCCCGGAAAGTATCAGTCTTCAGACAGAGGGCTTTAGTTGAATGGAGCCTGTTCTCTAGGAAACATGAGAGCAGAGTCAGGGGTGACAGGAGGAAAAGGGTCCCAAGAACCTCCCCAAAGGCCCCCTGAACCAATGGGGGAGCTCAGGAATAATCATCTCAGGGAGGCCTCTTTCCTTCCTCTCAGTGTCCGCTCAGAGCCTCATCCCCACCAAAGGCAGTTTAGTGAAATGTCAAATTT
The DNA here is from genome assembly GCA_028646575.1 of Pseudocheirus occidentalis. Lineage (NCBI taxonomy): Eukaryota > Metazoa > Chordata > Mammalia > Diprotodontia > Pseudocheiridae > Pseudocheirus > Pseudocheirus occidentalis. The sequence goes on along the minus strand of CM053599.1, from coordinate 12,945,402 downwards.
AAACAAATTTTGTTTTTATTTTTGTTTTTGGCTCTGTTAACAGCTACTGAAATAGTTGCCCAAGAACTTAGAAGCTTCTTTGGAGAAAACCAGTCTCTTAGTCTGAGTTTTCCGGATTCTGGCCCTGTCAGGGCTGTCTCTTCAGTGCCAGGCTCTTAACTTGACATGAATGCATCTGTGACGTCATGCTGAGATGTGGTAGGGGGCCCCATTACAACCTCATTACAGTTGTGTATGGAGTTGGCCGAATTCCTGATGCAGAGATGGGAGGGAGGCTGCCACTGGCAGTATTTTCTTATGGAACTGATTTAGTCATGAATGGTCTCTGCAGTCAGGCTGCTCTGATGGTCTGGACCACTCAGGGCCAGATGGCTCTTACCCCCCATTCTCCCCCATCCTGCAGAGGCACAGGAGGGCCTTCAAGCCCTTCCTCTGGGCTCAGGGTCAAAACAGTCATCCCTTGAGAGCTTGAAAGGACTTTTGAGAAGTCCTGTACTGACTTGTGACTTAGCAGGGTCCCCCAAGTAGTCAGTGGCAGAGCTAGGACTCAAAGGCTGGTCCTTAGACTCCAAACCTTGGGCTGCCTGGATGGGCTCATAGACTTAGCAGTGGAGGAGATCTTTGAGGACATGAGAAGACTGAGTTAGAACATCACCAACAATACCTATCGTTTCCATAGCAAGCACCTTACATCGACCACCTCATTATAACAATTTCTGACTTAGGTGCTGTTGTTAACTCCTCTTTTACAGGCCAAGAGCAGTGATGTGACTTACTCAGTCACCCAGCTTGGAAGTGTCAAAGATGAGACTTTAACTTGGGCCTTCCTGATTCCAAGTCACAACTTACTCAAGGTCCCATGTGGAGCCAGGGGCTGAGCCTGGATTTGAATTACTTGACCTCAAATCCAGTTATATTTCTGATGCAGCACCATGCTACCATTTTTGTGTTTTCTAGGCTGTCTCTAGAAACAAGATTAGCAGCTGAGGACATTCACCCCCGGCTCCTCTTTGGTCCCTCTGCTGTCCATCTTCACATGTCTTTTTCTTGTAGCTTGTAGCCCTTGACTCCTGGGAGATCTGTCTGCCCTTTCCATTGGGTTCCAGGATTTCATGAGGAGATTTCCAGTGGCCAGGAAACACTTTTGGGGCCTGGCCTTTTTGATGAGCTTACCCTTCCCAGATAGCCTTCAGTTATGTCCCAGTAATGCTTATGGGCTGGGCCCAAGCACAATCTTCTTTTCCTTCTACATTATTCTTGGAATTTACCCAATGCCTTCTACCTCCCAGAATGTCAGGTGTCTCTTCTGTCATTCAAAAAGAGGAGAGGCTCTCATGTGCCTCTGGGGGCACACACAGATATAGAGTCAGAAGGAACATCAGAAATCACAGGGTTCACATTCCTCCTTTTACATATAGGGGAACTGAGGCTCAGAGGTTAAGTGACGCGTCCAGCATGACTCCAAGCCTGCCCCTCATCCTGAGAGCCTCCTGACTTACATGCTTACATGCTTCTTTATGGGGGCTGACCCACAGTAGATACTTAATAAATGCTTATCGATTAATTCTACTCAACAGCTTGTACTAAGCTCCTCTCATGACACCTTTGACTCTGTGGAGAGACCATTGGTTCTTGGGTTAAGCTGGCTGGATGTTGTTCATACAAGACTCATTTCCACCTGCCAGTCAGCTCTAGGCCCCCCTTTCCCCCCCAAAACCTCCCTTCCTAGGGTCATCTCTGCTGTTGAGTCTGTGTGGCTTGAAATGGTTTCTGGAAAGTTGGCAGGAGGCTGGGATTTGGGTCTTTCTTTTCTGGAATCAATTTGTCCCTGGGTGAACTCAAAATAAAGATGAAGCATGAAAGCCTTGAGTGCTCTCAGGAGGGGGAGGCCTGGAAAAGCAGTGAGAGGTGAAGACAGGCCCGGCAGTCACCCCAGACCAGAGGCAGGCTTCCCAGGTGCCCGCTGAATGGGAGACAGTTGAGAGAAGCGAGTGGTAGAGTGATTCACAGCTCTTTCAGATAGAGAACTTTGATCCTCCCCTGCTGTGGGCCCACAAATGTCCAGGGATAAACCTCTGGAAGTTACTCCAATATTATTAGGGAAAAAGTCCAAGTATTTCACTAGAGAAATAAATATCCCAGACTGTCAGAATTGGAAGGAACTTCAGTGGTCCTCCTGGCCAAGCCAGGTCTGGATGGATATCCCGTTTATAACACACCTGACAAGTGGTCATCCTGCCTCTGTTTGAAGCCCTCCAGGTGGTGGGGCAGGAGGGGACAATGGCTCCCAAGCTTTCATTCTACCCCTGGACAGATTTAATTGTCAGGAAGTTTTTCTGCTTTGCCAGTGCTCCCAGTTCTGCTCTTGAGGGTCAAGTCAACCAAGCCTTAACCCTCCTTGGCAGACTTGAGTCCAGCTATCATCTCTGTCTGTCTCCCTCACCTCCTGTTGCCAACCTCTGAGTTGTCTCTACTCGGCACTCAACAGCACTGGTTTTTTGACCTTTTCTTGTATGTCTCCTCTCTCATCGACTTGGTCATCTTCCCCTGGGCATGTCCAGCTTCTTGATGCTTAAGTGTGAGATGTAGACCTTAATGTAATATTCCTAAAGTGTTTGTTTTAGGATGGAAAATAGTGGTGCCATCATCTGCCTCAGTTCATTAAGCCTCCTTCAATGTAGGGGCACATGAAATAGGCTTGGTGGGCTTCCTGTCATGTCCTGCTGAGCCTGTGGAGACACCCAGAGCTAGGTTCTAACCACTCTTCTCCTTTCTTAGGCTGGGCAAGGAGGGGTTTTTTCTTCCTAAGAGTAAGATTTTGCAGTTATTCCTGTGAAATGTTGCCTTTTTAGAGCTAGCCTATTCTAGTGTTGATCTTTTTGGATTTTGGGGGGCATTTTCCTGGTCATCTCTTGTGCCTGGCATGTTCTCTCTCCTCAGCTCTACCTTCTGGCTTCCCAGACTTCCTTTCCCTAAAATTCTACTTTCTGCAAGATTCTCTCCCATCCTTCTTGTGTGTGTGTGTGTGTGTGTGTGTGTGTGTGTGTGTGTGTGTAAATAACAAGGTAGCTTAAGGACAGCTAAATGGGTGATAACTGGGACAGTCCAGGAAGGCTTGACCAGGCTGTACCTGAGCTGAGCCTGACTTGGGTAGTCACAACATGTCATCGTATGGAAGAGGATTGGCCTTGAGGTCAGGAAGGCCTGGGTTCAAGTCTTCCCTCTGATGAATCCTACTTGTGTGACCTTGGGTGACTTGTTTACTCATGTAGTACTGTCACTTACTTGTCAGAGGAGTCAATGACCTATCTATCTGTGTAGAGGGAGTTTCAATGCTGGAAGTTTTTCACACCAGTGAAACCACAGACAAAAATAGAAGAAAACTCAAGATCCAAATCTTTCTCTTTTTGCATTTGCAATGAAATCTCCCCAAAAGCCAGTTTAACTTATGGAAATAATGAGATCCAACTCTCAGTACATTTATCTCCAGGCCGGTAGTGAATATGACTAGCCTTCCATGAAAGGTGCATCCTGCCTCCGGGACAACTTTCTAATCAGTGACAGGGCAGAATATTGGCTTTGGCATTAGGAAGTGGAGTTTCTTTGGCTTGGCTGGAAGGACACAGCTGCCTTTTTCTTTGCACCAGGCCTCTGGAGTAAATAGGGTAATATGAGACAAGCTTGTAGGCTCTGAATGATGAAGCCAGCTTGGGTTAGGAGGCCACCGTTCACTTTGCTGCTAGCAGAGGATGCCACCCTTTGGACTTTATTGAAAGATTTCAGAACCTCCCTCTTCAGAGGGAAGAAGGGGGTGTTTTCCTTTAACCAGCTAGTTTTTTTCAGGCATCAGAAATTTATTTTTGTGCCATTTCCTGGGACAAGTGTTTCCCAAACTGAAGGCTGTCTCCTGTCTCAAAGCAGGGGCACTCATGGGGCCTTTTCCTGTTTCTTGGGCTCTCTTCTCGAGCCCCTCCCTCAGTAGTACTGGGAAAAACACCCCAGTAGCATCAGGGTTTTATGAAACACCTCCCTTATGAGTGTTTTAATATGTAGTACCTTGGTGGTGGTGGGGCAGCAAACTGCACAAAAGGAAGGGCTGTGATCTGGGGGCCATGACCAAAGTCAGACTTTCCTTGTGTCTGCCAGGGAACTCCTAGAGGAAGATAGTACAAAAGGAAAGATAGATTTTTTGGAGGGTGTACACTCCAAATCTCCCCAGGCACTGAGATGATTTTTCCCTTCCTGCTTGAGGAATTGAACTTATGGATTGGATCACAGCATTTATCATGGGATAAAAATTGGGAGCTTATTTCTTCACCACTCATAACTAAAACTTCACATAACTCATGAATTGCATTTTCTGGTTTGTCCCATATGGACTTGCCTTGAGCATCCTGATTGTGTGACCTTGGGAAAACCAGTTTCCTTCCCTGGACCTCAGTCTCTTCATCTGTAAGATGAAGCACTTTGACTAGGTGACGTCTATGGCCCCTTCCAGCTTGAGAGTCATGGTCTTATGACCCAGTGCATGACCCAGAGTGTCCCCAGAGCTTAAAACTGCAAGAACTTTTGGCACACCTTGTGTATGTCTGTGTGTGTATACACATGTACACTCACATGTGATATATGCATATATGTGTGTGTATGTAGAGAAAGATACATATCTCTATCTGCCTATCTACATTTTTCTAGATCTATATCTGTGTAGCGACCTATATCTGTGTAGCGACCTATATTTCTATATCTGTCTATCTACCTGCCTATCTGCATGTCTATATTTATCTGTCTGAAGTGGGATTTGAACTTATGTCTTCCTGACTCCAAGTCACATGCTTCATTGACCACCTCCCTGTTTCTCTAAAGCAGATAAGTATATTTTTAAGAGGGGAGGTGTGGGTGGTAGGTCTGGACCTGTGATTTCACTGGCATAAGGAGTTCCAGGTGAAAAAAACTCCCTCTGAACAATGCAATTATCAATTATTCTGCACCTGACAGTTACAGAGAATTGTTTGGGGGTGCTATGAGGTTAATGTATTTACCTGAGACCGCCTTACTAATACATGTCAGAAGCACAGCTTGGTTCTGAGGAGAGCTTGTGTTCATTGCCTCTCCTAGATATTTCTAAGTGATGTTTATCTGATAGATACAGCTGAAAAAATCTTCTGTGAAAGAGGAGATTTTTTCCTAGTCATTGACTAGGAAGGGGAAAAATCCCCAAACCAGATACTCCCCCACCCTAATTAAGTCAAACATACTTTATCAAGCCCATGATCGTGCTAGGTGAGCTGAGGCCTGCAGAGAAGGATAAAGTGCAGTCCTAACTAGCCTGTGCTTTATAACTTCCCTGGGGAAATCAGCTACACATCATCAGAATTCATATTTGGTCGAGGGTCAGAGGATACAGGGCAGCCTTCAAGCAGAACAGGCTACCAGAGAGGAGGGAGCTGGGTGTTTCTCCTGGGTTAATAGCAAGGTTGCACTGCTGTTCTCCAGATGTTTATTCTGACCATCCTGACTTTTGAGGGTTTTTACTGGGTACTCCCATGCCTGGAATTTGCTTCCTCCTCGTCTCTTCTTCTTCCCTATCTTGACTTATTTCAAGTCCCAGTTAAAACCCCACTTTGTAGAGGATGCCTTTCCCAGTGTCCCTTAGTGCTAGCAGCCCTTTCCTCCCTCCATCAATTTATCAGGTTGATCCCACGTGTAGCTTGCTTATACGTAGTCATTTGCATGCTCTTACCCCATTACCCTGAGTTCCTTGAGAACGGGATGTTTGGGGGCTTTCTTTTCATCCCTAGTGCTCGGCACAGTCCTAGGCACAGTGGGCCCTTAATAAACACCAGTTGACTTGACTTGAAAGTGGAAAAGCTGGATTTGAAGCCCATCCTCTGACTCTCCAAACCCAGTCCTTTTTCATCTGCTTTGTACTGACTTTGTCCAGCTCTCACTTAAATACAAATCACACTTAAGACTCTAACAGAGTCCCCAAGGCAGTGAGATGTTCCAGACAAGCATCTTCCCAGGGTTGGCAGGACCTTGGGAGGCCCTTAGTCCCCTTCTCATGTCTCCTGAGCTCAAAGAACATTTTTCTGGACGTTTGGCTGGTGTTGAGAAGAGCCCTTGTTTGAGGACGTCTGTTTTCAACAAAGATATGAGCTCAGCCATCAGTTGCTTTTGGTTGAGGGTGAAGTGGGCATTTTTAAGAGTGCTGCACCACCACCTTCCTACGGGCTAAGTGAAGTGGCCTTTCCCAGCTCTTCCTCCCCATATGGAACCTCAGAGCCCCTGTCAGTCTGTCTGATTTCTACCCTGCTATTCTGAACCCACAGGAAGAGTATTTGGCCTGGATACAGCATCCTTTGTTCTTTGGGCCTGATTGCTGATGGATTGAGGATTTCACGAGACCCGGAACGTGGCAGAAGTGCACAGTTCACAGTGGTTCAGACTTAGCACGTTTTAGAAGCTGCCAGACACTGAGGTCCATCTCTTGTGCTTTTAGAAAAATGTTAACATAAACTAGGCCACCGCGTGTGTGTACGTATACATGTACGTATGTATGTAGGGAAAGCATTTTTCAAACGTGTGTTTTATAGGCGCTGATTATCATTGTTGTTATTGAAAAGGTTTGGGTATAAGGAAGCTTTTGAGCAGCCCAGAGGCCCCCTGTGGAAGGACTTGCCAGCTCTTGAGGTGTGTGGGGCCCAGGGGCTTGGCCTGGGGACGCAGCTGCTCTCACAAAGCCACGGGCACTCGTAGGTGCTCGGGTTTCTGAGGAGCTGCTCCCGCTGGCTGCTTTCTGACCACATCTGCCTGGTGTGGGGGCTTCTACAGCTGGGAACAGTTTTCCTATAGACATGCAGCCTGGTTAAGTCCCTGGCTCCCTCCGAGGCTCAGTTCAGGGGTCACCTCCTACAGAAAGCCTTCTCTTATCTGAGGGTGCTGGACTTGTAGCCAGGCTGACCTGGGTTCAAATCACATTTCAGACACTTACTAGCTCTGTGACCCTGGCTAAGCCGCTTAACCTCTGTCTGCCTCAGATTTCCCATCTATAAAATAAAAGAGGTTGAACCTGATGGCTTATAAGGTCCCTACCAGCACCAAACCTATACTCTTCCAAAATCCATCATATATATGCATACAGATATATTATATATTTATATATTTTATGTTATATATCATATATTTATATATAACATATGCATATATTATATACAATATATTTGTACATTGTATATAATATATCTTATATATGCATACATATATAATATATTTATATATTTTATGTTATATATCATATATATTAATAGCTAACATTTATGTAACACTTAAAAGTTTGCGAAGCACTGTGTAAATATTATCTTTTTGGAGCCTCACACTGACTCTGGGTGGTGGGTGCTGGTATTATTTCCATTTTGCAGTTGGAGAAACTTTATAATTAAGGAGACTGAGGTCAAGTGACTTGTCCAGGGTCCCACAGCTAGTGAGCACCCGAGGCTGGATTCAAACCCATGGCTTCCTGACTCTAGGACTGATGCTCTTTCCGCTGGCTGCCTGGCTGCCTGTGACTTGTCTCTGTAAATGCTGCATCCCTCCTCTGGAATGTAAAATCGTTGCAGAGTTTTTCATTTTCTTTGTACTATAGATGCCTATGCCCTCAGTAAAGGCTCATTGGGATCATGTTGGTGGGGGAGGCTATAAGGAAGGATGGGGGAGAAAGAAGCCTCGCGGGATTTAAATCCTTTAGTGTTAAACACCTTGCTGGCCCAAGATGTCTCTATGGAAGGTTTCCTGGGTACAGGGCTTCCAGAGTACAGAGCAAATGACAGTCAGGGTTTGGCCCAAGAAGACAACAGCCTCTGAAATGTTAGAGGTTCTTTGCATCTTCTCTGTTCTTCTCTTTGCTGGCTCAGTCTGTCCATCCATCGGTCCACATTTTTTAAGTACTCTCCTCATGCTGGGCTCAGGTACTCCAGAGCAATAGGGGCAGATGCAGAAGGTGCCATGAAGGACGCTGCTGTTGACTGTTCTGGAGATCTGTTCCTGCCCAGTCCTTTGATGCCCCCAGGGCCTGAGGGCTCAGGCAGCTTTGAGCACAGCCCAGTGGGTGAGGGTTTCCAGTAGGGCACGAACACAGACTCACCGGGAAAACCTCTTGTTACCAGACACTTCAGAGCCGCCCATGAGGAGGCCTGCTTGGCTCGCATCCCCTGCCTTCTTTCAAGACTCACAGCTCAATCACCATGGTGTAGTGAGCCAGCCTGGGCTCTCCTTGCCTAGACCCATTGTCTGTAGGTGGCCTCAGAATGGCCAAGGATCTGCTGCTCTTGTGGGATCTTGGGGAGCTGTGGCCTGCAGGTTGCTAGCCCTGTCTTCCTGGTGGTGGTAATGTTTCCTGTGGAACAGCAAACCCAGATCATGACTCAGATCAAAGGGCAGGATGGGAGGGATTTCTGTTTGGCGACTTAGCAGATTTTCAGGATTAGCAGCAAAAGACACGGCCCACTCCCCACCCCTTCCCATTTTCATTTTACTCTTTGTGGAAGTTTATTTCAGGATACTGAAGCTATCAGAGTATCCTCCAACGGGGGAAAAAGATGTGCAGGGGTTCAGAGAATTAAGAATTCAGCTGAGGCCTGACGTCCAAACAAAGCGTAGTGTTTAGACTTCTCTGTTCCACTGATGAGAATGGGGTGAGTGAGACCTGCCAGATGGGCCCCAGATCTACCTGAAAGTCACTGTTATTAGGGTTCTCGTTTCTCTAGGGCTCAGTGTTCTCAGAGCACTTTCTGCTTGGTGTGCAGCTGGTGGGACAGTGGGTAGAGCAGGGCCTCAGGCACTTACTAGCTCTGTGACTCTGGGCAAGTCACTTACCTCTCTGGGCCCCAGTTCTGTCAACTGTGAAATGGGGAGAATAATAGCACCTACTTTCCAGGGTTGTTGTGAAGTTCCAATGGCATTTTTTTTTATGATGCACTTGGCAAACTTTAAAATGCTGTATAAATGTTAGTTCTTCTTCTTCTTCTTCTTCTTCTTCTTCTTCTTCTTCTTCTTCTTCTTCCTCCTCCTCCTCCTCTTCCTCCTCCTCTTCCTTCCTTATTCTCACAGAATTCAGGTTACAGTCAGAGTCAGTAGTCAGCCCTACAAAATGTGGGCTGGTTTAGAAATACTCACCAGAAGTGTCAAGTGTGCTTTGTAAGCGTCTGCCTCTATTGGTGGCCTCAGTGGTGAAAGGAGCTGGAATCAATCAGAGTTATGGTGGGAGGAGCTGCCCCCCCCCCCACACCTGTCTTCTCAGCTGTGCTAACATACTTAGCCTTGTCTTTGAGAGGCCAGCTCTCTGCATCCTATGTGACTCTCCCAGGCTCAGATTGCATAAAGCCTTGGGGTGACATCCATGGGCTCTGGGGCCTTGCTTCCATGGTCTTCCCCATCACAACTTAATATCTCAGCCAGACTGGACTGCTCCCCTTCTTCCTTTACAGGAGCTCATGATTCTTAAATGAACAGCCTGTTCAATTCAATAAATACTGAGGAAGTAACTTTTGGGCTCACAGTTTCTATTCCATGCACTAATCTGATAGATGACATAATACATGACACCAGCCCCTCCCTGAATCACAGTGCTCCAGACCAATGTCACCTGGCCTTTGCCTGATGACCTTCAGGCTGGAGAAACCGCTTCCTGCAGACATCACCCCTGCTGCCTTTGCCAGGACTGTTACAAATGGTGGCCAGCTCTGGCCCACACAATGCTGTCATGTTAATCCTGGTAATAGCTAACTTTTCCTGAATGTCTCCTGTGTGCCAGGCACTGTGCTAAATATACACTTTACAATTACAATCTCACAACAGCCCTGGGAGGTAGGTGCTATTATGACGCCCATTTACAGATGAGGAGACTGAGGCAAACAGAGGTTAAGTGACTTGCCCAGGGTCACAGAACTAGCAAGTGTCTGAGACCAGATTGAACTGAGGTTTTTCAGACTCTAGGCCTGGCACTCCATCCATTGACCCACTTAGCAGGCTTTGCTGGGCTGGCCTTGAAGCCAAACTACCATTCTTTATCTAGCATCCATGGAAAAACAGACCTGAGATCCATACATCTAGGCAAAAAGAATTTTTATGAAGAACCCATTGGTAAATTGCTAATGATACATTTTTAAATTTGAATGGCTCCCTTCATACATTTGAGTGAAGGATCATCTCACTGCAGAGCCTTCAGTGATTTCTCCCTTAAAGCAGAGATTCTTAGCTCTTTTTGGCATCCTGAGGTTCAATGAAGCCACAGAAGAAGGTTTTTCAGTGCAGAAAACAGTGAACACAGGGTGACAAAGGAAACCGGTCATGTTGAGGTGCAGGTTTTTTTTTAACCTATCTTTTTAAAAGTTTGCAGATCCCAGGTTGGGAATCGCTGCCTAAGGGCCGGCAAACAGCCATGGCAGGTAGAGAAGACTGCCTTCCACTCTTTCTTCCTCAAAGCCCATTACGCCTGGGAAGCAGCCTCCTCCTTCCCCGCCTGCTCCTGCCACAAGATGAAGGGGCATCTCTTAGCTGTTCCATCTTTCATTTCTGAATGTTTTCGGGCTGGGAGGGCAGCCATTTGAACATCTCCAGACAGGACCAAAGACAGCGGCAGGGCATAGAGTAGCTTTGGACGCATTGGAGTGAGCTGCCAGGAAGCCAAGGGAGGGGGGTGTTTTCTGGGTTCCTGTTCCCAGTCCTGAATCCCCATTGGAGAAACTCTGCCTCTCTGGCTCGGTCACATGGTTGGTTTTTTCAAAAGCTCTTCTCTTTACCTTCTGGATGGCTTCATTGTAATAGGTAAAGGCTGAATTTCCCCCATTTTCTACCCATTAAAATTCACCTCAAGCAATAATGATTATGTCTAGCATTAAGTACTTTACCTGTATTAACTTATTGGATCCTCACACCAACCCTGAGATGTAGGTACAATTATTATGCCCGTTTTACAAATGGGGGAACTGAGGCAGAAGGAGGGTAGGTGACTTGTTCAGGTCACATAGCTAGTGTCTGGTTTGGGATTCAAACTCATATATTCCTGACTCCAAGGCTAACACTCTGTCCAGAACTTAATGCCAAACTTCATGGCAAACTGTCTGGTACCCCTTCTTGGGAGCCCTTTCCAACTCAATTGTCAGCATCTGTTCTCTGAGGACCCAAATGTTTGGTTAATTGGCCCCGAGGCCTGAGGGAAAGCCACCATAGGGAGACAGAAAGAATTTTTCTCCCCAAACTCAAGGTAGAAAATAAAAATTGTTGGAGGTGGGGATGAGACCGACCCTGCTGGTCTGGGCTTTGAACATGGCCTAATGAGATCATGGAATCAGAAGGAAAATGGAAATCTGGTGCCAATGGCCGTTCCCCACCCCTTCCCCTTCAGAAACCAAAGACAGGATGGTTCTCCAGAATGAGTTATTTACTGCCATTGGTGAGCAAAGGGCCCCTGACCCTCTCTAGCCATGCTACAGATGCACTGGCCTTCCTAGAGGGGTAAAGAAAAACCCTCAACTCTGTATTTTTCCTTTTTAGAGCAGAGAAGAAATTTTAAAAACACCCCAGCAGCCTAAACCGAAATTAATTCCATGCTTTGAAGGATGCATATCTGTTTCCTTCCTTAGTAGGAAAGCACAGGCCCTGCTCTGAGAGGAGAGGGAGGCATGGCTCAGTGTGGCCTTGAATGTCCCCCAGAAACATTTGCATAATGGACATGGTTTGGTTTGGGTTTTTCCCCCTGTTAGGCATTACAGTAATGCTGTGATATCCTCTCGTATTACGGAAGGGGAATTTGGGGGAAAGTGATGAACTGTTCTCCCCTTCTGATGGCTGGGATCTCAGATTGGTTCCAGAGAGACCATGAGAGGCTTCGGCTCTTGTGTATTGGGTAGTGGGAGGCCAGGAGAGCTGGAAACTAGGTCCTTCCTGGCCCTTGGTGACTTTGTGACCCTGGACAAGTCATGTTCTCCTCTCAAGTCCTGCCTAGGAACTTAGGACTGGAAACTCATAGTTTTAGAGCAAGAAAGGACCTTGGATGCTATTATTTCACCCCCTTCCATTTTATAGATGAGGAAGCCCCATCGAATGAGTGATTTGCCCAGGGTCATATAGTCAGAATATGTGAGAAATGGGACTTGACCCTGGGTATTCCTGATGTTGAAGCTGTCTCTCTAGGCTCCACATCATACTGCCTGTCTGGTTTGTGTGTATACATGTAACATACACATACATGATGTGTTCTGTGTGCCTCTCATTTCTATAGACACAGGCCAGGGCAGGGGAGCCTGTGTTCCTCATAGATGCATTCATCTTTAACTGGAGGATCCCCACCCTGTCCTGTCAGGCTGTGTAACACCGTAAGCTTTCCCAGGAGAGCGTTTAGTATTTTCTATCAGGAAAGCAGCTGGGTTTTTGGGAAAAGGCCCAAGGAAGGTTAGCAGAGAGGGTCCCTGCTCTTCCTGTTCTGAATCAGGATACCTCAGGGTCAAAGGGAGCTCCAGCAGCCCAAAGAACTGTGAGCCATTGGGTAGAGAAGGGGTGTAGAGGGTTAGAGAAAGAGACTATTTAGAGCAAAAGGCTGGTAGCTCAAATAGGCAGGCAGTTAACAGGCATTTTTATGTGCCAGGCTAAGCACTGTGCTAAGTTCTGGGGGTATAAGGAAAGGCAAAAGACAGTCCCAACTTTCAGGGAGTTCACCATCTAATGGGGGAGACAGCATGCAAACATATATATGTATATGTGTATGTGTATGTGTATGTGTATGTAGATGTGTGTGTGTGTGTGTGTGTGTATACACACAGACACACAGACACACAGACAAGACTTATACAGGCCTCTTTGGAGTAGGAAGCTTTCCTGAGTGCTCCAAGGGGAAGAAGGGTTTGATGGGAATATCCCTCCTTCATAGAGCTCTGTGACAAAGCCGGCAGCATCGCATCCTGCTCTTGGGGGAGTCGGGATGGCAAGGCAGGAAGCGGGACTTTGGATGGATGACCTTGAAGGCCATTTGCTTGGAACCCTGAAAGCACCTGCTGACAAGAAAGGACAATGGCTGGGTTGTCCCCACTTTTACTCGGGCCCCACCCCCAGCACACACACCCACACACACACACCCACACCCCCCCCCCCCCACACACACACTCTCACGTACACCCCCAAAGCCCAGGAAGAATAAAGGTGGAGAACCTGCAGGATTTCATCTTCATTCCTAGCAGCTGTGGATTCCAATGTCCCTCTGAGGCTGAATGAGGGATTAGTGTTCGTCACTGAGCCTGTCTGTCTCAGGCAGCTTCCTGGGACTTGAGGCAGCCTGGCCCCATACACACACCTCTGACTTTAGCGCCAGAGGACCTGGTTCAAATTCTGCCTCTGCTTGCTAACTGTACAAGCTTGGCTCAAATCGTTTACTCTCCATAGGTTTCAGCTTCCTTATCCATAGGACTGGGGAGTGGGACATTGGCCTGGATGGCCTAAGAGCTCCCTGCCAGGTCTAGATCTGTGATCCTATTCACACACAGTCACTTTACCTCTGTGGGGCTCAGCTTCCCCATCCTTAAAATGAAGCATTTGGACTGAAAGGTCTCTCTGGTTCTTCTTGGTTCTAGATTTGCTGTCCCCATGAGGATACTCATAGGAGGCATTTGTGTCAAGCTTTGCCATTTGCAAGACCATTAGTCTTGGTGATCCTGTTGGAGTGCCCCCCAAAATGTAAGAGGTGTCCCAGGAGTCTCCTCCTCCCTTGGCATGTGAGGGAGCCAGGGCCCAGAGAGGCTTGAGCACTCAGGGTCACTCCACCAGAAAGTGCTGGAGACCGAGTGAACCTGGAAATCAGGAGCTTGTCCCCCCCTGACTCCAAGACCACGGTTCTTCTCATGGGGATTTTTCTGCAGTATTTTATTCTGGAGTCTAAAGGGATGCGCAGTATTAAATCGTAGAAAAAACATGGGCTGCAGAGGCAGATGTGAGTCATTTTCAGTTGTGTCTGACCCCTCCTGACTCCATGTGGAGCTTTCTTGGCAGAGGGACCCGAGTGGTTTGCCATCTCCTTCTCCAGCTCACTTTACAGAGGAGGAAACTGAGGAAATCAGGGTTGTGTAACTTGCCCAGGGTCACATAGCCAGTAAGGGTCAGAGGCTGGATTTGAACTCGGATCTCCTTGAATCCAGGCCCAGTGCTCTGTCCGCTGCAGCACCACCTAGCGGCCCCTACAGTCAGATAGCCTTGGTTCAAACCCCAGCTTCAGTGCTGAGTACCTGTGTGACCTACGGCAAGCCGCTTAGCTCTCTCATCTGTAAACTGAGCATATCAGACCGGTGGTCTGAAAGGTACCTTCCACTTCCATACCTGTGATCCGGTGCCAGGTGCACTTCACATTTAATATAAATTAACATCTTCCTTCAAGTTATGGGACAGAGGTGGAATTGGGCAGTTTCCAGACATTGTGACTGTTGGGATGCAAGTCAACTCACTTGAACAGACAAGACAGTTCTACACAGGCAGCTCTGGTGGGGTAGCATTTGAAAGACTGACCTGGACAAAAGCACCCGGTGAACTGCATTTGGTCCCAATAAATCCTGAAAGACAAGGGTCCTCTTTACTCCGAAGGCCGGGATTAGCCATTTTGGAGAAGACTCACAAAGTCCCACAGAGCAGAGATGGGGTCTCCAAATGCTCCTCCACTGCCCCGCAGGGGCTTCTGCCTCGGCTGGTTCATGGTGGTCAGTGCCCTTTAGAACCCACCTCTCAGGGAAAGAAGAGTGATTCCTGCCATTCACAGAGCCCTGCTTTGTACACACTTGTCCCCTCCCCGCCAGGTGTTTTAAACACGTCTTGCTCACATACGTTCAGGGCCTTTCAAGAGTGAGAAATTCTGGTCCCCTTCTTTCCCTGTTCTTCTTAGGGAAGGAAGAGAGGGAGTGAGCATTATATAGAGCCTACAGTGTGCCAGAGGGCTTTACATTATTTACATTATTATCTCGTTTGATCCTCAAAACAACCCAGGGAGGTAGGTGTTGTTATAATTTCCATTTTACAGATGAGGAAACTGAGGCAAACAGGTTAAGTGACTTTCCCAAGGTCACATCAGTACTAAGTGTCTGAGGCTGGGTTTGAACTCAGGCTTCCAGACTCGCTGCTGCAGATGCAGCTTGTGGGAGACAGTGGGTATGATTTCCTTGACTTTATTCCCATCCTGAGTTATCTTCAATAGAAAGCAAGTGTAAGGCCCCCTCTGTTTATTGGAGCATAGAACAGAGGATGCGGTCACCCCTGTGACCTTCGTGGGCCATCGTGGACCAGACTATCTGAAGGACCTCCCCTTCCACAGATGAGTCCTCTTCCCTTTGGATCCTGCAAAGGGCAGGCTCCAGGATGCCCACAAAAGATCCCTGCAAGCATTCAATCCTGCCCTCTCCCACCTCCCTCCACCCGATGCCTCAGTTGGTGTTAATAATCAATCAACAAACATTTGTCTGGTACCTGCTTTGGGTTGGGCACAGTGCTAGGCACGGGGGGTCTAAATAGAGAAAGGAGCCAGTCCGTGTCCTCAGAGAGCTTTCATTCTACTAGACAAGGCTTGTTTTAGAGACAATGAGGAAATCTGAGTGGTGCGGGCCTTCTCACCACGTAGTGGGTTTCCTACGGGGCTATTGCTGGGGGGCTCTTTCCATAAAGGCCTGTGCCCTTCAGATCCCTCCCTGGCTCCTTGACTGTAAAGAAGAAGCGTCCCCTTGGCTTTTATGCTCCGCTTGATGTTTCAGGACATTCTTTCATTTCTGCCCCCTCCTGTTCTTCCATCCCTCCCTCTTTCCACTCTTGAGTTTTATGTGAAAACCCAGGATGGGGTTAAGGCTCTTTTTTTTTTTGCTTTTTTGGGGGGGGCAGTTGGGGTTAAGTGACTTGCCCAAGGTCACACGGCTAGTTTTTTTGTGTTAAGTGTCTGAGGCCGGATTTGAACTCAGGTACTCCTGATTCCAGGGCCGGTGCTCTATTCACTGTGCCACCTAGCTGCCCCGTTAAGGCTCTTTTCAAAATATCAAGAGTAGTGGTGCATTTTAACGGTAACTTGATTCATGGAAAAGGAATCCATCTTGTGAAGTCATTGCTTATCACCTGAGGGCCTTTAGAGGTGTGTGACATACCAAGGATCACTAGGGTCGTGCGTGTCAGAGGTGGCTCTTTAATGTACACACATACACCCCTCCTACATACAACAGGTGTTTAATAGATGTTCACTGAATAGAACAGTGCTCATGAATGGTGTGGGAACTGGACTGACTGGCAAAACCCTCAGGACCACAAGTGCCAGGGGGCATTTGGGAAGGAACCTGGCACTTCCAGGGTAAGCCTCATCGGGGCCCTGGTGCCCCCCAGAGTTCCCTTCCTGGCTTTTTGTAAGGACCTGCCCCCCCCCCCCCCGCATCTGCCAGCATTTCTCTGTGGCTGCTGCCCTGGTCATCTTGATCCCTGTGCTGTGCTTTTGAGAGTTATTTTTGGTAGGGCTTTGATTCTTCTCATTCCATTGGTGACCCCTGATGTCACAGGGGCCCAGCTGGGTCATAAACACATCAGAGCACGTTCCAGCTCTCTTGGCTAAACATCCACACTATTTTTCTTACACTCTCTGAATGACATAATCGGTGGATTGTAGCTTTTCTTAACTCAGTCATTTCTGCCCTGTGTCTTCTCTTGTACCTTCCTTAAAAGGGGCGAACTGGTTGACTTTTGCCCAGAGAGTGTCAGACTAGACCAACCCCTGGTTAATGTCCCAAGGACGGCAGAAACCAGTGTATACTCTGTCCAAGATACTTTCATGGTGGCTTTGTTTACTCTGGTGTCAGAGCCCAGCAGGGCAGCCTCCCTGGCCGGGCCAAGCCCCACCTCTAAACACATGCTCCACAGCTCTAGGCGAGAGTAACAGTGTCTAAAAAAGTCCAGTGTAATTCTTAAGCAAGTGAATCCGCAGACGTGGTTCACTTTGGTGCACGTGAGGATGGCCCAAACTGCTGTCTATGGAGTGGTCACCTCAGGGAAGGCCTGAGTTGGGATGGGGCAGATGTATGAATGCAGAAAGAACCACCATTTGGAAAATCTTTCCTATGCCCTGGCTTCTCTTTCCTGGCATTCTAGCCTTCTCAAAACAAAATAATTTTAGAGCACTTTACAAAATAATCATTGACATTCCCAAACATTCCCCTTTTGATCCATTTAGAAGGTTTGGGGGAGGAGGAGGTTGCAAACTGAAATAAAAATGGTGGGGAGTTGGGTGTTGAAGATTGGGACCAGTGATATGGTGCGTAGATCATCATGAACCCAAATGAGATGAATGGATGAATGAAAAATGAATTTATTAAGCTCTTACTAGGGCCAAAACAGTGGAGACTTAGATAGAAAATCACCTCAGCCCCTACTATGAAAGAGCTTGAATTCTAAGAGGGGGAAGTATACACATACACCTGTATGTGTATACAGGTTTCAGCTGCAATTCAGATGAAAAGGCCCATTCATGGTCCTTAGGCTGCATCTTCTTGAATTGATAAAACTCGTTTCCTCCTCTGCAGTGCCAGACTAGGAATTGTGTTCTAGAGGCAAACGCTGCAGACCAGGAATGGAGGTTCTGGTCGTTAGCACCCCACTCATAAGAGGGATATGACCAGGAAGGGGCTCTGGTGGCTTCCCGATGACTCATACTAGTGAAGTGCTGAGATCTACTGTTCCTACTATCAGTCAGCCCCTTTGAAGCTCTCTGCCTGGGGACAAAGCCCCAGATGTCCCACATTAGGTAGGCTTCTTTTCTTTTAAAGGAGAGAGGTTTGGACTTGGTGACCAGTAAAGACCTTTCCAGTTCTGAATCGGTGATCTTGAGACCTGCATTATTACTCTTTTCAAGATTTTCAAAATACTTGACAGGAATCAACTTCTGAATCCTCATCAGTTGGGTTGAGGTGGGGGTTATTGACTGGGTCTTACTTGCAGCCGCAGGAGTGCCCAAATGCATTTAAATACTGCTCTGGAAGTTCAGATGACGAAAGGTTCCTGCCTGCCCCCTGGGTCAGTGCCTTCTAAAACTCAAGTGATTTCATCCTGTCCTCCTTCTCAAACAGAGATAAAGTTAATGCTCAAATAACATATCCTGGCTTACAAATTAGGGATCCATGGCAGCAGAGTTCATTCTTTCAAGAACTTAGAGCCCACATGCTTGCTTCAGACAACCCACTCTGCCAATTGAAGATCCTGGAGTCACGTGGTGAGAGCACGGAGGGTCTTCAGAGACCGTCAGACTTTGGGGACCGTCATACCCAGGCCCTTCTCATTCCCTGTCCAGGATCACACTGTCAGGAAGTGTCTCAAGTGGATGTTGAACAGATGTCTTTGACTGGGGTCCATTGATCTGCTCTGCTGAGGCCTGGCAAAGCTCCGGCTGCGGGCCAGAGGCACTTGGTTTTGGATGGCCTGCTAGCTAAGAATGCCTTTTATGTTTTAAAATACATTAGTGTTTTTGTAGCAGTAGATGAGTAGATGATTGTTCACCCCTTTGGAAGACTCTTCACTTTTGGGAAGACTCAAGTGTTAAGGATTTGTAATGCTCTTGGTTACACCTGCCTCTGGGTTGGGGAATAGGCTACCCAGGCGTTACCCTGCTTGCTTCCCCTGTTTTCTGAGTGCTTTGCCCTGTGTTGGGTCTGACTCTGATTAGCAGTGGGAGTGTGGGAGGCTATTAGAAGGTGTGGTCAGGGCAGAAATGGAAGCCCTGGTGCCTTGCTTGGGCCCTGCCTGGGTATACCTGGAGATAGGAGAATCCATCCTTGGTACCTGAAATTCTTGACTCCCACATCCTGAAGGAGTTAAGGGGCCTTCCTCAAACCCTCTGACTCACAGCGAGAAGCTAGCCTAAACAGAGGAGGGCTGTGGCTCTTCATCTGATACATTCGGGAAATGAGTGATTTCACATTTTTCAGGAGCTGCCCTCTGGCTGCTTCCTCCTTTGCCCCCGGGGGATAGTTCAGGGCAGAATCTTGGGTCAGGTTTGCAAAGGATGGGATGCTTCATGTATCCTCTCTCACCCTGGATTTCTGTTGGTTCTGAAGTCCCTCATTTCTGGTAGGAACTCCGAGCTCCTTCCTTCTATATGGTTACTTGCATTCACTGGAGGTTATAGGCCCCTGTGTCACACAAAGTCCTATCCTGTGCCACCAGGGATCCTGAGCCAGGTGAAGCTACCATATAGCAAGGTCTTGTATGTTGATTGCATTCAATGATTCTGATGAGCATTTTTAAGTGCCTGCTGTGTACATAGCACTATACTAGGAATTTGAAATTGAAAAAAAAACATCTTTACTGTCAAGGACCTTGGGGGCCTTCTGGGACAACAGTTACAAAGATGCTTATACCCCAAATACCTGGTACAATGGAAGACTCTCTGCACCTGTAGTCAGAGAAGTTGGGGTCAAACCCTGCCCTTGTTGCAGATCTGATTGATGCCACCTGGCACACAGTAAAGGCTTGGTAAATACTGACTGAATGATTTTGCACAAGATATCTGGACCTCAGTCTCTTCATCTGTAGAACGAAGGGGTTGAAGGGAAGATGACCTCTCACTGGCTCCTTCCAGCCTTATATCTATTATCTGGTAAAGTACAAAGTACTTTCAGTTTGGAAGCCCTTAAAATGGGGGGATTCAGGTCTGAGACAGACCATGTTTTCCCACTAACCCTCTGTAAGGGGAGTCCAATGTTCTAGAGGCCTTCCCCCGGTTACTTTAGCCTCTCTAGGGAGCCCCTGTTGGCATGCCCCCTTTCTGCTCCTTTCCTTTTGTCAAGTGACCTGCTCAGCTCTCTTCTGGCCACTCTTAGCTTCGAGGTTCCCTCCCATGTCCCTGCATACAGGTCATCATGAGGAGCCAGCTGGGGCTGGCACGTGCTCTCCATGGGGCTTTTAATCACCCTTAAAATTAATTTAGAGCTGGAAGGAAGGTTAAAAACCAGGCTGTTGAGACCCACTCCTCATCCTTTTACCAGGGAGAAAACTGGGACCCTGAGAATTTGAGGAGCTCGGTCATCCAAGGTCACACAGGAAAAAATGTCAGAGGTGGGAATTGAAGTCAGGTCCTCTGCCTCCAGGTCCCGCGTTCTGTCCACTGCACCACACTGCCTGGGACCATGGCATTCTGTGAGTCACAGCCAATTGTGCCAGAATGGAGGGAGACCCAGCTTCAGACTCAGGAAGGCCTGGGTTCAAGGCCCGTCTTTGACACATCCTGGATGTGTGACCCCAGGCAAAAGACCTGTTGTCCAACTACTTGTTGTCCAAGGCAACTGCAAAAATTAGGGAAGGGCATGGCCTGGGTAGGTGGGAGTAGATGGGAAGTAATGCCCCCTGGATCAGATCATGTGTTCATTGTATATGAATAATTAGATGGAGCTCTTTCACAGGACTGTGGAGTTCACTGAAATGTTCTTGGGCTTGGTGAATTTAGTGCAATATTCTACGTCTTTAGGTGCATTTGAAAAACCTGACAATAGAGAATTTTTAATATGACTCCTGTGCAGGGCATCACATGTGGCCTTCATGGACCCCTTTGATGAATGCATATACCAGTGTATATTGGTATATATACATATGTGTATATATGTGCATGTGTCCTTGCTTCCACCTTGCTTTATGGCAAGACTCAGCAGATTGGTGAGTGAAGCTGTCTCTGTGCCAAGGAATCCCGTGTCATTCTGATATACGCATAAGAAACATCTAGTTTGAGGAGAGCCTGGGATGCCACATTTTGTACCAACGAGTCAAATGCTTTCTCCCTCTTTTACTAGTATTTTAAATGATTATTAATTACTAATATTGCTAATATTTTTGTTTCTGCATTGCCTGAATTTCTTCCTATATCCCTCCCAGAGAATAATTCCAAGGAACTGAGAATTCCAAATGCTTTCTTAAAACCAATCAACATTCAGCTTGGAATCTTTCTGTACCTCTCAGTGATTGTAAACATTTAGTCTTCTCCAGAAGGTGCCTATTTCCTTTTCAAGCTTTCATCAAGGATGCCTTCAGTGAATGAGAAGACCATTCTCATAAAAATGAAAAAGCTTAAATATTGATATTTTTCCTTCATTCTTTTGGAGTCTTTCCCCCATCCTCACATTTAATTCCTTGGTGCTTTTAAAACTGTGTCCCCCTGGCATGATTTTCCCTCCTGTAAATACTGTAAAGGTCTTCCTAATAGCATCCTTTTTATTGTTGCTTCCCCACCTAGTGTGTTGGGTGCTGGGGTGGTGGAGTCCCTGTCTGGTTCCCCTGATATTTGGTCACTATGAAAACCCCAGCAGATCTGTTCCATTTCATGCCTGTTTGCTCTCCTTTCATTTTCACCGAAGGGCCCTCTGATGACACTCTGGTTTAGCCAATCCTTGCTTTTTCTCCTTGGTTGGCCTTTGCTGTCTTGCAAGCCCATCCTGTTCACAAGCATCCATTCTCCTCTACCGTGTGCTCTTAGGCAGTGTTGTCCTTGGCCACCATGTCTCTGCTTGGCAGGGAGATGGAGTGTTTGTTGGCTGGGACAGTTTCTGGGCTCTCTTGGCCTGATTGTAGGTGAGTATTTTCCATTTGTTGAATTTTTCTAGGAAATGTTAATAGTTCAAGTCAACGACTTCACTTTTATCTCCTTCCCAATTTTTTCAGAGTCAGAAGCTTGTCTAAATGGGTCAGGTTAGAACGGCTGTAACTGCACGTAGCACCTTCTTTCCAGTATTGGCCTTTTCCTAATTTGGTGTTAGCCATGACCTTTGCTTTAACCACCTGATGCTCTTATTCTTTAAACACTTTATTCAGAAATGACGGTGACATTTGCAGTCATAGCTTGCTAGCTAGGAGAGAATTCTCTCCCTCTCCGTCTATCTACACCTACACACACACACACACACACACACACACGCACACACTCACGCTAGGCTTGACACTTCATTGGTATATGGAACTTCTGGTATAGGTGAACATCCTCTGTCCCTTCTACTGTTAGAGAGTTGCATGGGCCACGGAGAAGCTAAGTGACTTGACCACAGACACTCACATAGCCAGGATGTGTCAGAGAAAGGACTTGAACCTCTCTCTCACTGTCTCCAGGGCCAGTCATCTACCAGCTCTAGCCTACAGCCCCTTCTCTTAAGATGGAGGCAGACTTATTTTATATTCTGTTTTTTAGGACGTCCAAACTCCTTTTTCAAATTAAATGTTCGTGATGTTTAGGCATGAAGCTTCTGAATTGTCTTCAGCCCCTGGAGCCCTTTGATTCATTGGCTTTGAAACATGTATGCCAATGTAATTTCCCATGTCGTCTGCCATGTCACCTTGCTCATTGAGATCTCCAAGCATGATTCATTGACTTTCTCTGCAATGGTCCTTGGGGATCTGCCATTAAAGCCATGGTGGTCTGTCTGCTTAATCTCATCACAGACACTGCAGCCCAACAGAATGACCAAAAAAGCTGTGAGAAGGCATTTTTTGTTTCCTCAAAGCATGTCCACCAGAGCTCCTGTTTCTCTCTCCAAGGAGGACCTTTGAGCTGTCTCTCCATTTCCTTTTTTCCTCTGGTTTTATGCTTGAGTGAGAAAGTCAGTGTAGACGTGGGCCATTGTTCCTGAATCATGCCCATTCACTGACATTAGACAGTGGCCGCAGCTAGGTGGTGCAGTGGAGAGCCTGGAGTCAGGAAGACGGGAATTCAGATGCAACCCCAGACATTTCCTAGTTGTGAGACCCTGGGTTAGTCACTTTACTCTGCCTCAGTTTTCTCATCCATAAAAGAAGCTGGAGAAGGAAATGGCCAATGACTCCGGTATCTTTGGCAAGAAAACCCCCAGTAGGCTCCCAGAGAGTCAGACATGACTGAAGAATGACCCAACACCAACAAGCGCATCCAGGGTACCTAGAGCTCTGCTTGTTGATGGGCTGACAGCCGTGGACTAGAGCCAGCTCAGATTGGAGCTGGTTGTTAAATTTTCATGAGAAGTTGCCTCTTGGAAATCAGGACAACAAATCAGGGCTTGATTTATTGTTTGGTTGATTGTCTTGACTTAAGAAAATGTTCAATAATGCAGATTAAATTTAAAAGGGTGTTGCACACACTCTCCCTGCCCGCAGTTGGGTGTTAAACATTCTCCAGCACATCCTTGACTGAAAACTGGGAAGCTTTTAGCTGCCTCTTACCCCTCCCCTTGGCCTTTCCCCATCCACCCTGTTGAATTGAAACTGCCCACCTGGGACTGAGGGCTTTCAGACATTTTGACCATTTCATGAGTTCCCATAGCCAATCCTTTCTTGCTAGGTGGTCAGCTTTTGCAATTCGTCGGGCTGGTTTTCTGAGGACAGATGCATTCAGTTGCTAGGCCAATACCCCAAACGCTGGTTACCCCTGTTCAGACTAAGACAGAGCTTCAACTATATCAGCATAACCTAGGAGAACCTGGCATATAGTGGTTGAAGCATTGGAATAGGACCTTTCTGTCACCTCCCCTTTCTATCCATGTGTGAATGTATGCCTGCATTAAAAAAAACACTAAAGACATCTGTGGAAAAACATGTGTCTTTCAAAAATAAATCTTGAAATAAACACAAAAAAATCTGGTTCACGTTCGAAAATGAATAGTCAACAAAAATGAGGTGCTGCATACTGGAGGGGAGTCTAGGCCTGCCCATGGGGAGTGTGGGGGCTTGTGACTGTGCTGGGGAGGCCAGAAGGACTATGTGGGAGGGCAGAAGCAGGAGTTTAAGGTGCTTCACCAGTGCCTTCTGCGGAATGCCCTAGTGTGGTATTCAGAGAGTGGGAAAGGAAGAATGAGTAAGACTGCAAAGCTGGTGGAGCCGGCGGTGGTGGCTCAGTTTCCTGGTTCTGTTGTGTGTGCCCTTGGCCATCATGCCTGAGGGGAATGGGTCCAGTCCAGAGTCCCTGTGCTCTGTCTCTGGTTCCCTGGTGGTTGTGGGGTCCATAGCTCTGTTCTCTTCTGTGCTGGAGCAAGGACGTACAATTATATCTGAGAGAGAATCTGAACATTGGCGATGGATTCCCAAGCCTGCCCTTCTCCTCCTCTGTTCTGCCTTCGCAAGCATGGGGCATCTCTGTGACAGGCTGCTCTGATGTTGGCAGCCCTCATGGCATGAGCAGCTGGGTGGTCCAGTGGATAGAGCTCTAACCCTAGACTCAGGGAGAGCTGGGTCCGAATCCCGCCGTGGATAGCCACTGACTCCGTGACCATAACAGCCTTCAGCCTTGGGTTCCTCATCTGTGCAATGGGAAAAGTGATATCACGCATCTCCCAAGGGATTGTTGTGATGGCTTAATGAGATAAAGCATGTGTCAAGCACCTTGCAGACCTTGAAGCGCCATAGAAACCGGAGCTGTTGGCTATTGAGGGAGTCATGCGTCTCCAGCCAAAACGCCCATGGCAGCCCTCGCTCTTCCTCCTTCCCCTCCGTGGTTCTGTGTTTCTGTCTCTGGCTCAGTCCTTCTGGGTTTCAGTTCTTTCTCCTTGTCTTTTTCCTTCCTCATTCCCATTCTCTCAGATTGCCATGAAATGGAGCTAGAGTAAGTGCGTTATTATTTGTTCTGTCTTCAAATAATCTCTTAGATTTCATTCTAGACTCTAAGAGCCAATAATTGGAACAGAAAACTCCAGTTTGCATTAGGTCTCCAATCATCCATGCAGGCTTGGTCTCCCTTCACTACTGTGGCTTAGGGCTCATCACTGTGTGGGACTCTGGTCCATGTTTCCCCATAAATCCACTGTAGGGTATCTGCCCAGTGTACCACGGGCCTTGGTCTTGACACATACCAGCCACTGTACAATGGTGGAGCCGTTAGGATTTCCTTCAGTGATTCCTTACTCCTATAACCTAATGTAATGGTAATCAATTTGTTGGATATTTAGGGCTAAGTGGATAGGATACTTAGGGCTAAGTAGATCAGATACTTAGGGCTAAGTAGATCCTAGTAACTTAGGGCTAAGTATAGAACTCTGTCCA
>CM053599.1:12872599-12919873 GCA_028646575.1 Pseudocheirus occidentalis | reverse complement strand
TGCCCACTATGGCTCTCTCCACCATGCTAAGGGTGATCATCAATCCCTATCCTTTGGAGATGGTAGTTATCCCATGATTCAGAGGTGAACCATATCACTGGAGGAATCTTACTATTAAAAAGATGGCCTCTTGTGTCATGAGAAGGTTTGCCGTTCTTCAAGGGACGACAATTTCCTGAAGCCTTTCTGCTCCTCCTATCTGCTTCTGGGCCCAGTGGGCCATGCCCTCATGAACACAGACACAGGAACACAGATTCACAAGATGAACTATCTTCTTTTTTGTCCAGGACACTTGGGGTCCCCCCAAGGCCCTTTGCCTCACATTATGAGACTATCATTCTTTAAGATAAATGTTCTTAACCTACAGTCCACAGTGCTACCCCTCCAAGAGATCTGTGGATAGATTTCAGGGGGTCTGTGAACCTGGTTAAGAAAAAGTAAACAAATCACAGCTTTATTTTCCCTAGCCCCCAACTGAAATGTAGTGGTTGCTTCAGTTATTTAAAAACAGTATTCTGGGAAGGGGTCCATGGGCTTCACCAGGCTACCAAAGGCGTCCATGACACAAAAAAAGTTTGTTTACTTTTGTTTTTAAAAACCCTCTAAGTGCAAAAAGACAAGGGAGGGATTTTTGTCCATTTTTCACACGCGCCCCTAGAATGTAACAATGTGAGTTTGGTCATAGTCATTTCAGCACTAGGATCAGCCCCATTAAACCCCTGGTACAGGACCTAATGCGGAGTTAATGTGTTCCCTGATTTTTAAAAGACAGCCAGCTTGACAGGGGTCAAGGTGCCCAGGGGGGCCTGAACCAGCTCCAGGCCTGATCACTTCCTGCTCTCAGGCTCCATTTCCTCGATGGATCCCAGGGACACAATTACTTCCAGCTGCTTTCCTTTCTCCCCATTCCCCTAAGACAAAGGCAGCCCGCTCTGAAGAGCCCCTCTCCCCACTGTCCATCAGCAGTGGACGCTTTTTCCCTAAGTGCCACCAGAGCCGTGAGCAGGAAGCTCCTGCCTTGGGTGCACAGAGCCAGAGGGCACATACCCATTACCCCAAACACATCATGCCTTTAGTGTGGAAGGGGCTCCCCTTTGACATTCTTGTCTCTGCACAAAACGAGCTAGTTATGCGAGTGACTCCTGCTTCATGTCTGCAGAAACAGCCTTGAGTTCTGGAAGTAAAAGACCCCAAATAACTGTGCCCCTTACATGAAAAGGACCCTCCCTCCTCACAGTCCTGCTCTTGGGTCTCGGTCCCTTGTTTCCAGGCTGCTCTCGACCAGCTCCAAGCACATCTCTGAAAGACGCCAACTCAATGCTTTTGAAAACGTTCTTTCCGATGGCTCCTGTGTCATGGGAAATCAGGAGTGTGGAAACACTGGCCTCAGAGGGACACTCTCCCTCTCCCTAAAGGATCGGGAGCTGAGGGGATGTTAGCATGGGGAAGGCGACTGAGGCCGAGTTCTAGCTTCACCCCTCACAAGCTGGGCCCACGCCTCTGAGCCTCAGTGTCCTCAACTGTTAAATGAAAGTTTTGCTACTGTGCTCCCCACTTCATAGTGCTGTGGGGAGAGACAGGTGACACAAGACACTTGGGATGCTGTAGAGCAGTGCATAGGTGTGACTTATATCAGGAGCAATATTACAGCACGCATCTAGCAACTCAAGGCTTGCAAAGAGCTTTACAAATAATACTTTGACCCTCACAATAATCCTGGGAGGCGGGTGCTATTATTACCCCCATTTTATGGATGAGGAAACTGATACACAGAAAAGTTAAGTGACTTCCCCAGGGTCACACAGCTAGTCAGTGTCTAAGGCCAGCACTCTGTTTCAAGGGGTGCTCTGAGAAGCCTGATCTCTTCTCCACCCTTTGGGGCCTCCTCGCTGAGGTCTGCCTCAAAGGTTTCAACTCTCCCTGGGAGTCATGTTCTCCATGTGGCACTGCCACAGATTTCACTCCAAATGCCAGGTGCCCCAAACCAAAACCCCCCGATGTTCACGGACGTGGGAGAAGAGGTGCTCACAAGATAGAGTCACCCCCTGGAGGGCTGCGCTTGCTTCTTGTCTTTACACCACTCTTAGCACATAATGCATGTCATGCACATAGTAGGGACTTAATAAATGCTTGGTTTTGAGATGACATCTAGTGTATAGTCATAGGAGACTGGAATGCTAACACAGGACATCGAAAGACAATTGGAGTAATAGACAAGTCTGGCTGTGGAGTACAAAGTGAAGCAGGGCAAAGATAACTCACAGTCATGGCCGACACCCAGAAGGCAATTCTACACATGGACGTCACCAGATGGCCAATACAGACATCGGACTGACTCTACACCTTGCAGTCAATGGTCAGCCAGAGCAAGGCAGGAGCTGACTGGGACTCAGATCATGAGCCGCCTACTGCAAAATTCAGACTTCAATTGAAGCAGGGAAAACCATATGGGTATAACCTAAATACCATCGTTTATTAATATGAAGTGTAGGTGATGAAGAGATTTAAGGAATTTGATCTGGTAAATACAGTACCTGAAGAACTACAGACAGAGATTCAGAATATTGTACAGGAATTAACAACAAAAATGTCCCAAATTAAAACAAGAGCAAGAAAGCAAAATGGCATCTGATGAGGATTTACAAACAGCTGAGGAAAGAAGGAAAAGAAAGGGAAGGATATACTCAAGTGAATGGAAAATTTCAGAAAATAGCAAGGAGAAATAAGAAGGTTTTCTTAAAAGGGCAATGTGAAGAAAACAGAGGGGGTGAGACAGGAGTTTTCCAAGAAAATTAGAGATATCAAGGAAAAGTTTCAAGCAAAAATGGTCATGAGAAAAAAAGACCAAAATGGTAGGGATTTAACAGAAGCAAAAGAGATTAAGAAGAGGTGGCAAATACACACACACACACACACACACACACACACACAAAACCAAACTGTACAAGAAAGATCTTCATATCACTGATAACCACACTGATCCAGAGCTAGAAATCCTGGAGAATGAAGTCAATGGGTCTTAGGAAGCATTTCACACACCATCAAGGTTACATGTAAGATTCTGCCAGCTAGGCTTCAGCAGTATGGAAATTTAGAACTACCAGAAGAGCAGGCTGGCTTTCAAAGAGGTGGAGGAACTAGAGACCAAATTGCCAACATCCGCTAGATTATGGAGAAAGCAAGGGAGCTCCGGAGTAAAACGTCTACTCCTGCTTCATTGATTACACTAAGACCTTTGATGGTGTGGATCACAACAAAATGTGACACATCTTCAAAGAGAAGGGAGCACCAGATCTTCTTTGTCTCCTGAGGAACCCGTAAGGGGGCCAAGAAGCAACAATTTGAACCAAACATGGAACAATTGATTGGTTTAAGATTGCAAAGGGAGTATGACAAGTCTGTATGTTGTCCCCTTAGTTATTTAGCTTATATTCAGATTACATCTTGCAAAATGTAGGCTGGATGAATCAAAAGCTGGAATTAAGCTTGCCAGGAGAAATATCAAAAATCTCAGATATGCAGATGACACCACTCTGGTGGCAGGAAGTAAAGAGGAATTAAGAAGCCTCTTAATGAGGGTAAAAGAAGAGAGTATCAAAGCTGGCTTGAAGCTTAACATTAAAAATACTATGATCTTGGCAACTGGTCCCTTCATTTCCTGGCAAACAGAAGGAGAAGACACGGAAGCGTTGTCGGATTTTCTATTCTTGCGCTTAAAGATCACTGCAGTCAGCCTCTACTGCCATGAGATTAAAGAAGAATTGCTCCTTGGACGGAAATCTGGACAGCATACCACAAATCAGAACTGTCACCTAGCTAACAAAGGTCCACGTAGGCAAAGCTAGGACTTTTTCTAGCAGTCATGAATGGTGGTGAGAGTTGAACTTCTAAGGAAAGCTGAGTGGTGCAGATTAGGTACTTTTGAATTGTGGGGCTAGAGAGTCAAGGACAGCAAGGAGTCCAAATCAGTCAACATTTAAAGAAATTAATCCAGGCTGTTCATTGGAAAGTCAAATACTAAAGCTGAAGCTTAAATACTTTGGCTATATAAAGAGAAGACGGGACTCAGTGGAAAAGATTCTGATGTTGGGAAAGATGGAAGGCAAAAGGAGAAGTGGATGGCAGAGGATGAGGTGCACGGAGTGTCATGAAAACAATGGCCATGACCTCAGAGAGGCTCCAAGAGATGCTGGAGAACAGAAGGACCCAGCATGTCATGGTCTGGGGGGGTCATGAAGAGTCAGACGTGACTGAACGACAGACCACCAACAAAAACTAGCAGACAGGTGGGCGCTCTGTCAACATGAAAAAGAGATAACATCAGCAACTTTGGGGAAAAGAGTTTCCTTTGAGTGAGAAAGTCATGAGCCAGACTGAAAAGGGTTGAGGAGCGAGTGAGAGGAGAGGAAGCCAAGGCCGTGAGATGCAGGCAATTCCTTCCAGTTTGGCTTAGAAAGGTAAGGAAGATCTAGGATGTGAGTCTAGGGTGAGGCAGGGCCTAGGGAAGTTTGCTGAGGATGAGTGAGGTGGGGATGTTTGAAGGTGATACGGAAAGAACAAACAACAGGGAGTGGTTGTAGATTTGAGAAAAAGAGGGTGAGGGAGAGGGAGGATGTGATCTGTTGGAAGAGAGGAGAGGGAGGAAATCAAATGCACGGGTAGGGAATGTGGCTTTGGCAAGGGGAAGGGCCTACCTTGTGAAAGATCTGGGGTGCAGTAAGAGGAAGAGAAAGAGTGAGGGATGAAATCAAGGGGGGCTGAGATTAAGAAAATGGGAGGAATGAGTTCCCAAATGGCCCCAATTTTCTCAGTAAAGTATGAGGCAGTCCTAAGCTGAGAGACAAAGCGAGAGGGAGTATAGGGGACTGGATGAGGGAAGAGAAGGTTTGGAATAGCTTCTGGGAGTAGAGAGTTAGAGAAACGACCAATGAAGCATAAAAGGGTTGCCTTGCTGCAGCGAGGGCCCAGTTGAGGTTGTGTAACGTGAACTAGTAACATACCCATCAGCAAGGTTGAGAGATCTAGTTTCATTTAACCACTCATGAACAATAGCAGAGAAGGTAGATGGTAGACGTGATCCATGGATGAGAAGAGTAGACACAGGACACGGGGGTGAGGAGATGGCGGAGGAGTGGAATGGTCATGACCAGAGAGGGAGAGATATGCGACCAAAGCAGAGATAATGTCCTGAGAAAATGCTGAGTTTCAATAAGGGTGAGGAAGAATGCTAGAAGCTTAGGATCAGACAGGAAAATGCCATTTCTAATGGGCGAAGCAGGAGCACTATGAGTAACGGTGAGTGAGATCCAATGTGTGACCAGCCTTGGTGAGGTAGAGGTAGGTTCTGAGATTTAAGAAAGCTGTGGAAATGAGAGGTGAGGGGATTTAGGGGAGCATCTTTGAGGATGTAAAAGCTCCCTAGAATAAGGGCAGGAGCTAGAGAGGAGAGGAAGATGGTGATCCAGGGGCTGAACACTTTGAGAAAGGCAGGAGAGTGACCTGGGAGGGAGAGGGATAGCTGACATACTACGGCCACCATGATTGGGATGGGATGGAACATTTTGATTAAATGGACCTTGAAGAAAAAAACCAAAGTGATTAAAGGACAATGTTGAAATGACAGTGAGCAAGATCAGACGACCAGTCACCGGCCCCCATTTCACAAATCCAGTGGTTGGAGGAGACAAATTTTGTGTCCTGAATTCATTTAACCCTCTCACTTTAGAGATGAGGAAGCCAAGGCCCAAGGAGGGTAAGGACCTACCCAAATTGGCCAGCTGAGAGCCTAAAATCCTTTGTAAGAGCCTTCTTAGGGTTTGGTTTCCCATAAAATGAGGTCATACTTGCTAACAATAGACAGCCCCAACACCCCTTCCATGAATTTTAAGTGGTGACTAAACTTGGCCAAACACACACTTCCAGACCCAGCCCTCTACCCCGCCCCTGTTCTTAGGGGATGGGCCCTCAAACCAGGGATGGAGGCGACAGCAGCTTCTTGATGGAGACTCCAAATCTGTGCCCCACATGTTTGGGCATGTTGAGGCTTGACAGACCCCAACCTTTCACTGATGGTCCTCAGGCCAAAGGTTCCAGGTGCATTTCCCAGTAACACGCTACATCAGCATGTCACATCATCCAGCATGGTCTCCCCTTCCCCAGTTATAAATAGACCCCTTTCAAAGTGCTGACAAGGTATTTGCTGGGATATGGTGAGAGACCTTTTGCCTCTTCTTCCTGGCCCCAGAGCTAAAAATCTCACTGAAGGAATCAGGTCAAACAGGAAGTGGCCGGGCTGTGATTTAAACAATTCAGGCTCAGCATTTTGGGCCTGAAAAGAGCTCCTGAAAGACCAGTAAAAAGGAGCAGAAAGCACATGAGAGGCTCACCTTTAGCCTGGGCAGAGTCAGAGACTGAGAAAGGAAATGCTGAACAAATAAAAGATCCCTCCCGGGCTTCTGACATAGCCCCTGGACAGATCTGGCCCCCCAAAAATGCTTTCCCAGCCCAGGCAACAGGAGGAGCCCTGAACAGAGAGAATGAAAGACGCACGTGCTGTAAGCAACGAAAGCAGAAAAGGGCAGGGCCCAGGGCAGGGCCAGATGTGGAGCCACAGACACAGCGCTGGGGGTCGGGAGGATGGAGCAAACCAGGCGATAGTTTTAGAAAGCGAAAAATGATTTCACAAAAGAAAGTTTACCATCATCGCAGCACCCTCTCCCTAGTTCTGCTCATCACGTCTCCAGCTCAGCCTCTCCAACCACCCTCAGCACCCACAAGGGAAACTGCCCACAGATGCAAGGGAAATAATTAAGCCAGAAGGGCCCACGTACCCAGAGAGCAGCAGTCTGCCCTGAAGCTTCAGATCAGCTGCACAGTCTTCCGAGCGACAATTCCTCTCAAAAACAGTCTGCAAAGAGAAAAAGAGCAAACAAATAAGTCGGTGGGTAAATGAACTAACAGAGAGTGATGGAGAAAACGCTGGACCCGGACCCAGGAAGGCCTGGGCTTGAATCTGACTGCAGACCTTAGTACCTGTGTGACCCTGGCTAAGTCACTTACAGCCTCTGGCCCCCTCAGTTCCATCATCTAAAAACGAGATAATAAGAAGACCCACCAGGGCTGTTGTGAGGCTCAAATGAGGCTCAAATGAGGACAGGGCTCTGCAAACTTTATCACAGTTTAATGCTAGTTATCATTAGTGCTCTGTGCTATTAGGGTTGACTATTGTAGCTGACATTTAGATAGTGCTATAAGGCTGGCAAAGTGCTCTGCGAGTTAACTTGGAAGGAAGGAGGGAGGGGAGGAAGAAAGGGAGGGAGGAAGGAAGGGAGGAAGGGAGGAAGGGAGGAAGGGAGGAAGGGAGGGAAGAAGGAGGGACAGAAGAACTGTATCATTCTATCCATGTGCTCTCTCTCTCTCTTTGTCTCTGTCTCTCTCTAACAACATGTTCCATCTATGCTCCAAAGTGGCTTCATAGTAGATGCACAGCATGATATTCAGGGGATCTTGGCTCAAAAGGAGGAAAGAATCTCAGAATCCATCTTATCTCTCATTTTACAGATGAGGAAACTGAGGCCCATTCACTGTAAATAACTGATCCAAACTCACCCAGTAACAAAATGGCAGAGCTGGGATTCAAACCCAGGTCCTGTGACTCCAAATTCAGCTCTTCCCACACGACTACATGAAATAATTTCATTTTTTTGTATTGTAGACCCCTTGGGCATGTGGAGAAATCTACTGACCCCTTCTTAGAATCATATTCTTTTCTTTAATTCTTTTTTTTCTGGAGGGGCAATTGGGGTTAAGTGACTTGCCCAAGGTCACATGGCTAATAAGTATTAAATGTGTGAGGTCGTATTTGAACTCAGGTCCTCCTGACTCCAGGGCCAGCACTCTATTCACTGTACCACCTAGCCACCCCTAGAATTACATTCTTAAATGCACAGAAAACATACATAAGATTACAAAGGGAATCAATTAAGTAAGAATATAGTTATCAAAATATCTTTAAAACAAACCCATGAGGCTTAGCTCCAGGACCCCTGGTCTGGCCCAGCTCCTTCCTTCCTGGATGAAAAGACGGGAAGCGAGAGACCCAGGATCCTACCACTGACCGTTATGAGCCTATGCAACTCAGTGTAAGTAACTTAACCACCCTCTGCCTTGGTTTCCTCATCTGTAAAATAGGGTTCATAAGTGCCCCGAGCTCACAGTGTTTTGTGAGGACTCAATGTGTACAAAATGCTTTGCCAACCTGAAAGTAACATTGAAACATGAGTTATTACCACGTTGCTTCTGGGCCCTTACAACACCCCTCCACACACACACACACCCGTTCCCTTCCTCCTTTCACAAAAGAAAATGTCTCCAGGACCAGGAGGCTTCTAAGTCACGCCAAACCAGCTGATGGCTCAGAGCCTGAGAGCTTCCCTGATGTACCAAGGATGCCCGAGATGTACAGAAGTCCATGAAAACAAGGACTCGAGGTTGGAAGGAATTATTCACAAAAACAGCTTGAATCTCAAGAAAAACAACTTAATTTGGGTTGGATTTAAGTTTGAGGAGCAGGGGACTTTTCTGGGAAATCCACCTCTCCTGAACAGGGGCATGTCTGCCATCTCTTCTAACGCTATTTATACTACAGTAAGTCGCTTTTTGGTCATTTTTTTCCACGTAGGATGGTCCAAGTCTGATTTCTAGGATGCCAAACAAGTGAGCCTAGCAAACTCCCCAGTCTCCTGGCAGTCTCGAGGTTAAGGCGAACAGAGCCAGCATTGACACAGCCCCTGTGGAAATTCCTCATCCTGTGCCACATTTCCAAAAAGTCACAATATGTCCTGGCCGACATTCCCCTTCTTGGTCAGGGAGGGAGGAAATCATAGCTGTCCTGGGCAAAGAGCACAGGCTTGTATGCTCCCCTGAATGCTCGCAGCCTAGGGAGGAGCCAAGATTCTAGATTTCAGGATCGTCCACCGTCTTGGTCAAGGAGAAACTGAGGGAAAAGGAATTGGAAGCTTCATCTTACCCACTTGGGCTGTGGATAAGGGAGTGACAGGATCGATCAGAGGGGACTGCAAGTATGAGAGGGGGCTAGAAACGTTTCCTCACCAGTCCTTCTGGTCAAGAATACAGTTGATGTTAAATACTTTTTTCTTCCTTGTAAGAAAAGAAAGGGGCAGCCAGGGGTGCCATAGTGTATAGAGTGCTGGGCCTGGATCTGGAAGACCTGAATTCAAATTTGACCTCAGATACTTCCTAGCTGTGTGACCCTGGGCAAGTCACTTAAACCACTTGCCTTGGTTTCCTCATCTGTAAAATGAGCTGGAGAAGGGAATGACAAACCCCTTCCATATCTCTGCCAAGAAAACCCTAGAAAAGGTCACAAAGAGTCGGATACAGCTCTTTCCAGCACAGCAGCCTGATCCACAGGGCCACGGAGCACCGGGAGGAACCTCACGGGCCATCCAGCCCCATCCCCTCCCTTTACAAATGAAGACCCTCAGCTACTTGGATCTTCACAAAACTCCACAAGTGAGGTGCTCTCATGATCCCCATTTTACAGATAAGACAATCAAGGCAAAGAGTGGTCGAGCTGCTTGATATGAGTCGCAGAAACTAAGGCTCAGAGTGGGGCAGTGATTCAAAAAGGGTCAGAATCATACTCGAACCCAGGCCTTCGTAAGCTCTTGGAATGCTTGGTGACCTGGTGCTCTTTCCACCAGGTAGTACAGTGAATAGAGGCCTGACCCTGAAGTCAGGGAGTCTCAAGTTCAAATCCTACTTCGGACCTAAGCAAGTCACAGCCTCCTAATTTACAAAGTGGGGCCAACACTAAGAAGTGCATCTCTTGGCACCACTGAGATGGAATGAGGCGGCACATGGAGCCCGGTGCACACTTCAGAGTGCGGCCAACATTTTCGAGGTGATTGCTATTGCTGCTGTCAGGCCCCAGAGTAGGAGGCTCCAGCAGGAGACTGGAGGTCTCTGGCCTCCAGAATGGCTCTCTAGGCAGGCACACACCCTAATGCAGCTGGCACCACTGGTCAATCAACACACACTTAGTGAGCACCTACTATGCACCTTTGGCCTTCACATTCTCCATTCCAGCACAAAGTTCACCACTGAGGAATTCTTCCCTTAAGCCTCCTTTCGTGTGTTCAAGACGCCCTGCTCACAAAAAGGGACCCTGCCCCTCAGCCCAGACCAATCCCCACCGTCCAGCTGGCCCATACCACCCGTCATTCATTCTAAATTCCTTCGCCTAATGAAGAGAGCCAAGGGTACCAAGAACAACTGGGCTGGAAAAACCCACCATGCCATCCACATTATAGGCACCAGCTAAAATTGAGCCCAGAGGACGGGCCCTGACTAGCTGTGTGACCTTGGACCAATCATCTTCTCTCTTAGAGACTTCACCTTCTCATCTGAAAACAGGGAAGGAGGAGGAAGACAGATTTCTCTGATTGAGTGATAAATGGAAGCTCTGCTATTGACTTTGGCACATCTCACTCTGTAATTTTCCAGAAATAGCTTGTTTTCCTCTCGAGGCCATTTCTCCATTTGTAAA
This sequence comes from Pseudocheirus occidentalis, assembly GCA_028646575.1. Classification (NCBI taxonomy): domain Eukaryota; kingdom Metazoa; phylum Chordata; class Mammalia; order Diprotodontia; family Pseudocheiridae; genus Pseudocheirus; species Pseudocheirus occidentalis. Next base: position 12,909,303 of record CM053599.1, on the reverse strand, counting down.
ATAGAGGTAACAACATCTGAAGGAATCATTCTGTTTATAGCAGATTGCAGGATCACCATCCAGAGCTGAAAGAGCCTTTAGAGATCCCCTGGGCTGACCCCCTCCTTCTACAGATGGAGAAACTGAGGCCAAAGACATCCAGCAACTTCCCCAAATTCTTCCACATAGTAAATAACAGTTGAGATATTTTAACTCAGGTCCTTCAACTTCAAGTCCAGCAGCCTTTCTACTCTACCATTTATGCTTTGAGATCTGGGGAAAATTCAGAGCATTTGGAGCATCTGTGTTCCTATGCAACAAGGACCCACACTTCCAAGGTCCAGTGCACAGCCTTCCATTAGGAAAAACATTCAGTGGGTCTGGGGACAGAACCAGCTGCCAAAAAGTTCTTAACAGGTTGAAACAATGGGCTGAATTATCCAAGATACCAAATATTGATCAAAGTAAAGTTCCCCTTGGGGTCAAAAAATCAACTTCACAAATACAGAATGGGAAAAATTTTGTTGATAAATAATCCCCATTAAAAAATCTTCCTTCCTTCCTTCCTCCCTCCTTTTCTTTCTTCCCTCCTCTCTCCTCCCTCCCTCCTCCCTGCCTTCCCATTTCCCTCCTTCCTTCATTCCTTCCTTCCTCTTGACAAGTACCATCCTTGCTGAAAAGAGGTCCAAACAACGTCCCTGTGATAAAGCAGCTAGCCACATTCTCCAGGCCTGCCTTGACAAAGAACATTGGGGTTGTATGCTCAGACAATGACAATCATGGATAGTTAAAGCTAGATTCTGAAAATAATAATAATAATGATAATACCATGATGGATCCATTGAGCATGAGACTAATAGATAATCCATTGGCAGGGTATAGTAGAAAGAACCTCAGCTCTGGAGTCCAAGGGCCTGAGTTCAAATCTTGTTTATTACCTGTGCGACCTTGAGCAGGTCACTTCACCTCCTTAGACTTCAGGTTCCCCATCTGGAAAATGAAGGGGTTTTGACTCAGTTTGTCTATTGCTTTGGGCAAATTTCTGCACTGCTAGTTATCTTGGTTCCTTTCTCTTTTCTTTTTACAGGACAACGAAGACCTCTGATGTTTCTTCCAGCTCTATAATTACAGCCATATGGTCCTAAATCATAGCTCTGATAAGTAATTTAGTGACACAATTTATTAGGGCTTTAGTTTTCTTATGGAAAATACTACATTTGAAGCTAAAGTCTCTCCTCTCCCATTTTCTCTCTGCCTCTCTCTCTCTCTCTCTTTTTCTTTCTCTCTCTCTCTCTCTCAATCCCTTTCCTCTCTTTCTCCTGTTTCTCTCTCTCTCTCTCTTGCCAAACTGGATGGCCCAAAGGCTTCTTAATGTGCCCAAACAGGACTCATTGCATTCCCCCCAACATCCTCCCTTTCCCACCATCTTCCCAATCATCCAGATTTGCAAGCTAAGTATAATCCTGGACTCCTCACTCTTTCTCATCTTCCACATCCAATCTGCTGCTAGGTAAGGCCTGACGTGTCGACCTGCCCGGCATCTCTTGCGTACATCCCCTTTTCTCACTCACACACCCCCTATCCTGGTGGAGGCTCTCATCACCCATCACCTGGATTCTGGCAATAGCCTCTTCCCTGGTCTGCCTGCCTCAAGCTTCTCTCCACTCCATCCCCTACCACCAAGGTTTGACCACACCCCTGCCCTTCTCAACAGAGAGCCATTACAGATCTACCAAATTCTTTCCTCACAACATGCCTCTGATGGAAGTAACAGAAGCATAACCATCCCCATTTTCCAGATGAGGAAGCAGATGCAGAAAAGTGAGGAGGGGCATAGAGATTCAGACAGCTATTTAGTGCTAAAGCAGGGACTCAAACTCCAGTTTTCTGGCTCCGAGACCTTCCAGAGCCACATCAGATGTGGTTCTCCTCTGAGAGACAACCACTGATTGGCAGAATCTCTGCAACTTTCCTGGACACCAGGGCAATGAAAGCTCACCTAAGGAGAGGCTGTCTGTGAATTTCTCATAAATGAGAAGTTCAAAGGGTCCATTGTGCTCTCTGTTGAGAAAAGGCAAAGACCCGCCTCCAACCTCATCCTTCTGGTCAGAGATCCAGGACGGTCACTTCCCCTCTTCACCCTACAGCCTCAAGTTTTCCCTGAATTGACAATTTTCTCCTGCAAAGCTCTTTTTCCCCTTAAGTTTCTATATTACTCATTTTCAAAACACCCAGCTGATGTCTGGCTGACACTATTCTCTATGTGATTCACTGACCAAAAAAAAAAACCCCTAAGATAATCAAAGTGGCATGATATTCCATGACAGGGCCAAAGGTGATGGCTGGGCTTGGCTGGCCCATTTGGTAGTGGCCACCATGCAAATGCCATTCGATGAACTCCTGGGAACATGAAGATGCACAGCAAACGGCTTAAGTCCAGCCCAAGGACCAGCAGCCTCTGATTTACCAAACTTGAAAGAGCTAGTTTCATGGGGCAAAGTTGAGTCCCCCCGTCACAGGGACACCTGTTTTTCCCATGCCAGTCTGAACTTGCCCCAGCAAATCTTCTTTCCCACTCTACATCCAAGGAATCCCAGCTTAATCCATCTGTAATCCTCAAAAATGGATCAGGTTTCTTGGCTTCAGAGGACATGGGGGCGGGGAAGGCTGCTTCCTAGGCTGGGCTGTTGGTTTGTTTTGGGATGGTTCTTTTTTTTCCAGATTCCTTGGCCCACCATGTGCCTTGTTTATGGAGCCTATGAGGAGGGCCACTCCCAGGCCAAGGCCACAATCAGATGGGAGTGGGACCAATGCCTTTTTAAAACCATCCCCTAGCAGCAGGACAAGAGAATGGTGTATGACACACCTCCTTATTCTAGGCTTAGCACTGGAAGGGGCCTGCCTCGGATTGCATTATGAGGAGATCAGTGCTGTCCTGGGACAAAAAGAGGAAGCAGAAACCAGACTGCAGTGAGGAGAGGAACAAGTGAGGGTGGGAACACTGGCGAGAACATCAGAGGAATCCCTCAAAATAGAGGGAGATGATCCTGTAAAAAGATGTAGGCTTCAGGAAGATGTGGGGGCTTTTTTTCTTCTTTAAGGACAGGAGAGACCTTAACAGTTTGTGCACTGCAGCGTACACAACACTGAATCTGGAGTCAGAAAGAGCTGGGCTCAGATCCTGCCTCAGGTCCTTCTGTGCTCTGTGACCCTCAGCAAACCACTTAACCTCTCTGGTCCTCAGTTACTTCCTCTATATATTTAAGGGATGGGATTCAAGGGCCCCTCTGGCTCTAAATCTATGGTCCTATGATATACTGAAGATGAATGAGAAATAACCGATGGTCAAAGATCTAAAGATGGCAGAAACACAATAAGAAGGGCCGGCCTTGATAAGAGACACACACCCTCTGAATCTGGGGTGAAGGGGGGCCTTCCAGACACCACCCCTTGGAAGACCTAAGTCCTTCAGTTTTCAAGCTCCCACCCTGGGGCTGAGCTGGCCTGAATAGCAAATGAGCACCGGATCATAAAGTTCACCATATGGAGGCAGCCCAGCTGGTGGAAAGCAGACTTTACACCCCCTGCACCCCGGCCATCAATCTGTCACCCACCGAGCTGCTCAGTGCTTTCCCACCTAAATCCCTTCAGTCGACCCCCAGCTTTCTACCTCTTACTCTGAAAGCCAGAATCAAGTCAATGTTTTTACAACTTCCAGAAAGGACTGGTTAAGTGGATGAAAAGGGATTGGTTTGGGGGGTAAAAGGCTCCTTCCTCACTGATGTATGAAGCCAGAACAGGAGGACCCCCACTGTCTGAAAAATAAAGCTAACTGAGGTTCTTGGGGACCAGCAAAGTTACACCAATTTCAGCGTTTCAAAGACATGTGGTGAAAGGCCCTCTTTGCCTTTGGAAACATAACCTTGGAGGATGTGTGTCACCCGCTGCACAGCCCCTTGGTGATAAGCCTCTCTGAGCCCAGGTGGCCTGACTGCAAGGCAACAGATGGGCCCCTAACTCAAGCTTTCCACGCCCTGATGAGTCCTCAGAGTAGGGCTTTAGTGGAGACTGGAAAAATCATCCGTTCAGAATCCTACACCATCATCAAAGTCTGCTTAGATCAGTCCATATCTGGACATGGTTTCTCCTTCAGTCTCCTTTGTGGAAGCAGGGTCCATATCTAACCCACCCACACACGTGTGCCTGCATCAGGACTGTCCTCACCCCTCTCCCTCTGTCCACAGTTCATGTCTTGGGGATCTCATCAGTTACTACAGATTCGACCATCTTTTTACACAGAGGACTCCCCAGTCCACATATCCAGTGCCTCTCTCTCCTGAGTTCTCTCACAGCATCTCTGGTTGCCTGCTGGGCATCTCTACCAGAATGCCTCATAGGCAGCTCAAATTTATTAAGCCCCAAATAGAGCCCACAATCATTCTCCTTCCACACACTCCTCCTGGCTTCCAAATTTATTCTAAAGGCATTCTCATTCTTATAGTCACCCCAGCATATGACCTAGAAGCCATCCATGACTCTTCATTCTCACCATACACACTCCAGATTTCATTATTTGTCAAATTTTGTTGGGTTTATCTACCCAACATGCCTTGCAACCATCCCCTTCTCTCCATCACCACCAACAGAGTCCAGTCCCTGATCATCTTTTGCCTGAACTGTTGCAATGCTCTCCTACCTGGTCTCCCTGTCCCAAGACACTTCTCTCTCCAGTCTATCCTCTATAAAGCTTCCAAACTGGTCTACGCAAAGCACAGGTCAGACTACGTCACCACCCTGCTAAGAAACTCACTGGCTCTTTATTATACCTAAGACAAAATACAAACTCCCCTGTTTGGCATTAAAAGACTTTCACTATTTGGCCCAAGAGTATCTACCCAAGTACTACTTGGATAAATTAGGAGCAGAATCTATTGTCTTTGGATAGTAGGTTATTCATGAAATAATTTTGTGGTCATTTCAATGATATTTTCATACAAAACCATCACAAAAGGGTCATAAAAGGAAAACAAAACAAAGTGAGAAAAATCTGCCAAGTTTAGGCAAATAAATAGAAATGAAACAATATTTAACTAAAATCAAGAATCTTGAAAATCTCCACAGATGAAGAGAAGTCTTCTTTCTCCAAGCACAGTCCAGATGCTACTCGACAAGTTTTTAATTAATCAGATCAAAGAATCAAGGTCCTTGCTCTCTGAGACACTCAGATGAGTTAGAGATCCACCTTGCTGGGAAAAAATTGTTAAATCATAAGCCAGTCAATGAACATTTATCAAGTACCTCCTATGTACCAGGAACTGTGTTAGCACTAGGGATACAAAGCATGGCCAGAAACCAGCCCAGGCATCAAGTGCATCACATTTTAATTTTTCTACCACCACAAGATTGTTCAGAAAACTCTCCCTTCTCCTCTGGCGCCAGGACTCACCAAGCCTGCTTTCCTTTCCTCCTCTCATCACCACTCAACCCCCCTCCCCCCAGCCATCTCTTTAAATTTTACATTAGGCACAAAAACAAGGCTTTGAGCTAGACACGACTGCACTTTTAAGTTAGCTGGGATGCTCTACAGGTAAAGCATTCTCTAATGATCATTTGGGACACACAGTTGTGTAGGTTTGTTTTTTTTTCTCCCTTGAGCATGGAAATTACATCCTTAAATAAGAAGCCATACAAGGATCTGAGGATGAAGTAGGGGAACAGATGGTGATTGCTTTTTAGTGGAACAGAGGCTCAAAGTCTATCACATCGAAATCTTTGAAAATTAAGATAAAAGGAAAATAGCTTTCTTCTTTCTCCTTTCAACTTAAGACACTTTTCACTGTTTAGGAAGAAGGCAAAGGAATTCATATTGGCACAGCTGGTGAAGATTGTTTAACTGGGGATGGGCAGCAGCAAATGTCAAACCACATTTGCAGGCACCGTCCAGAGCTCCCTCGCTTTGACCGGCCTCTTAGAGAGAGAACTTTGCATCACTCCCAGCGCGGGGCAGCTACAACAGAACCACCAGTCTCCTGGGCTAGAAGTTCACCAGCCAACAAAACCCCATCAAGAAAGCATGGTGTCTTTCATAATCCTAGTCACACTCGTTGGTAAGTCCAGTGACTAGTCCACCATGACTAGAACCTGCTCCCTCCTCATCTTCTCCTGCTTTCCTGGCTTTCTCTTAGTCTCAGCTGAAGGCCCACCTTCTACAATTCCTGTGCCTTCCCTACATTAATTATCTCCAACTGACCCTATCTATATCTTGGGCAGCTAGGTGGCACAGTGGATAGAGCGCTGGGTCTGGAGGCAGGAAAACTCATCTTCCTGAGTTCAAATCTGACTTCAGACACCTACTAGTTGTGTGATTCTGAACAAGTGATTTCAGCCTGGGTACCTCAGTTCCTCATCTATAAAATGAGCTACAGGAAGAAATAGCAAAGTACTCCAGTATCGCTACCAAGAAAACCTCAAACTTCAGAGAAACCTGGAAAGACTTATATGAACTGATGCTAAGTGAGGGGAGCAGAACCAGGAGAACATTGTCCACAGTATCAGCCACAGTGTGTGAGGACTGATTTTGATAGACTTAGCCCTTCTCAGCAATGCAAAGACCTAAAACAATTCCAAAGGACACACAACAGAAAATGCCAGCCACGTCCAGAGAAAGAACCATGGAGTCAGAATGTAGAACAAAGCAGATGATTTTTCTTTTTGTTGTGTTTTATTTTGTTGGGAGTTTTTTTCTTTTTTTCTTTTGGTTTTTCCCATTTGTTATAATTCTGTGCAAGATGATTAATGTGAAAATGAACTTAATAGGAATGTATGTGTAGAGCCCATAGGAGACTGCAAACCATCTTGGGAAGGAATGGGAAGAAAACTTAAAACTTAAGGAAGTGAATGCTGAAAAAAAGTGATTTAATTTAAAAAATTTTAAAAGAAAACCTCAAAAAAACGGTGTCATATAGAGTCAGACACAAGTGAAAAGCAACTTACCAACATGTCTCAGATGTTCACAATTGCTTGCATCATGTCCTCCTCTATTATACTTTGAGCTCCCTAAGGAGCTAAGGACTGTTTTTGCTTTTCTTTTAACCCCAGGGATTAGCACAGTGCCTGGCACATAGTGGGCAATATATAAATGCTTATGGATTGACTGACTGGTATACAGTAAGTGCTTAAGAAATGCTTATTGACTTGTCTTGACTTTGTAGCACTTTACTTCCTCCAGATAAATAACCAGATTCGCTTTGGATTCTCTCTGAAAACCAACCCACTCTTTAGCATTCTGATTCATTCAAAACTCTTTCCTATAAAAGTTCATAGGACATCTCATATAATATGAAAGTGGAAGCAATGAAGAGACTGGGCAGGGATGTGAGCTGGGAATGGGAAAGAAGAAAGAAGGGCAGGGAACCTTTTGAGGGATGAGAAGAGGGTGGGCTGGTCAATGTTCCATAATAACTGGTTATCTGGAAGGGGACAGGAAATGGACGCATAATGACCTTTAAGTTTAACCTTCATTCTGAATATGTTCTTCGTCACTTTCTTAAGTTTAGCCAACCAACAGATCAATAAATGAAGCCCAGATTTATACCACTGGCTGATTTCTGAAGTGTAGATGTTCACATTAAAAATTTAACAATCAGTTGGCTCCTACACATCCCTGATTGACAGGAGAAATGAGAAACTTAATATTTTTTTAAAAGGCACAAGACAAAATGGAATTTGGTCAATAGCTAAATGGCTCCTCAAGTGACTGACAAAAAAAATCTCATACAAGTTAATTCAGAAAATATTTTTGGTAGAAAAACCACTTATAAAAATCATGGATCTGTAGGATTTCCAAGTTGGAAGAGATATCCGGTTCAACCCATGTGTGAACAAGAATTCCATCAACATTGTGCACACAAATAGTTGTCCAACCTTTCCTTGAAGACGTCTAGTGAGGGGGGACTCCCAGACAGCCTTTTCCACTATGGAAAACCTCCCATGATCCTATTCTAGCCTCACCCTTTCAAGAGGAGACACCAGAGCAGCCCCCCAAATGCCAGAGAAATAGATGGACTGGGTTGTTTCTGTGTTCAGCAGGATGAGATTAGGGCTTCTGAGGCATGAATTCTTTTAAGAAGCCCTCTAGAATTTCCATAGTCAATAACTATACCGGACAGGACTTCAAGATGAAGAGCTTCCCATACTCCCTGAGATATGATGGCAGGAGTTCTGAATGTCAGTTTCATTTAATATCGTTATCTCTGTGATTCAGCAGCTGCAACTAATAGATCTTAAATAATTGGCCATTAATCCCGAGTCAGATGTCTAGACGTCTAAGACCCAAAACTTCAAACCATTTCGCTCATAGATGATTCTGCTTCTAAAATTTCTCTCCTTTCCATCCATTCTTCTCTCTTCGGTCTACATTTCTACCCACCTGGACAAAATCTGTAGCCTTCTATCTGGTCTCACTCCCTCTCCTTCCTTCCTCACTCCACCCTTCATGCCCCCTCCAGAATAATCTCCCCCCAGCACAGAGCCAGGCAGGCCCTTCTCTGCCCAGTAATCTGCAAGGGCTCCTTTGGGTGATTTCATCACTCGTCAATTATCACCTCTCCACAAAGGACTCCTCTTTCTACGTAGGACTACAGCCTAGAGCTCAAAAGTCGGCCAGATCAAGCCCCGCATCTTACAGTTGGGAAAAGAAAACCAGAGAGAAGTGAATTTGACAAGAACGTAAGCATCTTGAGGACAGCACCATTTTGTTTTTATCTTTGTATCTTTAGCACAATCAATAGTTGCTGGTATGAGTAAGAGTTTAATAAATGCCTGCTGGTTAATTGCCTGCCCAAAGTCAAATGGTTAGCTATTGGCAGAGCCAAGATTCAAACTCAGATCCCCTGGCTCTGAACTAGAGTCATAATAATAATGACAGCAGTCAACAACCTTATTCCATTTCATCCAAATCAAGCTGGCTTTCTGCTCTACGATGCTGCCTCTCCTCTCCAGCCCTGACCTCTTCTCTGAGAAACATTCCCCAAGTTCTTCCTGGACATAAAAACCTAGAATTAGATCTGGGAAGGGGCACATTATACAGATGAGGTAACTCAGAGGGGCAGGGTGGTCAAGTGATTTAGCCAACGTCCCAGCTAGGAAGTGTTAAGACTAGGTAGGACTCAAGCCGAGGTCCTCTAACTGCAAATTCAGTGTTCCTTCCATACTGTCCCTTCCTACCTGATAACACTTCAGACTCAGGCTGGCCAAAGGGGAATTCCAGCAGCTCCAATCCTGTCCTATTTCTCTCTCAATTTCCCCACTTCAGTTGCCAAATACCACCATCAAAGTTCAAGCAACCTAGCCTAACATTCAAGAACATTAAATATCTCTCTCTCTCTCTCTCTCTCTCTCTCTCTCTCTCTCTCTCTCTCTCTTTCTTTCCCTCTCTCTCTCCCCCTTCCTTTCTCCCTTTCCCTCTTCCTCCCTTCCCCCACTTTCATATGTCTCTATGTGTTCATAAATTCTGACCATCCTGTTTCTTTAATATCACCCCCACCCATACTCTCTACAACAATCATACGGCCCCCACCCCACCTAATGCAGGCCCTCAGTGAAGTGTCTGGCACATTATTAGCCAGTTAATAAGTGTTTCTTGAACTATGTGACCAGCCATGATTCCAGAGGTCCCGTAATGGAGATGCCACCCAACTCCTGGCAGAGAAGCAAGAAACTAATATGCGGAATGAGACACACATTTTTGGACAAGGCCAATATGGGAGCTTGTTTTGATTGACTGTATATCTGTTGCGAGGTTTCTTGTTGTTTCCAGTAATATGGAAGAGGAAGATAGAAAAACAAATTCTTGATAATGGAAAAAATTAAATTTAATTAAAATAAAAGGAATCTCAAAAAATAACAAATGCTCATTGAAGTCCTTTTTAAAGAATTTCTTTCCCTGATTATTTGAGGTTACATTACACCACGTAATGAGGCCATTCGGTTCTCTGGGAGAGCTAGGATTCAGTCACTGCAACCACTATATTGGCACAAATTTAAATTAGTTTCACTTCCTGAAGTGGGCTGGGCCCTGGAAATCCTTATTCTCCTCCCTCAAACATCTGGAAGACACATGAGGAAAGATTACGGAGCTATCATTTCTTATTTGCCTAACAAGGAGAACAAGAATAAGGAAGGAAAAGACTCCGTGAATTTTTCCTGTTTCTCTATTTTTCCTCTGAGAAAACCAGCCGAACTCGTGTCTGTCATTTCCACTCCAGGAAAGGACCCGAGTACCTCAACTTGAGAACAATGAAGCTTCTACAACATTAATCGTGGTCCAAGTCAATTTTCCAGGCTTAAGGCATTTATACAGATTGAAGCATTGGCTTTGTTTTAAGAGCTTCCTCAGGGTTGGCACAAAGCATAGGAACCATAGGGGGTTACTGGATAGTTTAAGACAGGCTAACTCTACAAATAAAATCAATGCAGATATGATGAAAAGAGAAAACACTGATTTGGAAAAAAGTCTTTCCACAAAATATCTCTGACAAGGATGTGATACCCATGACATACAGGAAGTTAAAAGAAATATCTGACAAAGCCATTCAAAGGATATGAACAAACATTTCTCAAAAGATGAACTGCAAAGTATTAATAACCCTATGAAAGACTGGTCGAAGTGCACATTTTTTAACTTTCACACTTAACCTCACACCCAACAAACTGGTAAGAAGAACAATGGGACCGGTCAGAATTGGAGGCATTGGCAGCAGGCATACTCACACGCTACTGACAGAGATGTGAACTGGCCTACCCTGGAAAGCACTTGAAATTTTGTAATGAAAGTGACCCATACCCTCTGACACATAGATCTGAAAGCTACTTCTGTAGTCATTGAAAATCGAACGTAGAGAGGATGGTCCCACCAAAGCCAAAATACTTATGTCTGCATTTTTGGTCGTAGTAAAGAAGTGGAAATGAAATAGAACAGCTAAATCAATGACTGTGTGTGAAACGTTGCAGAACGCCACAGGGCTAGAGAAATGACAGCCAGGGTGAGGACAGAGAAGCTTGAGAAGACTTAGCTGAACTGATACTAAGGGACGTGAATTGCCAGAGGGGTTTAAGCACCCCTCCACCCAGATCCCTCAAGGTTTCAGCTGCACCCAGCTCCAGTAAGACCTTAGCAGTTCAATCTCCTCATCAAGCTTGCTCATATGGCAGCCGTAACTCCACCTTCCTCATCCTGAACAGACCTTCCAAGGTAATTTTTGGAGTCTTCCTTCTGCTACTGGTCCGTGCTTCCTGACCCTACCCCCTCACTGGACATATGACAGTTGCCATGGCAGGCCCTTAGTCAAAAAACCCTTTGTAAACTTGGGTCCCCAGCATCTCTGGGCCTTCAACTGGTACATCCTACCATCACCCAAAGCATGCTGCCCCAAGGGACAGGATGGGCAAGAGAGGCCCCTTGGGACACCATCCATGACTGAATTACTGTTTTCCATACCCTCCTAAGCTGGACTTGGCCATAATTCATATAGTTGTCTACATGAATAAACCTTTCTAAGCCACTTACCCAAACTCTACCCTAAGTTTGCATGACATGAAGTCAACAAAACCAGGTAAATAACACATCCAATGACCACAACGATATAAACAAGAAGAATAAAAGAAAAAATGGAACATTGTGTCATTATAATTAACAAGGTTGGCCCATAAGAAGAAGCAGGGGACTATGGGTGCAGAGCACTGCCTATACCCTCAGAATCAAAGAACGTGCTGGTCAGCTTTGCTTGACCGTGTTTCCTCTTTTTCTGTTTTTATTCTTTGTTACAGGGGATGGCTCCCCGGTAGGGAATGAAGGGGATATGAGAGCAAGGTATCAAAGAATTTTAATGCATGTGCATACATATGTATATAACTACATATCACATGTATGTATAAAGTCTGGTGGGTTTTTTTTAATGTGAAACATGATTTTCTTTTCTCTTTTTTTTCTTTTTGGAGGGGGGAAGGCAGGGCAGTTGGGGTTAAGTGACTTGCCCAAGGTCACATGGCTAGTAAGTGTTAAGTGTCTGAGGTCGGATTTGAATTCAAGTCCTCCTGACTCCAGGGCCGGTGCTCTATTCACCGTGCCACCTAGCCGCCCCAAGCATGAGTTTCTTGGCAATATTTTTCCAGTGCCATAACCAGGGAATTTTACACCCAGGGCAAATGCCCCTACCCACACCTGAGGTTCCTTCATTTGTAAGCAAGAGATGGGGAGACATCGTGTGGCAAGAAAACAAAGACTCCAATAAAGGAGAGGAGAGGGAAAAAGCAATTGAGAAAAAGGGAGAGGAGAGAAAAGAGGAGACATGGGGAAAGACAGTGAAAAAAGAGAGTGGGGAGGCTGAGAGAGCATCTATTAAGTTCTGACAGCGTGCCACATATTGTACGGGGTGCCAGGGACACAAATACAGAGAGGCCCGCCTCAAGGAGCCCATGTTCTAATAAAAGGAGGTGGAAAGGGCAGGGAGGAAGTGGAAGGAATTCAGAAAAGGAAGTCAAGTCAGAAGTAAAGTGAGCGTGAGCATGGCGAAGGCCCCTCGTGGAACCTGCAGCCAGTCACCACTAAGCCACTACGCGCCTCAGTTGCCTCAACTGTAATATGAAGGGGTTTAACCAGCAGACTTCCAAGGTCCTTCCCAGACCATAAGCGCTGCCAGTGTCCTCTATGTCGCCCCCACCCTAGTTTTGTCTATTGGAGCTGGGGGTCTGGCTCAGATATCCTCCAACTGGGTGATCGAACTCGGAACGAGGTTGGCTTCTGAATGGCTGCGGAAACTGGGAACAGGGAGAAGCCTAAGTCAGTGTCAGAGAGTGCAGGAAGGAGGAGGGACAGCTCTGGTCACTGGGGTGTATCTGGGAAGTAAAAGACGGCTTGACGTGGCTTTTCTTAAACCACTTGAGCTCACTTAGTCACACACACACGCACACGCACATGCACACACACGCACACGCAGCAGAGTAGATCCACCAGCCAATGACCGCTCCTTGCAAGTCTGGCCTGCACATAAACCTCCTCTGATGACCGTCCTATCTGATACACTGGCCTTGAGTCAAAACAGACTTCTCCACCTGCACTTCCAGCTGCTGGACTTCTCAGTCGTCATGAGAGATTCAATCTGTTTGATGAGGTTTCAGCAAGAACAAGCGATCCGTTCCAGGTTAGAGAGCCTGCTTTCAGTTCCTGCTCTACCACTTACTGGCCAAGTGACCTTGCTGCCTAGAGAAGAGGGTCAGTGCCTAACTCTGGCATTCAGGGCCTCCTACAAGCTGTCTCGGGCCTACTCTCCCAGCTCCCCCTGCTCCCCTTCACGGGCTCCTTTCCAGAGAAATACTGATGTTCTCCAGGCCCTGTCCTCATCTTCCCTCTCCTATCTCTCCTGCTAGGCTCAGACTGCTTTCCTTGGAGTATCATTCAAGTACCTTTCCTCCTGCAAGGACCACTTCCTCTCTTCAGCCTCCCTTGGCTACCACTGTCCCCATCGGAGCATCATAGAATTACCGACACTCAGATGTGGGAAGGACCTCGGAGGTCAGAGTCCAACCTCTACCTGGGCAGAAATCCCCTCTACTGCTTCTCCAACAAGCGGGCATGCAGCCTTCATCTGAAGACCCCTGCTGAGGGCTAAATGAGCACCTTGTGAGACTACCCACTGTACCTTGAGATCATTCCAGGTGTGATCATTCCCTCTACAGTAAATAGCAATCTCCCTTTCCTTAATTTCCACCCTGGGGGGGGGGGGCCAGCAACCTAGGGACCAAGTGAGGAAGGAGGCAGATGGGGCACCTAGTACTTGGGGCAGAGGAACTATCGGTGCCAAGGGTAAAGCCAGCCCCAGATCTGTATCTAAACCACCCTGACGCTTCAGAGAGGCCAGCATCAACACAACCTGAGCCATTTGTCTCAAGAAGTGGCATCGTATTCCAGACCTAGTGTATTTTCAGAAAAGTACTCCACTTCACACATCTCAGAGGAGGGCTGGCATCATTTCACTCTCCCCCAGATCAGGGCAAGCTGGGTGTGCAAGAACAGAAACACTCTTGGTCAAACCCTCTCTATATCTGACAGATTCCAAGGATCGCTCCCAGCTCTCCAAGCAAGGCCCCCAGGGGAGAGTGGTCAGCAGCCTTTCTAGCCTGGAGAAATGAAGTATTGGGACCCTCGTTCTCTGACCAGGTCACTACTTCAGGAAAAGTTCCAGCCATACTCCACTCTCAGCTTTCTGACCATCATCTGCACAGCTCCCAAAAAGGCCCTTCTTCTTGCCATCCAAAGCCCCGGTTCTTGAACCACTAGCAAGTCAGCTCAGCCATTCTGTCCAGATGGGGTAGGTCAGTCTGCCCCCCTCCCTGGGACTCCACTCACCATCCTAACTTCCAGGACCAAAGCGCCCCAGCCTGGTTCTCACTCTCCAGTTAGAATGTAAGCCCTTGAGGGCAGGGACGCTGTATCTGTGTCTCCCCATTGCTCACATGACCTTGAGCATACATGAAGGGCTTAATAAATGATTTTGTATTCATTCATCCATTCATCTGTTTGCAGAATGAGAGCTACTCATCTAGTCCATTGATCTCACATCACAAATGAGGAGCAGGAGGCCCAGGGACACACATGGAGCTAAAGTAAGTGCTAACATTCCTATTTCACTTCAAGGTTTGCAAAGCCTTTTCCACATGTTCTCTCATTTGAAAGCTGTGAAAGCCCTGTGAGGCCAGGGCAGCTATTATGCCCATTTCACAGATGAGAAAACGGAGTCCAAGAGCAGTTAAGTAACTTGCCCAGGATCAGACAGCTAATAAATATCAGAGCAGGATTTGAACTCATGTCTCTTGCCTCCCTGTCCGGCTGCACTCTGCAGTGACAGCACAGGACAAGCAGTCAGCCCCCTACCACCTTCCATCTTCCACTCCCAGAGTCGCAGGGGCTTTGACCAATGCTATCCTAGTCAAGGCAGTTCAGCAATTAACAGGTTAACCACGTTCATTCTTTAACTGCCTTGATTCCTTCACCTGTATCTAGAATCACAGAATTTTCCATTTAAAAGGAAGCTCAATTCAATCAGCTCATTTTCCAGACAAGGAAGCTACCTAATTCCAGGAAAACTGATTTTCCAGCTGCCAAGTAATGGCACTGACAAAACTCAAACCCAGATCTCTGGACTCCCCAGTCCAATAACTGTTTACTACTCTCCCTTAAGTCTCAATTACCTTCATGCTCTAGAATTGTTAAGAAAAACAACATCCTTTTCTGCACTTAATAGGAAGGCAATGTACTACCAGTGCAGAATGCTGCACACACTGCCATCCACTGCTGAAGCTGTTTGGTTCAGCTGCCTGTTTTTCTCTGTTACAAGGGAGAATTCCCATCAGAAGGCTGGTCATTGGGCAGTCAGTGATGTAAATAAAGAAGCACATCAGTCAAACTTTTGCTAAAGAATTAGAAGACTGTATAATTCCAACCTGGTTCTTCTGAGCAATCTTCTGCCCCTTCTTCCAACGAAGAATGGGTGTAAGCGGAGGTAGCTCCTTCTCCTCTCTTCCAATCACATGCTCACCAAGGCTGTAGGCCGCTTCAAACACAATCGGACTGATGACATCCTTGACCCTCCGCTGAAAAAGCAAACAAATCCACATGTTACATAGAGCCCCCTCCAAGATCCTGCCATCACTTGGCCCCCGTCCTCTGGACAGCCCTGCCATGCTGCTGGGTGGGTCTGGGCATAGCTTCCAATGGAATACAACCATCTCCTAGTCACTAAACACAATAACTTTACACTCATCTGATGGTAGACCAAGTATAACCACAAGATGTTAAGTGAGCTGTCCATCGGTCCGTGGTGGAACCAGGGCTGGAGCTCACATCTCCTAATGCCCAGGCCACTGTTTTTCCATTGGTGTGATAAGTAAGGATGGACCCAGAAATAAACCCACTTGCCCTGAGCTCTGGCTCACTGTCCTTATGTTTCTCTGAGCACCACATATGGGACCCACAGGGAAGACCTTGGAGAAGACACAAGGAGGTCAGAGAATCCCAGAATTGCAGAGTGGGGCAGAATCTCAGAGGCTGTCACCCACCCTCCCCTTCTCCATATGGAAGTCCATGCATACGTCCTGCCAATGAAGACCTTTCCTCTCCCCTTCCTTCTTGGGATGGCTCCAAATGTTGGGGAGCTTCTCCTGGGCCTGAATTTGACTCTGACATAGACTTCTGGGTCCAAACGGCCCAAATCTAATCCTTCTCTATATGTATCTCTCCAAATACGTGAGGACAGTTAACATGCTGTCCTGAGCCCCCTCTTCCTCAGGCTAAACAGCTCCAGCTTCTTCCACAGATACTCACAGGGCTTGAAGCTTGAAGCCCTTGCCTTGTGGTTCACCAATACTGTTCTGAAACTGGTACCCTGAACTGAGCCAAAGGCTCCAGAATGGGACTCTAATGAAGGCACAGGATTGTGGGATGATCACCCCCTTACTCCCTGCAATTACACGGCTCTCAATGTAGACTTGGCCACCATGCCCACTGTGGGAGCCATGACCTCAGATCTTTTTCAGCCACAATTTCCCCATCTGATACCTAGGACACCATGCTGCTGTTGGTTTTTTGGTTTGGGGTTTGTTTTTTTTTTTTTGCTTTTTGGAGGGGGAAAGGCAGGGCAATTGGGGTTAAGTGACTTGCCCAAGGTCACACAGCTAGTAATTGTTAAGTGTCTGAGACCAGATTTGAACTCAGGTCCTCCTGACTCCAGGGCCAGTGCTCTATTCACTGCACCACCTAGCTGTCCTACTGTTGTTTTTTTAACCCAGGTTTAAGAGTTAACATTTCTCCTCATTAACAGAAGGTAAGATACTGAGTCAGTGATTCCATTGGTATAAGGAACTCCCAAGTGAGGAAACTCCCTCATCCAATGCAGATAGATACCTTTTTTGCAATTTATGTTCCAACTTTTATTTATTTATTTTCAACATTTGCTTTTTAAAATTTTGGTTTCCAAATTCTTTCCCTCCCTCCAGTCCCTCCCCATCCATCAAGAAAGCAAGTAGGATGATATCAATTATGCATATATGCAAGACATTTCCACATTAGCTATGTGACATTTATATTCTTGAAGAATTGCCTGGAACCCCAAGAAGTTAAGTGACTTGGTCATACAACCAATATGTGTCAGAAGAGGGATTTGAATTCAGGTCTCCCTGGCTCTGGGGACTGCTCTCTATTCACTACATCAATGGTTCTAAAAGAATGACCTAGGGAAGGTCTCTCAGTGTCCCCGAAACCTTTTCAAGGAGTCCATGAGGTCAAAACTTTTCATAATAATCCTAAGACATCTGAATTTCTAATTCAGTAAATAACCCTGACAGGAAGAAGATGATGTGGGGCCAGAAGAGGTGGAAGAAACAGGCTTGGGAGACCTGGTGTTTTACGTCAAATGCAAACCCTGCCCGAACATGATCCAAAAAGATTCTTTGGCTCTAAGGATCCATCCAGGACCTGTGACGTCTCCCGGGAAGGAAGGCTCTCCATCAACACAAGTCTTCAGTTTACAGTCTCAAATCACTGACTGAGGCTTAGAGAGGCTTTTGCCTCCCTAGGATCACATAGCTAGTGAGTGCCTCAGGACTGGAACCCAGATCTCCCCAACTGTAGCACTCGCTGGACCTTGGTTTATACACCAAATTTGCCTGGATATTAGGGCCTGTTGAGAATTCTCTGCAAAGCCCTTGGGCTTTTGAGTTACCACATGAACCTCTTCCATCTGGATCACCCAGAGGAAATGACTGTCCTAGGCCTGCTCTGCTTTTACTGAAGCCATGAGGAGGGAGCCAGGACTTGTAGCCCCTGATGACCATGCCCCCTTTTTTTTTCCACTTCTGGTTTTATAGACTACACAAGGAAAATATCTAAGCTTCATGCTTTCCATAAAGAATAAATAAGCATCAGCATATAGTAACACCCTGCATGTACAGAGGTCAAACTTTTGGCAAGCTTAGTCATCTGGAACATAGCCGTGAATCTGGAAGTTAAAAAAAAAAAAAGGCCCTGAGCACTTACAACAATGGTCACAGAGGCGTTGAATGCACTTTGCTATGAAAAAGAGGCCTCTGCTCAGAGCCTATATGGACTTAGTTTACCAGAAATCCCAGCAAACATGTTTATCAGGCCGGGACCATGGCAGGAGTAGCCAATCAGAATCCAGAGGCCATTGGCAGAGGAAATGGGGGGATGGATGGGGGAAGAATGCTATTGTAGGCAGGCACACAGATAACAGTGAAAATGGACAAGAAGAAACATACCTTAGACAGCCATGCACTCTTGTTAAGTATTTCTCTTTAAGTACTTCTTGATTGATTAACTGATTGGATTAAGGGACTAGGGACACTAAGAAAGCAGAGTAATCTGGATCCATTTAGCTCTGGGATGAATGGCCTTCCATATTTCAGGGGCCTGGGGGGAAGGAGGGGAAGGAGGACTTGGAAGAAGCTGAGTCCTGCAGAAAAGGTTAGACTCTATTCTAGGGTTCAGAGGATTCTGACTAAATAAGTGGGCAACACAGGCCATATTTTAAAAAGAAAAAATGAAGAGGATTATTTTTTTTTCTTTTGAAAGGCTTGTTTTGAATCCCACAGAAAATTGAAAGACACTGAAGAAGGGCTCCAGGTCCTTTGGTAGATGCACTGTGGGGGTTGATGGGATGACACAGACAACCATCCAGAATGAGAAGGCAGAGCTAGGTAGCAGAGGACTCACACTGAGAAAGCACAGATCACTGGAGGCCTGGAATGTCTGGTACCAAAAAGAGCTCTCTTGAGTTACAGATGCAACTAGAAAAGGGATGGAATGAAATCCCACCTGCCACTCACTCCTTGTGTGGCCCAGAGCAAGTTACTGGGCCTCTCAGGGCCTCCAGCTGCAAACTAAGGACATCAGCCTCAGTGACTTAGCCAACACCAGAAAGGACTTCAGGGACAGCCTTTGTGATTCACTGGGATATCCGTCACACAGCTGAGGCTGAGAAGTGGGGCCCTTTCCAAAGTTAGGACTGGAGCATCCAGCATGGTAGAACTGAAGGGGCCACCCAAGGTCATCAAGTCTGAGCTAGAGGTAAAGAGGAAGCCTTCAACACACCCAGAAAGTGGTCATCCAGCCATCGCTAAAAGATAATCCAAGTATGGCCCAAGGAGGAAAGCCACTGGGAACAGTCTGAAGATGACCATGAGTGTGATCCAAAGAGGAAAGGCACTGGGCGTGGTCTGAAGATGAACATGAGTGTGATCCAAAGAGGAAAGGCACTGGGCACAGTCAGAATAACTGGGTCAAGTGCCAGCTCTTAGACTGGTCACCTGCATGACCTTGGGTGAGGGAGTGATTCCCTGACCTCATTTCCCTCCTCTGTATAACAGGAGGTGGACTAGACCTCAGGGCCCTTTTTCTCTGGCTCTGCTTTGCACAAGTCACTGGCCTTCAGCTTCCTCTACTGTAGAAAAAGTCTAGGCACAGGATTAGATATCTTCTATTAGGTATTCAATCTCTTCCAGACTCTAAATCTATAATACTAGGGCGGCTAGGTGATGTGGTGAATAGAGCACAAGTTCTGGAGTCAGGAGGACCTGAGTTCAAATCCAGCTTCAGACACTTAACAAACACAAAAAAAAACTAGCCGTGTGACCTTGGGCAAGTCACTTAGCCTCAACTGCCCTTCCTTTCCCCCTTCAAAAAGCAATAAATAAATAAATCTATAATACTCTGAGGCGGAAGCTAGCACCCCTGGAGGGAGCCATTCTGCCCTGATGCAGCTGTGACCCTGAGTCTTAAAGATTTCCCTTGGTCACCAGCTCTGCCCTTGGGGCTGGGCCTTCCCAGTCTGTCTTCAGATTTCTCTCATTCCAATCAAAACAACCTATTAGCAGTTCCCCAGTCCACCTCCTGTCTCTGTGCCCTATGGAATTTAGCACAACCCATGTTCAAGGGCCACTTGTGCCTACAAAGACAGAGACCTCCACCACAAAAAGCCCAAAGCTCGAGAGTATTTCTTGTCTCCTCCTCAACCTACTCAAGAGCCACCCCCTCCACTCAGCCTCCCCCACCGTCTCCAGCCTGGTTTGGGGTGGGGGGGGGGTGTCTTTTGCATCATCTGGATACATACTATGTCCAAGGTGAGTAGAAATTCCTGGGAGGCAAGGCCTGTTTCCTCCTGGGCAATCCCTAGTACCTAATATGGAGCAGATGTATCACAAATGTTTGTTGGTTTGAATTTAATTGAAGCAAGACAAATCTGATCCTTCTTCCATACAGTGCCCATTCAAATACTTAAAATAACTACTATCCCCCCTACCCCCGCCATAAGCATTGTCTTCTCCAGGCTAAACACCGCCCACCCCCCCACCCCCCGTCTTTTGGATCAGACCCCTCGCCGTCAGAGTCCCCTCTTGGGATTTTCTCCATCTTGTGAATTCTCTCCTAAAATGTGGCATCCAGAACTGAATAAAAGACTCTAGATGCAACGACCACTAACGGAGACCGCAGTCCCATCAACATCATCATTCACAGCTGGCTTTACACAGCACTTGGCAACTTACAAAGTATTTCACACATTAATTCATTTGTGCCTCACAACAATGAGAAAAGGAGGTGTTATTAAACCCATTTTATAGCTGAGGAACCTGAGGCTAAGAGGCCCTCCTGGGATCACATAGCTAGTAAGTCTGTGGCAGGATTTGAATTCAGGCCTTCAGGACTCCAAACCTCACACTCCAGTCACTGTGCCCCCTAAACTGCCTCATGGATTGACTGTGTGGGGGCAAGCAGCCTCACCCTAATGATACATTGGTTTCAGGGGAGCGTGTTTGGGATGAACAAGGGATTCTGATGACCGAGAGGACCACTCCCATCTAGGGATGCAGGGATGCGACTGTGGATCCTTCCTTAACCCTGTTGCCAATGTCGTTGCACAAACGTAGCCAGACGGATATAGGGAGAAAGTGAATGAGGGAAACCAAGGCATGCACAGGGGCTGGGCAGGGGCATCAGCTGCATGCCCAAGCAGTCTATGGCACGCTTCAGGAGGGGAGGAACCTCTCCCATCTTCTGTTTACTGCCCACAGGATTACACATGGATACAAAGCTGGAACAGACTGAGCCCATCTGGTCCAACCCCATCATTTTACAAAAGGCATTGAAAGCCAGGCAAGTCCAACGACTGGTCCATACTGACTGCTGAAGCACCTGACTGGTGGGGCCCAGCCCTTCCCTGTCCCTTTCCTGAGCAGCAATCTCGTTCTTCTAGGGGAGCTGAGCAACCTCCTTCCATGTGGATCCTCGACAGAGCAGGGAGCAGGAGTCTGCGGGAGGCCCCCAGAGCCAAGAAGGAAAGGGGCGGGGAGAAGATGGGGGGGGCGGACTGTCTGACCTACATTGTGTCAGACCTTGGCAGAGTCCACTGTTTGTGTGGGTCTAATCTGGATCTCGAGACCAAACGCACACATTGTAAAAACCTGATAGCGTCCAAGCTGGGAACAAATGAGAAATGCTGAACTTGGACCCGGCACCGACCAACATGGTTCAAGAATGTAGCAACACCACCTCCAAAGCCTGGATTCAGGCTTCCAGAGGCATCACTCGACAGCCAAAGCTCCCTCAGGGAGAGCGCCCTTCCCTCTCTGGGAATATGTCCTGAGAGGACTCCAAGTGGCGTGAGGTCCGGTCCTTCCCACACGCCTCGGCTTTCCTCTAGGGAGGGAATAAAGCCAGAGAATCACAGCCGTCATTTCTCCTTCCCCCCATCCCAATTTTTTAAACTGAGACTTTCCTAGCCTTTATTGTAGCTTTTGGTTATATGTTTTCCGTGCTTCTTTAAAAAGGTTAAATGCTTGTCAAATAACTGCCACAATAAGGAGGCCAAGAGAGGCTAGAAACCGCCTGGGCCAGGGGACTGGGGATCTCAGCATCTCTGTGGAATGTGGGCAGACACTGCGGCGGGACCAAGAGGTGCCTCCCAGACCAAGTAGGAAGGGACCCGGCCCAGCGGCAGGGGAGCAATTACACCGTGTTCTCAGGCTCTTTGAGACACTCCTCGGTGGAAAAATCAAGGGACCTGGATGTGAATCCCATCTCTATTGCTCGGATGAACTTGGAAAGGCTGACCTCCTGGAGCCAGCGCAGTTCTCTGATCTGTAAAGTGAGTTCTAAAGCTCTGAGCCCAGCTTATCAGCACCGACATGTTCCTGGTGATGACACTGTTGGTTTTTTGGTTGTTCCCAACTGAGGACATCGCTTTGACCACAGAAGAGCAACATCAGCTCCACAACGTCTAATTCTGTTCACCAAAGGACAATGTGACCTTTGAGGTTCTCTACCCTCTACTCCAGGCTGCCCATCTGGCGATGCCATATGGCTGAAGATTCTAGGAGGTCCTGACAGCCCATGGAGAGGTGGGTGAGTCTCATAAATGGGCTGCTGCATGCTATCTCTGGTGACAGGAAGGATCAGAAGTGATATGGCCCCAGAGAACCACTGCAAAACCTCCAGGGTTCCAGATGGATCGCCTGTGGAGGATTTATTAACTGCATGGATGGGGGAATGACACAGAGTAGGAAGGCATAGAGGCCTACAATCGGCACCACAGGACAAGCTACCTATGAGAGTAAGAATCACAAAAACTCAGGCTTGGAAGGGACCTCAGAGGCCTCCTAGTTCAACTGAACAGACTGCAGTGTTCATCCAGCCTTTGCCTGGACCCAGGATCACGGGGAGTAAATTAATCCATTTTGAGATGACTCTAATTATAAGGAAATTTTTCCTGGCTTAAATTTCTCTCTTTTTTTACTGCTATCCTATGCTTCTAATTCTTCCCTTCGGGAACAAGGAGAATAGATTGAATCCCGCTTTCCCATGAAAGCTCTTCAAACACTTAGGGGGAGACAGTTGTAGCTGCCCCAAGTCTCCTCTTCATGGATCTATTAAAATACCTGAATCCATGGCTCCTATAAAGGAAAAACCCTTCAGATGTTAGAGAGTGTAAGACGATGCAAACTTCCTATTACCACCATGAAGGACCAACCAGCTTCGGATTCTCAAATAATCCAGAGGACACAATTTTGCTGTCGGTTTTTTCAACCTGAAACTTTTGCACAAACATTGCGATCCTGAGACTCTAAGTCTAGAATCTACTCACCCACTAAGCACCTACGGTCAACTCTAGCCCTGGCTCGAGTCCACCTTTCCAGCTTCGCTCATACATCACTGCTTTCACATACTCTATGGGGCAACCCAACTGGCCTTGCTGCTTGTCACACAGGACACTTCATCTCCGTTGCACGAGGTGAACCTAAAATGCCCCTCTTCCTAAACTTCACACTTTTGATTCCTGCATTTCCTTCTAAGCCTGAGACCTTTACTGATCTTCACAACTGCTAATAACATTCCCCCTCCCCCCAAAAAAGGCCTCACTTTGGGAGGTATAATTATTTATGTCTATTCGGGGATTATTTTATTTCTGTCTCTATAACCCAAATGCCTGGCACATGGTAGATGATTAATAAATCCTTGTTGATTCATTTATTAAAGGCTAGAATTATTCCTTTTTTGTCTTTGTATCCCCAACACCTAGCCCAGGGCCTGATATAGAGTAAACATTTAAATTCTTATTGACCAACATTGCTCAGCACAACTGTAGGCATCCTCCCAAAAGAATCTTGTTGGAAGACCCCAATCTTGAAGGAAAACTTGTTAAAAGAAACATTTCCTAATGCCTGTTCTGCTTTTAAATCTCTGGTTTTATATGTAGAGCCTACCTGAATGGGTTAAGATGACTGAGGTTGCCTTCTCTGGTCCCAAACTCTGCCCCATCCTGCTTTGTTCACAGCTGGATTAAGGTATTCACTGTCATCTCAAGGTCCACATGACTGACAAGGCTCCTTTACCCCAGGACCCCACCGCACCTCATGCCCTGGAAGCCCTCCCACTGCCTAATGCCCAAGATCAGACTCCAAGGAAGAGATCATCGGAAATGTTCGCTTCTTATACATGGAGAGTAACAGGAAGTGACCAGAATCCTCAGCTCAGTGTTCTGTATGCTTACTTCTAAACAAGTTATCAGTTCTGCTGTTAATTTATTGTTAACTATTCACAGAAGGGCTTGTACAACAAAGAATCCTGATCAAGCTTGTAAATGCCAGGCACTATATTTTCAATATTGCTGGGTTTATTTTAATTTCCTTATAATAAATCACTTTTATAGTAATTTTTTTGAAAAAAGAAACATTCCCTGTCATCCTGCCAAGTTACTCACCTCTGTCCAACTGATAGTTTTTCCTGGTGTTCACCAGAACGGTATTTGGGGTAGACTGATACATTCGTGGCCCATAAATACTAAGTGCCAAAAACCAGATTTGGACCTACATCATCTTGACCCCAAGTCAACTAATGAGAGAGTATTTATAAAGTGCCTACTATGTGTCCAATTGAGCCCCACTGCTTCTCTTTTTTATTGTGAATTTGATGATCATCAACAATCAGATGCCAACATGGCCGTGTCCCCCCACTGCAGCGCCTGCCCCACTCACCCCACCTTCCATCTGCTCTGTATTAACCTTTCACGGATGGACATGCATGTTGTCTCCCCAAGTGGAACAGAAGCTTCTTGGAGGACAGGGACCATGGTTTTGCCACTGGGTCCCCAGAGGGTCTCACACACAGCAAGCACCTAAGAGGCGATTGTCCTTTGACCTTTTTTATTCTCTTCTGTACATTTTTAAAAGAAGGTTTCACTGAGGCTCTTTGTTCCCCTTCTCCTTCACCATCACTGATGTCCACCCACAGACCCCTGGGTAAGAAATTCTTCCTTGGAACTGTGATGAACCGCCCAGCAAAACCAATCCACGAATCAGCCAAGTCAGAGAACACAAGCCTCCTTCTGCACCCAGAGTCCTCTCCTTCTCCATGAAGAGATGGGAGCTCTGGCTCACAGCCAGTTGGCCACGGCTTAACCGGAGCTCTGAAGGCTTGCAAAGCTTCTCCTCCAGACTGCTGCCACTGTCTTCTTCTACCTGCACCTTTTGCCCTGCTTCAGTCCACAGAAGTCTTTGTATACTTCATGGAAATGAATCTCTCCTTTTCACAGCTTCTCACAACACAATAAAATCCATTATATTCATGCAACCATCTTATTCCATCATCCCACAGCTGGTGGGCACCTATTTTGTTTCTATGTCTTTGCTACTATAAAAGGTATCGGCATAGACTTTATACAACCCTATATTATGTTGCACATATATAATATATATCATACATTATACACATAATATTGTATATTTAAATATAATATGCAACATTATGTCACACATAATGGAACTTTTCCCATCATCATTTATCTCCTTAGGATATATGTCTAATAGTATCACTGTATGAAGGAACATGTGTAGCTTAGTAATATTAGGGGCATGGTTCCAAACTGTTTTCTAACAATGTGGACAAACCACAGTTCTACCGATAATGTACTGGTGTGCCAATTTGTACTGCCCCTCCATGAATGAATGAATGAATGAATGTCTAATGGCTAGAGGGCACCACGGAGGGCAAAGAAGAGCAAAAACATAGCAGCCTCTGGAAACAAGCACTGGCCTCCAAAGGGGCCTTCAGAAACTAGTTAATTCTGTCTGGATTAATCCAAATTCAGGGAAAGGAAATGAGATGCAGATGTAGAAATGGCAGAGTCTGCATCCATTCAGCCCCAAGAGGAAATGGAGCCCGAGTCACTCACCGGTGAGATTTTCCCCAACAGTAGAGCTGTGTTGTTAAGGTTATAAAGTGTGCTACACTACAACCACTCCCTAGGAATAACAGGAAGAAGAGGAGAAGGAAGACAAGGAGGAGGAGGAGGAAGAAGGAGGAGGAGGAGGAAGGAGGACAAGGAGGAGGAGGAGGAAGGAGGAGGAGAAATAAGAAGAAGGAGGAGGAGGAAGGAGGAGGAGGGAGGAGGAGGGGGAGGACTAGCAATTATGTAGCAAGTTAAGGTTTACAAAGAAGTTTAGAAATGTTACCTTATTTTAACCTCACAGCAACCCCGGGCAATTATTATCTCCATTTCACAGATGAGGAAACTGAGACCAAGGGAGGCTGAGTCACATCTAAGCTCACAGAAATCGGGGACAAGTATTTATTAAGAGCCTGCTATGTGCTGAGCAGCACACTAAGCTATCAGCTCATCCAATCCTCCTAACACCCCAGGAGGTAAAGTGCTATTATCCCCACCTCTACTACAAAGAAAGCTGAATAAGTAGAGTTTAAATGACTTGCTCAGGAGCACACAGAGAGTAAGTCTCTGAATTGGGATTTGAATTCAGGTCCTCTGGGCTCCAAGGTCAGCACTCTGCCAACTTTGCTGCCTAGCTGCTGCTAGGTATACAGCAGAGGTTCAGGTTTTTGAGAAAAGGGATCATCCTTGTTTTAATCTTTGATTCCCCTGGGCTTAGAAGCACGTTGGCACTGGGTACAGACTGCAGAGTTTAAAACCTGGTAAAACTTGCCTTCTCTTACTAGTTATGTGACCTTGGGCAAGTCACTTGCACCCTGAGTGAAGGGAATTCCAAAGCAGGAATTTCCTGTGGTGACAAAATCATATACCCTTTGTCTCTTCTATATTCTTGGAACCTTACGCTCAGCTCTAGCCAAGCTCTGCTGGTACCCTGCCATCTCTGTTCCCAAAGGAAGCCAGAGAACGCTCTATTCACACCCATCCTTGAAATTCTAGGGTTTCAAGAGGCTTTCAAAACGGATGCTTGGTTTTTGCATTTTGTTGGGCACTGGACTTGTGTTTTCACTGGTAGAGAGAACTCCCACTGAGGAAATGCCCTCTACCAAGGCAGGCTGGAAAATTCTCTGCCCCTCATAGTCTTTGAGAGACAGCTGGGTCACTGAGAAGGTAAGTGACTTGTTGGGAATCATACATCAGAGACAGGGTCTCAACCCAGGTCTTCTGGATTCCAGTGCTAGCTCCTTACCCATTATGTCACTTCTACCTTTCACTCTAGATGCATAACCTTGGCTATGCTCCCAAAAATCTCAAAAAATTCTCAACAGCAAGAAGTATACAAGACAATGGGTTTCACTGGTGAATCATTTCGAATTTTCCTTCAAACCAAAGAAGGCCCACATTAGTTCTCCAAAGAAAGTTGTCCAAACACTCTTTTATGAAAGGGTGTTTCCTCTTTGTGGAAAACCAATCACTCCCATTCTTTCTTGGGAAGGAAAGTAGAGGAAATGAACTTTGTCTCTTCTCCTCCAGATTTTCCTCTCCCCCTCTCAATCTTGGATCCGACGTACCCCTAGGCTAGCATTTACGGGTTCTGTCAATATGTCATGGTCAGATTTGTTTGAGAAACACTGTAGTTTGGAAAAACAAGAAGCCTGAACATCAGTCAACCAAAGCAAACCATGCTGATGAATGAACAAACTCATTCAAGTAAGTCAGAGAAAACAGTAGAAATAACACGATTGTGAGGTCAGACAGTTTGGCTACAGTTCAGGGCTTCAACTCCAGGACCAAAGATGGATGAGAAGCCCCTGCCCCCCCCAGGCTCTTGGCACCATCTCAAACTATCTCTAGATCTAAAAAAAACCCAACTATCACTCCTGAGATGATGAAGGGGAAGAGAATGGTAAGAGCCATGAAGATGAGTGCTATTGGACATAAATGTATAGGTTGCCTTTTAAGGTTTCGCAAAACACTTTAAATAAATTATTCCATTTGAAATGATAAAATGATAAAAAAATAATTATATTCACTATTTCTATATTGCTTTAAAGTTTGCAGAGTGACTATACTGACTCATGTGATTTTTACAACCCCACGAGGTAGGTACTAGTCTACCCAAATTATGGAGAAAGAAAGGTTATGTGATTCCCCAAATAAGTGCCTGAAGCAGAATTTGAAATCATGTCCTCTTGACACCAAGCACTGTACTACCCATTATCCCACAGTGCCTTCACCAGTCCTAAACTAGATTCACAATGGCCCATGGTTGGGGGGAAGGAGCTGCTTCCAAGCAGGACCAGGAAGAAGATGTAGAAGGTTGAGAATTAGTGTATGAAGAGTACAATATTGGGGCATGCAGGAGTCTACTGGGGTTAGGTAGGGCACCAATGAAGCAATTAATCATGGGAATATTTTTAACCCTAATTTCTCCAAGACTGTAGTGTTTAAATTGCTTTCTCTAAAAATATTAAAGCATTTCAGACATTTTATTAAATGAAGTCTTGCTAGAGGCCCATGAAATAGTCATTCAGCATTTCTCATCATGTCTCCAGTCTCTGACCTCTCCAATGCAGCCTCCTCTGTCCCAAAGAGATATTCCTAAAGCCTGGGTCTGGCTGTATCCCTCCCCTCGTCACAATGCTCCAGGGGCTCCCTACTCTTCTCAGATCACATACAAATACCATTCACAGTCTGGCTACAGTCTACCTTTCCAGGCACAGAAGAAACTGAATGACCATCACTCCCTTTCATGCCCTGGATCCTCCAGCCAGGAGGGCCTTCTTGGTGCTCTCCAAACAGGACATTCCAATGTCCACCTCTGTGCCTTTGTCCAGGCTGTCAAGCATGCCTGGAAGGCGTTCCTTCCTTTAGAACCTTGAGCTTCTTTCCAAACTCAGCTTAGACAAGGCCTTTCCTAATCTGGCTACCTGCTGGTGGCCCCCAATTACCTGGCATTTACCTTGTATAAACTCTGCATTGATTTATGTCTGCTTATGTTGTTTCGCCTGTCAGAACATAAACTCCTTGAGGACAGGAACTGTTTGCTGTTTACTTAGCACAGTGCCCAGCCTATAATGGGAACTTCACAGACAGACACAAGTCGGCTGATTGACTGATTCACAAACAACACAGCCCCATTTTACAGATTAGTAAACATAAGAAGAAAGTAACTTAGCTTAGGAGATGGCAAGTCAACAACAGAGTATGAAAAAAAAAATAGCCCAGGCTTGTTGACTTTGATCCATGTGGCTGAGAATAAACACCAGGAAAACAAACCCTTGGCTTTCTGGGAGCTTGGGAGCAATCAGAAAGAACAATCTCATCAAGAATTCCTATGAGACAAGAAAGGCCATCGCTTCATCCCTTAAAAACTCCCTCTGTAAACATCCTCTGTCTAGACAGCTCTTCCAGCACAGAATGATGACTCCAAAGAGCCTCTTCAGACCCTCAGTAATGAAATGACGACCAAGAGGGGGATTTCAGGGCAGGATTCCTCTAAAATGGGATTCTTGCAGTTGTAATATGACTCCATCTCACATGAACAGAAGCCTGGGTCCGGAGCACCCTAGAAAGGCACCCAGGAAGCACCCGTCTCACTCTCACCATTTTGGGGAATGAAGAAAATGAAGGTCCAAAGACAGTCATTGAGGTGGCCAAGGTCAAGGCTAATTAAGTGGCTGAGCCAGGAGCAGAACCCAGGCCTTTCGTCATTGGTGTTCTTCCCACTGAACTATTTCCCTGGATAATGTGACAATTATGTTAAATTATTTGCATGGCATGGAAAGATAATAAAAATTGGCCAGCATGATAATGATAAGTGACATTTATACAGCACTTTATTATTTATAAAATGTTTTATGAGCAGTAACTCATCTGATCCTCTGAGCTAGGGGCAGGTGTCATCCCCACTTTACAGATCTGGACACTGAGGAGTAAGGAAGTGAAATGAGCTTTCCAGGGTCGCACAGCTATGAAGCGTCCGCATTCGAACACAGGTCTCGCCGGATTCCAACATTGTCCAGTATACCCAATGGTCACTAAGCATTTCTTACGTGTCTACTATGTGCTAAGTGCTGGAGAGACAAAAAAGGCATGATGGTTCCTGCCCTCAAGGAGCTCACAGTCTAACAGGAGAGACCACGAGCCACCAGTGTGCAAATGTGACACGCTCAGGATGCACTGGAGACAATCCCAGCAAGAAGGCGCTAGAGTGAAGGGCTTCTTACAGAGGGTGGGATCTGAGCCAAGAGACTGAGGAGGGAGAACAGTGCTAGGGCACAGCCAATGCAAACACCCGGAGAGGGGAGATGGAGCACCTTGTGCAAGGAATAGCCAGTCCTCTGATTGGGTTCCTTCCAGCTGGAAATCTGTGACCCTCTGACCCTTCCAGGTCAACAGCTAGGCTTTCATGAACTAAACACACGCATACATACACACCACATATATATGTGTATAGAGACTGGTAATCATTGGGTGACAGAGTGAGCAGAGGGAAGGAGGATGAGAAACTCCCTGTGTGACACCTCCCTGCCCCATCCGTGACTTAGCGGCCAAGTCCTAGGGAGATACCTGAGGCAGACAGAAGTGAGGTGACTTCCCTAGGGTCACACAGCTGGTGGGTGTCAAAGTCAGAATTGGGAAGCCTGCTCTTCTTGACTCCAACCCCTAAATTCTACCCAATGGACCAAACTCTGTAATCATTATTCAAATCCAGTTTCTAAGCGCCAACAGCGGTCCCACAGGTGAAGGGAAAAACAGCAATGAATTAACCAGTGGACATGTTAAATTTCTCCTTATTCCAGGGCCTAAACGCCTTCACACTCTTTCTTTTTCAAAAGAAGGAACACTGGCAGTTAGAAGGACAGAGGGTCCCATCTGGGCCCTGACTGGGTGACTGTGGGAAAGTCATGTAACTGTCCTCATCTGTAAAATTTGGGAGTTGGCCTCAGTGGGCACTGAGGGTCGTTCCAGCTTGAACTATGTGGCTCCATGATCCATCCAGGTCTACAACTATGCTTTTACGAAATAAACACACACACGCCACATATATGTATACATACACACATATACATATATGTGCATAGGTATGTATATGAGCACACATAGGAAAAATCATAGTGGGGGACGGGGGATTTGGGTAGCTGCTGCCGTATTGATCATTTGTACCGAATCCCAGGTGAGGACTCAGTACAGAGAAAAGGGTACTGACTTTGGAACTGGGTGACCCAGGTTCAAATCCACTCCTGTTCCTTACTACCTATGAGGCCTTGGACATGGGGTGGAATCTAGGCCCTGTCATTTAATAACTGGGTGGCCCCACAAAAGTAACTTCCCTTCCCTAGGCTGCAGTTTCGCATCCATCCGATGATGGGGTTGACCTGGTGGTCACAGGTACTTTCCAGCCTCAGATTGATCTGTGATCCCATCATAACGCCGCCTGAGACAACCCCAGTCTACAGGACGATGGCTTACTGTCACATCTACCGACAGGGCCCTATGACCCCAAGGTCTTTTCAGAAGTCAGAACCTGTCTGAACAAAAACAGAGGAGGAAACTGAAATCGCTGGAAAAAGCATAGTCTTCAGAGACGGTAACCTCTCTGCCCTGCAGAGAGGGATTAAGCCAGTGTTTTCTCTGCAGTTGGGCTAATCTCCCTTCCATCTCTGCATGCCCCTCTTCTCACCCTCAATGTGGCTTCAGTAAAATGCTTACGGGGACATAAGAAGCAAAACCACAAAAGACTGGGCTTAAAACATTACCCGGGAAGGAATAGGGCAGAGCCTTCCTCAAGAGAGATTCCGTCCCTGGTCCAGCCACCCAAGCAGGCCACATAGCAAAGCGTTCCTTTCGTCCATCCCTCGGCTGTTAGCTTTGGAGTCCAGCTGGGGTGTCTGCCAAGATTCCCCCATGGCTGCAGACTCTTGGGTAACCTCTGCAGTTCCCAACGGTCCTTGTTTGTGTGTCTAAGACCACTAACAAAAAGACTATGGGGAAGGGTGAAGCTGGGGACATGCTTCTCTCCCATCTAGGATTTGAAACAACGGGGTGAAAATTGGCCTTGGGCTGACCTTAGCCTTAGAAACCTAGCCAGCAGGGATGGAAGAGAACAGACAGGATCTGAAGTCAAGCTCTGGCCTTGGGCCGGCCGCTCTTCTCCACGCCCTCCTGATAGGACCTGCTCCGGCGTCCTCGCCCCCCTCAGCCTCACCAACTCCTGTCCGCTTGAGTCACTGCGATTCAACAAATGTTTACTAGGTGGTCAGCACTGTACTAAGAGCTGGGGGTGTAGAGTCAAAAACAAAGCAGCCCCTGCCCTCCAGAAGCATCCATTCTACGGGGGCTACAACAGGTAGGGAAATCACAGTTATCCGAGAAGAGAACCCCCATTAACACCCAGAGAAACCAAGGCAGGCTTCTGAGGGGAGGCGAGTAACCAGCAGTGATTTTGAATGGAAGCCACTTGAGGGCAGGGACCAATTCTCTTCTTATCCCTGTATATGCACACACATAGGAAATCTGTAGGAGCTTAATAATTGCTTGCTGAACTGAACTGAAGGGAAATGAGAATTGAGGGAAGCTGAGGACGTGTGCCCCAAACAGAGACCACAGATTCAAAAATGACAGTCACCATATCCAACACTTCATCTTACCAATGAGGACATTTCACCTCAGTAAGCCAGCGCCTAATGAAGTCTAGTAGGATCTCAACTCCTGGAGGGCAAAGGCTAGCTTGGGGTTTGGGTTTTTGTATTCCTGGCACACGGGCAGCTGGGTGGTGCAGTGGATAGAGCACTGGGCCTGGAGTCTGGAAGACGTGAGTTCAAATCCAGCCTGAGACACTTCCTAGCTCTGTGACCCTGGACAAGTCACTTTACCCTATTTGCCTCAGTTTCTCCATCCATAAAATGAACAGGAGAAGGAAATGGCAAATCATTCCAATATCTTTGCCAAGAAAACCCCAAATGTAGTCATGAAGAGTCGGACATTTAAAGTGACATTGCCAAGGTCACATCTCATGTCCCTCCCTTGGTATTAGAACCCAGTAAACATAAGAAGAATGCATCTGCAGGACATTTAGCGCTTCCCCAAGGGCACACTTTCCCTGTGCCTGCACCTCTCCCTGCACACCCAGTCCACACACCTAGCTATACAGATACAAACATACACACGTGTGTGAAGACATGTGGGTATCTGGATTTCTGAGGCTAAGATGAGCAGTTACAGACACAAATGAACAATCTGTTCCAAATCCATGGAGGATACCACCGACGCCAGCACGGACGCCACCAGACGCCACGTCTGAACCTTAATTCCAGGTGTTACCAAGCATTGCAAAGTGAACCATCATGAGATCGCAAACACATTTTCTCATCTTCTTCAACTCCTAAAAAAAAAATAATTTAATGCCTGAAAAAATTCCAAATGGTCTCTCTCCTTGTCCCTTTTTTTTCCTTTTTGCCAAAGTACTAAAAAACAAGGTTTTTATGACAAAGTACCAAGTAATGAAACCTTACAGAGGGTGTCTCCCAAGCCTTAGTCCTGACTTAAGTTTTAACAGCTAAAATTATGCTAAGACTTTGGGACAGCCTGGTTTTTATACTGGTTTCCTCACAAAGATGCTCTGAAATGGGTGATACAAATATCCCACCTCTGTTCTCCTGACCAAAAAAGTGACTCCCAGGGAGGCATGTCATTCATTTGCCCAAGAACTGACAGCTATAAAGGAGCAGCCTGGGAATGGATGGACGTCTTCCATCTTCTCCCTGCCGGCTGCCTCTCCTTCCACCTTAGCCCACAAGAGCCCAGTAGATCTCCTTACTCCCTGTCTCTGCCCTCACCACGGCTGCCCTGATCATCTGCCTAAGGCAGAGTTTGGGCAATATCACTCCTTTCCTCTGCAACCTTCACACTCTATTGCCCCAGCCTGGAATTCAAAGTACTTCAGGATCTGATGCCATCTTCACTCTCCCATCTGACTTCATATCACCCTTCTGCACATACTCTATGCTGTGGTCAAGCTCGAGACCTCCATATTCCATCTCCCACCCCTTTGTCTTTGCACAGGCTGTGCCCCATGCCTAGGACACACTACCTTCATCTCTCAGAATCTAGAGCTTCCTTCACTCAGCTCCTGAGGCCAGTCTTGAAGCCAACTTGCTCCCCAAGTTGACAGTGCGCTCTACCTCCCCAAATGGCCTGGTATGCACATGTTATATGTTCATGTTTTACCACAGCAGCTCCTTGAGGACAGGCACCGTCTTTGTAGCCCCAATACCTAGCATGTGTACTCTAGTAAACCCTTGCTGGATCAGATTCTGACTCCAAGCAGAGCTCTCTTTTCACTATACAACACTGCCCCTAGGAATGTTAAAAGCTAGGCAGGGAGAGAATATCAAAGAGCTCTGGTCCTAAAGTCCCAAAGTCAGAGGCGCCTGGGTTCAAAACCCCTCTCTGACACTTAGTCCCTGTGCACTTCTGGATAAGTCAGATAACATCCCTTCAGGCTCCTCTTCTGAAAAATGGGTCAGACCCAGTGGCCTCAGTGGCTCCTCCCATAGACTAACAACCGCTGTCTGCATGACAGCTCGGGGCCAGGCACTGGGCTGGGGACGCAAACAGAAACACAGAGTAGGCCCTGTCTGCAAGGAGCTGCCATTCACTGGAAAATGAAGGCCTAGCACCCATCCTGGGGTTTTTGTTTTATTTCTTGGGGGTGGGGGGCGCAGAAATGGTTCCTACTATTGCCTTTAATGCTGAGACTGCCCCTTCCTATGGACACTAAAAATCACCAAGGTCATCATAGGCTTGGATGAGACCCAAGAGTATCATGAGGTGACAACTTTGGGATCTGATGAATGAGGCAGAGACCTTGGGCTGACAAGATGCCAAAATGGTGCCCCCTCATCTCCGCTAGAGGCTAGAAGCTGCTCGAGGGCATGCCTGGGCTATTCTGTTACTTTCGTACCTCCCCATCTCTAACCCAACCCCGTCTCCAGCCCAGCACTTGGACAGGTCCAGTGCCTAGATATTACAAAGCTGCTGAATAAAGGGGCAGGGATATGGTCATGATAGGGGCAAGAAGCGAAGTCTAAAGGGACCGAGGCAAGGACTCCAGGGCAGGGTCACGGTGGAGGGGAGAGGGAGGGAGGGAAATGGCCCTGGGTACCAGCAAACAAGGAGAGAGGGAGGGATAGAGCTCAGGGCCTGGAATCAGGGAAACCAATCCAGTTCAGATCTGGCCTCAGGTACTTCCTAGCTGTGTGACCCTGGGCAAGTCACTTTACCCTGCTTGCCTCAGTTTCCTCATCTGTAGAATGAGTGGGAGAAGGAAAAGGCAAACCCCTCCAGCATCTCTGCCAAGAAAACCTCAAAGGAGAACAGGCACAGGCTCTGTGACCCACTGGTGTTGGGATGCTCTGGTGAGCACCATAATGGGGTACTGGAGGGGAACCCTAATTCACAGGCCGATAGGCTTGCTGCTCCAGAGCTGGAAGGGGCCATCTAAGTCACTTCCCTGATTTTATAAATAAGGAAACTGGGGGGTTAAGGAGGTAACCCAAGGGGGTTAAGTGACTTGCCCAAGGCCATAAGCAACAGAAGCAGAATTTGAGCCTCACTCTCATTCCAAGAGCAGAGTTGCTGGGAAATGGAGCCAAACCCCAAAATGCCATCACAACCAGCCTCACCAGGAAGCCCTCCAGAACCTAAATGCCAGCCAGCCTCAAGGCAGCGGACGCCTCACTCCCAATATTGCAGCAAGTCAAAGAACCTGGCCTCCCCGGGTACTTTACAGGGGAAAAGGAATTTTATGGGTTCCCAAAAAAGTCAGACAGAGCCAGAAAACTGCTCTAAAATTCCCTCACGAAGAGACTTGAAACAAAAAAAGGAAATTGGATAAAGGCGAGGCTCCCTGAGGTTTGTATTTCTAGGTGAACTTTAAAATTTCATTATTATTGATTTAGCTGTGGGTGGGACAAGGAAAACTAGGCAGAACTTTAAATGTGGCACAGTCAATCAGAAGCCCAAACCTCCGCTCACATGTAATCAGTCCAGGCAGAGAAGGAAAGAAAGGCCATGGCACAGCAGAGAATCTGGGGCTCTCCTCTCCTTTCCCCTTCGGAGACTACATCCTGCCCCAGAGAATATTGTCAGCTGCTCCAAGGGCCCATTCCATGTCTGTGGATTTCCTTCCCTAGCCTGTAAGGAAATGTCTGGTGGCTGGAGAGGCATTTGCCAACATGTTGGTCTGGCTAGGTGGCCCAGCACTACAAACTGTTGCCCAGCTCTTGCTTTGGAAAGCCAAAGTCCAACCAAATGTGTCCAGATGAAGGACGGGGGAAGAGAGGCTGGAGAGCTGGGTGCCAGCCCTTAGGAAAGACACTGATAAGCTGGAAGTGTCTGGTGGAAAGCATAATGCATTCATATCATGGGAGGCTGAGTGAAGAAGGAGGGACAGTTAGCCTGGAGGAAAAGAGAGTGGACTGAACAGAGAGCTGGGTTCACATATGTGAAGGGCTATCAAGTGGAAGAAGGATCAGACTCATTCTGCTGGATGCCAGGAGATAGAACCAGGAGTGACAGCACTGCAAAGGGGCAGCTTTAGGCTTGACATCAGGAAAAACGGTACAGGACAGCAGAAAGAGTGCTTGTAGTCCGAGAACCTGGGTTCGAATCTGTTGCCTCTGACACTACTTGTATGACCTTGGACAAGTAATTGTCCATTAATTTATGCTTTCCTCAAGCATTATAAAATGCAAAATCGATAATCTTGATTACATCAAATTGAAAAGTTTCTGTACAAACAAGGCCAATGTAACCAAGATTAAGAGAGAAGTGGGAAATTGGGAAAGAATATTTACAACTAATATCTCTGATAAAGGCCTCATTTCTAAAATATACAGGGAATTAAATAAAATTTACAAGAACGCCAGTCATTCC
>CM053599.1:12827655-12872099 GCA_028646575.1 Pseudocheirus occidentalis | reverse complement strand
GGGGGGAATGGGGAGGAAGGGGAGAAAAAAAAATAAAAATAAAAGGAGAAGAAAGGAAAAAAAAATTTATGCTTTCCTCATCTGTAAAATGGGTGCATTGGCCTCGATGGCCTCCAAAGTCCCTTCTAGCTGTACACCTATGGTCTTAGATAAAATTGGAGCTCTCCCAAGCAAACTGGGCATTTTCAAGAGGTGTGGCTTTCCCCTCCCCATGCTGAAAACCATCCAAGGTCTTCAGGCATGAGGCCATTTGTCAAGTGCCTTAGATGAGGCTCTCTTCGGAGGTATGGATGTATCTCATGGCTTCCAAGGTCCCTTCCAACCTGGCCATTCATCTAACAAGTGAAGACACTGAGTCTCAGAGAGGGTAAGTAATCTGCCCATGGTCACACAGCTAGTTAGTAGCCAGGGCCAGATTCAAACCCAGTCTTCTCAGATCTAGCATTAGAAGTGGCCTCAGTGGCCAGCTTGTTCTTTCTTCCATTTTACAGATGAGGAAACTGAGCCCTACTGAAGTTAAATGACTTGCCCAGTCATGCAGCTAATAAGTGGTAGAGGAAGGATTTGAACCTGGGTCCTCTGACTCCAGGTCCAAAGCTCTCTCCTCTATCAGAAAAAAAAAAAAGCCTATTTCCCTCCAAATAATTATGCTCAGCCTGAGCTCCTTCCCTTAAACTTGACTTGGGGAACCACCTCCATCTCCCCACCCTTCTCTCTGGCATGAGATCAGCAAACACAAAGCCAGTCACACCCAACTCAAGGGCTGGAAAAGCATTTGCTCCCAAGCAAAAGAACCCACAAGCTTCCTGATCTAATAGCTGAGGAGAGCAGAAGCCCAGAGAATTTGAACCCAGCCCTCTCCCTCTCTCCCCACTCAGGATTTTTGTTCCAATGACTCAATCTAACCCTCAGAATCACAGACTAGCGTGTCTATCTGGAGAAAACACCCAAAGGGAAGCATTCTGGCTTCCTAGAAATAGGCATGATTTTGGTCAAATATTAATAATTCAGAGAAAAAACCCCATCCAACATTCAAATCACAAGGAACCTGTCCTTAAAATGAAAAAAAAAAAAAGCTGTATAAGGGGTGGCTAGGTGATGCAGTGAATAGAGCACCGGCCCTGGAGTCAGAACCTGAGTTCAAATGTGGCCTCAGACACTTAACACAAAAACTAACCATGTGACCTTGGGCAAGTCACAACCCCAATTGCCCTCCAAAAAGAAAAAAAAAAGCTGTATAATTCCAAACTTCAGACCTCTTGTTTTCCTTCATGTCCTCTGTTTAGGTGTTGGTGTGTGTGCACAGGAGTGTGTGTGTGTGTGTGTATGTGTGCTTTTTTCACAAAGTTCATGATCCAAGTAACAAATATCCATCGTTATCTGCTATAAATAATAATTTTGGGTACTTCACAGCTGGACCGTATCAAGAAGGGGGCCACCTCCGGTCATCCTGATCTATATCTGGCCGCTGGACCCAGATGGTTCCAGAGGAGAAAACGAGGCTGGTGACTGTGCATAACCTTCCCTTGCTTAAATCCAATTCATTTGCAAATCACGGCATAATCTTCCTGAAGTGAAGGATAAACAAAGAATCAACAGCACAAATATAGACCCAGGGGAAGCATGGCCAGTAAAACAATTTCTGTGAAGAAGATCTGGGGGTCTTAATGGACTACAAGTTCAACATGAACCAGCCACGAGACGCAGGAGCCAAAAAGTCTGCTCAGTCCTGGGCAACACAAAGACAGCCCCCACCTCCCGTTGTCTTGCCCTTGGAGTCTAGTCTGATTCTGGCCCAAATTTAAAATCCAGGTTTGAGGGCAACCAGAAGTATTAGAGCTCAACAAAGTCACCAAGGGAATTGTAGAGGAAAAAAGACCTTGTCATGTTGCCAGAAGGAAAACAGACGGCAGAAGATGGTGACT
Organism: Pseudocheirus occidentalis; assembly: GCA_028646575.1. Classification (NCBI taxonomy): domain Eukaryota; kingdom Metazoa; phylum Chordata; class Mammalia; order Diprotodontia; family Pseudocheiridae; genus Pseudocheirus; species Pseudocheirus occidentalis. The sequence continues at coordinate 12,870,174 of CM053599.1, read as the reverse complement.
GGGAGCCGGGGAGCAGGGGAGCCGGGGAGCGGGGGAGCCGGGGAGCCGGGGAGCTGGCATCCTTTGGGCACTAGTCTTCTCTATTTCGGAGACCTCTCAGAGCCCTCAAGACCTGCCCCACCCTGCCCTGCCATGGTTCTACCCTGTGCCCGGTGCCCACTTGAGAGCAACATCAGTATTTCCTGCGTCTGGTCCCCTCTCCCAGATACTCTCTGCCAAGGAGACTCCTCTCTTTGGATGAAAGGGGAAGGCAAACAATAGCATTCATCCCAGATCATTTATCCTGAGATAATGACCCCCACTTGACAACAATGAAGTCTTAGCTCAGCGTGGACACTGAAACACTCCATAGACATTTCATCCTGACAACAACCCTAAGAGGTGAAGATGTAATTATCCCCATTTTACAGATATGGACACTAAGGCTCAGAGAGGACAAGTGACTTGCCCAGGGTCACACAGCAAACACGTGTTAGAGGCAGGATTCTAACCCGGTTCTTTCTGACTCCAAGCATAAGCTGAGACCCCACCAGCATCAGGAGGCTGAGCACGCGTCCAAGAGAACGTACATCTAAGGACCTGTTCTCATCCTCTCCTCACCCTGCCCCCAAGGATTTATAACCTGAACTTCAGACACTGCCCTACTCTGGCCTTTCAAAGAAACCTCCAACAAAGGCCCCATTGTGGTCTCATAAAATACCCGGGAGAGAACCTGATCCTGTTACTATATAAAACAATATTTATGTCCTAGACGGAGGGTCACCGAGAGGTTCAATAAAAGCCTTTTATTTGAATGGGAAAAACGTGTCTGAGAACATTATACATGGCACCTCTTGTATCAATGTCAGGCCTGTCAAACGTGATTCTACAAGCCCAGATACACTGCCTGTATTCCAGGAAAGAGCATCTGAAGGTCAAGAGATCAGCAACCCTTCACTCCCTCCCAGGAGAGACCTCTCCTTGGGTCCCAAATCTTGTCTCTCTGGCAATTTCAATGCATGTTGTCCATCTTGTGCTTTCATACATGGACCATGGGTGCTCCAAACCCCGAGGGCCTTCCCATGAGGGCAAGGATCTGTGGCTTTGCTAAGGCTTAATTGGATGGAGTCCTTTGTCAATCCATCTCTCATTACAGAGCTTTTTGCTTCCTCCTTCCAGAACTGGGGGGAAGACTGGAGAAAAGGCCGCCATTTCTGGGATTTTCCCCAAACCCTCCTTGTTTTGAAGAAGGAGCTTCATGGGGCTTCTCCGTCCCCCTAAAGCAGCACGAGAGCAGCCTGGAAGACTCAATGACCTACTTTAGGAAATGAACACCCCTGTTTCTTCTATGGAAGCAAAAGAAAATGATGGTGGAATTTAATGGGCCACCCCATCTACAGTATTTTATTCCTGTTTTCCCCATCCTGAGCAGGGGAGCACACACTGTGCCTCAGGGGTGTGTGAGCTCCTGGAGACCAAAGACAGCTTTATGTCTGTCTTTGTAACCCTGGAGCTTCGCACACGCCTGATACATAAATACTTATTGGCTGACAGAGGAAAACATTCACTTTACTTTGAAACGTTTTAAATGAATTTCTTGAATGTTTTAATTATCTTAAAACAGTGACATCATCTGGGGAGTAAATAGCTGAGAAATACAGCCACACACATATATTTGAGGTAAAGGCATCAGGGAGGGCCTGGGTCTGAGATTCCATCCCTGGAAGAAAATGCCGAGTGGAGATTCCCTCCAGCCACGAGCCCTGAGCAGGCCTCTGGAGCCTGGAGCCTGGAGCCTGAGGAAGCTGCCTGGGGCCCAGGATGGTGGGACAGACTCGTCCAGGGTCCCACAGCCCAGGAGGGGCTTGAATCCCAGAATTCCTGATTTCAAACTCTACAACAGTGTGTGTGTGTGTGTGTGTGTGTGTGTGTACACATTAGGGACCTTTTAAAAAAATTCAAAACCACTTAAACACAGACCACAGATCACTTTTTTGGCATGACACGTCAAGCTGTCCTGGTAGCTCACTTAGCAGAAGAGACTAAATTCCTGGTCCCACGTACTCCCTTCCCCAGTGCTGGGGCCCTCCCCTCTACAATTGCCTTCCCTCTGCTCTGGAGGGATCGGGTCTGTATACAGCAATGTAGGCTGTGGGAAGGGATTCAAATAGTATAAAGTATGAAACTTTGTATCTCTATCCATATCAGGAATACAGGGAGTGCTTATGGATTGGCTGGCTGAAGAGTGACTTCTGGGAAGATGGGATGGATCTCCACTGCCCCCAACCCCAGGAGCTATTTTGAAAGCCACTCTATCAGTTCTAAGATCCCGACCCTGACAAAGTGCCCAAAGGGTGGCTGAGCTCCAGAAGACATCACTATGGGCATCACCTTGGGGCTCCCTCAGCCTTCCACCATGAAGGGCGGACTTTTTGCGGCTCAAGCATTTATTTGGAATAACCCAGATTCAAGGAGAGAGAGTGCCTGTGGAAACTCAAGCTAAACATGGTATGGCTTTGTCCTAATAACCGACAAAATGCAACAGACTCAAGACATAATAATCAATTTTGGTTCGCATATAAAGTGCTCCAGCAAGCCTAATTGGGTGTTAAGAACATTTGGCCTTCAGTCCCTGTAGCAGCTACATTTCCGCTGTTTTAAATGGGTCTCAACTGCGCATTCCTCGCATACATGGTATCCATCATCCATCCAGCGGCACACACATGCCATCGCCAACAGGAGGGAAAGACAGGGAAGGTCCAAAGAAAAAGTCAGGTCTTTCACCACACTGCCTATGGTCTAGGATAGAAGAATGATCCATCCCTCCCACCTGCGCTCAGAAAGAAAGGCTTGTGATAAAGCAAGAATCCACATTCTTTCCTACTGACTAGGTAACTTAACCGCTCTGAGAAACATAACAACTACCCACATTTAGAAGGCGTCTTGAGGCTTGTGAAGCCCTTTCTTCCCTAAAGTGGATGTCAAAGCATCCCCATTTCACAGAGAAGCACTTAAGTGTGATGTGATCTTCCCCAAGATACAGAGCTTTGACTAAGTGTCTGTCGGGACTCCAATCCGGGTCTCTCCCAGCTCCAAGTCCAGCACTCTTTCTGACACAATCTGGGGCCAGCACAGTCTGCCAGAGGACTAAATGCTACTGAACTCTGAGTGATTGTCGAGTAGCATGTGTGACCTTCAACACACTGTCTGACCCCCTGGGGCCTCAGTTTACCCATCTGTAAAAGTGGAGGGACGTTACATTAGGTGAACTCTGAGGTTCTTCCCAGCTGAGCTCTGCAAGCTCTGACCTCTCTAGGCCTCCGTCTCAGTTGTAAAATGGGAGGGGGGCAGTTGGACCAGATGACCTCTGAGGCCCCTTCCAAGTCTTCAGTCTATGACCTGTTCTCTATAATACTGCTAAGCTGTGTACTTTCCAGTACTTGTCTGCTTTTATAAAGGGCCGCTTTAAGGAGAATCCATCTTCCCAACAATGGAAGAGAAAATCCACATGCATTTTACAGTAGAGGAAAGATGTTGCCTGGGTGAGGTCAGATGACCTGTCCAAGACCAAAGGAAGCACAGCAGAGGAAAGACCAGTCAGCAAGACACCAGGAGAGGCCCATGTTTAAGGCATAGCTCTGATGCTTCATGGCCCCATGTGCCTGGGTTTCTGCATCTGTAAGATGGGAATCAGAATAGCACTCAGGGTTATCGAGCAGTTCAGACGAGATCATGTGAGTAAAGCAGTTTGCACGCCTTCAGGCACTAAAGAAATGCCCACAGATGTTCTTTTCAGTGGCAGAGACAAAATAAGAAGCCAGACTAGGCTAGTTCCCCAAGCCTCTTGGTCAGTCCCGAGCCACCAGGCTCTACATGGCACTAAGGCGCTGACCAGCGAGCCCCTCAGCTACCCCAAGCACCTCAGTTGTCTGCAAAAAGGCTGCCTCTGCCTTTTCAAACTAGCTCTCCTGTCAGGTTTGGAAGGGGGCTTCTTTCCCAGTGCAAAAATGTGAACAGCTGAGGAAGCTAGCCAACACATACATCTCTTGGGTTTCTGTGGGGCAGGAAGGGAGGGGCAGAGAGTGAACATTCACCAACGGTAAATTAAAGTGAAATGCCAAATGGAATCAGAGCCCTTGGTGATTCCTTCCCCGTGGCCCAGAGCAGCACAAAGGCCCTCAGTCCAGAGACCCTCTGGTGAAACACTTGTTCCTCATGGTGGCAGCTTCTCGTGCTGAGCTGCCCCCAGAAGTACCTGCTTTCTACCCAGACTCACCAGTTGGGGGTGACATTGCCTCCCTTCAGACTGGCCCTACAAACCAAGCTCTGAAAACTTCCATCAAAAAAGAAAATGACAGAATTTAATCTCTCACCATTACAGAGAATCTTATGGCAGCATGATGGTAGCAGACAGAGGACTGGGCTTGGTCTGCACTCAGACCTCCAGCCCTTGCTAACTGCGGCACTTTGGGCAAGCCAGCTAACTTCGCTAAGCCTCAGTCTACTCATCCATAAAATGGGAATCTATAATTTATATATCACAGGATTGCTGTCACATTCAATTGAGGTGATGGCCATAAAGTGCTTTACCAACTTGAATTCACGACATCATGGTCAGAAAGAAGAAGATTACAAGCTCACAGACCTACAGCAGGGAGGGACCTCGGAGGCCAGAAAGAGTGATCTTCTCATGGGCAGAAAAAGTGAAGTCAGGTGTCTTAATATCACAGCATCATGGGCTAGAGCTGGGAGGCCTCCCTTTCTCCAAGGCCACGGAGCCCAACCTCCTCATTTCACAGATGAAGAAACAGAGGCCTACCGTGTTTAAGTGATTGATCTAAGGTCACACTGGGAGCAAGCATCAAAGGTGGGATTCGAACCCAGGTCCTCATTTATAGATCCAGTATTCTTCCTACAGAGCCATCAACTGCAATAACACAAGCCCAGAACTTTACAAGAGCTATGGAAATGCTGATGATTATGATTTCTATACTATGTCTGTTCATTCTTTAAGCTCTTACATCCTCACACAAGCGCCATGGGGAGGGGGGGCACACCCCGCCATGCTGGAGACCTTTCCTAAAGGGTCTCCCTTCTTTCGACCCCTTGAGAACAACAGGGGAGCCAATGGTCCCTCCCTCCTCATCACAGGTTCTTCTTTTTTTCTTGTCAGTCTTTTCACTGACATTGTTTATATTGGTTCCCCTTCAGAATCTTTGACTTTGAGGACAACTCACCCACTCCCCGTGTGTCTGGCTGTGGCCCTCCACTGGGGCCTTACTGAAACACAAGGGCCCAGATTCTTACCACCAATATCTCCCTGACCACAATATGGCCACAATCATGGAACCCCAAAATGTCTGAAGCACTGACCCAAAGGGAAGACCCTTCCAGGAACAGAAACATTGGAAAAGTGGATCTCTGTAAGGCTCACTGAAAGCCAGATGGCCCCTTTATCTCTGCTCCTTCCTGCTGTTTCCTCGCCCAGCAGCTCTCAAAGAGCTTTGGGGCCTCAAAAAATCAATTACAATCCCTCTCTCCCTTGACAGTGCCAGAAAAGGAGGGTGAGGACATTCCTTTCATTTCTTTAAAAAAAAAAAGTCCTTCAAAACTCTGGCTGGGGACCAACTCAAAAACAACAGAGATGTTCATTATGTTTTGCCTAGTTCCTTATCACAAGCACTTTGGGCTGCCTGACGGTCAGTTTTGCCTGGCCCAGGGAAGGTCGTGCAGTTAAAAGGACCCGTGAAAGCTGGCTCCTCATTGCATGTTTCCTTCATCAGGCCCGATATGTCCCCACACAACCTCTCCCTAACAACATGACATAATGCCGCCAGACCCATTGCACAGCAGACAAAGTGCCAGAGTCAAGAAGACCTGAGTCCAAACTCTGTTTCTCACACTTACTAAACACAGAGACATCGTTGGACAGAGGAAGCATTTATTTAATGCTTACTGTGTCAGGGATATAAATACAGCAAAAAAGACAGCCCCTTCCCTCACGGAGCTTACATTTGAATGGAAGAAGTCAATACATCAAGGGGAAGAGGAAAGGAGCTCTGAGGACATAAGGCTACTGATGAGGAGGTAAAGGAGTCTGGAGGAGGAGGAGGAGGAGAGGCATTAGCATGGACTGGGGACCTCATGAAATGATGGTCCAAGTCAGGAACTCCCCATTCAGAAGAGAAGGCTATGGGGCAAAGGCATTTCTAAGAAACAAAGACTATGGGGTTGGGAGCAAGGGGACAAGAAGGGAAAATCCAGAGAATGAAGAATCAAGCCTCCTTTCTCTCTTGGCTAGATCCTAGAATCATAAATTTAGAGATGGAAGAAACCTTAGAAGTCAGTGAATTAACTCCTTTTCATTTTACAAATGGAGAAACTGAGGCCCTAGGTCCAAGTTCATGCAGCATCTAAGTGCCTGAGGCAGGACTTGAAATTGGGTCTCCTGGCCTCTGAATTCAGCTCCCTCTCCACCACCCTGCAGCATCCCCATGTTCAGTTGTGCTTACCATGAACTGAGACTCAGTTCCCCAAACTGCAAGCCAGGGTTCAGCGTTCTTCAAGCCTAGAATGCACAACAGCAGCCACGCCTCTGCCTCTGGGACAGTGACAGCAGCGTCAGACTGTGAGCTCCCTGAGGGCAGGGCTTGTCTTTCATTCTAGCCACTCTCCTAACACCACCTGCCCAGCTCGGCCAAACATTTTTACTTTCCTTTTCTTTCTTTGTAATACTAGATAAATTCCTTCCAGATGTGACAGAATAATAAATAATTCAAAAAAAGACAGTCTCCTACTTGTTTGAGCCAGTCATTGGATTGGCCCTTCAGATTCCAAGTGGATTTACAAGTAAGTAAGTAATGAAGTGGTCATGCCCTGGAGCTTAATCTGGGCAATCTAAACTGGCAAAGGCTTCTTACTGGTTTTTATGCCTCCCCACTGTTCGGTGCCTTATAAGAAGAAAGAGATTGTGAGTCTTTATGGTTATGGGCCCAGGTCTTTGACCTTCAATGCAAGGGAAGATAGTCATAGTTCAATAATAATGCCTCTGATAGGTCTGGGGCTTCCTCTGGGTGCCATAAGGATGTCTCACATTTCTGTAAATATGGACATGGTAGTGAGAAACGTTCTAATTTAGTCAATGAGGGATGACAGAGAGTGGGTCAGTCTCTCCTCAAAGACACAAAGCAGGAGAAAACCCAAGAGAGGGCACTTGAATCACCAACACAGGGCTCTGCCCTCTGACCCCCATCTACAGTTCAAACCGTTCACCTTAAGAATTTGGGGCCCAATCAGGAGACCAGCCTGTGGCTGCCTAACTGCTGACTGTCCCTCTCTCAGCCCTGGCCACCCACAGTATCTTTCACATCACATAAATCAGGGGTCTCTCCTTAGAACACAGGCTCTGAACCTGAGATGTGTGAACTTTTTTGAAAAATATTTTGATAACTGAATTTCAACATAATTGGTTTCCTTTCTATGCCTCTGTATATACCCACTCATTCAAATCATGATTCTGAAGAGCCCCTGAGACTTCACCAGACTACTCAAGGGGCCTCATCTCACTCACACACACAGAATCCCTGCTTTAGAGAAGGCTTCTAGAAGACCTTGCTCTTTACTGGTGTCTAGAGTCAGGAAGGAAGAGTAGAGAAAGGAGCTAAAACACAGAACACTTGGCTGTTTCTACCCACAGGGTGACTGGAAGCCACTGGGCTCAGTCACCAGCTGCCAATGCAACCTCTGACACTATTTGTCTCCTTTGTAAAATGAAGGGTACGGACTTGATGACCTCTGAGGAGTTGATGACCCCTGAGGTCCCTCATCACCCACACCACGTCCTTCACTTGGCAGGCTAGGAACGCATGAGCTGCATGAAGCAGGGGCTGCCATCCAGCCAAGGAGGTTGGTTGTGCCATGATCTGCATCCCCCAGCACCCAGGAAAACAGAAACTCCTGAAGGACAAGAATAGATTCATGCTTGCCCTTACATTCCTAGTCCACAGGACTAGCACAGATCCTGAACACAGCAGGCATTCAACAAACGTGTTAAATTGAATGATCAGATTTGTAGCATAAAAGGGAACATGGTGCTGTGGACACAGAGTTAACCTTAAAGTCAGGAAGACCTAGGTTCAAGTCTTGCCTATGATATATACTGACCATGGGACTATGGCCAAACTATTCAACCTCCCAGAAGCCCAGGCATCTCCTCAAGACTCAATTAACCAACAAGGATTTATTAAGCTCTTCTTATGACCCAGGCAGCTGGGTGGCATAGTGGACAGAGCACTGGACTTGAAGTCAAGAAAATCTGAGCTCAAATCCAGACTCAGACACAGCTGTGTGACCTTAAGCAAGTCACTTAGCCCTGTTTTTCTCAGTTTCCTCATCTTTGAAATGAACTAAAAAAGGAAATGACAAAACCACCCCAGAATCTTTGCCAAGACAACCCCACACACAGTCACGAAGAGTTGGACTTGACTGAAACAAGTGAAGAGGAACATCTCAGGTGCTGTGCCAAGTGGTGAGGGTACAAAGAAAAAGCCAGAACTATCCTTGCGCTCAACAAGCCTCCATTTTGACAGGAGGGCAGTGGCTGCCTACAAGACACATACAAGATGTAAACAGCTCCATACAGGGTGGACGGAGGGCAGCCTCCCAGAGGGGAAGGCACAGGAGCCACAGGAAGTTCCACATTTGCATTAGTGGAGGGCATGCTGCCACAGGGAGTTTCTACGGTGACATACTCACAATTCTAGGACCTCCTACTCAATGCCCCCTCATCCCCCCCAAAAAATCCAGAGCATACGCCACTGGCCAAACAATACCAGGAAGGGGGGTATGCATCCCCACTGAACAATGATGTCTCAGCCCATCGAAGTATCAAGGACCACATCTTCTTAGCAATGAGGTCACAACCAGCACCCAGAGCCAGCCCATGGGATACATTAGAAGGGCCTCTGGACTTTGCGTGGAGCCATCTCTGGCTGTCCCATAACAAGCAATATCCTGGGACAGAAAGGGCCTCTCATCCAGTCTAGGGCAGTATAAAGTCAGAGGCTCCGTGAGTCACCCAGTGTCCTCACAATGCGGAACCCAAGAACAGGACAGGGATGGAGAGGAGAGAGACTACAACTGTTAAAGAGAGGGGAGAAATGTCGAGGGCAGAGGGGATCAGATCAGAACAATATTCCCACGTCTCCTTTCCAGATGGACATAAAGCACTTCAGCAGGGCGTATGCCCAGCGGCGGCTTTCTGACATCTACTCTCTGGACGGGGGGATCAAGTGTGCCACTTCCCAGTTTGCTCACCTGCCATTTCTGGTTCATTTGCCTCTGTGCTTCTCAGACCTCAGTTGGAAGTTCTCTGCCCTTCCCACCAAGGGGGCTCCTTTGCTCCCCCTCCACACCTTTCCTCTCTTCCACTCAGGGCTATTTTCTCCTCTCCTCTATCTTTACCTCCAGGGGCATTTTTTAGCCCACTTGATGACTCTCAGGCCTGTAAGGTTCCTTTCCCTGGTTCTAGGAATTCACCACCGGACCTTGGAACAGGCAAGTCACTCGATCATTCTGTGTCTCAGTCTAGACCATGCTTCCCACCCATCTAGCCATGCACTGGGGCGCTTCTGCCATCTTGCCCTAATACTAGATATACCTGTGAGCAACATGGGAGGCCTGCATTTCATCCACTGGCCCACCACCCAACAAGGTAAGCTGTTTCCCTCCAAACCCCAGTTAGACCCTAAGCTCCTCCAGGACAAGCTTCATGTTGAATAGCACCCGGAAGAATCCAAATTATTCAGCATTGTCCTAGGAATTCAGAAACCATTCAAAAACTCTTGGCGAGGGGCTCATTTAAGGAGCAAGGGAAAAAGAAAATGAGCTAGCATACACAAGAGTAACCAACTTGGGAATTCCAGAAAAGAGTCGATTTGAATAATCCACAAATTGAGTAACACAAAAACTACAAGCAAGGGACCAGGAGTAGGTCTGGGGGGCAAAGAAAGGTTAATGGAGGATTCTGAAAGAATGAGAGGCCTGGCCCGTTAGCACCTCTCTGCTTTCTGCTTCTCCATAAACTAATATAAACATGCTTCTTCATGCTTTACTCAAAACAGCAGAAACCGTCTCGAGAGGGGATAACACGCTCTGAAAAACCCATCTGGTTTTGCTCTTCTGAGACCTGGATCCCCGACCCCCAAACTCCAGTCACTGGTTTGTGTGTCAGGACAAAAAAAAGGAAAAGCTCTTTCAAATGTAAAGTATTTCTTGATTACCTGAGCATCACCAGCTGAAAATCCCTGCAATAAACCTTCAAGACACGCCTGCCAAAGGACCTGCTCTGGAGCCTGACGCATCAACAACATTAGCCAGGCCAGGCACAATGAGCCCTCGCTGGCTGTGCATTCGATTCTAGAATAATTATGCAACCAACTGCGCAGTGTATGGGATGCTGGGCAGCAGGGAGATACAAAGGCACAAAGCGAAACACACCTTACCCTCAAAGAACTTACAATCTAGTAGCATAAAATGTAAACACAAGTGAATGTAGACAAACTGATGCACACAAAGCCACTGCAAGCAGCAGCAACTGGGGCAATCAGTCAGGAATCAATCAACAAGCATTTCTCAAGCACTTCTGCTGGGCCAGGCACCGGTCTAGGCATGTACTGGGGAGGCAAAAATCAAAGAGAAGGCGGCTTTGCCTTCCAGAGACATCAGTGCTATCAGAGGGAGAACATGTGCAGATGGAGGCTTAAAATGTATGCATTCAACTGACAAGTACTGATTAAGCACTAACCACTGAGCTAGAGGCTGGAAATGTAAATAAAAAATGGGGGAGGAGGAGGAGGAGGAAAAGGAGGAGGGAAGAGGAGGAAGAGGAGAAGGAAGAAGAGGAGGAGGAGGGGAGGGAGAAGAGGAGGAGGGAGGAGGAAGAGGAGGAGGGATGAGGAGGAAGAGGAGAAGGAAGAAGAGGAGGAGGAGGGGAGAGAGAAGAGGAGAAGGGAAGGAGGGAGGAGGAGGGAGTAAGAGGAGGGGAGGGGGAGGAGGAGGAGGAAGAGGAGGAAGAAGAAGAAGAAAAGGAGAAAGGAGAAGAGGAGGAGGAGGGAGGAGCAGGAGAGGAGGAGGGAGGAGCAGGAGAGGAGAAGAGAGGAGGGAGGAGGACAAGGAGGAGGAAGAGGAAGGGAACTGGCATCTATCCAGCACCTGCTCAGTCCCAGGCACAATGATAAGCACTTTACAATTATTATCTTGGTGGATCCTGACAATGCCCCTAGAAGGTAGGTGCTATTATCATCTTCATTTTGCATCTGAAGAAACTGAGGCAGACAAAGGCCAAGTGACTTGCCCAAGGTCACTCGGCTAGGAAGTGTCTGAGGCCAGATTTGAACTCAGGTCTTCCTGACTCCAGACCTGGTGCTCTATGCACTAATCCACCTACCTGCCAACACGTAACATATCAAAAACTAGATAAAGACGAGTGGACGACAGGTCACCTGAGAGAGGAGGGTCTGGGAAAGGCTGCCTGCAGAAGGTGGGACTTCAGCGAAACCAAGATGATGCCGAATCATAAACGACTGCCTAATGCACACTCCTTGCGTCAGGATCTGCCTCTCATACTGGGTCCCACTCACTGGGTTTCTGCTTGGCCACAGGTGGGACTGAGAGCCCCACAGAGTGGTCAGAAAATGCCAGCGTGTGTGCCTGCCAGGATAGAGAGAGAGCTTGGTGCCTCTAGCAGGGTGAGGTGAAACTCTGTGCCAGCCTGGCAGCAGAGCTGCCAGCATACTGCGTCCAATGGCTGAGCATGCTGCCGCTGCCCCTCCCGAGTACTATGGCAATGGACTGGCCCCCTGTCACCAGGCTCAGAAGCCTCCAAGTGAGGTGAGGGCTCCTCATAATTTCTGGCTATAATGTCCTTCTCTGGAGCTTGTCTTTGGATGGAGTCTTAGGTCAGGGGGTCCTGAGAAAGCTCCTGAAGGGAGGGCAGGGACTGCTGGACTTTGGTCTTTGGAATGCCAGAGCTGGTACACAGTGACCTCCTCTGCTCTGACTATTGTCAGCCCTGGCTTCCTCTGAGGATCACCTAGAACCCTGCCTTCTACGGGAAGCCTTCCCCAAACCCTCTTACTTCCAGCACCCTCCCTCCACTAACTATTTCCTATTTGTCCTAGGTAGACCTTGCTTTGTATTGATTTGTTTGTATGTTTTCTCCCCTATGAGACTTTGAATTCCTTTGGGGTGCAGACTTTGCCTCTTTTTGGACGTCCAGCACTTAACACAGCGCCTGGCGTACAATAAGCACTTTAATAAATGTTTACTGATTACTGATTGATTGAATTCATTTTTTTCCACTAATTCACACTCCACCACATTTTCCTAGTCACACCTTCTGCATCAATCACCACTACCAGGAGACACGGTCACTCTGTCATCACGCAGGATATCATGAACGAGGATGCACCGCTCTCTTCACTTCAAGCGCACAATCCCTCCCTCTCAAACTCTGTCAGACTGCACATACACAGCCTGCAGTAAATCGCTTACCATCTTAAGGACGGAGGGAGAAAATTTAGAACTCAAAAAAAATTTTTAAATAAATGTTAAAATTTGTCTTTATGTGTCATTGAAAAAAATAAAATACTACATTAAAAAACAACTTCTATCATAAGGCCCTAGGCTTTGCCAAAGTCAACGTCAAATTGCAGAAGAGCATCAAATACATCTTAAAGTATCTCTAAGCTGGAAAGGACTCAGGAAGCCCCTTGTCTGACCCCTCCCAGAGCAGGAATCCCCTCCAAGCACAGTGCCTGGCACATGGCGAGTGTGTGATAAATGTCTTATTGACCTAGCATCTATAACATCTCTGACCAGAGAGCAGGAACTTGGCTTGGAGACCTCCATTAAGCGAGGAAGAATCCATTTACCTCCCAAGAGAATTCTTTCTATCTCAAGACTCCAAAAACTCTTTGGGAGACTGTTCTTATCTAGAAGTAAAATCTCTATTTCTTAGTTCTGTTAAACAAAACCAGCCTAATCTTTTCTCCATGTAAGAGTTGTCTTAATATCATAAGACTGAGAACTGGGTGGGAACTTAGAGACCATTCTGCAGAGGAGGAAACTGTGGCCCAGAGAGGTTCCTCACCCCTCCTTCCCCAAGTCTTCTCTTCTCCAGGCTGAAGAATTCCAGTTCTTCCAATGATCCATCTTATGATGGGACTCTAGGTCTCTCCTCATCCGGTCACCTGTCCCTGGATATTCTCCAGCTGGCCATACCTAAAATGCAGACTCCAAATGTGGTCTGACCAGCACGGAGCACAGTGAGATAATTCCCTCTCATTCTTGGCAATGCACTTGTATTAATATGGCCTAAAATCACATTAGCTCTTCTGGCTGCCGTGTCATACTATGCACTCATGTTGAGTTTGCAGTCTGAGAGCCACCTGTCTTTTCCATGTAAAGCATCTAGCCAAATGTTCCCTTCCCAGGCCCACTCCCTCAATCTTTGGACATCTGAGTTGGGGGAGAGGGACCCCCGGCGTTAGACTTAATATACATTCCTATTAAGTTTCATCTCATCCAGTGTTTCCCATCTTCCTAGACTGCAGAGAACTTTCTAGGTCCTGACTTACAATCTGTGAATTCTCCAATGAGAAGTCTGCACCCAAAAGGAACAATCCTATCACAAGTGAGTACACCATATTCTTCTCAAGGTGAACAATGCTGATACTGGATGAATGAAGGGCCATTGAAATGTGCACTCTGTGCCAAAGCCCTGTGCTAAGCTTTGGTAGCCTAAAACACCTCTCTTCCCAAGGTTCTTCCCCCACATTCCCCTCATTCCTTCCTTTCCACTCTTCTGCCTCCTCAGTCTCTGAACTCTCTTCCAGCACCCCACAGAAAAGGAGAGAAAACGCATTCCCCTCCCTGGAACAAGTCTGGGGCAAGAGAAAAAGCACTGTGCCCATCAGATTTAGCCTACCCTGAACACCACTGAGGGCCTGAAAGGAATATTAAGCAGGCACATACTCCAGCAAAGAAATTCCAGGAACATTAGGCAAATAACCTTCTTTAAATAAACAAGTTTCCATTTTCACACAAAGATAAAAGGGAGAGGGCAGGGAAGGGGGAAAAATGTTCCATTCCAGCTCATAAACTGGAGAGGAAAAGTAGGGACCTGTCCCAGGCACCCCGGGACCACCAAGTCCTAGATCTTAGCACCTGAAGCTCAGAGGACAAGCCTAAGGGAGGACAAGGATGGGAGATCAGAGAAAGCCACAGAGACCTCCAGCCCATGTTACAGCAGTATCTGCCTTCTGATGCATGGGGCCCTGGCATTTCCTCCACGGGCCTGAAGAACCACACTAAGAGCACAAATGGGGCTGCACAGAGGATGCTTCCATTGGCTAATGACTTTCTGACAGCAAACCCTCAGGGGTTCATCTTTTCCCTTTCTCTACCAAGCTGGGATCTGTGACTCAAGAGGAAATCCTGGGATCTAGCATCAGATAAGCAGCCTGGGGGATCCTAAAGCTGGCCAGATCTTCCCCCTTCAGTACGCTGAGCAGAACCTTGCCAGGGGACAGGGGGTGGACAAAGCCAGACTCCATGAAAGGAGAAGGAAGGGGGTGTTCCCCTGGGATTGTTGCCTGCTTCCTGCCCCCTCCCTTCTACTATAGTAGGCCCCTCTATTAGGCCCCTCTCCCTTCACCCCAAGGTGTCTTCTGCCTCCTTTCAGGCTCATGCCCAAAGCTCCATCTTTGATAAGCCCTCCACAAGACTAACTGTACACAGAAAAGGAGCAGGGCAACATAATGAGATAATGCTAGGGTTGGGGTCAGTAAGAACTGGTCTCAAACACCAATTATGACACTTACTGGACTGGTGAGACTGGGCAAGTCCATTGGCCTCCCAAGCCTCAGCTTCCTCATCTGTAAAGTAAGGATAACAACACCTGTACTAAAGTCACAGGGATGCTGTCAGGCTCACATGATTAATGAACTAATTAATCAATCACTCTATAAATGCCAGTTATTATTAAGATGGTAAGTCATCATCTTCACATAAGACAATGATTTCTATGTTAATGGAAAAATCAGGAATGTCTTCAAGGTCCTAAGGAATTATTAATAATCATAACAGGAATAATAACAATAAGAGAAACTCCCTCATAGAGCATTTTAAGTTCCACAGAAAAATGATCTCACTGTCCACCTCCTTTTGGATAAACCTATGCTATAGTTTGACCCTAGTGCTGAGCTCTTCTTTCTCCTGCTGCTTCTTCCTCCTCTTCCTCCTCCTCCTCCCTCTCTCCCCTCTCTCCTCTGTCTCCATCTGTCTCTCTCATTCTGTCTCTCTGTCTCTCTCTGTCTCTCTGTCTCTCTCTGTCTCTCTCTGTCTCTCTCTGTCTCTGCCTCTCTCTCTCTCTCTGTCTCTCTCCCCTCACCTCAGCTGATGACCTCATCAACTCCCAGTTATCATCTCTACGCAGATGACTGGCTCCCAGGTCCAACCCAAATGTGTCTCCTAAATATCAGTCCTGCATCACCAGCTGCTTCCTGGATATCTCCAACGTCTACCATTGTCTCACACTCATGTCCAGAACATCCTACTCTCTCCAAACCTATCCCTCTCCTTCTACCTTCCTAGTTTCTACTGAAAGCATCATCCTTCTCCCAATTGCCCAATCAGAAACCTAGAAATCACCCCCAACTACTCATTCTCCCTTATGTCCCCCAATCCTCCAGAGATCACATTAATGATTCCATCCTTATGTCCCCTCTCACCTCTGTCCCCTTCTCTCCACTCACCCAACCACCATCCCAGTTAACGGTTTCATCACATCTCACCTGAGCTATTATATGAACCTACAGGTTGGTCTCCCTGCCTCAAGACTCTTTATCACACCTCAATCATCCTCTGCTCAACTGTCAAAGGGATTTTCCCAGAGCAAAGGTCTGACCCTGTCACCTCCTAACCCAGAAGTTTCAATGGCTCCCAGTTGCCAACACTGAGTCCTATAAGTTTAGCAGGTAAAGCCTCTTACAACCAGGCTCCATCCCAGCTGGCCAGGATGTCTTTTATGTTACTCCATTTTATGTATTTTCCTTTCCAGCTAAACTGGCGGCCTCATTGCTCCCCATACAAAACTTTCCACCTCCTCCCTCTGTGATAGCCTTGCACAGACTGTCTCCAGTGCCTGCAATACTTTCCCTCTTGACCTCTGGTTCTTGGAATTTCTAACATCTTCAAGGCTCAGCTCAAGTACCCTCACTTCCAAAAGGCCTTTCCTGATTTCCCCAGCTATTAGTTAGCACCCCTTTCCCCTGGAAAACTTTGGCATCATTCTGTGCATATCTTATTATTTACCCGTTGGTTTTTGGTTTCCCATCAGTAGAACGGAATGTCCTTGAGGACAGACATTATTTCATCTTTGCTTTTATAATCTGATCACTTTCTTTTTTTTTTTTTTGCTTTTTTGGAGGGGGGAAGGTAGGACAACTGAGGTTAAGTGACTTGCCCAAGGTCACACGGTTAGCTTTGTGTGAAGTCTCTGAGGGTACATTAGAACTCAGGTCCTCCTGACTCCAGGGCCGATGCTCCATTCACTGCGCCATGTAGCCGCCCAACCCGATCACTTTCTTTCTTGTAATCGGGCAATGCATTGAAAGGAAGGAGAAAGTACATCCAAGTGGAAGATTTAGACCATATCTGAAATGCTGTTATGTGTTTGATGGCAGTTGACTATTAAAGACAAGAGGGATATTCCGGTCAGTTGGCTGTTAGTGCCTCTGAGCAATCCCAACCAATCTTTGTGCGTCTGAGTATCTGGTTGTTTGGAGGCCAGGGAGGGGAACAGGTGCTCATCCTCAAAGTCTGGAGCACTATATACTCTGCTTGCTTCTCTCAGATAGTGAATTACACAATCACAGAACCAGGCACAAAGGAGTGGCTTAATAAATGCCTATTAAACTGAGTTGAATAAGCTGGGGAGCTACCAATAGGAGCCAGTTCAGACAATGAAAAGTCAAAAGTTCATGGCACATGAGGACCAGTTGAAAGAATTGGAGAAGAGAAGACAGGGTAGACATGACAGTGGTTTTCATCTCTTTCAAGGACTGTAACTTGGAGCAGGGTTTTGATTTGTTCTGCTTGGCCCCAAAGAACAGAACTAGGAGCCAACGATGGAAGGTACAGAACTCCATGGAAAGAAAAACTTGCTAACAATGTACCACAACCCCAAAGTAACATGGCTGCCTGCCTCAGAAAGGAGTGGGGTCTCTCTCACCGGGAGATTTCAAACAAGGGCTGGATGGCCACTTAGGTAGGTTGGAGAGGAGAGACTAGAAGGCTGAGAAACTTCCTTTCAGGTCTAAAATCGTGATTGTATCAGACACTCTCTGAGAGAAGTGAGCACAAGATATATCGCTTAAGACTGAGAATGAGCACCCGTTTTCTCCCAAATAATCAGATACTCAGACATACAAAGATTGGTTGGGTTTGCTTAAGGCCATCCAACATCCAATGAACCTGGAATATTCCTCTCATCTTTACCAGCCAACCACCATCAAACATAGGACAGCATACAGTTAGATACAGTCTGAAATCTTGCCACTTGGACCCGCTTTCCCCCTTTCTTTCAATGCAGCGCCAAGTTTCAAAGAAAAGAGGAGGAACATGGAAGAATATGAAAGCAATGAAACAGAAAGGCAGCAGAGAGGGTGGAAATGTGGAGAAGGGCATTGAGATGCTATCTGGTCAGTGTCCAGAGGACTGCAAAAAGGATGGTAAAAGGCCTTGGGTCTATACCACATGAGCATCACTTGGAGGATGTTTTAGCCTTGAAAAGAAAAGACTGGGGGGGGCATCTTAACAGAAGGAAGAATGAGAGGGGAGAAGTAAGGGAAGAAGAAATGGAAGACAAAAAACAAGAAAGGAAGGAAAGAAGGGGAGCAAGAGATGAAAGGGAAATGAAAGAGAAAAGGAGAACAGGAAAAATAAAGAAAGGAGAAAGACAAAAGGGGAGTGGTAAAAAGAAAAAGAAAAGAGGGAGGGAAAGAGGGAAAAAAGTAGGAAGGGAAGGCAGGCTAGAGAGAAAAGAGCAGGAGACAGGAAAAAGGAAAAGCCCACCATGCGCAGCAATCCCTACTTCTAGATCAATCCCTATTTGGAAATGTTTTCTCCTTTCCTCACATTGAACCAGGAATGTCAGAGCCCAGGCTGTCAGAGAACCTGTCAGGGCAAGATGCTCACAGCTGGGTTTCAGCTATTTTTAGAACCTATAAATTCTGGCATTTAATTTCTTTCTAAAACATTATTTCCAGTCTTGCCAAAGAGGTTTATCTTGAGTTTAACTGGGAAAACAATGAGTTCATTGTTATTATACAGAGAAATCCTTTCCCCTTTGCAAAGAGCAAGGAGACTTATGGGTACACAGAAGGGTTGTTCTGTCTTTGGAGAGTGCGGTGGGAAGGGAGCAAGAGGAAGGGGCAAACAGAGGCCTCTTGCCCTAATGGCCGCGGGAGAAGAAAAGGGCAACTTCTTCAAAGACAATGTGGAAAGCTGGAATCTGAGCAGCAGAGGAGCAGGCCGGCCTGTCTTTAGTAGAGCTCTGAATGGCCCTTTCCCCAAAAAAGTGAGCAGTCACTGGACTAGACTCCTGGTGTACTTGAACACTTTGCCATGTCATTCCTCCAGAAAAGCAGAAGAAGGCTGAGAAAACTTAGAAGAAGAGGTAAATGTAAATGTTCTCCAGGGCTCTCAAGAGGCCCTCCTATTATTCACTGGGCCCAACTCAAAGCTGCCCACCTTGGTCTCAAAATCTAAACATGGCACCCAAAATGTAGGGGGAAATGTGGAGGCTAACTCCGTGAAGAAGAATCAAGTTTCTGATCTCAATTTTCTTCCCATGACACTCCCAACAAACTTCATGCCACCCTCTCTCCTCCCCAGTTACATATGAAGAGATTTTCTTTTTTGTTTAATTCACATGAGACCAACAAGCAAAATCTCTGTGTGTGCAATTAAGAGCACAGTGGGAAATCCTGAGCCCTACCTGGGGTCATTCATAGAATCAGAATCCCAGAGTGGAAGGGGACTTCAATGGACATCTGGCCTAATCCACGGCTGAAAAACATTCCTGTCAAATGGGGAAGGGGAAGGTGAAGGAGAAAAGCATTTCTGTAGTGCCCACTATCTGCCAGGCACTGTGCTGAGCCTTCTTTCTGAACATGCTCTCCTCTGATCATCCTGAAGAGGTCCAAGGCAGGCAGAGGGAGCTTAGCTCTAATTATGTGCCTCCTGAGGAGGCCCATTGCACATTGGAATAGCTCCAAATGTTTGAGTTTTTGTTTTGTTTCCTGACATCAAGCTTAAATCTACTTGTTTACAACTTACAACCTTTGCTCCTGGTTCTGCAGGACAAGTATAATAATCCCTCTTCTACATGACAGGCCTCCAAACACAAAAGCCAGTCATCACATCTCCCTCCCTAAATCTTCTCTTCTTCAGGCTAAACATCCAGAAATTCTTCAACTAAGACCAAATAACGGACTCAAGGTCCTTCACCATCCAACTAACTCATCAACGTCCTCCTTTGCACATGGAGCCCAAGACTGACCATAGGACTCATGGTACGATCTGACCAAGAATACACAAAGAATACCACCTCCCCCACTCAATTGAGCCAAACAACACGCCTACTATATGCCAGGCATTGCATCACGGATGTTACACCTCTCTTACTGTATCCCAGGATCACCTTGCTTTCTTGGCTGCCATATTATACTGCGAACCAATGAACTTGCAGTCCACTAAAGCCTCTGGATCTTTTTTCAAATAAACCACTCTCAATCCATGCCTTTACCATCTCCTACTTGTGAAGTAGATGCTTTGAAACCAAGTGAATGACTTGACATTTATCCCTATTAAATTTCATCTCACTCCCTTTCACCCAATGACCTCTGCTGTGATCAGATGGTAGCAGAGATATAGTCACTTGGAGCAAAGAGAAGAGGAAAGAGGGAGATATCGTCTGACCAAACCACCAGAAAACTGAGGCCCCTCTAGGTGAAGGGACTTGCCCAAGAGGAGGTCATGCCAACAGAGGAAGAAAAGCAAGAGGAATTGAAAGGAAAATGTCCCATTGACCCTTTCAGAATGAAATCTTCCTTAAGGTTTCTTCTTGAGCCTAAGGTCAGGGCAAAGCTCCAAGTCCTTCTGGGTCACCAGGGAATAGGCCTAGAAGGCCAGGCTGACCTTTCTTCCCCTCCCCTTCACCACGTGACATCACTTCTCTAGAGAAGGTGAGAACAAAGAGAAGCTGAGAGAGAGTTAAGGATTCATGAAAGACATTTCCCCACTCAGACATCCTGAAAAGTTGTCAGTTTCCTTCCCAAACCAAGCAAAAGGGAAAGCTTCGCTTTCCAGTGATCCTGTTCTCAGGCCCCTGCCAAGTTATTTTTATTTCATTAGGGCATGTATTGACATCACTGAGTTTACAAAAGAACTCTGTGTCCTTCCATGTCCAGAAGATTCTTGTGCTGAATGAGCAATCTTCTTCTATTAAGCCCATTCAATTCAACAAGTATTGGTTAATCACCGCCTTTCTGCCAGACCCTCAGCTGAACACTGGGGATACAAAGACAGAAAATGAAACAATCCGTGGCCTCAAGGGGGTGGGAGACATGGGTGGGGGCACATGTAACACAAAGAGAAGGGGGAGAGAAGGCTCACAAGGGGAGGGATGAGAAGGTGGCGATTGACCTATGCTTTCTTACTGAACCACACTAGTGGTGCCAGCGATTACATGGTCTGCTGATATGGTCAGAATCTGAAACTACTCATGGACTGGTTTTCCTGACTTTTGGAATCATGCATTCTATTCTCACCACCCAGGAGTCCTCTCCTAACTATGACTATGATATCAGCCTTTGTTATCCTTAACGTATAAGATGTCACTATTACCCCCCAAAAAAACACCACTTCTCCCCTCCTTCTCCTATGCTCATTATGGAAGAAATGTATATAATACATATGGTGGGGCAGTAGGATGTTTTATCCAGTTTTGTAGCTTCTTCAGATCTGAATAAATTATCTCTTTAAATAAAGTTCTCCAGGTTGCTCTGGGCAGGAGTCGTGGAAGGTAGGATTATTCTTTCCATGCCTTCCCTGAGTAAAAGGCATTTAAGTGCCTGGAGAATAAATAAATAAATAAATAGCAAATAAAATTCCAAAAGCACAAAGAAAAATAAAACAGATGAGTGAGAAAGAAGGAAAATTGCTGTTTTGGTCTAAAAAGGTTGATGTGGATGCACAAGGAACTCTCCAAACAACCTAGATTTTTAAAGACATTCTCAGAAATCAAGCTAGGACAGATAATGAATGAAGGATGAATAAGAAAACGTCATGCGCTCCAGTAAGAATCATAACCAGAAGGAGAGGTGAGAAAAGATACTTCCCCTCCCTCCTTTCATTTGAAGAGTTTGGGGACAATGATTGTAGGATCATTATTCTTTGAGACTCAGTCATTGTGTTGTTCAGTTTTGCTGAAGTGGTTATTTGATGCAAAAACACACACTCTTAACACAAGAAGTTTTATACACAGTTAACATGAGGCATTAGCACACAATTTATTATGCTTCAGAGGAATTTTTAAAAAACAGTAGTAACAATCATGATTTCAGACAAGGTAATAGTAAAAATATAGACATGACTAAAAGAAATAAGGGAAACTACATTATATCTACATAATCATAGATAATAAAAATTATGTACATATTGTTATAGGCACTAAAAGGCATGGTATCTAAATAAAGAAAATGTTACTCAAAGTACAGAAAGAAGCAGATAGCAAAATAATCAGTGAAGACTTCAATGTTCTCCTTTCAGATCTAGACAAAGTTCCTCTTAAAAGATAAAAAAAGAAGTAAAAGGCCTATATAAAATTTTAGAAAAAATAGATAGCACAGTCCTCTGGAAATTACTGAGTAGGAATTTTAAGAAATTGACATATTAGGGCATAAAAAATTCATATGAATGTAGAAGAGGACTGTTAAACATATCCTTTACTAATGACATAATAATTATAATCAATTAGGGGCATTAGAAGATTTAAATGGAGACTAAATAATATAATGCTTTTAAAAAGGGTCAAAGACAAATCATAACACAAATAATTGTATCCAAAAAAAGGCTATCTATTCCTACTTGAAGACTCTGCCAGGGAGGAAGTCATTGTCTTCCATCCCTTTTAAACAGCTATGTGCCCTTTCAGCCTTTCTGTCCTCTCTACCTCTCACTTTGAGTTGCAGGTGGATCAGGTAATAGTAGAACACTAGGCCAAGGGGCACTTAAGTTTTTCTCTTCCTCCCTTCACCATCATGGACATCACATTAAGCCTCATCCAAGAGCTCCCCCGGATCTAGTTATGGTACAGATACCAAACTTGGTGGGGAAATTCACTGAACCTTAGATGCTCTGCTAGACAGCATTAACAGAATAGGAGTGATGTTTCCTGGTGGGTACTTAAGGGTCAACCACATACTTTCCTCCCTCCCCTCAAAAAGTCTCTCCAAACCCACTTATGAATTTTTTTTGTTTAAAAGAAAAAGACAAGAGCTTAAAAATAAACAATTGATCTCACCTGAATCTAAAGAGAAGCATGATATAAGCCCAGGACCTCTCTGACCTTAAAGAGTTTCATGTCCTGCCACTGAGCTGACAAGTGCCAACAAAGAATCTGCCCCCCCCCAACAGCCTTAACCTTATTCCAATAAGCCTTGTTAGTGGCAGAGTGGCCTGGGAACAGCCAATTCCTGCAAGAGGCAAAATTCCTAGATCATAAGAAAAGTCTCCAGAAGGGGCCAAGCAAGGATGGCTTAGCCAGAACTTTGCAGTCTAGAAATGTGGATTAGCTAAGTTTGGAATAGGGAGAGGTACCACCTGCTTTTGTTTTCACTTTTAAGACATTTTATAAGTTAAACTAGGAGATTAATCCATTTGTAAAGGGCCAAGTTCCCCATCCTTGCTTGCCAGATCCCCAGAGGCCACTGGGCCTGATTTCTGCCTTTCCTTCAGTCACAGGCAATGGGGTACAACAGAAAAAGCATCAGACTTTGAGTCACAGACCTGGATTCAAAAGCTGCTCTAGCATGTGTAGCCTTGGAAGGCCACCAGATCATAGATTGAGAACTGTCAAGCTCCTAAGAGGGCATCCAGTTGAACTCTTCATTTTACAGATAAGGAAACTGAGTCCCAGAGAGGAATCATGAATTCATAGATTTAGAACTGTAAGGGACTTTCCTTAGAAGTCATGTGGGCCAGCCTCCTCAATTAACAGATGGAGAAACTGAGGCCCAGGGCATAGATTCATAGACTGAGAGACAGAGGAGAACTTTAAACTGATTCAAGCCCTTCATTTAACCAAGGAGGAAATGAAGGGCGCAGAGCAGACTCAGAGCTTCATGGCTTTAGAATGAAAGGGACCTTGGAGGTATCAAGTCCCCACCTCCACCCCCCATTGTACGGTATCTGCTTCCTCCTCTGTAAAAGAAGTATGCTGGACTAGATAACCCCAAAGGTCCCTTCCTGTTCTGTGATCCTATCAGCCACCTCTTTAAAAAGAAACAAAAACAGAAAGAAAAATTACTCATGTGTTCCTGGAGGTGAGTTTTATCACAAAGGCTGTTCTTAAAGGCTTTTTCCAAAGAGTTAAATGATCTTCACAGACAATGACTCCAAGGGCAAGGGTTTCCTGCCTGGTAAGTCATTTGTCAAGGGGGAGGCCTCGTGAGTTCACGCTTCCCCTTAGGAAAAGAGACTCCGTCAGTCAGCAGGTAGAAGGCTCCAGATTGCTCTGGGCAGGAGCCACAGAAGGTAGGATGATTCCATGCCTTCCCTGCGTAAAAGGCATAAGTGCCTGGACCATCAGCTCATCCAGAATTTCCAAGAAATAAGCCCAGACTTAGCCAGCCTGCTCCAGCAAAAGTTTTACGAGGTCTAAAACTGAGCAAATTCCCTCTAGGAGCAAAAGCCTCGACCAACAGAAGAGAAGAAGACAAAATGTCTTACACCCTACCTCCCCGCCCAAGGAAAAAATTCCCTCTGCAAGTAAAGATACAAAATGTAAACAAATATTAAAGACCACATCAGGGATTGGGAAGCACATTAGGGTAAGTCTATTTTTTTTAATTGAGTCACTGAAAGTTCCCCACCAAAAAATAAATTTATTTTGTTTTCAGAATAATGGCTTTTTCCAGTAAAATATATACATAATGGTTAAAAACAACACTGCTCAGTATTAACAGGAGAGAAGAAAAATTTGGCAAAAATCAGTGGGAATCTTGTTTGCATTTCTGTTGTCTGTTTTTTGGTACCATGTTTGTTTCAAATAAGAATTTCTGGCCCAATTAAAGTCACTGGTGTTCATAAGCAAGTATAAATAGGTCTGAATTTCCAACAGTGACTTTAAATTTTGCACAATGGAAAAACTGCTTGCTGCATTTGGAGGGAGAAACTCTGTTACTTACTCCCTGTGTGACCTGGGCCAAGCTACTTTGGTTCACTGTCTCTCCAAATCCCTCTTTGTGAAATAAAGAAGTGGGTCTGGATGCCCTGAGAGTTCCCCCACAGCTCCAAAGTGACAATGCTACGAACTTGCAAACACAGCCATCATTTCTCATACAGATACCTATAATCCAGGCATAAAAGATTCCTCAAAGAATTAAATGATTTAGCCTTCTCAACAGATGTGTAAATAACACTGTGATGGATGAAGGGAGTAATTGCTTTAAGACCAAGAAAGATAATCTTGGCTAAACCATTAATGGCTACAAACAATAGATTTTTTTAACCAAGGGGAGTTCACAGAAGAGGATACTACATTTCCAAACAAACATCCATAATCTTTGATTTCATCTTTTATGGATGGGATGGAAATGAGAGAAGGAAAAAGCCAATTAGCTCACTCAGCCATGGCCTAGCCCAACACAAGAGTGTTCCATACCACTGTTTCCTAATTGCCGCAGGTTTTATGCCTCTCCTGGGACACACAACCTACCATTGACTTCCAAAGGCCATTAAAAGCTTTGTTGATGTCACCAACAATCAGTAGTGAGGACACGGGTTATATCCATCAGTTCCCAAGCACTGATGGAGGGAAATTTCACATTTGGTTTCTGTGATCAGTCACTAACTGTTTAGGAAGATCTATTTTCATCCAGGATGAAGCTATGCTAATTAACTGAGGGTAGGAAGTACTATTTGCCCAATAGGGAAGATGGGTAGGAAAAAATCAACTTCTAAAATCAGTCTTGGGGACAGCAAGGGGCATGAAAATGGAGAGAGGAGACTTTCAGAAAAAGAGGAGATAGGACACTCCTCCAGCTTTAGTATGTCATTTGTAGGGGATACAGCACCACCGGGGGTAAGTGTGCTTCCTCCAAACAATAAGACCACATAGGGAAACACCTGTCTGACAAAAGTCTGGCACAAGACTATAGCAGCAACCACATTGGCACCCCCAGGATGGCTGCTAGCACAGGTTCTTAGATCTGCTTTACTAGGAAAGACAGCTGTTCAAGGGGTCAACAATCTTTCTAAACTACATTCGTTACTTCAGGGGAAAAGTCAGCACCCTGAACTTCAGAGAAAATACAAGCAGAGAAATAAAGACCAACAGACAGGGCTTCTAACTGTCTGAGAAATTAGCACAGATCAACAGACAGATTCAACTGTCTGATTAAGGCAATACAGTTACCAGAAAGAGAAGCACCAGCATCCAGGTTTTTCAAGGAAGAGTAGGGGTAGGGGACTGTGGCTCCTTATCAGCTACCCAGAGTCTCATCTGGTCACATCACAAGAACATTCTCCCAATGAATAAGCCCCAAAGCAAACTGCTAACCTCAGAGTATATATACCCTTTTTGGAGCCAGAGGGCATCACAACCCTCAGGACTCAGCGCCTAATTACAAATTAATGAAAGGTGTGAAATCCTTCCTACAAGCAAGACTCCCTTAAGCAAGCTTCCCTTAATGGACTCTACTTATTGGCAGGGGAAGATCTTAAATCCCATTAACATTACAAAGACCCAGCTAAGTTTGTCTTTGAGTCTGAGACTGAATCCTGCTTCTAATACTTGCTCTCTGGGTAACGCTACACAAACAGCTTATCCACAGAGGTTCCAAGGATACTAATGCATAAACCAACTCAGGCAGGCTCTAATGTCTGGGTGAAAAGAGTTCCTTAGCTTGGAAGGCATGATATAAAACACTTGAAAAGGGATATCTTCTCTCCGACTTCTATATCGACCCAGGGAAAGGGGGATTTAAATACAACACGGACATCGCTGTGGATTTGCAAATACCGGCAGGATGCTGGAGATTAAAAAAATCCTTCGTTCTTGACTCCAGGATTTTTTATCACAGACAGATTTTTAGACAGTCTGATAATTCCCCCAATATATTCTGTAGGGAAAATTCACCCAGTTATGGAAGTAATCACTGAATACTGGACAGGGTTTCCAAGAACTTGGGGGGACTCCTGGCAGAGGAAAGATCCCCAAACTCAGACCCAAGAGACCCAGGTACTCAACATATCTTCACTAGGAGCCAGACAAGAGAACTCAATTTTTTCCAAGGTCTCTCCCAGCCCAGAAGTTCTAGGACCTGAGAAACTCAAATGGTCTCTATCCCATTTATGCCTCAAGGATAAAGGATAAATTCCTCTGTCCTTCATCCTGTCTTTACAGGCTAACAACACATCACTCATTGCCATACGTTCTATGGGTCAGCCAAACTAGACTAGCCAAGGTTCTCCACATACAACTAGATGAGTGAACGTTCTCCATACACAACATTCCACCTCCCAATTTTGTACTATTATACAAGGTGTTCCCCATACCTGGCATGCTCTCCTTCCTTCTAACTCAAAGACTCTCCTGCTTAAGACTCAGCTCAAACACCATATCCAATAAGGAGCCAGTTCTGATTCTCTCATTTATGTGGCACTGTAGGCAGGGTTCTGGGCTTGAAGTCAGAAATACCTGAGTTCAAATCCCGCCACAGACATTTACTAGGTATATGACCTGGGCGAGTCACTTAACTTCTGTCTACCTCAGTTTTGTCAACTGTGAAAATGGGGATAATAATAGCACCTACCTCACAAATGAGATGTTTGTAAAAAGTGCTTATCACAATGCCTAACAGAGAGAAAAGGTATAAATGCTTGTCCCCCTTCTTTTCTTCCTTCTTTCTTTCTTTCCCTTCTCTTTCGTTCCTTTTTTTCTCTCCTTCCTTATTCATATGCTCTTCCTCCTACGTGGGGCACAAGGACCCCAAAAATCCCCTACCTGAAAATTAAAAGCCAGAGGTGTCTCCAGGTAAGAACAGGACGCTTGTATTCAGTTCTCACGAGAAAAGGGCATCGCTTCCACCAGTATGAACCAGTGGAGTGAGGCACGTTACAGGAGGCAAAGCAATATTTTATACCCTAACACAGTCAAGCCCCTTCCTACCACTGTCCCTTACTCCCATTGGCTGGAAGGCGGGCTTACAGTCTGGGCAAAAAAGACAAAGAACAAGGAAATAGGATATAGCCAATCCAAATGTACTTATCCTTATTTGGCAAAAAAGTGAAGTGAAGAAGGGGGAAGGGTTCTAAAAGATTCCTAAAGGACTGAATGCTGATTGACAGAAGTAAAGAACAGGGAAGGGTAAAAGCAAAACTCAGGCCTTTTTTAGTAAGAAACCTTACTAGATTTTAGGATATAGTCCGAGAAGTTTTCACCTCTTCCACTCCCCAAAATAATTCTGTTTATTACATATATAATATATATTATATATTATACATGTTATATACTATAGTATATATAATATAGTATTATTATTAAATAATTTATTTATTTGTGTACATGTGGTTTATTTATGCTCCCCTTCCCCAACTCACAAAGCAGGGTACAAGCGCCTTGAGGCCAGGAGCTGCTTCATTTTGGTTTCTTGGTAAAGCAGAAGGGGCACTGAAATGGCAGTCAGGAAGATCTCATTCCAGAGGTTTCCTCAGATACTTCCTAGCGGCGAGATCCTCAGCCTTGACCTCTCTGTGCCTCAGGCTCCTCATCTGATGGCCCTAAGGATCATTCTGACTTCAGATCTGCAGTCCTGGGACCCCTAGCGCCTAGCACAGTACCAAGGACATAGCAGATATTTAAAGTTTTTCGGACCAAATGACATCAAAATATCAAAGTAAAACATGGAGCCCCTTCCTGGTCTGTGCCATGCTCCAAAATCACCTTCTGTCTCCTCTGTCTTTATCTGGCGTGCTCTGATTTACAAATGTTGTGTCATTAGAATGTAAACTCTATGAGGGCAGGGGTCCATTTTCACTTTTCTTTCCATTCTCCACACTTAGCACAATGCTCAGCACATGGTAGGTGTTTAATAAGTTCTTAATGATTGCTGATTAACACAGAAGGGATTATTTTTTTTCTTCAGCTTTTTAAAGGCCTTTCTCTATTTGGTGCTTGAGTCTATCTACTTGAGTACCAAACATGAAATGTCATTGCCTTATTTCCACCTTCTAACTAGGGACACCAAAAAATACAAAGGCAAAATATCCAGCATAATCAGTCCCCTTTGAGAAAACAGTGGAAGACAGGGGAAAAGGGCTGGATGAGAGGAGAAGGCGCACGTGCCTGTCCCGCCAAAGTCACCCAAGTGGGAATTTCCCGTTTATTTGTTAGCCGAGTGTGCTCGGGTGACAAGGACATCATAAATGCATCCCCAGAGGCCTGTGGAGATGCTTCCAAAATGTAATGCAGCTGGAAGGAGGGGATTTGAATAAGTGGCTACACGTGCCTCCAGGGCTGGGCAACATCCCAAGACTTCATCTGTTCTACTGAATCCATCTGCCATAACCCTCATCCTCCCCATGGCAAACCCTCCAGTTTAGACCCCACGAGGAAGATGCCTCTTTACTCAAGCCTAACTTCAGGACCATTGGCCATGCTCTTCAACAAATTCAAATCAATAGGCCTTCCCTATGTGCCAGGCACTGTGCCAAGTTCTGAGGTAGGAAGATGACAACAAAATAGATCCTGCCCTCAAGAAGCTTACATTCTACTGAATTCTCTTGAATATCAGGTGCTGGAAGGGACTAGACAAAAGGTGCTCAAGTCAGGTGCTGGCCTTCAGAAGACTAAAGTTCCCCTGACCTTGACCTCTCCCATCATCACTTCCCTTCTAATTCCCATTTTGGATATGCATTTGACTCCTAAGATTACAAGTACTGACTCCCAATTGTGAACCAACCCTCTGGACTTACAAAATTGGCTGCATGAATTATCACATAAAAGGATTCCCAAGAGACTGGTTCATTTTGTGGAAACAATGACCTCATCTCATTCCAATTCAATATTTATTAGGTGCCTACTATGTGATGGGCACAAAGAAAAGAAAGAAACAGAGGCCCATCCTTCTTTCCACTGCAACACTCTGAAAACCATCACCTAATGTTCAGGATTAATCTGTATTCACCCACAGGAACCCACTGCCCCTCCTTAGGCTGTAGCATCCAACACAAACAGCCCTGGCCCAGATCCTTCTTAATGAGGATCCTTCTTGTTTGTCCACTACCGCATACAGAGTTCGCGTAACTTGGATTCACACCCAGAAGTTTTGGATGCAACTTCTGAAATGTTTTTCAAGTTTTCCTTTCTCTGTTTCCTACTGCTATATAATCCCATTTTTTTCCTTTTCCAAATTAAAATGAGAAAGAGAGATTAACATGAGAATCTCTGCCCTTTTCTACCCAGTGGGAAATGAGAGGAAACAGAACTCAAGCCAAAATTTGCCTTGGTGTGATTAGCAACTTTCCACCAGGACTCCTGAAAGCTGCGGCTATCACAGGCCACGCGTGCTAAAGAAAGTCAGCAGGGCGAGTCCCTCACCCTACCAACGTCATGGCCTTGGATTTTATGGACCAGATAATGATGTGTCCGTTACTGTAGAACAATATGGTGGGACCAGCCAGGACTGAGGAAATGCCTGAAAAGATAGAGATCACTCAGATTCTCTTTGTTTTCCCCATTCCATGATAAAAGATGTAAATTCATTCAGCAGGACTTTTATTCAATGCCTGTTTGGGCTAGGCACTGTGCTAGGCACTGAGGCTAAGGAAAAGCAATTATGGAACAGGCTCTGTCTTCAAGGTGCTTACATTTTATCACAGGATCCAACATGGATGGATGGAAGGAAGGAAGGAAGGAAGCAAGGAAAGGAGGAAGGGAGGGAAGGACTATACATAATGAATATTTCATTATCTTTATCATTATTTATCGTTATTCATTCCCACAAAGGGAAGAGAAGTCAAAACTGCTGTGAAGGTAGTTAGTGCTGAAGAAGGCTGGAAGGCAAGAGACTGAAAGAGCAGACAAGTACTGGGGCCTCTGGAAAGTATCTGTCAACATTCTGGACTCTGGTGGGCACAGAGTCCCAAGTTTATGAGAAGCAATCCCACCTGGCTTTGTAGCCCAAAGAGATCCAGATCAAGAAGCTTAATCAAAGGGAGCTCTTGGCATAGCCCTAGGGTGTGTCACAGGGCACAGAGCACAGACCTGGAGTCAGGAAGACCTGAGTCCAAATCTTGCTTCAGACATTTAGCGGCTGTGTGACCCTGGGCAAGTCACTTAACTTCCGTCTTCCTCAGTTTCCTCAATTGTTAAATAAATATAATAGTCATAGGGCTGTTGTGAAGACCAAATAAGGTCACTGGGAAGCACTTAGTATGCTCTGGCCCATAGTAGGTGCTTTATAAATGCTTCTTCTCTTCCCTTCCCACAGTGAGACAGGATCAGGTCCAAGGCATGGCCTCAGTACATGTATTGTTATCAGTGTAACTCCATACCCAGCAGAGCTCTTCCCCTGAAACAAACCTGTGAGGGGGCGACATTGGTTATTACTCCCCTTTAACTGAGAAGAAATCCTGGGCTTTGAAAGGTAAAAACGCTAGTCAGAATCTCAAGCGGAATTTGTAGCCCAGTCCAGCTGGGTAGTGGCCTTGCCAAGGTTCCCACCAGCTTCAGCTTTATCTTTATGCCCATATTTTCATAAGGGCATCATATCTAAGAGATACAGGAGATGGGGGAACCTTCTTAGGGCTCCATAGGCACTGCAGCTGCGAGGTGGGGGCTCCCCAGCTCCCCAAAGCACACACTTAAATGAAATCTGGGCTTTCTCTGAGTTTCTCCTTCCTGACTCCTGGACAGTCATAACAAGAAAAAGGGTCAGGCCCATCTGCCCGGCCAACCAAAAAATCCCCTTTAACAACACGCCCCCCAGAGCCCTAGGCCAAGGAGCTTTTAACCTAAGGGCAGGGAACTTGATTTTGAAATACTTTCATGGCCACTTTTCATTATAACTGGGCTCCTTATTTGGGGCGTGTGAAACCATGATTCTGAGCAGGGGCCCATGAAGTTCCCAGACATTGCCCTTGTGTGGGGCAATGTATGTCTCCAAGGCATTCGAGCTGGAAGCTGTTATCAGGCCTCAGCAGCAGTTAAGCGACAGCCCAGACGTGGCTTTGATCCATGACCGCAAGTAGGTGGCAGGAACAGTCAAGAGGATAGTAGAATTGTAGGAAAGAGGGTCTGAGTTCAAATCCAGGCTTTGTCATTTACCATCTGTGTGGTTTTGCCCAAATCACTGGACATCCTCAAGCCTCAGTTTCTCCAACTATATAGTGAGCAAGACTGACCTCTAAGGTCCCTCCCAGCTCTCACCTGCACATACGACCTACTCTCCCTTACCTATAAAAGGCAGGAACTGACCCAAATGGCTTCCTGAGTGCCCTAACAGCTCTAACTTTATGATCTCATGGTCTTAATTAAAGTGGGCCCAAGCACTGAGTCTCACGGCAGCCCTCTGAGGTAGGCAATATAGGCAATACTATAAAGATGAAGGAGATGCGGCCCAGAAGGTAAAATGGCTTGCCCCTGGGCATGCAGCAGCACTGCCCACTGCTCCATTCTGCTTCTAAGGAACCCGGATCCTTGGAGAGTCCACTGGCCTGAAGAAAGGGAGACCAGCTCTTACTGGACATGGTCCTAAGACTAATTCTGAAATCCAGGCTCTCTATGACCTTATGCTCATGCACGCAAATCAGCTGATTGTACTGTTGCCTCTTCTCCCCTACTTGTTTATAAATAGTTTCTGGAGGTCAGAGGTGACCGATGGCTCCATCTGCCCCCCAGATGCTGGGGCTCTCCATACCAGGAGCACTATATAAATATTTACTGCTGACTTCTGTAAACTCTACCAGCCAAGGCTCACTGCAACACTCCCCAATCCTGCAGAAGGCTGGAGTCGGGGACGCTGGCAGAGGCAGCTGGGCTGTGGCCAGGACCTGGAGTCAGAAGGCCTCAGCGTGAATCCTGGCTCCACCATCCATCGACGACCTGGCCACCTTGGGAAAGTCACTCTGGGCTTCATCTACCTCCCCCATCCAGCTAGAAGGATGGGATCTCTTCCAGCTCTATCCAGGTCTACATCTATAAACCTAGAAGGATTTCTAAGAGTTCCTTCTAGATCTATGAACCTAAAGCAGGGGTTCCTAACCTGGGGTCCACAGACCCCCAAAGGATCTGTGGATAGAATCCAGGGGCATCTGTGACCTCGGATGGAAAAAATATTACCTTTTTAATTTCATCAACCTCTAACTAAAATTTTGTATTGCCTTCCCTTGTGAATCTTTTTAAGAAGCAAACATTCTTCTGAGACAGGGCCCCTCCATGGACTATACCACACTGCCAAAATCTGGGTCTGTAATACATACGCAAGGGGCTTAGACTTCCTGTCCATATCTCAAGGTTCCTTTCCTATCTCTCAGAGCTTGTCCTGATGCTTTATCTCAGAGACATCTGGAAGGTTCAGGCCAGCCCTTCGGCTCTGATCCTAGGAGCTCTCAGCCCCCTTTCAGTTTAAACAGTCCAACTTCAGCATGACTAAGCTTTAGCAAACATACCAGACCACTCACCAGAAGGTCAAGATTCAAAATAAATTAACCAAGACCTTTAACTTGCTTTATCTTCTGAATCTCGAGTCATAATTTCCATTTAACACACTCAAGGTCCCATTTCAGAATGTCAAGAGGCCCCCTGGGCCTTTTTCAGACCTTGGTCCCTCACTGGGAGGGGATGGATGTGACTGTGCTGCTGGAGGTTGGCTACTGACCCACTAGGAGTTTGTGTTAGATTTTTGCCGCTTATTAGGTTACAACGGAGGCATATTTCCACCTTGGCAGAGGTTTAAAAGCCTGGAGAGGACACCTACTCACCCTGTGGGTGGCTCTTGGAGTTTTCAATTAGCAATTGACTGAAAGAACAGGATGGTCCTTTCCCTCTGAACCCAATGCCCTGTCAACCAAATAACATCATCATTGCCCAAACTAGTGGTCACCTTGGCCTGGAATACCAGGGGTAGTTCAAAGGTTTAAGACCAACATCACAGACTTGGAGAAAGATGGCAGAAGAAAAAAAAAGTATTTGTCTAGCAGTCTTTCAAAGGTCAGCTGGAAGGGAAACTGAGGACAGACTGAAAGCTAAAAATCCAAGAAAAGGGTGGCTATGGTGAGCAAGGAGAGACTCAGTGAGGCAGCTCAGGACAGTGGGAAGAGCCTTGGGTTCAAATCTCACCTCTGACAAAGATCACCTGAAAGATCTTGGGTACTTAGTCATTTAACCACTTTTAAAGTCTCACTAAATGTCAGTGAACTCCTCTGGGCCTCACTCAATGGCCTCAAAATTCCCTCTCAGCTTCAAACTTTGGCCAAGTCACTGAAAGTCCCTGAGTCCCAAGTATCTCTGTAAAATGGAAGGTCAGACCAAACAGCCTCTGAAGACCCATGAGCTCCCCAGCTACGAGCCTAAGTGTGACCTTAAGCAAGTCACTTGATTTCTTTGGGCCCCAGGTTCCTCCCCTGTAAAAAGAGGGTGGTCTCTGAGGCCCCTTCCAACTCTCAGTCTCTGATCCCAAGATCCACAAGGGAAAGAGAAGAATCCACCCTCTACTCCAGAGCCGTCAGGCCAAATCCTGGACTAGACAGAGCTGCGTCCAAGACTGTAGGGAAATTCTCCTCCTCTCTAAAATGCCACCTTCTACATGTTCCTTTCAGAAGATGGAGTTTGCAGAAGCTCCCCTCCCAGGTGAGCGTGTAGGGTCAGGGATAGAGGCAAGATGGACATCAGCGATGCCCACATTCCACAGCAAAGAAGAAGACCTACTAACTGCAAATGGGCATCTGCAGAGCCCAGAGAGGATGCCAAGCCTCCAGGAGCCTGAGCTCATCTGTGTCTTACGGCTGCCCAGGGAGGATGGGCTGCCGAGCAACCCATCCACAAGCATTTATCTGAGCACCTACTATGTGCCAGGCACTGGAGACATAAGAATGAGAGCTTCCATCCTGTCAGGGAAGAGCACAGGGATGAACATACCCATTACAGGTTCTAATCATTCCCTTCTTAGATGAAGATGCAGATCTCCGGACCCCTAGACCAACATTTTAATCATTCTGCCATTCCTTTCTGGCCACTGTACAGATCCTTATGCAGCCTGGCCTAGTACAAGATGGGCCATTTCTAAATATGGTTTAATTTCCCTTCCCAAGCCCTGCTCTGCGCCCTGATGTACCCTACCGCACCCCAAAAATAAAAACAACTATGGTAGAACAAGCACAGTGCTTGTTTCAACTGTTTCTAATAATTGGAGCTTTTCAAAAATGAAACGGGCTGCCCCAAGAGAGAGTGAGCATCCTGTCCCTAGAAGTATCCAAGAAGAAGCCTGACTGCCCGCCATCTGTCAGGGTCAAGACTGAACAACAATGAAGAATAATGCCTCATTACTTCTTCCCCTGATTTGTTTTTTCCTACATAGAGACCAGAAGGAATCACACTAGAGGAACATCTGTAGGGAGAGGAGATGCAGAGGGGGAAGAAAGTGTGATGATGTATTGTCCAAACATGCAAGACAGGTGGGTAGGGCTATCTTTGGACACACAGGAAATGTTTATTCAGTGTTTGCCTCTTCGCTCAGAAGGCTTACATGGCCTTACCCATGCCCATTTACTTCGATGGACTGGGTGCATTCTAAAGCCAACAAGGTCAGAGTTTGCCTTTCCCTTGGAATTATGGAAGGTTGGCCTGCAACCCTCTAGTCCCTCCTGATTCCCTCATTCACTCCCCCTACTCTGCCTTTGCCTCCCACATGGTTTCGACTCTACTCTCAATTCTGACACTGCCCTCCACCCAGGCACAGTAATTGTTCCTGCCTTGGGACTCTCTGTCATAAGATAACCCCCATTATCCACCTTGGGGCTCCTCCTAGATCCAGAAAGCCACATCCCATCCTCCCTAGGACTATGGATAATCAGGTAAAACACTTTGTAGAGTTGAAAGTAGGGTTTCTAGTAACCAATCAACATCAACAAGTGCCCATTTAAGTACCCACTGTGTACTAGGCCCTGGGGATACAAAGACAAAACCACAGCAGTCCCTGTCCTCACCATTCCACAACCACCCTCTCCTGACTGTGGCCATGAAATGAGGTGGCTCTGAAGCAGCCATCATGGAACTGTACTGGGGAATCGATGAAAGGCCGACTCAAGTCCCACTCATTCCAGTCCAATGGTGCTGCTCTCCATAGTGCTCCCATAGTCAAGCCTGCCAAACACTCACTGACAGGATGACCCATTAATTACAAAGGCTTAAGCTTTCCTTGCCTCCAGCCCTAAAGGCAACAGACACATGAGACTCCAATTTGGGGGAAGGAGAAGAGTCAGAACCCTTTGTTTGCGGTGTGTGGGAAAAGGCAATCATTACCAACACCTCTAAGAGATAAAAACAGTTGGATTGGGTGCCCTGCTCCACACAATAATGCCTCCTCCCTTCCAGAAGACATCCTTCCTAAATTCACAGTAATAGCAATCCACAGAGCAGATAACATCCCCCAGAGGCCACCGCAGCCCTCAAATACAACTCCAGGACTACAACCTCCCTTGATATTGCGGGTACCATGGAGAGAATCTCTGACCCTCTGCCCACACTGCTTCCCTGCCTCCATTTTTCCCACCCAGACACATGGTTTTCATTATCATTCCTAAGATCTAACTCAGCATTCACACTGATGCAGGAAGCCCACAGAGGTAGGGGGGAGGTAAACAGCTGGTCTGGTCCCCCTGCTCTGGTCTCCTCTCCAGGAAAATATGTAATCATGTCCTAATGCCACTTAGCCCATTAATCTTCATTCACTGGCCATTACTGGTTGCCTCCAGCCCCTCTAAAGTAAAGTCTGACATGGCTCAGGGCTAAATGCTTTCCACTCTTTAATGGAGGAGAAACAGAATGGTTCTTGTAGACCAAGAAGCTAAAGGCTGAAGGTGAGCAAGAAGTAAACAGAGCTCCCACCTCCCTTTGATGTGGTCTGTGTGTGGCAAGGGCACAAGAGGGAAGTGGCAAGGAGCAGTGGGGAAGGGATTGGACAGGGACAGCACTTGGACCCATGATTTTTGTTAAACTCCCCCTACCCAGGCAGCAGCTTCTAGTCTTGGAGAGCTGCCCAGGACACAAAGAAGCTAATTGACTTGTCCAGAGTCACACGGTCATTGCGTGTCAGAGGCAGGGCTTGAATCCAGGTTTTCCAGGATTTCTCCATTAAGCCACATGACCTCTCAAGAGAAATGAAAGCAAGACAAGAAAGATGATTTGGTTCCATGTCACTATGGGTTTCTTTATCAAAATAAGAACATAAGAAGAAAAGGGGTAAAGAGTTGAAAAGAAAGATCAAGGCAGATTCTACTCTTAAAAGGGATTGACTTTGGGCCCTTTGGAGGCAAAGCAGCTGGACAGGCCTCAGACCAGCCCCTCTCCTCCAGCCTGCACCAGGACAGACCTCTTCTGGGTCCCACTGCCTGCTCCACAAGGGGCCATCCAGCCTTCACTTAGACGCCTGCAGATACATGACCCCTTAATGTTCTCTTCATTTCCTGAACCCAAAGACCAGCAAGTCCCCCACCGCCGCTCTGAGCCACAGTGCACATCACAACCACTGAGGCAGATGTCTCTCTCTTTAATGTTGGGGGACAGGGATTTCTGCCTCCCTGGCAAATACAACCGATGATGAATTACTTATAATTGTCCATGGAAAAAGAAAAGCTGAAACTGATGCAAAAAGAAAAAGCAGAGTGTCTTGGGCAAGTTCTCAAAGGGGAAAAATATCTACTTACTACTCTAAAAACTCACTAAGCCCAAAGAGGAAGCTTGTTGCCAGTGTTAGAACATGCAAAACCTAAGAGCTGCCGTCTGCCTCTGAGATTTGGTGGTTAACCTGAAACCAGATCTTTAATTTCCCATTATTTCTCAATTAAGTCACATCATCATGGGAAACCCTGAAATAATTTCAGGAACTGAAGATCCATGGCCCCACGTGGATGCCCCTGCCCTTTTCGAGCTCCCTTTCACACGCTGGCTTTGCCCTCTTACGATGGCAGGGACTGTTTCTTTTTGCTTGTGTTCATATCTCCAAACTTAGCACAGGGCCTGGCATGTTGTTGATGCTTAATAAATGCTTCTTGCCTTGCCTTGCCTTGCCTTGCCTTGGCTGACCCGAGGTCTTCATTCACACTCGGTATCCATTGTCTACACAATTGTATGGGAGACCTTTTAACTGGTCTCCCCATCTTCTTTCCAATCCCTCCTCCACTCGGCTGCCAAGCTGCTAAGGCAGAGGAGTGTCCACATGACTCGGATGGCTCTGCATTTCCTTTTGGATCTAATATAAAGTCTTGGCTTGACCTTTAAAGCTTTTCCTAGACCCTCCTGTTTGCTTCTCTTGTTATACATTCCTCCCCACTCTGCAGTCTGTGGTCCTGTCAGGCTGCCCTGTATACATACCCCTCCATCTCCCATCCCTGTGACGTTGCATGGGACCTCACTTCTGCTTCTTAGACTCTTTGGCTTTCTTTCAATTCAAACATCTTCTACATAAAGCTCTGTCTGATCCCCCCACCCCACCCCATCATCTCCATTTCTATTATCAAGAACACAGAGACATGACATCACTTATCCAAGGCTACCCAGCAAGGAAAAAGCAGCCTCCTTCCTTGGGAGACCCTAAT
Source organism: Pseudocheirus occidentalis (assembly GCA_028646575.1). NCBI lineage: Eukaryota > Metazoa > Chordata > Mammalia > Diprotodontia > Pseudocheiridae > Pseudocheirus > Pseudocheirus occidentalis. The sequence goes on along the minus strand of CM053599.1, from coordinate 12,832,032 downwards.
GAATCTCTTTGCTGAAACAAAATGCCACTAGCTGTGCTGGAATGGGGCAAAGAATTGACTGTGATGGAACCCCCATCATGACACAGCTTATTACAATGATTAGGGTAGAGTGAAGACCAAATCCTAAGCCTTGAAACATAATTCCATATGATAAAAAGCCTCACGAAAAAAGGGAATTGACTGCATCCTAACAGCTAGCCAATGACGGCTCACTGATTTAAAAGGACTTTCCAAGTGGGATATCCGTGTATAGCCAGGTCAATGAATTATTAGAGGAAAGACCAAAATCAATGCGAAATAAAGAGAAAGAATGAAACTGAGACAATATGATGTGCAATTAAAACCCCTTCAGTCTGGTCTATTGATATGAGTGGTTGATGTTGTACATGAAAGAACAGACATCAAGACACACCATGGTCTTTTCCTCAGATGTCTAAGCAGCACCAATCAGTCCCTACAACAAAGAGGCTGGAAAAGCCGACCTTAGCCCACCAATTCTTGTTCTGGTTGCCGAGCAGCAAAGGGCAATGCCATCTAAGAACACAGATGCATTCACGAAAGCCTGCAGAAGACTGAGGATGATCACAAGCAGGAGCACACGAAGCAGAAAGAAGGAGCAGAGGGGAAGCCTGGCTTGCAGAATGCTGGGTAAGAGACACAAGAAGACGTCGTTCTGAGGACGCAGGCAGCAGAAGAACAATGAACAGGTTAGGAAGGGGGTTAGCGTGACCTTAAAATCTCCTTTCCCCATCAATGACAATAAAGTAGCCGCATTGAGACTCCATGTCGCACTCCCCAACCCATTGTATGAGGAAGTTAGAGAGGCTGCAAAAGAACTCAGAAGAGCAGCTGGATTAGACCGAGTGTGCACAGGAGCCCCACAGGTGAGGGGCCCCAATTCTGGGGACAGCAAGAGAGCAGTTCTCAAGCTCCATAAAAGAGGAGCAGGAGGAATGCTTGGAGAAATAGGAGCTGGTACGACTATTGAAAAAGACAAAGGAGAAAATTTCATTGACTATTGACCCACGGGGCTACTTTCTTGTCACAGAGGATAGATGATCCAGAATCTAAATGGAATATAAGGTCCTCACAATAGATGGTAAGGTCTGAATTCCCCTGTTTATACAGACACTGTACTGATTATACCAAGTGCCCTAAAAGAGATTACTTTGGGGGGGAGGGTTGCCTAGATTTCTCTAAGGCTAAACCATTAAAGCATCCATAGGATCCATAATCACTGAGAGAAGCAGTGTGTTGAAGTAAATGGAGAGCTGGTCTTGACATCAGAAAGACCTGGGTTCAAGTCTTCCATCTGATGAGCATGGATAGGCTGAGCCTAAGCCAGTTACCTAACCTTTCCATGCCCCAGGCAGCTCTCTGGCATGATGAACATCAGATGAGATACAGAACTGCATTGGGAGCAATTCTTCCTCAAAAGCAACCTCCCACCAGGGACACTACAGACACAGTTTTAAAAAATCACTACAAAGAGTTTGGCTAAACTATTCACACAAGAAAAAAATAAGCAGATAAAGAAACCCTATTGTTCATACTATGACATGCAATAGGACTGACAGTCCATAGAACTGATCTAGCAGCACATGCATATTCTGGATAGTCACTGGAGATAAACAATGAGATGGGCCCAAATTTTAATAGAGCAAGCTGGATTGCATTTGGAATTGGAACTCCAAATTGCATTTGAAAAGTTGCCAGGTATACCCTGAAATAGTGGCCCATCTTTTAATACCAGTATCCTTCCAAAGGCAAATTCAAATTCAAGAAGCATTTATTAGGCACCTATTATGAACAGAAACTGTGCAAGGAAACACAGATACAGAAACATTAACCAGACAGTCCCTGGCCTCAAAGAGTATCCATTCTAATTTCTGGAGGAGCTGTGCTCAGAGACTATGGAATCTATTACTAAAATGATCTCTGAAGAATTAAACCTGGGTTGCCCAAAGAACAAAGGAGAGATGAAGAGAGGGCCTAAAGAAGCTATGCCATAACATCAATGAAGAAAGAACCTCAGATCAGAAGGGGCACCACAGATTTCAGAGAGATACATGACCCTATAGTTCACTGTCTCCCCCCAAACCTCCTCTCCAATGACAAACTTGCCAATTACTTCCTTTTTTATTTTTTATTTCAATTTTATTTTTCTAAAACTTAAATATACAATAAAAGAGAAAGAACAAAGAATATAATAAAAATAATTTTTAAAAGAAAAGAAAAAATATACAATAAAACAAATACAAAATAGGAAAAGAAAAAAAGCTACATCACATGCACAACAGAATGTAAGAAAGGATTGAAAATATAGAGCAATAAGCTTCCACTTCTAGAAAGCCTAGATAAGCCAATTACTTTCAAGGGCACCACTGACTTCCCAATCCCTAAGGTTTGTATCCTCAAAGCCATCATCTCCGCCTCCCTTTCACTGACCCCATGGAGCCAATAAGTCGTCAAATCTTGTTCTGCTTCCAGAAAAAGTCCTGTCTCTGATAAACTTGCCCTCCTCTCTCCCCACACGGCCACCTCCCTTACCAAGCCATCATCACCTCTCCCCTGGACTACTGCAACAGTCTCCATCGGATGGCCTGGATGAAGTCTCTCCCCAGCCCATCCTCCATACAACTGCCAGAGAGATCATCCTAAAGTATAGCTCCTCCTCCCTGTCAATAACCCCCAATGTCTCCCAATTACCATTAGGACCAAATACAGTATAAATACTCCTCCTAGTATTTGAAGCTGCCCCAGCCTGGTCCCAACCATCACAATCTTTTGACCCTTTACACCCCTCTGCCAATCTGGGGTTCAGCCACGCTGGCCTCCTTCCCAATGACAGGCTCCAACCTCCCATCTATAGGACTTTACACCATCTTCTATAGCTGGAACACTCTCCTTCTTCATCCCAGCCTCTGGAATCCCTGGCTCCCTTTAAGACTCAGCTCCAATGAGACTTTCTGCAGGAGGCATTTCCCAGTCTCCCCTCCAAGGTTATCTTCATTTTTCTCTCTATTTATATTTTATGTGTCTATTTCTACACAAAGGGTCTTCCTCACTAGAACTGAAAACTCCTTGAAGGGAAGGACTCTTTTTCCTTTGTCTTTGTAGCCTCTGAGCTTAACAGAGATATTGCCTCAAATAAATTAAGAGTTTAATAAACGTTTCTTGATTGATTGATTGATTGATTGACCAGAAAAAAAAGTGAGCAGCTCCCATAAGAAGATTTAGGGATAACAAATGAACTGTCTGTGTGCTCCATGGGTACCCACAGACATGCCCACAAGAGACATAAAGTCTCCACCACCTCCCCACATCCCACCTCTGCCCATGGAGGAATTTAAGGAAGGCTCAAGACAAGGGGAGGGGGGAGTAGAGCCAAGATGGCGGCACAGAAGCAGCAAAGTTTGGTAGCTCCCACACAGCCACCTTAAATACCCACAAAATATGACTAAATAAATGTTAGGGCTCCAAAACCCACAAAAATACAGAAAACACATCTCTTGCTGAAGGCAGCACGGCAGGAGGGACTCATCGTGACAGGCTGGGAGCAGAGGCCAGCCCAGCCTGAAACCACAGCCCGGGCCAGGCCATTTGGAAAAACCCGAAGCTAGAGTCTACAAGAGAGTGGATTGGCAGCACACAGTGCAATCTCCACATTTATCAAGCCAGGAATAATAAGGCTAAGAGAAAGGACAGTGGAATTCAAGCCAAATTTGGGGAGAAAAAAAACAGTCTGGCCGAACTGCCCCCAGGGCAAGGAAGCAGCCCAACCTGGCTGCCTCAGAGCTCCTGGCCTGCACATAGCAGGTGGGCAAAAGCAATTGATCAAAGGCCAAAGGCTCTTGCGTTGAGTGGCCTCGATCCGGATCATTGTCTTGGGTGGTGGTCCTGGGGTGCGCTTTCAGCAAGCGAAAGCTGGTGGGGACTACAGCACCCATCTAATAGCTCCAGCAGCTGTGAAAACCCCAGTGATTTGGGATATAGCTTTCCCCCCTGGAAGCAGAGTTCCACAGAGCTAAAAAAAAATCAAGCAATTAACTGACTGGTCAATATGAGGAGAAGGAAGCAAAATAAGAATAGTAATCAAACTCTAGAATCCTTTTTTGGAGACAAAAAGGATCGAGGTATGGAGCGGGAGGAAGACAGCGCAGTCAGAACTCCCACACCAAATGCTTTCAAGATACATGAAGATTGCCTACAAGCCATAGATCAACTTAAAAAGGACTTTGAAAACCAAATAAGAGAAGTGGAGGAAAAATTGGGAAGAGAAATGAGAATGATGCAAGAAAGAGTCAACAACCTGACTGAAGAGAATAACACTTAAAAAACAGATTAACTCAGATGGCAAAAGAGGCCCAAAAGCCA
>CM053599.1:12789135-12827155 GCA_028646575.1 Pseudocheirus occidentalis | reverse complement strand
GTGTGTGTATATATATATACACATATATATATACATATATATGTGTATACTTACACATATGTCTATAGAGGAGGCTATATATGCGTATGAATACATATCTGAGCATGAGTGTATATGTGTATATAGAGGGTATAGGATGAATTAAATACAAAGGGAAGATACTTTTAAAAGGTGAAATTCTGAGGTGAGAGAAGACTAGAATGAGAGGAGAAAGGGAAAGACAAAATGGGGTTAATCATTCCATATAGAAGAGGCAAGGGATAACTGTTACAACTTTATTCTCATTGAATTTGGCTTAGGGAAGGAATGACATAAAACTTAAACTGGGCATCATGCCACACAGGAGAGTAGGGGGCATGGGGATGAGAGGTGGTATGACGGAGGGGAGGGTAAGGTCTGGGGGAGGGTTGTTGGAAGCACACACTTCAGCAAAGAGACAGGGACAGAGTAGAGAACAAAACAAGGAGGGGATAGGAAGGAGGGATGATCAGACTGTCACAATATGTCCACTCTGGAGATGTCCTGTGTAATTACACATATACAGCCTGTATTGAATTGCTTGTCCTTCCAGTGGGGGTGGATGACAAGGGAGGAACTGAGGGAATCTGGAATTTAAAGCTCCACAATCAAATGTTAAGGAAAAAAAATTTATGTGTATATATATACATATATATATGTATATGTGTATATATGTATAGATATACAGATATATATATATATAATTATTATTATGATTAACTACATGCAACAGGGAACTAAGATATACAGGTATAGGGGTAGGGAGACCCTCCCTGCCCTACCAGAAAGCAAGAGGGGTGTTAGGGGAGGACATAGAAGACAGTAGATTGGGGGAGGGTCTTTACAGAGGGATCTCTGTTTTGGGGATGTAGGTGGGGCAAAGATGGGGAGAAAATTCTGTAACTCAAAATCTGGTGGAAATGAATGATGTGAACAAGAAAATAAATAAAATTGTTAATTTTTTTTTAAAAAGACAAGGGTTACACACAGCATGGGCAAGCTTGGATGGGCTGCAATCCCCCAACAATCAGCTTTATCAAAATAAAAATATCAAGAAACCAAGTGACATGAATTTGTTAAATGCCTTCTTCATGCCAAGCCCTGGGGATACAAAGATAAAGCAGGAGAAATCGGCCTTACTCTCAAGGAGCTTATGCTTGATTGGGGGAGATGACAGATACATGTAAGGGAATGTGAAAAAAATATACAAGATAAGTACAAGGTAATTCGGGAAAGGGAGGCCCCCAACCTGGTAGCCTGCCCCACTGGCACGCATCCATCTAGATTATACACCCCTGCTGTATCTGGAAGGAACATCCCAGGAGGAAAGAAAAAGACACAAAAGCTTTACATAAAGATGTCCCACACAAGATACAAATTGCCTGTCGCAGCCTGCCTCTTGTCATCATCTGCTGACCAGATGGTGTTTAGTAAACTCACATTCTTCTATTTATCTCACCAGACATTTCTATGAAGTTGAGTGAAGGGTCCCCATGGGAAAAACTCTGCTCTGAGGCTCTGGAGGCTACATGGACCTTTTAAGTGCCTCAAGCCAAGGAGAGTCCCAAAACCCTTGATGAGGGCTCCACTGGGAAGCCCAGACAGTTTGGGATAACCTCCACCCTCGAGGCCTGCAACCTCCCTCACAAGAGCCAATGGCCCCAACAGCTGTTGCCCACAGCTGGATAAACCATAAGCCACAAGGGTCACAGCTGGTCCACATCTCTGATACCTCGCCAGTCAGATAATACCATTATTTCCTCATTGCCTAAACTCTAGCCCTCTATTGGAATCCAGAAAACTCTGGGCAGGAAAACCACTTCTCATGCCCCAAATATGTGGCATCTTAAGCAGTGGTTAATGTGAATATCGATTCTTAAGCCTTTATAGGCTGCGCCTCTCTAGTAGATTCCACAAAGCGTCTCACTGTGGACGCGTGATCTTCATCAAGGCACGGGGAAGGGCAACGGATCTGGGGGTCAGAGAGCCTGGGTTTGAATCCTAATTCTGCCACTCCCTACCTGCATGACCTCAGACAGGGACTTTCTCCTCTCTGGACCTTCTTTCCTGATCTGCAGAATGAGGGCTTGGACCAATGGCCTCTGAAATCATTTTAAGCTCAAAATCCAGGCTTCTCTGGCCCTTGGTGCTAATAACATAGAACATATCTGAACACACATGTCCCTGTCTCCTGACGCCGACATCAAGGTGGGGTTCTCTGATACTTCCTTTAAGTTAGCTGTTTTGTTGTCGGTTTGTTTGTTTTTCAGAGAAAACGATCAAGAAGATGTATTTTGAAAGACATTTTCTTAAGGATACAGTGGTTCAAGCTGCCTCTGCCATTATGGATTGCATTGTGGATTTGCTTTTGTTTTTTTAACTGAATCCTAACTTTTCTTTGCCTTGGTCAATTTTAAAAGATTCATGGTGGAATTAGGGATTTGCTTCAGTAAATAATCATCAGGTCCTGACAAGTATGAGGCACTAGACAGAAGCTGAGAACACAAAGACAAAATGGAATGTCCCTGCCCTCCAGAAGCCTACATTCTACCGGGAGAAAGCAGCAGACCAAGACATGAGAATACAAAGCACATAGAGATACTAAGTCATTTTGGCAGGAGGATTCCACCAGGTGGGAGAATCTCCAAAGACTTCACATGGAAAGGTGGCGTTTGCTCTGGGATTGGATGGAAGTTAGGGATTCTAATCATCAGAGATGGGGAGGGGAATATTCCCCATTCTACACGGGCAGCAGTCCATGCAAAAGCACAGGGATGAAAGGTGGAAGGTTGCATGAGAAGAGGAAGAGCAAATGAGTGGGTCTGGCTGGAATGCAGAGCCCAAGGGTGGGTGCCAGTATTGTGCAATAAATCTAGAAGGACAGCTGGGGCTAGATTGTGATGGTCTTTGAATACCAAAGGATTGTGCATTTGATCCTAGAGGGAGTGGGGAGCCACAGCAGCTTGTTGAATGGGGGTGACAAAGCTGGACCTGTGTTTTAGGAAGATCACCTTGATGACTGAATGGAGGATGACCTGGAGTGGGGAGAGACCAGAGGCTGGCAGACCCAGCAGCAGCTATGCAACAGTCCAAGCAGGAGACAAGGGTCTGCACTAGAGGGAGGGCAGGGCCAGAGGAGAGAAGGGGGCAGATTTGAGAGACATTCCAAAGGTAGCGCCAACAGATTGGAATTTGGGGGTAAGAGAGAGTGAGGGGTTGGGAATGACTCCAAAACCTGAGACATCAACAGTGACTGGGAAGTTAGGAGGACAGGAGAGTTTGCTGGGAAAGGCAATGAATTCCATTTTGGACAGATTGAGTTTAGAACGCCCAGGGGACATCCAGATTAAGATGTCCGAGAGGCAGTGGGAGGTATAAGACCGTAGGTCAGCAGAAAGGTTCTGGTTAGTTAAGGGGATTTGAACCATTAACATGGAGATGATCATTTAATCTATGGAAGCTGATGAGACCATCAAGCAGGCCTGTATGGAGGGAGAGAGAGCCAAGGACAGAACCCTGGGAGACAACCACGGTGAACAGGCATCTCCTAGATCCTGAGCCCATGAGCCAGAACGAGGAGTGGTTAGACAGGAAGGAGAGGTACAGGGAGAAAACAGAGACGAGAGGGGGTGGTCGGCAATGTCCACAGCTTCAGAGGTTAAGAGGGAGGAGGGAGAGAGGAATAAAAAGAAAGGGAGGGGAGCTCACTGAAGGCAGAGGCTGCTTCATTTCCCTCTTTGTATAAGTGTGACAGAGGGGACAGAATACTGGTCTTGGAGCCGCAGATTGCCCCCTCAGATGCTTCTAGGGCAAGATGCTCAGACACGGCCTCAGCTCCTCACCAAAAAATGAGGTAACCTCTGACGTTCAAGACCCATGATTCCTCATGCTGAGTCTGCTGAATGTCCCTTCACAGACACTGTCCCATTTGGTCCTCACAACAGTCACATGAAGGAGGCACGGCAAGGACTATTATGTCCATTTGACAGATGAAAAAACTGAGACTAAAGAGGAAAAATGTTACCCAGAGTCACATACTCAGGAGATAATGGAACCAGACCTAGAATGCAGATCTTCCAACACAGAGGCCCCTGCATTTCCAGGGCCCACGCAAGCTAACCTTCTGGCAAAGGGTTCCTTAGTACATAAGCTCTCAATGACTGATATGTTTCATGTTCGCAGCATCTGCTCATTCTAACTCAAGTGTTTTCCCATCCACCAATCCACCGCCACAGCCTACAAGCATCCCGACCACAGGCTGGGCCCTCACTCCCAGGCTTAACAGCAAAGTCCATTTAATAAACAATTACAAGAGGAGAAAAGCATTTTAAAGCTTACTCAGAGAAGGTGGGAAGGCCAAAAAATGCACTCCCAAAATAAACAGAAAGTAATTAAGGAGGATAAAAAAAATACAATATCAACCAAACTGAGCTCTTTTGGAATCTGGGGATCAATACAGGAAGGCAGCGATGCCAAACAAAGCAACAGGTGTTAGCAAAACTAGCATCCTGGTGGCCAGGGAATGTGACAGCCTATGCCTGGGCCTCTTCTCCAAAAGGATCCTTGGAGAGGAAAGGCTGGCATAGCCCTCCAATGAATGAAGGGCAAGACCCTTCCTGGCTATCCAGCCGCCTTATTCTCAAAGAACAAAGAAGAGAGAACTTCTGAGAGTGGTCAAACATGATCATTGTGACTTTAAGACGCATCTTCCCCAAAGGTTTTCTGCAACAAGTTGGCTGTGACCCCGGACAGATTTCCCTGGTGATTTCACGCTATCTGTACAGGGAAAGAGAAGCCCCCACTGATGCAAGAACGATGTCTCAGACTGACCTTCACATGGGCTTGGTAGTGTTCACACTTCTCTTCCATGTAGGAAAGCTGGATCTGCTCAGAGACCTGCCCCATCGTTTCTCCAAGGGACACGAAGTACACCCGAGGCTGCTGGCCCTTCTCCTTTTTGGTCACATCTGCCGTCAAGACATAATTCAAGCCTGTCGACAGACGGAAAAAGGATAAATACAATGCAGTCTTCTCCTGATGCAATGGGAAAAGCCCAGAGCCGGAGAAGCTTTGTATGGTGTCGTGCATAGAAGAGAACACCAGACACCTTCAGTCAGGATGATGTTATGACCACCCTGGGACAAGGCATCCCGAACTGAGAATGTGAAAGGTGGAAACTTAAACCAGACATTTCTAGAGGAAACATCTCTAAATGAAGACAACTGTGTCTTCTAAGTCTTCACTCTAAATCCCATACTCATCCTCCATTTGTGATGAAAGCCAGATTAATGACAGGATCATAGGACCAAATGTGCTTGGGACCACAGGCCTGGCACTGGATGGGAACCTGGAGCTCATGTAGCCCAACATCTTCATGCTACACGTGGGGAAATGAGGCCCAGAGAGGCAACCAAGATCACGAAGCCGGGACATGCCAGAGGAAGTGCCCAAACCCAAGGCTTCTGATTTCCATTTCGGAATTCATTCTACTCCCCATGCTGCCTCAACTGTTCTGGGGATACACATTCATTATCAGTATCATGTTCTAGCCCACGGGTCAGCTTCCTCTCTCTCAAAGGACACCACAGGACAGACTTGGGCCACGAAGTCTAGTCTTCACAGATGTGACCTGATTAGTGGCCCAACCTGTGGCCTATATGCTGATTTGTGACCATTGCTGTGAAGAGGCGTCACTTAACACGGTGAGGTTGAACTCAAGGTTGAGAAAGGTTCAATGACTGGAGGAAATCCAAGAGAAGTACAAAACTCACTATTATTTCCCCCAAAAAAATTCCCTTTTCCCAATGTCCCCATTTTGGTTGAGGACACTGCCACCATCCTCCCAGGCAGCCAGGTTGGCAAGCTCAAAGTCACCCGACTCTTCCCATCCCTCACTTATGATCATACCTCCCCTTGCTTCTTTGCCAAGGTGAGAGATTTATGGATATAGAACGCTGCATAAAAAATGCCAGACTTGTGTGATTTGCCGGTTAGTTTTGTTGAGTTTTTTTTCTTCCTTTTTTATTTTTTGTAATAAGGAACTGCTTGCTTGGAGCAGGACGGGAGGAGTAAGGAAGGGAACAGTGGGGAATGGAGATGATGCAAAAAGAAATGACATTAAAACAGAAAACGCTCTCAGAACTGAATGGAGAGGAGGCTGATGCTTGTTGTCCTGCAATAACGCAGAAAGGGCAGTTGTCCTCCTGGGCTCTCCGCCCCAATCGCCCCCAAAATCACACTGACTTCATAAACTAGCTGCAAGCCCTTTTGGAGCGCCACAGTCACTGCTCCCAAAGCAGACTCCCTCACTCCCTTCATCCTATCTTCCAATCTATACGAGCTCTGTCTATACCAGTGCCATCTATACCAGCTCTGTCCATACTAACTCTGCTTCTGGCTGAGCCAAAGGAAGGGCAGGCTCAGGGGTCCCCAGATAACACACACAGCAGATCCTCTGCGATGCTGCATTAGCACACAACTCCCACCAAAGTCATAGTTCTTTTAAAGGGCTACAAGTGGGGTGAGGTTGGCATTTCACCCTCATGAGAAGCAGGCCACCAGCCAATTCCTGAACTTGGCGATTCTCTTGAGTAATGTGGCATGACACACAGAATTAAACACAAATCAAGCTCCTTCTCCAAGGACAAATGTCCTTAGAATCATATCCTGAGAAATGGAAGGGCTCATCTTACAGCTGGGGAATCAAAGGCCCCTCATGGAAAGTGACTCGTCGTAGGGAGACAAAGGGCAGCTTCCAGGTCCCCAGATGTTGTACACCAAGCTCTTTCCACAGCTCCATCCTGCCCTATGACCGTACTTTTCATTTCCACTCTTACAGAAGATGCCAATAAAGACACCATAGCTCGTTCTGTAATGTGAAGGATACTTGAGGGATGAGAGAGCTGCCATCTTGTGCCTTAGAACCCACATAGACCCTAAAGAGAAGGACTCTACCAGGTGCCTCTTGGCATCCCTGGAGAATGGTGGAATTAGAAGGCTTCTACCACACACACCCAGACTGGTCGCCCAGCCTACACCCAACGCCTTCCAAGGAGGAATTCCCAAGGAAGCCTCTCTGCTCTGGGAAGGATTTCCCTTCTCTTAAGCTCCAATAGGCCTCTTTAAGCTTCCCCCTATTGTTCCTAGTACTTCCTGCCAAAAAAGCAGAACCGATCCAACCCCTCTTCTAGGGGACAGCCCTTCAAATATTTGAGTCTTCTCTTCTCCAGGAGAAAATGTTACCAGTCTCTCATACGGCATGGCCTCCAGGCCCTTCACCGATCCCAGCTGCCACTCCCTGGACACTCTGCACTTCACCAACATATTGCCTAAACTCTGGTTCCCAGACTGAACATGACACTGCCAAAGTGATCTGAGCAGGGCAGGGGATAAAGGTTTTCTCTGCCTTCTTATTCCAAGAAGCACAATCTAGTGACACAACCCAGGAGCACGTGGGCTCTTCCAGCTGCCAGGTCACAGGGAGCCTGAAGGCCACTAAAGCATCCACTCCTTTTTGAGTCAAATTGCCAACCACGTCCCCCATCTTGGAATTGTGAAGTCGGCTTTAACTCAACTGTAAATACTTGTCATTGCTCAGTCAAGTCTAACTCTCCAGGACCCCGTCTGGGGCTTTCTTGGTGGAGATCCTGGGGTGATGTACCATTTCCTTCTCTAGCTCATTTTACAGATGAGGAAACTGAGGTAAACAGAGAAAAGTGACTTTCCTAGGGCCACACAGTTACTAAGTATCTGGGGCCAGATTTTAATTCAGGTCTCCCTGACTCTAAGCCCCCAGCACTCTATGCGCTGCACTACCTAGCGGCCTCACTACCATTACTACTACTATTACTACTTTTACTACTACTACTGCTGCTGTTGCTGCTGCTGCTGCTGCTGCAACTATTACTACTACTACTACTACTACTACTACTACTACTACTATTACCCTTTTTAAACATAAGATCAACAGCCTGGGCCCAACCAAACACGAAGATTATCTCACTCACTGAAAAGCCCTGGGAGAGAAGGAACACAAGGTCAAAAATCCAGGCCATGTTTTACAGGGCCCTGCCCAGGCCAGGGCTGACCTCCCCGCCCCGCAACACACACACACACACACACACACACACACACACACACACCCCGCCCAGCTTCTCTCTCGATTTTCATTAACTAAGAGAGGCAATTCCATCAGCAGACACTGACTGACTCAAGAGTAGAAGTCCAGGTGCCTGCCCTGGCTTTTAATAACATCAAAGCAATCAATCCTGGGGAGGAAGGGACCTGAAGCGTCCTCAGCGGCTGCCCCAGGGAACATTTCTTCTTTGGCTAATGGATTTCCTGTGTCCCTGCCACTCTGGGATTCTGGTCATTTGCCACCGAGATTGGCAGACACCCAGACAAGAAGCCTGGGGAGGTCAAGTGGCAGCCTCTGTGCACTGACCTCAAGAAGCGCAGGAGCTTCAGGAGGGGGTCTCCAGAGGGTTGAGCAATGGTGCTGATATTGTAATGAGGGGCTAAAAGGAGTGCATTCCCCAGGGGGGTCTTCCATCACAAACATAACACTGACCCAGTGACCTAGGAAAGAGCAAGGCCAACTGGTCCCGGACCCAGGCCCACACACGGATCTGCAGAGAGCTTTGCCAACCTTCAAGCACTATTGAAATGTCAGCTCCAGACCCCCAATAAGCACAAGGCAAGAACAAGCCCATGTGGATTCTTCCTATGTCTGCTAATGACAAACTTATGGAGACCAGCAGTGCTCTGGAGACAGCAGAAAAGGCCCCACTCCAGGCTTTTCTTTGGGGGGTTCCCGTGTTTGTTTTTTATCATGTCCAATCTACGTTTTTGTTCCACAAAATAACTCCCTAAGGGACAAAAGCAATGACAGAGGAAATGAAGGGACGCCTCGAAGCTCCCCTGCCAGGGTCCCAAGGATGGTGACAGAGGGGCTTGGAATCCCATTTCATTTACTGCAAGACCTTGGGTAAACCATCTATTCTTCCCAAGACCCAGTTTACTCACCTGTAAAAAGAATGGAGTGTCTGAGAAATCAGTAGGCTCTTTTCTAAGGCGTAGGGTCCTATGGGTGGCTCTTGAGGCTTCTGGGGCCCCGTATCAATACCCTGCATCCTCCCGGCCTCCTTCCAATCCCACTCCACCCTCTGCAGACCCTTGCCAGTACCCACTACATGCCCCCTCACCAGATACAAGTGCCTTCCTTGCTTACACTGCCTCTTCTCTGCTTGGTAGGTCTCTAGTGAATCACAGAGAGAAAGATTTAAAGGTCAAGCCCAAACTCCTCATTTGACAGATGAGGAAAGGAGGCAAAGAAAAGTCAAGTGATCTACCCAGGGTCATCCGGCTAAGGATCAGAACCCAGATCTTCTTGGCTCCAAGCTTCTGTGCCACACATGCTGACCCCCTCCCTCATAGGAATATAAGCTCCTTGAGGGCAGGGATTGGCTTTGGGCTTTCCCCAGGGCCAGGCACACAGCAAACACTTAAATGTTCATTGATTTGGATGGTGACAGGGTTCAGGTCCATTAGCTCTGCTGAGGAAGCTCCCATTCATTCAACTGCACTTTGGATCAGTTCCCAGGGAAGGATCAGGATCAGGGGAATCTTCTGCAGCACTGGGAGATGACCGAGCTCTGGGCAAATGTCCTCTTGACTTAAGCCCTCTCAGCCTTGATTCCCTCATCTGAAAAATGGGCATAATAACAGCACCCCCCCCAGGGCTGCTGTGGGGACCAACTGCGATCACCTACATAAAGAGCTTTGTAAAAATCACAGCACTTCAAGTGTGCTGCTGTGGCTCTTCTGCTGGGGTAGTGGGGAGCCCCCAAGGGCTCTGGAGCAGAGGAGTGGCCTCAGGAAGATGATTTTGCCAGCTCCGTGGAGGCTGTATCGCAGAGGGAAGGAGAACATGTAGCTACCATACTACTACTTTCAAATGGGATAATGCAGGTAGAGCGTCTTGCAGATCTCCAAGCACTATGAGGGGTCTCTGCATCCTCTCGGGGGTGATGGCAACCTCCAATCAGAACTTCTCCTAGAGGAATCGTGACAGTGGATGGGGCGAATCGTCCCAGCAGAAGCTGAGTGGCTCAGGGTCAGGACTCTCTCTCTCTGGGACACTGGCCCATCTCAGCCCCATGCAGGCAGCAAAGTCTTCCTGTTATTCCTCGCCACAGAAATGGAGACGAAATTCAGTAGCCACCGAGGCTCTCAGTTGCAGTGGTGCGTAAAACACCGTAAGCCTATTTGCAATCAAACCCTCAGGACTCCTGGATGGCACAGCTAAACAGTTGGTCAGTCTCTAGCCACTCTGAGGGTAGGCTAGTACCGTGGCTCACCATGGGCCTGGACTCCATCCAGGTGGCCCCTCTCAGCCCCGGAGAGGAGCCTCTAAGCAAAGCCAGTCCCTACCCTCAAGGACTGCAGGCCCCGCTGGTTCTCATTAGGCCGTGATTCCCCCCCAGCACAGGCCTCCATCTTCCAGCTTTCCCCTGAGCAGCCCCAGAACCGATGACGTCAAGGGGGTGAAAAGCTCAGACTGCCATGAGTCAGGGATTTTTCCCCTCCCGCTAGGTCCCAGCTGCCTCCAGAAGGTCCCAAACCAGGGGCTGGGCCAGCAGGCAGCCAGCTGCCTTGGAACATTTCATATTCTCATCCCTCCCAGCACAGTTCAATTCATTCCCATCCACTGACTGAGATTTCCACTACAGGATTACATCAAACTTCCAGGGATGCTAGTCTGACAGAGAGTTTCCCAGGAACTCAGAAGTCTTCTTTGTGGGGAGAAAAGAGGATTAAGACAGAGCATGAGTGGAGGAAACAGTTCAGTAAGGTCCAGTAAGAAGGAACTTGAGTGACCACCGCATCTCCAAGCTCCAGAGGACACAGTTCACATGTTTCCTCTGCTCCCACTCCCCTGGTGATGTCAGGACAATCATTACTGGGACCCTCAGTTTCTTCCTCTGTCTTTGAGATGGTTGTTGAACCAGATGGTCTTTACGGTCCCTGCCAGCTCCCAAACTATGCAACAAACCCAGGCTGAAGCCCTTTCAAGACTCAGCAGCTCAGCTGTGTGACGGAGAGAATGTGGGACTCAGAGGGTGGCAAACTCGAATCTGAATCCTGCCTCAGATGCATCGTCAGCCATGAGACCCTCCACAAGGCCAGCATTCCTCAGCCCCCTGGTTTTCATCTGTCAAATGAGGATCGTTTAGGGGGCTGTTGTGAAGAACAAGTAAAATAATCTACATAAGTGTTCTGAAGGCCTTGAAACAATGTGCGAAGTGTAGGCATGATTATTATTCAGACTGAAGAGAGTGAGTGTATTCGTAACTGAGCCAGTCAATCGAACATACCTGGCCAGGAAGTTTTGCTGACCAGTCCCTCCAGCCAGTGTGGGACATTAAACTGCTGTTTAGCATAACATCTAAGGGGTCTGGGGAACAGTCTCCAAAAGTGCTTTTCATAGAAAACACACACACACACACACGACAAAAAGAAGAAACTGCAGCTTAGTTCCCGATATGGCCAACAGCTCACATGCCTCTCACCCTCCTGGGCATCCACTTCCCCATCTGGGGCCACAGCCCTTTCCCCACACTCCTGCCTTGGTATTTATCTGCCTGGGAGCCATGAGAACCATGGGGACCTTGTGACTTCCTTCTTTCAATTCAAGTTTCCTGGTCCCAGGTCCAAAATTCTGCAAGACAGCAAGTGTCTAGAGGGCCACGCTCCAGCAGAGAGCCACAGCGTGGGAATTTTCAAGGAGAAGGGACTTTGGCTGCCCAGTAATCCAACCCATCCTTGAAAGGAGTCCATACTACAAGTGACCAGCCAACTTCTAATAAAGGACAAGGAGTCTTAAAACCTGAGATCTCTGAATTCATTTTTTAAAATATTTTAGTGACCATACTTCAGTATAATCTGGTTTCCTTCATAATCCTACATATATTACTCTATGCATTTAAAAACCTGATTCTGAGAAAGGGACTGTGGACCTCCTTAGCCTGCCCAAGGGTTCCAGAGCACAATAAAGGTGAAGAATCCCAACAGTCAGGGGACAGAAGTGACCGCTATTGAGGTCTGGCTAGGATCAGGACCCTCTGAGGGCAAAGCAAGCTTCCACAGAGACAGGATATCATACTGTATCTGGACTGTGGAATCAAGAAAACCCAGGCTTCCAATCCCACCTCTGACACCAACCAGCAGTGTGATGTTCGGCAAATCACATCATTGTCCAAGTCTCAGTTTGCATCTATAAAACAGGCATCACAGTCCCTGTAGCCCAAACCTCAGAGGGCTGCTATGAGACTCAAATAAGGTAACTAAACACTCCATGATATCTTTTTTATTTGAAGCCTGAGCTGCGAGTGTCACTCTCCAAGGCAGTGATCACCATGACCATGATGACTTACATGCCTAACAGAAAATAAGCCAGCTGTGTACCCAGGGTAAGTCAACAAACTTTTAAGTGCCTGCTACATACCAGGCACCATGCCAAGTGCTAGGGACACTAAGAAAGGCAAAAGACAGGCCCTTCCTTCAAGAGAATCGGCAAATAGCCGTTTACAAACAAGATACAGACAGGATAAACTGGAGGGAATCTCAGGAAATGTACTAAGAACAGAGAGGACTGAGAGAACAGCTGGCATGCCCCAGGTAAATCCTGAAAGAGCATGGCCCCCAAACCTGTCCTCGCAGTCCCTGCCACGGAGACCTAAACTGCCTTAGAACTGAGCCTGGGACGCTGAGGGGACAGCGTCATTTCTGCTCCCAAGGGAGCAGGGTAAGGACCAGAGCAAAGACCAGGAGAGCAACGGCCATGTCTCTCTCTAGGTCACATCACCTTACCAGGCTCCCAGAATTAGCTCTGAAAATAGCAGTGCAAAAAAGTCTGAGTCTAGAGACAGAGTCTCTGCCCCTACACACTGGGAAAAGAGCCCAACATTAATAGAAAGCTCCAAATTAAGAAATAGGGCAGAAAATGAGCAAACAAAAAAGTAATAACCTGACCATTAAAAAGTTGCCACGGTGACTTGGAAGATCAAGACAAAAACTCAGAAGAAAACAATGAAATGAAAAGAAAACAAGCAAAGCCTCAAAGGAAAAGGTTCGACAAGAATTCCTGGAAGAACAAAACAATTATTGTAAAAATCAAAGAGAGCTGCAGAGGAAAAATCCAGTAAAGAAATGAGAAGAAAGGAAGAAAACAATGAAGAGACAATAAGCAGCTTGGTAAATAAGCACAAAAAATATTCAAGAAAATAACATTTTTAAAAACCAAATTGGTCAAATGTGAAAAAGAGGTACAAAACTCACTGATGAAAATTACTCCTTAAAAAGCTGAATGGGTCAAATGGAAAAAGAAGTACAAAAACTAACTGAAGAAAATAATTCCTTAAAATTTAAGATTGGGCAAGTGAAAAATAATGAGTCTATGACATATAGAACAAAATCAAAAGAATGAAAAAAATAGAAGAAAATGTGAAATACCTCATTGGAAAAACAACTGACCTGGCAAATACATGGAAAAGAGATAATTTAAGAATTATTACACTACCTGAGAGCCACAATCAAAAAAGAAACTAGACATCATATTTCAAGAAACTATAAATGAAAATGACCCTCTTTTATAAAACCAGAGATAAAATAGAAATTGAAAGAATCCTCCAACCACCAATCCCAAAATGAAAACTCCCAGAAATATTATAACCAAATTCAGAACTCCTGGGT
The DNA here is from genome assembly GCA_028646575.1 of Pseudocheirus occidentalis. NCBI lineage: Eukaryota > Metazoa > Chordata > Mammalia > Diprotodontia > Pseudocheiridae > Pseudocheirus > Pseudocheirus occidentalis. Next base: position 12,813,385 of record CM053599.1, on the reverse strand, counting down.
CAAAAAGAAAATATTTGAAGTATCCAGAAAGAAACCACTCAAATATTGTGAAGCTACAATCAGCCTCAAGTGAGATTTAGAAGATTTCATTTTAAAGAAGCAGAGGACTTGAAATATGATATTCTGGATGACAAAAAAAAAAGCTAGGATTACCACCAAGAAAAATCTATCCTACAACACTAAGTCCTTCAAGGGAAAAATGGATATTTAATTAAATAAAGGACTTTCAAGCACTCCTGATGAAAAGACCAGCAATCAATAGAAACCTTGTCTTTCAAATACAAGATTCAAGATTAGCATAAACAAGTAAACACAAAAGAGATGCCATAAGGGACTCAGTAAAGTTAAACACATTTCTTTTTTTTCTAATTTTTTTAAAATTTATTGACTTGTTTATTAACTTTTGGTTCACAAGATTCATTTACAGAATCACTTGAGTTTCAGATTTTCTCCCCTCCCTTTCCTCCCCTCCCCCCATGGTGGCATACAATTATGTATGGGATCTGCAAACACTTTCACATTGTACAATAGTCTTGTTGTATAAAAGCGTTGTTACCAATGGAGCAAATAATGTGAAAAGAAACAAAAAGAAACAAAACCAAACATGGAAAAGAACATAAGCACATTTCTATATGGGGTGATGACGCATGTAACTTCTAAGGACTTTATCATTAGAGGAATTAGAAGGATTCTCCATAAAAAGACAGCACGGGAGTGAGTCAATTATACTGAGACAATGTCAAAAAAAAGGCAAGAAACAGGAATGCCCTGGGAGAGGGAGAAAGGAGATGAAGGGTGGGGAAAATTAGTTCACATAAAAGAGGTGTTCAAGGAAAGACGTTTACAGTGAAGAGGAAAATGATGGAGGATATGACAGACCTTTGGAGAAAACTGAATAGGAATAGAAAAGAGTATACCTTTTTCTCAACTGCATATGGCACCTTCACAAAAAATGACTATATATTAGGGTATAAAAACCTCAAAGCCAAATTCAGGAAAGCAGAAATATTAAATGCATTCTTTTAAGACCATAATCCAATTTTAAAAATACATTTAATAAAGGGATGTGGAAGCATAGATTTAAAATCAATTTGAACCCAGGTTCTCTGATTCCAATAATCTAATCCTAAAGAATGAGTGGGTCAAAGAACAAATCAGAGAAATAATGAATAATTTCATAAGAGAATAACAATAATCAGACCACATACCAAAATTTGTGGAATACAGCCAAAGAAATATTTAGGGTGAAATTTATATCTCTAAATGCATATGTCAGTAAAGGAGAGACAGAAGAAATCAATAAAGTAAGCACACCACTAAAAAACTGGATAAGAACAAATTTTAAATACCCAATTAAATTTCAAAACGAAAATCCTGAAAATCAAAGGAAAACTAATAAAAATGAAAGCTTAAAAAACCCAGTGAACTAATCAATAAAACTAAGAGCTGATTTTATGGGGTGGGGGAAGAACAATAAAATGGATAAACCATTGGTTAATTTGATTTTTAAAAATAAAGACGAAAACCAAATTACCAACACCAAAAATTAAATGAATGAATGCATGAACAATAAAAATGAAATTAAAACAATTATTAGGAGCTAATTTGTCTAATTACATGCCAGTAAAATTGACCATCTAAGTGAAATGGATGAATACTTACAAAAGCACAAATTGCCCAGATGAACAGAAGAAGAAATAGAAAGACAACCCTATCTCAGAAAAAAAAGAACTTGAACAAGCCACCAATGAGCTCCCTCAGGAAAAATTCCCAGAACAAAGTGCTTTTACAAGTGAATTCTCCCTAATACTTAAGGGACAATTAATCCCAATACTGTATAAACTATTTGAAAAAAAAAAAGGTAAAGAAGTCCTAGAAGTCCTACCAAATTCACTTTGTGGCCAAAAAAAATGGTTTGATATCTAAACCTGGGAGAGCAAAAAACAGAGAAATATAACTATAGACCAATTTTATTAATGAATATTGATGCAAAAAAATTCTAAACAAAATATTAATATTAAAATATTAATAATTAATATATAAATATAATAATATAATATTATATATTATAGCAATATATCACAAAGATCACACACAATGACCAGCTGGGATTTATACCAGGAATACAAGACTGGTTCAATATTAAGAAAACCATCAGCATAACTGACCATGTCAATAAGAAAAACAATAAAAATCGTATGATTATGTCAATAGATGCAAAAACACAAATCTTTCACAAAATGCAACACCTATCTGTATTAAAAACACTAGAAAGCATAGGAATAAATGGAGTCTTTTTTAAAATGATAAGTAGTATCTATCTAAAACCACCAGAAAGCATTCTCTATGAGACAGATAAACTATATACTAACATATAAACTATATTGGGTGAAGATAAACTTCACCCCAATAAGATCAGGATGTCCATTATTGCCACTATTATTCAACACGGCATCAGAAATGTTAGCTATACCAATGAGACAAGGAAAAAAAGTGAAAATTGGAATAGGCAATGAGGAAATGAAACTATCACTTTTTATAAATGCTAGGATGGCAAACTCTGCTTTGTCCTTCATTTTTGAAGAGGACCACAGCATCGGGGAAATGATGATGTGACTTGCAGTTGGCTTTGATTTGAAGGAGGGAGGCTGTGCAAGGTCACCAGCCTCACTTTCTCCTCCAGAGCCATTGGGGTCGAGTGGCCAGACATTCATCAGCATGCCTGGAGATGACCCAGGATGCAATGGGAGACCCTGGCCCTTTTTGGCTAAGGCCTTTGTGGTTATTCACTGAGAGTGAATAGGCCTCTTTAAGAAGTGAGTCAAAGGATGGCCCCTTTAATTAGAAAAAGAAAGGGAGAAGAAGGAAGGAAGGAAGGAAGGAAGGAAGGAAGGAAGGAAGGAAGGAAGGAAGGAAGGAAGGAAGGAAGGAAGGAAGGAAGGAAGGAAGGAAGGAAGGAAGGAAGGAAGGAGGAAGCTTCTGACCATCAAAATTTACCTTCCTTTGGAGAGAAGGAGAGGGGCTGAAATAATTAACAACTTCAGCAAAGTTGCAGGATATAAAATAAACCCACATAAACTATCAGCATTTCTACACACTACCAATAAAACCCAGTAGCAAGAGATAGAGAAATTCCATTCAAAATATCTACAGACAATATGAAATACTTGGGAGTCTACCTGCCAAGACAAACCCAGGGACTCTATTGAACACAATTATAAAACACTTTTCACACAAATAATGACAGACCTAAATGACTAGAGAAATAATATTAGTTATTCATTAGTTGGAAAGGCTGAAACCATATAATAAAAATCACAATTCTACCTAAGCTGATTCAGTTACTCAGTGCCATATCAATCAAACTACCAAAGAATTGTTTTGTAGAGCTAGAAAAAAACAGAAGCAACATTCATCCAGAAGAACAAAAGGTTAAGAACATCAAGGGAATTAATAAAAGAAACACAAAGGAAGGTGGCCTAGCCATTCCACTTTACAAAGCACTAATCAAAACTATGTGGTTCTGGCTAAAAAATAGAGCGCTGGATCAGCAAGTGCTTAATAAATGATTATTTTTGAATCAAACGTCCTGCCGGTGATCAGAGGAGTCTGGCCAGAGTCCACAGCAGGTACCTTTTCCTACACACAAGTCCCTTCTACCCCATAAGGTTTTCAAGTACTAACCAGCCCAATGTACTAACTCATAAATAAATCCCCATCAGCCCCTCTGGCCAAGATGCCAAGATACCCAAATCACAGCTAGAAGACTGGAGAACCAAGCGATCGGCACCCAGAGACGTCAGTCTCAGACACAAGAATCTCATCCTTCTAGAGGTAGGGAGACATCAGTGCACAAGTTCACTGCTTCTCACACAAGTACACCTAATGAGGACTATCCCACAATTGTTGGGTAGCGTGTCTAACTGAGCTCCCCACTTCCCACGTACCTCAGGGAAACACAGATGGGACACACAGTACCCGGCGCATGCTGGAAACCACATCCCTCGCAGACTCCCACAAACTGTTCCATCCAGACACAACCACTCTGACTAGAAGTATCTCTCTGGAACTTTCACTCATGCCAAGGGCCAAGGGACTAACCAGAAACAGGTTCAAAGTACCACACTGGGCACTCAGTAGAGAAGCCCGTAAAAGCGTCCGTTTTTCACTGTTGCTATCTGTGTTCCTCTCCTCAGTCCCCAACTCTGTACCCTATTTCCCACTTTCGGATGAGGACTTTGTCTCCCCTTTTCCTACATCTCTGAAAGCCTGAGGTAAGGGATAGAGCCAGAGACTGTACAACATGTTAAGTCTGATGGAGTCTCTGGGAGTTCCTGCACTTCTCACACTCAAGACTAGGCTCACATCCACCATTTTCCCGGTATTTATCCAGGCTAATGCTCTCTGTGCACGGACTATACACCTAGAACTGGAAGGGCCGTTGCAGGGAGGAAGCTTCAAGGGTAGGGTAGGTGCTATTATTCCCATTTGACAGATAGTGAAACCAAGATCAAGAAAGGTTGTCACCTCCCTATGGTCTCACAACTAGGAAGTATGAGGCAGGATCTGAACTCAGGTTCTCCTGGTTCTGAGTCTAGCCCTCTTTTGCAATAGCCCCCGGCCAGCTTCCTTGTCTCATGCTGTTCCTTGTTCCGGTCTGTCTTCCACACAGCCACCACTAAGGTGACTGTAGGACAGCAGAGAACTATCCACATCCCACTCCTGTTACCCCCAGCATCAGCTACAAACTCATCCCTGGGGCACACAAAGCCCTCCCCAGCCCGGCCCCTGCTATCCGGGCAGTCTCATTCTCCTTTCATCCTCTGCGCACCCTCTCCAAGGCCCAACCCCACCAGTCTACATCCTGTTCCACACCAGTGGCACCCCGTCACTCGGCTGACCTTTCACTGGCGTTCTTCCTCACCTCTGCCCTGTTGTGTTCTGGGCTTCCTTAAAGACTCAACCCCAATTCTTTGAGAGACCTGGCCTGGTCTCCCCAAGCTCTTACTCAGCACCTTCCTCTCTCAGACTGCCTTCTGTGTGCTCTGGCAGGCCCTGCAGGACTGAGTCATTTCCATGATGTCTCCCCATTAGATTGTGAGCTCCCCGAGGGTAGTACCCATGGTATTGCCTTTCCTTGTAACCCCAGCGCTCCTGGCACATTTAATAAATGCCCACTGACTGACAAAGAATGAAGAAAGCAAAAGATAGAGAAGAATTTACATGATAACCACATTAATACAGAGGAAAACAACACGGAGGGTTTCTGAATGCCTGGCAAACAGGCAGCCAGCTAGGCCTTCAGTGGACTGGATGGTGAAGTGTACTGGCAAAGAGAAAGAGCAAAGGGAGGCACCTTTTCAGACCTGGGCAATATGCTGATTTGTTCCCCTTGGCTATATGTCAGAAGAGAAGGTTCTTGGGGGCTAGAGGATGAGGGGAGGCATTAGGAAGTGACGTTGATGAGGGTTTTTTAAAGCACTTACTACTCGTGTGACCCTGGGCAAGTCACTTAACCCCAACTGCCCTGCCCTCCCCCTTCAAAAAAGAAAAAAAAACAAATCAAGGGTAATAGGGACACGGCAAGGCAGAGAGCTTTTGTGTGTGAGGAAACAGCAAAGTCATGGAAAACATTTTTTCTTAATCCAGAAAGAGCTTCGCAAATCCAGGCATGCCCCAAACCTTCATCAATATCTTCTATTTTCTTCAGTGCATCCTCTCTGCTCCTTCTTTCAAATAAAAGAAAAAAACCTTCTACATTTGTTGCCCCTGAGTTCATTTAAATGCACAGATGTTCTGGCTTTGTTTCCCTGCTGCTACTAATAAAAAGCTATCACGTGCATGATTTTAATCCACACCGCTTGTATCTTTTTCTAGGGGATTAATCCAGTCCCTTATGGTGCAAGAGTAAACAGACTCTCCTGGCTCAGAGAAATGGGGGAGACTAGCCCCACTGGCTCAGAAGATATTGGCACCTTCTAAACTATTTAACACTCCAAAATCGGAATCCCTCTGGGGTCTGCTGAAGCCTTGGTGAAAACACGTGGCCACTGCTCCAACTCCCAACCTTTGTCTCCTTTCCTCGAATGAAACATTTTAGGCTTGCCAAGAATTTGCCTCTCACCCCATGTTCAACGAGAGAGTATATGCAACAGGCAATGGGTTGTCCCTTTGTCTGAGCCATACCCACCCCCAGGCTCAAGTTACAGCATTTCTAGGAGATGAATACACACTCTCTGAACATCTGTTGCTGTGAAGGGTCTGCTTGGTCCTTGTAGGTCTGGGGAAACTGCCCTTGTTTTAAGCTTGGATGAATGGATGGATAGATGGATGGATGGATGGGTAGGTGGGTGGATGGGTGGATGGGTGGATGGAGGGAGGGATGGATGGAGGGATGGATGGGTGGATGGAGGGAGGGAGGGATGGATGGATGGATGGATGGATGGATGGATGGATGGATGGATGGAGGGAGGGATGGAGGGATGGAGGGATGGATGGGCGGATGGATGGAGGGAGGGAGGGAGGGACGGAGGGAGGGATGGATGGATGGATGGAGGGATGGAGGCATGGAGGGATGAGGGATAGATGGATGTATGGATGGATGGTTGAATAGATGGATAAGTGGATTGATGGATGAAAGAGAGTCAGTGACAGAAACATAAAAAAATAGATACACACATAAACAGAAAGAGAGGAAAAGACAGAATAATAGAAACATATACCATTCTTTACAAACTTTTCCTCCTTCTGCCTCAGAATTCCAACCTGTGCCCCTATAACACACAATGGTCATCTAACCTTTGTTTAATGATTTCCAGTGAGGAAGAAGCTATGACCTCCTAAAGCAGTGCCATTCCACTCTGGGACAACTCTGCTTTTTAGGAAGTGTTCCTTTTCCTGACTCCAATCCTAAATTGTAGGCCATTATTCCTAATTCAGTTTTGGGGGACCAAGCTGAGGAATAAGAATCCAGTCTCTTTTCCATGTGATAACCCTTTGAGACAACAGCTCTCATGTGCCCCTTGAGTCGGCTCTTCACTAGACTAAAAGTCTTTTCTTCCTTCAATATAAACTAAACTAAGAACATCCCTATGAGAGAGAAAGAAGGAGAAAACAGGTCATGGCTTTTCAAAAAAGAAAGACTATCTAGTGGGCCTACTATCTACAAAAACTCCTACAAGTGACAAAGAAAAATGCGTCTCGGGTGGAGTCCTGGCCTTGAGAGCTAGGAGGACCTGGCTTCTAATCCTCCCTCCAACAGCCACAAGGGCCAGTGACCCTAATTCAACCATTTAGTCTCTCTAAGGCTCAGCTTCCTCCTCTGTAAAATGGAGATAAATCATGCTTATAGTACAGAGTTCTCAAAATTCTTGTGTTCTCCAACGTCAGTGATTCTTTTTATCATCAGATACTTTATCGCCTGGTCCAATTCCACAGAAGAGTCAATGCAATAGCTCTTCTAAGGCACAGGAGCTATGGAGCTAAGTGGAATTTTCCCCCAGGAGAATGGAAGCATCTTGAGGGCAGGAATTGTTTCAGAGCTGTCTTTGTAGCCCCCCCACACCTCACCCACCCTGGCATGTCAGACACACTCTGTCAACGTTACTCATCTGAATGGACTTTCCCAGGATGGAACAAGCCCCTTACCGATTTCTCCTGGCACATGCTTGCCGCGGAAGCGGAAGCAGGCGGTGACATTCAGGCAGTTCACGGACTGCTGGCCATCGTAGCACTGGGGTGCCGTGATGTTGATGGAGGCTGGGAGGAAGATGGAGACGTCCACTGTGATGACGGGTCTGGCCCTGTGAGGCAAAAAAAAAAAGGGGTCAGGCTCTGCCAAACAAGCCATCTCTAAATGAACGGGGTCAGCCAGGCCTGAACATGGGAAGAGGAGAGACAGTCTGTTAATACTCTCCACTGCAATTTGGAAAGACTTGTTCTTAATAATTTAATGATTAACTTCACAATGAGAGGGACAGGCTGATGTGCTAATGGGACACATATGGCCAGAGTCATAAATGAACCACCAGATGTTGTGGGATCATTTAAAATTTCACCAATTAAGTTCCTGGTTCCATTTTATTGGGTCTAACCATATATACAGAAGGGGAATTCCTGTAAGAATGCCCTGATTAGAGCCGCAGCTCCTGCCTCCACCACTCCCAGAAGCTTTTGCTTCCATTACAAGAATAACTTGAAATGTTCCAGCTGTACTCACAGGGCTAGACAAGCCCCTTCCTCGCCCCCTTCCCCCAAACTGAATCACTGATTAACACAGCAACCTGAATATCTGTGAGGAAGGATGTGGAACTTCCTGGTCAAGAAATCCAAAGGAAGCTTAACAGAGCTGTAACTAGGGTTGGGCAAATGGGGCTTTTCCCAGACCACCTAAATTGAATGATTCTGACCACATTCATACTCCTTTCAGGAGCAGAGAAACAATTGAACTTGGCACCTGATGAGCAGGAATAACTGCAGCAGAAAGTTACTCAGGGGAGTTTTTACCCACACAGTGAGTCCCTTCCCTCTCACCCTACAAGTCTCTCTGTGTCCTGGGGTCTTGGATCATAGGGAGCAGGTCTCTTATCATCAAAGGATCAGAGGCTTTTAAGTTGAAAGGGGCTTTAGAAGCCCACGACTCCAACCGCCAGGCCCATGATCTAAGCAAGTCCTCCAAGTATTATCGGGGGAACCCTTGGGGTTCTCTGAGGTCAAAAAGCATTTTCAGAATAACACTGAGATGTTTTCATTTGTAATGTGGTAGATGCCACAAGATAGCCCACATAAACAAAAACTCTTTGTGGGGGCCTCAATAATTTTTTAAGAATGTAAACTAGACCTGAGGCTAAAATGTTGGAGAATTGGGCATCTAAAGAAAGCCAGAGTCTCTACAGGAAACCAAGCTCTAAGCCTAAAGAAAACCCATTGGCAGAAGACGGGAAAGGGACCCAAAAGACACTTAATATGGCAGCTTGCTCCTTCCACATCCCTCTGGCCTTCATTTTGTTATCTGGTCCAACTTTGTGACCCCACTTGGTGTTTTCTTGGCAGAAATACTGGAGCAGTTTGCCATTTCCTTCTCTAGCTCATTTTACAGATGAGGAAACTGAGGCAAACAGGATTAAGTGACTTGTGACTTGCCCAGGGTTACACAGCTAGTAAGTGTCTGAGGCTGGATTTGAACTCAGGTCTTCCTGACTCCAGGACTGGTGCTCTACCCATTGCACCGTCTAATTCACCCTGGTTTCTCTTAGCACAGTCCTAACCAATAATCATGCATTTATTAAGCACCTACTACATCCCTGAGGAAGGACGAGCTTGATCAGCATCCTCCCAGTCACCAAACAAGCCTCCATATCCAATCTGCCACCAATTCTCATCTCTACTTTCCTAATGTCTCTCCCGTATACCCCCTGCTCTCCATTCATACAGTCGGAACCTCAGTCCAGGCCCCTATCATTTCTAGCTCCTAAATGGCCTCCCTGCCTCCAGCCTCTCCCCAAGCCAACCCTCTACCACATAGCCACCTGGGTGATTTTCCTAAAGAACAGGTTTGGCCTCATTGTCCCCCCCTCCTTCCACCAACTCCAGTGGCACCCTGCTGCCTCTCCAATGAATAATAACCTCTTTGGGTAGCATTTAAAACCCCTCACAACTCAGCCCCTTCCTTCCTCTCCATTCTTCTTCTACCCTGTACCCTCCCCAGCCATCATGGCCTGCCTACCACTCCTTACACACAACATTCCCATCTCTGAGACCTCCAGCTACACTGTATGGATATTGTATGGACCAGCTGCATGGACTTGTCTCCTCAATTAGAATGTAAGTTGCTGAGGGCAGAGATGATTTTCGGCTTTGTCTCTGCCCCCCAGTGCCTGGTCCACAGGAAGGGCTTAATAAACACTTGTTGGACGATTGACCATTCTACCAGCCACAACTTCTCCCTGATAACTGAATCATCTCTGAAGAAGGCTGAGGATGACTCCCCCATGGGGCCAAGGCTGGGGAGCAGCAGACCAAGGAGGTGGTACAGAAGCCATGAGACCTGGGCCTAGCTGAGGTCAGGGCTCTCCTCTGGCCTGATGGAGAGAAGCGCTAGGCTGGGCATCCTCCATCCCACCGGAAGGCTTTGGATGTCACCAGTGCGACCAGCATTATCTAAGCCAAGGTGGGATCCATAAACAGGCTTTTTTCCCATTTTGGTCACTGTGTTTTGGTGTGATTGGCTTTCTTTGTAATCTTAAGTGTTGCATTTAAAAACATTATTCTGAGAAGGGGGGCACCCATAGGCTTTACTGGACCGTCGGCCCAAAGAGACCAGGCATAACCAGAAGGTTAAGAGACCCCAATGTCCAGTCAGTCTGTTCCACATACAATAAATACTTATCTAATTAAAAAAAAAGATGGGTTGACCATGTGGAGAGATTGAGGAATAACTATATTCCATTGTATCCACACAATGTAAAGAGAAAAAGAGAAGGGTCCTTGAGCACATTGTGGGGGAGGGGGTGGAACCTTCACAACTTCAGAGCCATGTGAGGGCATGAAGAAGATCCTCCAGGGATGGGCTGCAATCAGTAGGGGTGGAGAGAACCACCACACCCAGAAGATCTCAGTCCACCAGCATTCTGGCTTATTCCACTTTGACTTGGAGCACCAATCTTCTTGTAGCAGCTGGCAATGTTCCTGGCATTTCTAAAACCAGCCTTTACCCCTAGCACTTGAGGCCTCACAAAACCACCAACACCTTCTCAGTGGCAGAGTGGCTCAAGATCCAGCCCTGGAGTCAGGGAAACTCGGGGGCAAGGCCTGCCTCTCCCCCACACTGGCCATGTGGCCCCAGGCTAGTCACTGAACCTCTCAGGGCCCAAAGGCTCCCGGTGTAGACTAAGTGCACATCTGTATGGGTTTCCTCCCTGGAGTTCCCTGCTCAATGAAATAAGAGGTCTGGCCAAGAACAGAAACGTCCCTGAGATAAGTGATGAACATGTTAGGATTCCCATTCCCAAAAGAGGATGCAAGGAGTTTCAAGTCCACACGGCTAGCTTAAGTGCCGCAGCTGCAGCTCAGACCCAGGATTTCCCGGCTCCAAGCCCATGCTTCACCTGCATCAAGGGCTGGAAAAGAACAGAGCCTCAAGAAGGCCACTCCAGAGCCTGCCACCCGTGAAAGACCTTGGGGCTTCTCTGAGAAGGTGGCTGCCCTCTGGCCCAGCTTCTCCCAGTCCTGCCTCAATCCTCACACCTTAACCCTAAGTGTTGGGAGGGACTCTGGGCACCATTGAGCCCAAGTCCTCCCAAAATCCCATCCAGGACAGCCCTGACAAACACTCTCATAGCTTCGCTTGAATACCTCCAGGAAGGGAAGACTCACTACCTTCCACAGCCCAGCCAAAGGGCAGTCCTAACCCAGTCCCTGACCCATGTACTAGGCTGGACACAAAGACGAAGAGTAACACAGTCAAGCTCATCACAGTCTAAACCCCCATTCGAGGGCAGCTGTAGGATCATAAAACCTGGGCTCAAATCACCTCTGACAGTGTCTGTACAATCCTGAGCAAATCTCTCAGCGTCTTTGGACCTCAGTCTTCCCATCTGTAAAATGAGAGGGTTGGCCAAGACGGCCTCTCCAGGTCTTCCAGCTCAAAGGACCTGACATCCATGAGGCACCGGGCTGGATCTCTGTGCCTTAGAAGAGGCTTTGGTTTGAGCAGGGAAGGGAAGGAGGCAGGTGAGGGGAGTGACGCAGACTAAATTTATTAAAGGGTCATTAAGCCATAATCTACTGAGGAGAACAGACGGCTCTCATCTCCATCAGATATCAGCTGCCTGGCCACGGCTCCCCTGCAGCTCTGCCCAGCCACTGACCAGGTCCAGACCAGGAATCCTTCATGATTGTCTCTGTTGCCCCTACTCCTCATCCAGACATCAAGGACAGCACATTGGCCACCTGCCAGCTGACCCAACAGTCCCTCAGACACTAATCTAAAAGAAACGACCTGCCCCAGGCTGGTGCTGGGGTGCAGGCTCAGCCCCAGCAGCAAAGCATCTAGGCCTTCTGATGGCCAACAGAGACAACGCCAGAGAAACCCTGGCAGCCGAAGCAAGTGCCCGAGTCTCAGAGTAAGGAGGGAAAGTCAAGCGATGGAGTTTTTGCCTCCAGGATAAGATCGTACAGGACAGTGTCTAAAGGTACTGTTGCTATCCATGGAAACTGAAGTGTCTGGAAAGGCTGGTGTCAGGAAGGCAGGGGCCTGGCCCCCCCACCCCAAAAAGACAGGCTGGCAGAGACAGAGAGGGACAAAGGTACAGAAACAGTGAAATAGTGAGAGACGGTGTTCCTTCCCTATGGAACTTCCAGTATGGGTGGATTAAACACACGGAGAGCTGTTAGTCGTGCACATTTCACAGCAGGAACATGCTAGACACTAGAGCGTAGCAGCTTATTTGTGCTTGGCAGTCAGGCAGCACCAGGCCTGGAGTCAGGAAGACCTGAGTTCAAATCCAGACACTCACTAGTTTTGTGACTCTCACTCACGCAGAGATGGAAATATGAAAAAGGCCCCATTCCCCTCGTCCCAACACAAGCAGGGCCGAGCCAAGCGGATGAACAAGAACCAGGTGGGGCAGTAAGGGCACATTCTCACCTCAGCAGCACAACATGGTCCGACATGAAGGCTCCAACGGTGACATCTGAAAATGAGAATTTCGTAAGGTTCAGATTCCGGTTGTGGAGGCTGATGGTAAGCAGGAGCCAAGAGGGCTTCTCTCCCTGTGCCCCACCCCTGCCATGCCCATTGCCCTCCGACTGCCACGCCAAGCTGGGGCGCACTTTGCTCAGACAGTGCCATTCCCAGACGAGGGACCTATCCACGGCCAGGTGGCCAACTTCATCTGGATCCTTCTGCAACTCAGTTTCCTCCCCTGTAAAAGGAAGGGGCCGGACCAAACACCCGCTTAGGTCCTTGTCAGCTCCAAAGCTGTGATTCTATGTACTTCTAATCTTCAAAACAAAGCTACATGATGTCACCGGAGTGAGTAAGAAGGAAGATGAGAAGATGTTTGGGGACCGCGAAAGTGCCTCCAGTCCCCAGAACACAGGCCCCACAGAGGTGCCTTCAGGTCTCACAGCCTTAGGGTTGATTCTAAGGTTGCTATTAGCACTGAGAGGCGGAGGGTTAGGCGACAATTCGGATTAAGCTCAAATACAATCCATCGACGGGGAGGGGCAGCTTGGCGCTGAAATCACTCAGCAAGACCAGAGCTGGAATCCCATCTCAGACTCTTGCTACTCGGTGGGATCCTGGACAAAGCATTTACCTGGGCTTCAGTCTAGTCATCTATAAAATGGGGTCTCTAGCAGCCGCCACATCACTGGGCAGAGGTAGACATCCTAGGAGATGATGCTGTAAAGCATTTCACAAATCTTAAGGAGCACCGTAAATGGGAACTACTTCTTTTAGCCATTACTTTACAACCATTTAAGTGATTTCAGTACCTAAAATATCACACTAGCTCTTCGCTAATTAGCTCATTTTTGTTTTCAGCCGTACATGCGACACGAAGGATTTATCTAAGCTCAGCTCTGCTATTATTAACCAGCTGTGTGACAACCACCAGGGATGACATTTTACAGCTAAGTAAACTGAGGACCAGAGAGGTCAAGTAACTCTCCCACAATCATACAGTTGATGAGTGTCTGAGTGGGGATTCAGACGGAGATCTTCCCGACTCCAAGTCCAGCACATTATCCACAGTGTCCCTAGATCAGGGCTCTGCTTCATGGAAAAATTGTCCTGAGTCCTGACAGGCACTATCAGAGCTGGAGGACGGGGTCTCATCGCTGCCCAAAACCTCCACAGAAGGTGCTTAACATGGGAAGAAGTGTTTACAGATGGGGAAACTGAGGTATGGGACCATAGTGGGAATCTTCCTCAGGAGCACGTGACGAGTCAGGGGCAAATAAGGGGGGGTAAAAGACATCTCTCTAATCCCAATTGGATCCCCTTCCCCAGAAGAGCATTCACATGTTCCATGGCCCTCTCAGGGCCACCTGAAGCATCTGATATTCCCATCAGCTGGCTTCTCACTCAATTAACCAGCAAACACAGTGTTCCAACCACCACCACACAGAACTAAGGAACACAAAAGGCAGAGATAAGTCAGCCCACTGGGCTGATCTGAATGGGAGCCGCAGATTGTTTAAGGCAGAGATTCTTCCACTAGAAAATAGGTACTCAGCAGTTACTATCCTGGACACATCAGAAAGCCTATCAAAGTGGGAAAATACTCCCTGCCCTCAGTAAGTCTGTATTCTCCTGGGACAGCTTGGTCTTTTCAAGGGGCCAACAAGACAGATTTTCTTGGCTTTCCTTTTATGGTTTCTTTCCTCAACATTTCTCATTGCTCACATCGTTTTTGAAAGGCAGTCTAGCCTAGGGGAAAGAGTCAAGAGACCCAGCCTCAAACTGCACCCATGCTGTAAGGCTCAAAGGAGACATGGCCCACTAGAGCCTTCCCTCCTCCGGATCGTGCATGGAGAGCTATCTGTACGGCATCTCCCCAGTTAGAGCAGGAACGGCCTCGGTGCTTGGGGGTGCCTGGGAAACAGTGGGGACCTAATAAATACTGACTGACTGGCATGTGAGACGCTTGGCAAACCTCAGGGATTATAGAAAAGCCAGTTTTGTCCTTCTTATTTTGGATGAGTTGGACATGGGGTATTGTCAGTAAAGCCCTTTACCAACTCGGAAGCGTGACAGAAAGGCCGGCTGTTATCATCCTGGGTGAGCGTGGGGTTGTTCTGTGTGTCTGTGTATTTATGTATTCCCTCTGCAGGCCAGACAGAAGACATCTCCTTTCCTGATGCTGAGAAGCGCTGCAGATGCCCATCATTCCGCATCATCTTCAAGGTGGGAAAGGAAGCCCATCAAGTATTTATTATTTATGACTTCTTATCTTATTTACATATCATATTATTATATATTATATTGTTTATAATTTTTCTTTACTGGAAAAAGGGGGGGCACTACTGAGATGATTCGTCAGTGAAAGCTACTACCTAACTGTCCTGATGTACTGTTACTGCCCTGTGTCTCCTAATGCAGAATCTGAGAAATGGGGAGAATTACAGGTGGTGACTCAGAGTGAACGACAGAGTCCCAGCAGTACCCTACAAACCTCCCACTGACTTATACCCCTCCTTGGGCAAAGGCCAAAGCCTCCACCTTCCCCTGCTGGGCATTCTCATCACCCTAAGTTGATGGCAATTATTGATGAAGAGCCTGGAAACAATTCGCCCGCCTCCTGTGCTTGGGTTAGCTCACCTTCCTCCCCAAAACAATCTCAGAAGGACAGCAGCCCTCACCTGGGTAACCATTTCCATCCATATCGATGCCTCCGGAGATAGACTGGCCAAACATCCGCAACATTGGGTTTATCTGCTGTCCAGACAGTTTCTGAAAGAGAAAACCACAAGGTGACTTTACAGGAAGAAGCTGTGGTGGCGGGTCAGCACCCAGGAGCTCTCCAACCCTCCCAGCCCTGGTGCCTCAGAAGCCAATTAGAAGGAAAAGGAGCCGGTTCTTTCTCACAGGACAGGCAGTAGTAAGACAAAGTCACCTTTTTGATCTGCCTTGACTACCTGATGTAAGCATTTAATAAAAATATGGGAGGCAACGTGGTTCAGGGGAAAAAAACTGATTTGGAACCAGAAAAAGACCCAGATTCAAATCCTAATCTGCCACTTCCTGCGGTGTGACCCCCGGTAAGTCACTTTTCCTCTTTGAGCCTGGTTCCCTGCTCTGTAAAATGAAATGGTCAGCCTAAGTGGCATAAAAGTTCCTTACAATTGGTTTTAAAGCTTAATAAATGAGGATTAAAAACCCCCCACAGAGGGCGGCTAGGTGGCGAAGTAAACAGATCACCAGCCCTGAAGTCAGGAGGACCTGAGTTCAAATCCAGCCTCAGACACTTAGCATTTACTAGCTATGTGACCTTGGGCAAGTCACTTAACCCCAATTGACCTCCAAAAAAGCAAAAAAGAAAGAAAAAACCCGTATAGAAACATTATAATGTCTTAAATCTTCAAAGAAGTGAAACTCATCCAGCATATTGGAACAACATTCTCTTTTTCCACTTAATTAATCAATCAATCAAATGTATTAAGTACTTACTATGTGACGGCCACTAAATTAAGTGCTAGACTTAACAGAATACATTTTTTAGGGACAGCCTGAAGTGGTGGAGTGGAAGCTGGGCTTTGAGTCAGGAAGGCCTGAGTTCAAATCCTGCCTTTAACATTTATTCCTTGCGTCACTCTGTGAAAACCTTTCATTTCTATGTACCTCAAGCAGCTCCTTAGCACTCGTCTGCTCCACAAACAGGCTGCAGTCTCAGATGGTCGACAGCATTCCCACACAAGGCATTCCCCCGGCCAGCAAAAGCACAGAGTCTTCCCATCACACAGATGGGTCATTAAGCTGAAATACTAAGGCAACAACATTTCCTGTCTGTCTGCCAGACTGACCTGCCTCCATAACAGGTGACCCAAAAGACATTAATAGGAAAGAACATCCCCTCAGTAAAACAAATGACGTCTCTCTGGAGGGGACCAAGACAACGGAATTGCTGCTCAGCTAAGGAACCAAGAAGCCCATGGAGGGCTTCCCTCTATGAAGAACTTACAACCAGGGCCTCGGTCATCCTGCTCTGCTCATTTTTCAGACGACAAATGAACTGCCACGCAAATACCACCCAGAAAACCAGTGGGAGAATCTGAGGCAAGGTCATTTTATGTTAATCAACCATGTCTTAATTTTCAAAGAGAAGCATTAAATTTAGGGAGAGGAAGACAAGAGATTTTTTTAAATGAATGTTTGCTTCACTTGTTATTCATCTGTGACGCCCGTCCTCAAAGCAAACCTCCCCTCAACTCCCTCAAAGATTTCGTGGGTTCTTTCTGTTCCACGTTGATGGGAACCAGTGGTGTTCACTAAACAAGTCATTGCAAGTTGTGGCCCTGACCTCCTTCTAAGAAAATGGGACCTCAAAGAAACAGCATCCCTTCAGTTCATGATGAATTAGACTTTAATTAACACATTTATTCAACACTTTCAAGATGCACAACATAGTCTGAGGTCTTACTTTGAGTGAGCTGCAGGCTCTGGATTGCATTTATTTTGTCAGAATATCTAGAATTGGAGGATGAAGTCTGTTTCACTTGATTCCTCACATACTCCATTCCAGATACTTCGGGAATCCCATTTCTCAATTTGTTTGAAAAATCCAACACAATTTGTGTTGGTCATTTTTGATGAGGGAGGGTATGTTTGTTATTATTTACTTTCTTTTCCCCCTGGCTGCTTGTAAAATTCTATTTATGCTGCTAAGATTTTGGATTCGACATTTCTATGTGAATTGAATCTGGAATAAATCTCCATCAGTACCTTGTGGGGTACAATATCTTTAAATAACAAAAGTTTTGATGATACTTTTTAAAAAATCACTGTCATTTTCTATTGATACTTACCATCCTCCTTCCCAAAAGAATCTTCCTGTTCACATAAAAATTAAACAAACAACAGCTGCTGATATGTGCCTCCATGGTGTAACGCCATGCACAAGCAGATTCCCAAAAGAATGCTACTGTGAGCAGCTTTTAAGGTTCAGATTACACAGAATAGTGAACACTCCATTTATTCCATTACAAATCAAGGCAAACATTCACAATATATCACAATATAATATTCACAACATTACATCTTATCACAGAAAATCACAATATAGTGTTCACAACAGCTTAACATTAGAATGGCCACAATGTTTTGACTATAGTGGCCACAATATTTAGAACAAAGAACAAAAGAATAATCATCTGGTTTTCCTAAGGGGGAAAACCTCCTCACTTAATCACTCAATCAATTCAAAATACAATAATCAATCTTTCATTCAATCAATTCACAATACAATAATCAATACTGAATCATTTAATCAATTCACAATACAATAATCAATCTTCCACTCATAGGGCAATCTCAACTTAATCAGTTACTAATCTAGATTCACAATTACTAAATATCATTAATCACTACGTACAGTCATTAGAAAACCACACAAACCCTCCACCCCTCGGTGTCCAGCAAACCTCAATTTCATCCAAGGGGAGGCCTTTTCTTCATCTTGACTCAGGATGGTCTCTCTGATTCCCTGGATCCCCTTCCATGGTCCCAGCTTCCTCCTGAATCCACCAAACAGTCACCTGGATTCAGAGGCAGACAGCTCCCATGTCCTTGTCCAGTCCTCAGGGCAGTCCCTGGCAAACATACTGAAGTTGACAGGATCCAGAACATCTCAAACCCTTCACCACTTCTGTTGGCAGGCCACAAACAAAGTCTTATCCTGATCATGCTTCTTCAGTCCTCCAGCAGTTCAGCTGGCCCTAGGACCCAGTAGAAAACTTAGCCTTCCAGGCAGCAGCAGCAACACTGGCCTTCCAGGTGGCAGTAACAGCCACTTTGGCCTTCACCAAATTTTGTTCTCAAGAAAAACTCCAACTCGGGTCTCGGTCAGTTTCCAGATGCTGGGGGAGAAACTCTTTCTCAAGAAAACTCCAACTCACTTCTTCAGTCCAGCAGTCCAGCTCCCAGACGCTGGGACAATCCTGCTCCCTCCAACAGGAGCCACCAGGAGGAACATTCCAATTCTGTCTCTCTGTCTCTAGAACTCTTCTTATATACACACACTGGCCTCCTGTCTCAGCCAACCCCGTCCTGTCCCATCAGGACAGGAGAAGAGCTCACACCTTCCATACTTAGCCCTAAGTTACTAAGTGCTAAGTATCTGCTAAATTGATTGCTGTTACACATGGGCACGTAGAGTCTACCACCTCCTGTAGATCAAGGCCACATTCACTGTCTGTCCTCCAGAGAGAAGACTGGGCAGAGTTCTCAAGGTTTTGCTGCTGTTTCTCTTGGTTCTCCTTGTGCCCTCCCTTGCCCCCTTGCTTAAATTTCTATTTGTCATCTGCAGTGAGCCTTTATGCTCCCTCATCCTCTGGGTGATGGGAGCACACTTTGGTGCCACTGGCTTTGCCACCGCGTCCATGCAAGCACGTTCCGTCCTCTGTCACATTCTTAGATGAGTGTCTGAAATCCAGCTGCCAGGCTCTCACCTTCTTCCCCCTTCCCTGGAAGCGCCCTCCTGCTCAGCCCCTCTCCAAGCCCACTCCTCCAGCTTCCTCCCTGGATTTCTAGCCATCTGAAATCTTCTTCAAGTTGTGCTGATTCCAGATTTGGTTTTGCTGTTTGCTCTGTTAATCTGTCTGCTCTGTCCTCTACCAAGCCAATTTCATTCTTTGGTAGACCCAGCACTGTATTAAAATTCTCTACCAATAACAACAACTAGTTTTCACAGGGTGCCTTAAGGCCTGCGATGCAATTTTGACATATCCCATTTTCTATCATAACAATCCTGGGGAGTGCTATTATTCCCATTTTATAGGTGAGGGAATTGAGGCCGAGGTTAAGTGACTTGCCCAGGGTCACACAACTAAAAAGTGTCTGAGGCTGGATTTGGACTCAGATCTTCTTGGCTCCAGGTTCAGCGCCCTATCCACTGTGACACCTAGCTTCCTGACAAACTCTATGTTCTTAACATCATTTTCTAGACCCTCCCTTACAGATTTCAAATCCATCTTTGTAGCTGTCAGGATCAGGAGGATGGGTGCCTCCCGGGTCCTCAGTGCTAAGTGGGTGATCTCTGAGGACTTTGCCTCCTCTAGGTGGATAGGATAAGGCCTGGACCCATGATTTCATAGGGAACTCCCAGGTGAAGAAGCTCCCTCCATCAGCACAGCTTGCCTTTATTAGAATAGCCTGAGATTGATGAGAGAGATTGAGGAACCAGTCCAAGGTCATACAGCCGGTTAAATGTCAAGAGACAGGACAAGAAATCAGGTCTTCTCAGCTTCAAGGTGGCCCTCTATCGACTTCATGATAACATCCCTAAGAGGAGGGTCAGACTCGCCTTCATTTCTCCACACTGAAGCACCTTCTGATAAACCCAGGTTTATTTCTGGAGTCCCTGTAAATGTTTCTTCATTATTTCTTCTTCTAGGAAATTCCCTCTGGTTTATTTTATTCCATAATATTTACTCAAGCCATTGGAGCATTCGTTTGGTTTCTTGTTAACTTAGCTCATCTCGAAGCTTTTTCTCCATGGTCATTTGTCTTCTCCAGGTTTTTTTTCTCTTGATTTATTTGGTGCATCTGTCACTGTCACCCAAGTGCTCAAGATGGGGAGCTGGGCTCTCCTGGGCTCCCCATCCCATCTAGCCACAAGGCCTTCACATTCGATTTCCCATCATTGGAGTGAGGGGGAAGGTGGGAAGGCAGGAGGAATCCAAAGATGGGTACTTGGCAGGAGACTCAGGAACATGGCCAATGGTCAGTGACCTCACTGGTGTGGATGCGAAGGACAAGTTCCAGCAGGAAGAGAAGCAGGTTTGGAGTCCTAGGGCCTGGGTCCCAAGCCTGGCTCTGCTGCTCACGACCGGTGGGACCCTGAGTGAGGCCCTTTCCCTCTCAGAGACTCAGTTTCCCCATCCACAAGGCAATTAGTCAAGTCAGCTTGATGCGATGCAGCTACTGTGTGCAGGCACCAAACCAATGGCTGAGCGTGCAAAGAGCCAGACAAAAGAATGGCATTATCAGAGCCCTGGAGCTGGAAGGGGCCCAAGGGGCCAACCAGCCACGTCCTGTCCTTTATTTTACCAGTGAGGAAAGGAGGCCCGGGGAGATGAAAAGCAGTGCCCAAGGTCACACAGGTGTTACATGTCCAAAACAGGATTCGAACCCAGATCCTCTGGCCTCCAGCCAGGGCTCTTTCTGCAGTACCTGGGAGCCTCAAATTCACCTCTGAAGAGAGGAAGACAGTTTTGTCTGAGGCAGCTCCTCACCTGGGCTTTCACCTGGCTTCACGAGCCTTCCTTTCACATACGTTGAAGGCTGTTTGCTTTCCTTCAGAAGTTTACATATTCTATCACATGAATTTAAAAACGTGACTCTGGGAGTGGCTAGGTGGCACAGTGAATAGAGCACTGGCCCTGGAGTCAGGAGGACCGAGTTCAAATCTGGCCTCAGACACTTGACACAAAAACTAGCCGTGTGACATTGAGCAAGTCACTTAACCCCAACTGCCCTCCAAAAAGGAAAAAATAAAATAATAAAAATGTGACTCTGAGAAGGTGTCTGGGGCCTCACGAGACACAGAAGAGCAGAAGGCCCCTACATGATGGAGCCAGCACCCCAGACGTGACAAAGTCCCGCACGTTGAAGAGGAATCGCTTTGACACAGACCAACCCAAAGCCCAAATCCAGGACAACTGAAAACAGCTGGTCTGTCTCTGTCTTTGGGGGATATTCCCCGACAACTCTGGGTGGGGGTTGACTGGGGGGAGGGGTCCGTTCCGGGGTGGCAGAGTAGACTCCAGATATCCCACAGACATCTGCAGCCCATTATGGTCTAAAGCCCGAAAGATGAAACTTCTGGGGTCTAGCAGAGCTAAGTGAAAACAGAAGTATCCCAGTGTCATCATTCGGCCCTGTCTGGATACCATGGCAATGATGCCACTGGGAGTGGGGGGCAGTATATGGGGAGGCTCCACTGGGGGCCAAAAGGTGAATGAGGGAGAAGAGGAGGCACCCCGGGGAAGCCCGTGGTCCCTGTCTCAGCATCACAGGCAAAGGAATACTCCAGATTGGGAGGGGGAGGGCGACAGGGACAACCTTGCCACCCCTGTATCGGTCACCATGACACCACCTCCACTCCCAATGCCCACCCCTGTGGTCGCCCCCTATTTAACGATGAAGAAGACAAGGCCTCAGGCTTAGCACCGCAGAAATGATCACCTCTGAAAACATCATCGGAAAAACTTCTGCAAACTAAACCACTTTTTTCCCTTTGTTCATATGAACAGCCCGGCCTGCGTGCCAAGCGAGGCAGCAGCTGCCGTCCAATTCCTCCCCCTCCCTGTTTCCTACTAAAAGACACTCGCTCCACTCTAACCACAAAATGTGTGCTTTCTTCTGCTGGGTGGGGATCCCACCCAGCAACAAAACCAAACACTGGATCCGGCGAGGAGGTAGGGCCAGGAACAGCCTGCTTCCACCCAGCCTCCCCAGGAGGGGACAGAGTCCAGCCCTGAGCGCCCAGAAGGAGCAGGCCCCAAATCTGCCACTAAACTCCCCCGAAAAGGCCCATGGGCACCTGAGAGCCCCGGGAGCCTCCCCTCCCCACAGCCCAGACCCATGTAATGAGGTCATGCCAGAGACCTGCCTTTCTACAGCCCTTGGCATCTGACCAAGGTCTCTTCTTCCAACCACCTAGTGAAATGAGTAAGGAATTCCCTGTGGCACAGCCCTGGGACCCTCGGTCTCCAGGGAGTTTGCCCATCTAAAGGTGACACATCCTCCTACACACTCTGATCTACAGGAAAGATTCTAGCTCTGCCAACACATTCCCTTATGCACGGTGCAGGGGATCTTAGGAAGCGGCGTGAGGTGGTGGGAAGAGGCCAGGGAGAGCCTGGGGTCCAGAATCAGCACCCTACCTCTGAGGTTTAAGCCTGAGGGACCCTGGGCAAAGGTGGAGTCCCAGGTGGCTGGGCGGGCTCAGCCTGGTTCTGACTCAAGCCAACCTTTGAGCTTTGTGACCCTGGGCAAGTCATGTAACCTCTGCCTGACTGTTTCCTCATCCCTAAAAACGGGCTCTTGAGAATCAGGTGAGAGGACAGTTGCCAGTACTCAGCACAATGACTGACCCATAGTAGGCACTATATCAGCGGTGGCGATTCCCTGCCACTTGTGGTCACATGGCCAGTGTGTGTCAGAGGCCGGCTTTGTGCCCAGACGGCCCTGGCTTTGAGGCTCTCCATCCATTATGTCACCCAAAATATAGAGGGAAAGGAATAAGCATTTTGCAAAGTCCCTACTTCGTGCTAAGTGCTTTACAAATATGGTCTCAACTGAGCTGCCAAACAACCCTGTGGCATAAGTGTTGTTATGACCATCTTTATTTTGTGGTTGAGGAAACCAGGGCAAACAGAGGTTAAGTGACCCGCCCAGCATTGTGGAGCGCCTGAGCTCTGAGTCAGATCTGAACTCGGGTCCTCCAGGCTCTGGCACAGCACTTTATCCACTGCCCCATCGGTAAGTGGCACTTCACAATGATGAGGATCAGAACGGGGCTCGGGGCTCATGGCTCTTCTCTGAAGAGAGCAAGGGACGCTAAGAGTGGGAGCAAGGAGACGAAGCATTCTGAGCATGGGAGACAGAGATGGCATGGGCAAAGTCAAAGAGCTGTCTATGGGGAAGAGCGTGTGTGCCAGCTCATTGGCACCTTGGAGCACTACAAGGGCTAGATGAGGCTGAATGAGCCCAGAAGAGGAGCCTGGAGCTAGACTGAAGAACGTAAAATGCCAGAGAGGAGAGCCTGGCCTCCAGCCACTGAGATCTGCTGAGCCATGATGGGACTCACACTTTAGGAACATGGGTCTGGAAGCTGTGAAGGGACGGATGGGTTGGGGCCAGCCTTGGGGGCCGGGGGGGCTGCCTAACAGACCACTGCTGTGGGCCCTTTCCCCAGGAGACCAGAGAAGGCACGTCTGCAATGTGCCATCTCCTTTGTTCAGTGGGAAAGTCTGGAGCTCAGGGATCATTCCCCAGGCCACCCAGCCACTGCCACATCTCTACAGCCAGAGAGGCATCAGTTCCACTCACTCATCACACCATATGCTTCCTCTCCTTTTCAGCATTTGTGCCTTCTCTCTCTCTCTCTCTCTCTCTCTCTCTCTCTCTCTCTTTCTCTGTCTCTCTGTCTCTCCTCTCTCTCTGTCTCTCTGTCTCTCTCTTTCTCTGTCTTTCTCTGTCTCTCTGTCTCTCTGTCTCTCCTCTCTCTCTGTCTCTCTCTGTCTCTCTCTCTCTCTGTCTCTCTGTCTCTCTCTTTCTCTGTCTTTCTCTGTCTCTCTCTGTCTCTCCTCTCTCTCTGTCTCTCTCTGTCTCTCCCTCTCTCTCTCTGTCTCTGTCTCTCCGTCTCTCTCTGTCTCTCTCTGTCTCTGTCTGTCTCTCTCTTCTCTCTCTCTGTCTCTGTCTCTCTCTGTCTCTGTCTCTGTCTCTCTCTGTCTCTCTGTCTCTCTCTGTCTCTCTCTGTCTCTCTCTGTCTCTCTCTGTCTCTCTCTGTCTCTGTCTCTCTCT
>CM053599.1:12749090-12788635 GCA_028646575.1 Pseudocheirus occidentalis | reverse complement strand
CATAGAGGGTTCAGGATCAATTAACTGGGAAGAGATGATACTTCAAAAGGTGAAATTTTGAAGAGGGAGAGGACTTGAATGAGAGGAGACAGGGAGAGATAAAATGGGGTTAATCATCCCATAAAAAAGAGGCAAGGGATAACGGTAAAAAAAAAAAAAGAGACAAGTGGAAGGCTCGAGATCTGAAGGTGGGCTTGCCTGGTTGGGTTTTGGTTTGGTTTTTGGTTTGTTTGGGTTTTTTTTTGAGAAAAGGAAGAGAGAATTAATCTAGATGGTTTCAGGAAAATTTGTAGAGAAGACAGAGAGAAAGGATGAGGAAAAACCTCTTTCTTGGAAGAAGACAGAAATAATGGTGTCAACGGTTATTTTATGAAATAAATAGGAAGAATTTTATAGAGTGAATATGGAGAGACTCTGTTGAGCATTAGGATTGGAGATAAGCCAAAGACACTTTTCTGGTCACGGCAAGGGAAAAAAAGTGGAGAAAACAGCAGGAAAAAAGAAAGATCTTGTTTCCTAATGAAACTATTTTAACTTTTGAGAAGAAAATGAAGATGACACCAGCTGTAAGTCCGAGAACTAAATGAATCGATCACTCTCCCCCACTTGAACTAAGCAACAAGACGTGGATGCATTAATCAGATGTCTGTGGAATCAATCAAAGGCACTGGACAAGGTGCAAAGGGCCTTTAATCACTTTGGAAAAAGTAAAGACCACTGAATGAAATGAAACAGTGGTTACGCACAAAGCGCATTGGGAATAGCAGAAGGGGCGCAACCACGCTGTGAGGGTCTTTTTATAAAACAGTGAGCCAGTTCAGAACTCCAGCATCCAAGAACTGGGCTGGCCTAGAGAAGGGAGCAGGCAAGCCAAACCCCGAGAGAAAGCCTTTTGAGAACAGAGGCTCGTCTCATTCCCTTGATCGGGGGCTGACCCTGTAAACTTCAAAGGTAGAAGGTGGTGGACTTTTCTAGCGATAGCCCAGCACCAACACACAGCAGGCCCTTCATAAAGGCTCACTGAGTAACAGATTAATAAATGTCCCGCGGCATAAGCCTGGATGAGCTGTGACCCGCAGCGCTGGAAGGAACACACACGCCGATGAAATCATGGATCCAGCGAGTATTTCACCTTCATGTTCAAAGACTGAAAAATGGCTGAACGGGACGTCAACACGCTAGAAAACCAGCCTAGAGAAGGGGGGGGGGGGGAATTAAGCACATGAAGAGCGACTGGAAACATGATAAAGCGAGACGAGCCATCGCACACATGGCTGCGACCACGCCCACAACCAGGCTGTATCTAAGAGTCACAAGATAGTCTAAGCGCGCTAGCGGAAAAGAGAATGAAACAGGGTGGGAGCAAGAAAACTGTCACTGTGAACATTGTGTTAAAGTTTACACACATACACAAAGTTTGTAAAGTATCTGTACATAGGCATAGGTCTATATAAATGTATGTCTACATGTATGTGTGTGCATATATGTACGCAAACAAAACATGGGTTTAAGATATGTAAGCTTAAACTTCTGGGACACTGGGGATGTGTGTATACATATAGACATGTGTGTATATGTGTATGTGTGTGTGTATACACATACACACATATATACACACACATATATACGTGTGTGTGTACATATATACACATACACACACACACACGTATTTAGTCAAATGTACCTAATTTTTATTTGGGAGAGTATACCCCACTTGCTATTTATTTGTAGAGGGGATTACCAGCTTTAAAATAAAAATCATTTTCACCCCAGTCAGGACCTGAAAGCGTCCCTACATTTTTATAAAGCCTGAGGCATTTCACAGGTCTCCTCTTTTCCAGCAGGGCCCGAGGCTCAGTCACAACATGAGATGTTAAAGATGCTAAAAACAAATGGCTTGTAATGCGGGGCTCCTTGTAGAAAGGCGGCTGTGACCGGCTGTGACCGGGAGCCGCGCTGACCGTCCTGGATCAGAAGCAGTCAGGCTCTACTCTCCATCTCTAAAGGCCTGTGCCATCCAGTAGCCAAGGCCCTCCGAGGCTCACTCCCTTCCTTTATGGGTGGGTGTCATCTCCCTGACTCAAAGACAAGCCCCGAGGGTCTCCGGCACAGTTCACACACAATATCTAGAACATATTCAACAGACACAAGCTGATTAACAAGCACTGAATTTGCTCACTGTCCGTCCCCATCACCTACAACAGACACTGCATGTGATTTCTGGCAGCCTCTTGCATTTGGAGAGGGGCTTCTTCTCTACCCAGACCCACCACGCTGCTGCTCACCAGCCCTCTTCAGATCTGGTCACCATCTGTGTATCCATCTTCCCTCCCCCGCCTTCCTACTCCAATACTGAAAACAGGTATCGAGTCAACATGACCCTTCCTAGAAAGGATGAGTGAACTGTCCTCAGTTTCTACTCTCCAGCCCTGGGACTTCCCTTCCCCAGCTACCACTGCCTTGTTAGAGTGCAAGCTTCTTCAGGGCAGGAACGAGGCTTTTTGGCATTTGTGTCTCCAGTGATTCTCAGTGTCCTGCATACAGTAGGCACTTAATAAATGCTTTTCCATTCATTCATTCACTTATTCCACACAGACATCCAGGCATTCAAAAAGCCCCTCCTGGAGCCAGGAGAAGCATCCATCCCAGCTCAAAGGAAGCTGTGCTGGGATCAGCATCAACTCCTGGCTGTGCCCCAAGGAGGCCGGGGCCCTTTCAGAATTATTGGCTTAGCCCCAGTCAATGCCTGAATGCATCTGAACCAAACACCGGACACAAGGAAAGCTTGCTTTCTGCTCAGTCAACCACTCTGGGAGAACACCTAGGCTTGTGAGGCCGACTCTCACACTGTCACCCCCCAAGTCTACACACTGAAGAACGGGAGTGGGGCTGGCCTGGACAGGGCCTGGACAGGGCCTGGACACTCTGGAGGCTGCATACCAGAAGGAACCGTGATCCCATCACTCCCTGAAGATCATGCCCCATTTACAATTTAGTGGCTCTGTCCAAGGGAGGTCCTCGAGGCCCGGAGAGAAGTGCCCTGCCCAGGGTAAATATCGGAGGTGGGATTAGAACCCAGGTCTTTCTATCTCCAAGCCCAGAGTTCTAGCCAATATGCTACAAAGCCTCTCAGCCACTTTGATACTGTTAAATACAGGGCATCTCAAAAGTCTTAGGGCAGCTTTACCTTTCCAGAGGCACCCCCACGGCCCGCCACAAATTACCATGGAATACTGGGCCACGATCCCATCAGCATCTCCGTGGTAGATATACACAGCTCCCACAAAGTCGTTTTCTTTAGGCGCCCCGATGGCAACATCTGAGGAGAGAAGATGCGTCACAGACGGAAAAGTGAGCAAACTCCAAAGGGTGAACACAGCTCCCCTATGCTTCCTGTGACCCATAACCACAATCAGCCTGCCTGACAAGCTAAACGCAAGCCTCTTGTGGAGATGCAGGAACTTTTGTGGGTCAGGTGTTTCAGTCCTGTCTGACTCTCCTTTGGGGCTTTCTTGGCAGAGATACTGGAGTGTTTGCCATTTCCTTCTCTAACTTGTTTTACAGATGAGGTAACTGAGGCAAACAAGGTGAAGTGACTCGCCCAGGGTCCCACAGCCAGTAAGTGTCTGAGGCGGGAACTGAAGGAATTTTTAATGAGCATCAAAGAGTTCAACTGAAGCTGGGAAGAGAGAAAAGGGGCGGGGGTTGGAGGGTTAGGGACCCTCTGCCTTCTGCTCAGTGCCTGAAGGGTGAATAGAAACCACAGCCACCAGTGCTGACTGGTCAAAGGGAGTGAGGAAAGAGATGCAGCTTCCCCTGGTAAGCCCCAGAAGCCAGCCATGCATGCCAGCTACATGTGCCAGCCACATATCCTGGCCACAAGTGCCAGCCACATATGCCAGCCACACATGCTGGCCACGTATGCTAGCCACGCAAGGAAAAGCCCAGGGAAACAAACACAACTTGGTTTAAAAAAAAAGGCCTTTCCTATTAATTGACAGCTACTGAATAACCGCTGCTTCACCCTGCTCCTCCCCCAAACTTCTCATGAGAAATGTGGGTTTGTAAGAGCTGAAAAAGTGCAGCAGGATCTCCAACACCTAAGTCCTCACACATCAGAGAAACCTGTCATAATCACAAGGTCACAGCATTGCCGAGATGGAAGGGTCCTCAGGGGCAGACTACGGATGAGGAGACTGAGGCTGAGAAAACGTGACCTACGGAATCACAAGCTAACAGAGGCGCTACGGGGCATCGGGGATCATCCATCTGAAGCTAGCAGGGGCCCCACAGGCTGGTGACCAGGATAACCCTCACTTTACAGAGGGGGATACTGAGGCCCCAAGGCGTTCAGAGAAGCAGCAGCGCCTCTTTCCCAGGGTGGCAAGGACGATCGGTAACAGCTGTAAAGCACTCGGCGCAGTGGCTAGCACAGGGCAGGGGAAGCTGCATCTAGCAACGTTAGCAATCACTGTTGTTATTTTTAAGAGACTTGCTCGCGGTCAAAGAGGTCTTCAGCAGCAGAGATGAGACCCAAACCCACGTCCTCCAAGTCTGATTCCAGCATTCTTCCTGTCTCTCAATTCAACAGGCAGCTAAAATTCAGTGAATCTGTGAAACCTGCCAGGCTGGCAGAGCTGCTGATTTGGGCGAGAATGCCTCCATCTTAGGCATGGGGGTCACCAGCTACACTCACGCACCCTCCAGTGACTGAGGCCTTCATACTGAGCTCCGCAGGACAGAGAGCAGAGGATGAGAGATGGAGAGAGGGAAGGAACCTTGAGGGTCGCCCAGTGAGCATCAGGGGTGGGATTTGAACCCAAGGCCTGTGATTTCCCCACATCGAGTATCCCATGTCTACCCACTGAATCGTGGGCTTGCGGAGAGCAGGGCTTGCCTTCTGCCTCTCTCTCTACATGTCCAGTGCTCAGCACACACTTAATAAATGACCACCAACTGACCGTAGCATCAGTTTGGACAAAGCTGCTCACATACTGCGTCCCCCAACAGACCATGAACTCCCTGAGAGGAGCCGTCTTTACCGTGTCTGGTGAACAGTCTGTGCTCAGTAAATGCTCACACCACTATCAAGCTTGTTTGTGCCGAGCTGTTTGTCTGATGTCTCCCCCAAGGGCACCTAGGATGGTGCTTGGCACATAGGAGGTACATATGAGCAGAGTGACGTGATGACACCAGGCATACACATACGTGTATGCTCGCACAGACATGTGTGGGGCTCCTCTCTCTCGGAAGGTCCAGCCACACACTGAAATGCTGAATGCTGCTCACTCAGACCCGGTGTGGGAGCCACACCCGGCCAGAGAAGGGAAGCCAAGCATGAAGAACGAGCAGGGGCCACCTGGTCAGCGTTCCCCGGGACAGGAGGCCCTGGCTGGGCCAGCCAGATGTCAGGGACTGAGGCCCGAGGCAGAGCTCCCTGATCTCAGGAAATAAGGATCAGGGTGTTGAGAGGAAGGAAAACTGCCCTTCCTGCACAAAGCTCAGCTCGAGTCTCCAGCCTTTCCTAGGTGGATTCAGACCTCAGGCCCTGAGGGGAGGGGGGCCTGATGTTCAGATCCATTTCCACTCTAAATAGGAGGTTCTCCCAATACCAGACGCTGCCCCCCGCACATGCATCACCCCCTGACCTGGGAACCCGTCGTCATCCATGTCCCCCAGAGAAGCGATGCTCTCCCCAAAGTGGGCATTGTAGACATGGTCGCCATCCAGGACCAGTTGCTCTTCCAGGACCCCCTAGGGAACAGGAAAGGGGACAGGCTAAGAAAACCAGAGCCGTGGTTACCCACTGAGGCTCGCCCCCCCCACCCCAAGCACACCCAGCATGGGAGAGGAGAGGAGGGGAAGGGAGAGGTCTGGAGCACCCTAAGAATTCTAGGAGGTGAGCACGGGGAGCAGCCTATGCAAAGGCCCAGAGACAGGACTCAGGAAGACCAGCGTGGCTGGATGGAAGAGTGTGGGAAGGGAAGGAAGAGCACAATACGGCTGAAAGGAAGGTTGGGGCCAGGCTGTGAAGGGCTGACAGAGAAGTCTGTACTTGATCCTGAGGACAAAATGAAGCCATGAAAGCTTCCTGGTATGAGTAATAACGTCATCGCGCCTGCACTTTGGGGAATATCACAGTACTGGGCACAATGCAGGGCATACAGCAGGCACCTAATAAATGTTTACCGACTACCCGGTATCCTATCCTAAGAACACAGCCGGTGCCCGGCACACAATAAGTGCCTAATCAATGTTTATGGAGCTGCATCGGAGTCTTAACACCACCGTGCGCACACCATACACAGGTGAGGAATCGAGGCGGGGCTAGGAGGCAGGGGGGGCCTGCTGGACCCAGGTCAAGCATCATCACTGCTCCCTCTCCATCCCGCCTCCCAGGCTCCAGACTCACGCTGCCTCTGTTGATGTAGACGGTGACTTGACCCTCGTCCCTGATCTCAGAAAACATGGGCGCGCCGACCAGCAGGTCTGAGAGGCCGTCCGCGTTCAGGTCAACTGCACATAAGGAGGAGCCAAAGTAAGAGCCCATCTGCAACCAAGGCGAGTCACAACAGAGCGTTCAGTAGGTGCCGCACACACACGGGAAGCGCGCACGCGCCTTTGGCTTCGCTAGCTTCAGACCCCCCCAGAGTGGAGGCTCCCTGGGGCAGGACTGGCGCTACACAGCTGCGGTCCACAGCAAGGGCCCCTCACCTGGGCCCATGAGCGCGGGGGGCGAGGCTGCTGATAACTGCTGTGCAGTATCGTCAGTGCCTCTGCAATGCTGCGTATTTTGTTGTGCATATTAAAGAGCACGATTCTGGGAAGGGATCCATGCACTTGCCCAGACTGACCAACCAGGCCCGGGCCACAGAGGCCATCACAAGGCTGGGCTGAAGTGGAGAAAAGGCCACTATTGCCCTGCACTGCTGCCCAGGGAAGGCGAGGCCAACCTCACCTTGAGTCAAGGGTTCACAAACCCACAACTAGGACAGGCCTCAGAAATCATCCAGGCCCATCCCCTCACTTTACAGGTGAGGAACCTGAAGCCACGGAGGAAGCGCAGCTTGTCCAAGGTCACAAGCCTATATCGCAGGATCACAGATGGAGAGTGGGAACGGGTCTCAGAGAACATCCTCTCCAACACCCTCGTGGCAGCGTGGCGTTGTCAGTAGACTCAGAGACACAAAGAGTTGGGTTCAGATCCCACCACTGACACATGTCCAGGTGGCCACAGGTAAGTCACTAAAACTTCCCGAGCCTCAGCTTCCTCAGCCACGAAATGGGCAAAATACTACCTATTTTGTAGCAAAATACTACTACCAAAATACTGCCTATAAGAGAGTACTGATGAGGTTCAAATGGAAGAATATGCTAACAAAACCCAGGAGGAAGAGGTGGGGAAATGTCCATAAAAAAACATAAAATGGACAGGATATCTTAGAGCCAACCTAAGAAGACACACTCTGACTTAGGTGAATACATGTGATATTGGGAATAGGAAAGAGCTTGCCGATTATTCCCATTTTCTAGATGAGTACGCCGAGGCCCAAAGGGGTTCACTGACCTACCCAAAGCCACACAGCTAATATAGGATCGAAGGAACAGAGATATAAAACGTCAAAGGGTAACAAACCATGTGGTGCACCCCCTTACTTACTGATGAAGACACTGAGGCCCAGCCAGGTTAATGAACCTGCCCAGCATTATGCAGCTAATAAAACAGAGGCAGGATTTGAACCCAGGTCCTCAAACCTCCACTGCTTATACAGTGCCTGCACACAGCTGGTACTTACTAAATGCTTCTGACTTGACTCAATTCCAAAACCAGCAGTGGAAAGACTGCCTTCACTGTGCCTTCTCACACAGGGAAGACCAGCAGCAATTTTTAGAAACTTAATGAACCTGAGATAAGAACTAACTATCTCCAAGGGCCTTCCCTGGAGGCTCCGTATCACAGGATGGATTTTTTTTTTAAACTTCCTCCTCTAGGGAATAGACTTCTAAAAATGCTTGCTAAGGTTGCAGTGCAGTCAATAACCATAGTAAATGTGCCTCATTTATCAAAAAATCAAGACTATAAATTTGTCAGGGCCAAGGCGACTGGGAAAACCAACATTCGCAAGGGGGAGCTGCCTGGGAGAGACGGCTACGCTGGAAAACAGCTGAGCTGACTCCCTCCTTCATGTAAGCTTCTGAAAAAAACAGGCTGTGGATGCATGAGCTCATGGGAGAAAGCAGGCTGCAGCCCGCGGGACTGCTCTCCAAGGAGGGCACAGGTCGGGCCAAGAATTCTTTTTTTTTTTTTTTCCACTTGGAAGATAAACCAACATCCATTATATTAAGACAGAAATAAATTATTCCCAGGACATATAAAATTCGAATCCTTTTTATTTTTAGTTGATAAATATAAACACCTCCCGTCATATTTGTAGTCTATTTGACAGAATCACAGGCTCTCAGAGCCAGAAGGGACGTCAGAAGGTTACCGAGTCCAACCGCCTTCATTTTACAGATGAGGAAGCTGAGGTACAGACAGTAAATATCAAAAGTGGGATTTGAACCCAGAGCCAGTACTTTTTCCAATCTACCAACTGAACAAGAAGCCCTCACCAAGGTAGCCAACATATAGCTACAAGGCCTCCACTTCTATATTTCCAATGATGGAGAAATCCCTACTACTCACGGTGCTCATCCCATCCCATTTTACCCTAACATCATATACTCATAAGACCACTAACCTAGAGACCCCAGAAACCAATCAAGTGCCATCCCCTCATCTTAGGAAGCTTTTCCTTATCCCAAGATGAAATCTGCCTCTCTGCAATCCATTATTCTAAGGTCAAGAAAGACAAGTCAAATCTCTCGCCACATGACAGTATTTCAAATACTCAAAGACAGTGATCATGTCACCCCTGAGTTATCTCAGGCTAAGCATCCCTAGCTCCTCCAACCAGTCCTCATAAGGCACGGTGCCCAGGCCTCTAACTCCCCTCATAATCTCCTTCTGGGTCTCTTCTGAACTCACATTTTACCAATTTTGTTCCAAAACGTGGTGCCCACAACAGCACACACTGCTTTGAATGTGGTCTGAGGAGGACAAAGAACAGGGCTATTGCCTCCCTCCTGGACAAACGCTTCTAGGGACATAAGGCCTAAGCTTGCACTAGCCCCGTAGGCTACAACATCACCTTCGGACTCATCCTGAGCATGGAGACCATTAGCATCCCAGATACGCCCTTGTCTAACCACGTCCCTCCCATTTCATAATTGTACAGTTGATTTTCTGGAGTGAGCTGCCCTCGTTCCTTGTTTTCCAGGTCATTTTTGTGTGCTGTATTCTACCTTCCTTGGGGGCAGACTCTGTCTTTCCATCTGCTTGTAGTTCCATTCCCCACACAAAGCTTGTCATATCGTAAGCACTTAGGAAATGCTTATTGATTTATTGACTTTGATAGGAGCCGGCCTTGGAGTCGGGAAGACCAGTCTGATGTACATTGGCTCTAGGAATCTCTAACCCTAGAAGTTACAAAGAATTGCCAACCTGGGTAGGTCAAGGGAGCTTCCTCCTGGGTGAAATCAGATCTGTTCCCTATCCTAAAACGTTCTCCATCCCTATTCAATTTCTTCTCAAATTTGGTCAGTCATCCCAGCCTGTCAGCGATCACTGCTTCCCTTTCCAGATGCTCACATACCATCCCTTTATTGGCACGCTTCAGTGTAGAGCTTGAAGAGTCAAAGGCTGATGCACGCTTTTGAAAATCCAAGCCCTTGCCCGTGTCTGCCCTGTGGAAACCCCCTCTATCCACAATCTTCCCAAAAACAGAAGCAGCAGCTCAACATGCACATGTGACCCTGCCACCACTCTAGAGCAGGCAGGCCCCCATCACCTCACACCTGGATGATTGCCACAGCCGCGGGGGCAGGGGTGAGGAGTGTCTGACCCATTCCATTCCACCCTCCATTCAGCCGCTAAAGTGATTTTCCCAAAGTGCAGGTCTGATCATGTTACCCTCCCTACTCAAGAAACCCAAGTGGCTCCCTATTGCCTCCAGGATCGAAAGCAAAATGTTCTGTTTGGCTCCTAAGGTCCCTCCTAGCCCGGCCGTCTGTCCGCCTTCTCAGTCTGCTTACACCTGACTCACCCCCATCTACTGCTCCTCATGCAAATCAGCTCAAGACCTTTCCCTGGCTCTCCCCCACGCTTGGGATGCACGCCCTCTGTATACTGGCCTCCTGCCTTCTCTGGTTTCCTCCCCCTTCCACTCCCTCCCCACAGAAACCATGATTTTCCCTTTCTTAGCACAGAATCTGGCAGACAGTAGGTGCTTAATGAATGTTTGCTTGACAACCTGACTTTCACTGGCCCAGGATGTGATTCATCTAATGGGGCCTGGTAACCGGGATGCATTTCATGTGCTCTCTGGGCATTGGTGGCTGAGTTCATGTAAACGCCAGTTATAATAGGTCAGCTCCAGCCCACCACCAGTAGCTGACCCAGGCCCAGGAAGGCCTGGGGACCGAACAGCCCAGATTTCCTTCCCCATCTGACATGAAGGCTGCCCCTCCTCCTCTCCTGCCTCCCTCAGAGTGAGAGCTCAGAAGAGGTGTGAAATGAGTGACCAAGGGAAGAGCCAAGGAGCCACTGGGCAGCTGCTCCCCCACCTCCTTCTCCAGCCCCCTTTAGGAGATCTCTGGGGAGGCAGCAGCACCCTGCTGAGTCAGCTTGGGAGACCAAGGTAAGCCGGCTGAGGGCAAGACAACAAGGGTCTGTTAGGCAACTATTCCAGGTAGAATATGGGGTGCTGGAAGAAAAGCAAAGTGTGGATGAAGCTTCTGGGCAGTGAGGTGGATGGAGGGCTAGACACAGAGGCAGGAAGAGCTGCTTTGTAACCCTGGACAAGGTACTTACCCCCCTCAGCCTCAGTTTCCCCATCTGTAAAATGGGGGTCCTAACAGCTTTGCAAACCTTAAAGCACTGTATAAAAGCTAATTGTCAAAGGGACAATTCCTGCCCCAAAAGGGTTAATGGCTCTTTTGGGATTGGTACATACTGACACTATATAACATGGGGCGACATCCAGAAAATTAGGGGAGATGTAAGAAATCCCTAACAGGAGAGTGAAACAACCACGTTCTCTGGCTCATAGACCACCTAGCTTGGCATGTTCCTAGGTGCACAATCATAAATTCTAATACGGAAGTTTCCTAGCTAAGCTCTGACATGCAAATGCTTGGAATACTTGGTTAATTCAATAGAAGGCATTCGGCAGACCAGAGATGGACTCCTGGGTATACATGGTCAGTCAGAGCATAGATTATGCTCCTGTCCCCATCCCCAGTGAGACGTGGTGGGTCAAGAACCCTCCCTGCATAGCTTAGGCAAGTCACTCAGCCATTCCAAGGCTCTGTTTCCTTATCTATTAATGGGCCAGAAAGGCGGGTTAGATGGTCTCAAAGATCTATTCTGGCTCCAAATCTATGATCCCGGGATCTTACTCAAGTCACACAAATTAATTAGGGACGATGCAGGAGGGGAGAGAAGCAAAGCTGATGTCCAGTGATGGAGAAGGACCCAAAGATCAGAGGCAGGTTAGTGGAAGGAGGGAAGAAGGGCTTCTGGGGGCTTCCAGCCTTCCTTGTGCCTACACAAGGCTCCCCCAAACAACAGGTGCCCATCCAACCCCTAATAGAAGACCTTCTGTGATGTGACAGGGAGTTCACCCCCTCTGCATGCAGCCCACTCCACTTTGGAGCAGCCCTAACTGTCAGGAAGTTTTTCTGAAAGTTGAGCCCAAATATACTTCCCTGCACCTTTCCCTGCTCCCCTCCCCCCAGAAATCCTGGTTTTACCCTCCCTTGGAGGCTAAGTGGAACAGGGCGAATCCCTTCTCTGCCAGTTGGCCCTTCAAGGCCTCCATGACAGCTACCATGGCCCTAGGGAATCTTCTCCAGGATAAACATAATGAGAAGGTGAGTGTGGAATGGATGGGAGAGGAAAGACATAGAAGTCCAGAAGCCAACCTAAGCAAAAATAAATGGG
The DNA here is from genome assembly GCA_028646575.1 of Pseudocheirus occidentalis. Lineage (NCBI taxonomy): Eukaryota > Metazoa > Chordata > Mammalia > Diprotodontia > Pseudocheiridae > Pseudocheirus > Pseudocheirus occidentalis. The sequence goes on along the minus strand of CM053599.1, from coordinate 12,776,592 downwards.
GCCAATAGCTCCAAAAAAGGGGGCACAGAAAAGCTAAGCAGCCTCCGGTCTGTTTGCTCAGCCCAGCCACAAGTGCATCAAAGAGCTGGCCACTCTTCTTCCTGCCTGCATATCTGACCCGGAGCCTAGCCTCATGGGAACCCTCGGGGAAACCTTAGGATAAAAACCGAAGCAGGTTCCCACCAGTCCAACCCAGCGACCTGCTCCCTAAGCCTTCCTTCACTTCCTCTTCAAACTCTCCATGAATAATCTCCAGACAAGGAGATGGGAGCAGGCAGGAGGAGGGAGGGAGGAAGGCTGGAAGGCTGGCCAAGGGTGCTGGCCAGGTTCCTGGCCCAGAGAAAAGAGGAACACTCAGAACTGCCAACAGTTCACCCAGAAGCCTCCTCCTCCTCATTCTGCCACAGCCTCCTTTGGCTTAAAAAGAGGGCTTTGGGTCCATCTCTGACACAGCACCCCACCAAACGTTACCCCAGAGAGCAAGAATGGGTGGAAATGCACACTCAGGCGCTGCCTGGAACGTCCCCCCAAAGCCCAGAGAGGGGAGCCAAGAGATGAGGCTCCTTCCATCTCCAGGGGCATTTGGCCTTTGCCCGATCTAGTCTGTCTCCAGCTTTTATTTAGGGCTCTCAATCTGTGCAGGGCTTCAACAATGGACCAAGACAGCAAGCACGCAGTAAGCACCTCCTGTGTACCTGCACCATGGGAGCCCTCGGGACACAAAGAAAGGCAAGGCCATGCCTGCCCTCCAGGGGCTCACGGTTGAATGTTAGAGACAACATGAAAATAACTACGCGCCAACAAGCCACAGGGGGATCGGATGGAGAGAATGAACAATTGGTGCAGATGTGTATCGAGTGCCCACTGTGTGGCCCACACCATGCTAAGAGGGGATGGAGCGCAGGCACCAGCCATGAGGAGAGTGCGCTGATCCACAGTCATAAACGTGCCTCCAGCCTGTGGAAGGGCTCGAGCCAGGGAGGAGCATCACTGTGGAGGCTCACAATTCAGAGGCCTCCCCCTTCCTCTGAGGCCCAGGGAGGTCGATGGGCCTGAGATCAGAAAGTAATAAGCAGCCAAGGCAGGGTTTGAACCAAGCTCCTCTGACTCAAGCAAGGGCCCTTCCAACATAACTCAAGTTTTCTAACTTTTAAAGTTATTCAAAGGCACTTTTTAAAATGTCAGCATCCTAAGACAGGCAACACGGCACAATGAAAGCACCAGACTCGGTCAAAAAGGCCTCCTCCTTGTACTTACCAGTGGTCCTGGGCAAGTCACTTAACCTATGTTTGCCTCAGCTTCCTCCTCTGTAACATGAGGGGACGGACTCACGACCCAAAGGTCCCTTCCACGTCTAAGTCTCTGCCCTAGGGTCCCACTTGGCCCAAGGCATCAAGCCACAAGCATTTCCTCCTCCCCTACTTACCTTCTTGCCAGATGCCTGAAAGATCTTCATCAAGGAGCCTGATCTTCGGTCGGCTCTGAAAATGTAAACCTGAGGGGGATGAGAGAACAGAGGGATCACAGGTCAGTGAGGATGGTGACGGCAGAGCTGAGCACCCCAGAGGTCCAGTCATGAGGACTGTGCGACCGGAGTGGGGTGGGGGGGAAGGGGCTGGCTCACTTGCCACTGCACAGAAGGAATGTCTGGGGTCCCCCATGTTTGAGTCTGGCCCCAAGGTAAGACAAACAGGACCAGAAAACTAGAGAGAGCTTGGGGACATGGGCAAGTGGCTATAGCTGTGATTGTGGGGACCCCTGGAGAGTCCCCCTACATGATACTTGTTGGGGTTCCCCAGTGGGGAGCGTGCCCAACTTCTACCACCAGCCCCAGAAATGGCTTTGTATTGATTGTGTACAAATTCTGTATTTTCCTCACTGTGTACATGTATCCCTCCCACTCACCCACCCAGGGAAGCGTAACTTCCTGTGGGCAGGACCCAGTCCAGGGCTGATGCCTAAGAAGCCTCAGCAAACACTTGTACAATGAATGCATGACTGAATACTCCTGCGAAGAACTGGGCTCTCTCACCATGACTGCATGGCCACAGCTCAGGAGAACATCCCAAGTGATTTTGTCCATAATTATCCATGCGCCTGAATCCCTGGCCCCTGCCCCCAGCAGAATGCAAGCTCTGGGAAGGCAAGGCTGGTCTTGTATTGGTCATAGGCACATTGCCCGACATATAGTAGATGCTCAGTAAATGCTTGTCAAATTGAACTGGATCACTAGACAACCTCAGGACCCACATGGAGGGCACCCCGAGCCACGCAGCTGAGGCTGGATAGCCTGAAATGCTACTCCTTTGATTTCCTCCCACCATGATCCACGCAGATCCCAAGAAAGTCGCCGGAAAGTGACCAGAAAGTCACTCCCTTACACTGGCCTTAACACTCGGGGCCACTGACCCTGAATAAAACACTAGAAGGTTCATTCTCAGAGGTGTAGCTGGGGCCAAGTCTCACGTTTTTCCATGCCCATCACCCAGGTTTGTGTGCAGACCCAAAAGGTCAGGCAGCATGTTGGAGTGGACAGAGCATAGATTTGGGTCAGGGGCCTGGGTTCAGATCCTAATGCCACTATTATAGTACCCAAGTGACCTTAGGCAAGTCACAAAGCCTCAGTTTCCCCGTCAGCAAAATTAAGGGGTTGGACTATACCACCTGAGGTCCCTTCCAGGCCTGGATCTATGACTGTACAATCCACGCCTTTTCTCAGCCTCAGGCTCCTCGTCTGTAAAATGGAACTTTGCACTAGGAGACCTCTTGGGGCCCACAGAGATCCAAGGCCTTCAGGCCTTCCAGAAGCCCAGCCAGGCTCTGAGAACAGAGACTGCCCAATTCCATCCTTAGGTCAGCCCCCAGACCGGACTGGAGAGAGCTCTGGACAAGAGTCATAAGGTCAGTCACATCTGAGTGGCCTGAAACCATTTCAACTATGGCTGACCCACCCAAGAATTGTGCTGGCCACGGAGGCCCCAGGGCCACCTCTGTGCCAAAGAGGGGGCCCAGACAGGAGGCCACCCAGCTTTGTCACCCTTTACTGCTCCACAGGCCCCACCTTTCCAATGCCTTCATCCTGAGGCGCTCCCCCTACCACTTCAGTGGAGGACGGCTGTACAAAATGACCGGCGGTCACCGCGTATCCTGAGACAAAACAAAATCGAGAAAGGAGTTTGGGAAGGAGGAAAAATCAGTCAAAACAATTCTAAAGCAGCCCCCTCATTCCTGAACCTAAATCCCCAGCAGCCAAGCAAAGGGAAGCAAGCAGCTGAAATGCCACGAATTCATGAAAGCAGGCAGCGGGCAGAGCCCATCACAGCCTGCGAGAGGGCTCTGCTTTAAACAAGGGCTCAGGACCCAGGCAGGCCCGGAGACGGGCCTGAGAACAAGGCTGCAACCCAGGAAGAAGGCGGAAGAAGCCTGTCTCTGGGCCATGCATTCCACTCCATCAGTTTTCAGAGAGGGTGGATATCGTTTCTGGCCTGTGAAAATTCAGGCAGTTTTCAACAAGTCCTAATTCTTCCGAAGGCTCCTCCCCACCTCCCCCAGCTTCTTTCCCATGATGCCCCCTCACACACTCCATGTCCCAAGCAAACAGACTTTCTGGTCATTCTCCAACCAACCTCCCACCTCTGAGCATTTGCACATGCTGTGCCCTAGACTGGGAATTCCCTCTAGGTCCTGTTGTTGGTTCCCTCACTAAACTATAAGCTTCCTGAGGGTAGTGACTGTCTTCCTTGTATCCCCAGCTCTTAGTACAGTGCCTCGGGCAAAGGAGGTGCATAATAAATGCTTACTGGCTGACAAACCAACTGATCACCTCTTCCCCTTGGAAGCTCTTACTTCCCTCCAAGCCTCAGGCCTCACAAGAGGCCTTTGTCAGCACTTTTCAGTCAGACAGAGCTATCCTATACCTGCTTCAGGTAGACTGTTAGCCCTTCCTTGGTTAGGGACATGGGCCAGTCTGGAAAATTCCTGTAAAACTTTTTGGCCCTCCCTTTGGAAGAAGACCAAATTATTACAGCATTAAAAGATGAAATATATGGGGCGGCCACGTGGTGCTGTGATCAGAGCACCGGCCCTGAAGTCAAGAGGACCTGAAGTCAAATCCAGCTTCAGACCCTTAACACTTACTAGCTGTGTGACCTTGGGCAAGCCACTTAACAAAGTCTGTCCTTAGTAAATGTTTCTTGACTGACTGACCGGCACTCACATCCACTGTGATTTGCACACTGGAGATGGGCATATACGCCGTTTCGTTGGCATACTAAAGATTTACATGTATGTTATTTCCTCCCAGGAAAGTAGAAGTTCTCTGAGAGCAAACAATATTTTTGTTTTTGTCTTTCTATGTTCAATGTCTGGCACAGAGTAGGTCTGTTGAACTGGCTTGAAAATGGGGAAGCTAGTGCATATGAGTGGGCTGAGAATCAGCTGTGACTCAGCTTCCCTTTTCCCATTCTTATCCCACTGGCAGATTTCTTTCAAAGCTCTTTCTGAACATGTGTGTTATCTATAGTAATATAAAGGGTGATAGTAAGAACTCAGTTGTTCATTAGGATTCCTCCCTCTGTTGTTAAATTTATCTGAATTAATAGTGTGAGTCAGTTGGCCAAAAACTTCACCACCAAGAGGTTGGCCAGCTGGTGATGAGCCCATCGGCCACCTCGGACAATAGCCAGACTCTGCTGCTGGGACGGTCCTCAAATAAAAGGCGGAGGAGAGCAGGATGAAGAAACCTGCCCAAGACTGATGGGTGCAGGTCATAGCTGAGATTTCTGTGCCTCCTTCCCTGACTCAAAGCTTAGCCTCAAACTGGTGATGTGTTTATTCCAAGGGCCAAGCAGATAGCATGTAGGAAAGCAGGGGTGCCCCAATCATCGTCCACCTTCTTCTAAGAAGAAATCTGAGGAGTCCCATATAAGACGTGAGAACAGGGAACTGCTACACTGCCCAAAGGCTCCCTGCTCCCACAGAGGAAGAGCCCCCACCAGGCAGCAGGCAGTAAGCAGCAGCCTTCCCTGGTTTTCAAAGGAAGCAATGTTTTTAAATGTTTGGTTGAAACAAAGAAAAGTGCCCTCCTCCCAATGAAAACCACCTACAGTCCTATTAAGGGCTGGGGCCACCTCTGATGAACTTGTCCTAAATGGAGCTTTCTAATTCACTGCTGAAAGATGATGAAAGAACAGAAGCCCGTAATTCCTGCATTCTGTGTGTGTGTGTGTGTGTGTGTGTGTGTGTGTGCGCATGCATGCGCGCTAGGCCCATCATCATGCTTGAGGGTCACCTGCTGGCTCCTTTTTCATTTAGGAAGATTAAAAGCTTTGGGGAAACAGGGGAAGTCCATGATGCACAGCCCTAATTACAGCTTACCATCAGGCTTGCTGTCCATCAGGATGGCTTTTACCTCTTTAACGGTCTATTTCCAACCACCTTAAAGGGATCCCTTTGAAACCCAAATAGATGCCTAGTGGAAAGTGGGCGGGTGCTACCACATTATTTTTAGAGGTGAACATTTGCTACATTTGACCATAAATATCGAGTGACCTAAGCCTGGAGCTCTGGCCCCCTGAGAGGTCTGCCCTTCCCAGCACCCCACACACACACACCCAGCTTTCTTTCTTTCCACTGTGCCCAAACAAGCTTGGTCCCTCACTGACTGGGTGGACTCTGCAAATGCCTTCTAATGGTTCTCACCTCTAAATTTTTCTCTTTCCAAGCCATTCTTTGAACTACTCCCCAAATAATCTGTTTTACGCAAAGATTTGAACATATCACTACTCTTCTCAACAACCTTCAATAGCTCCCTAGTACCTGCCAAAAAAAAAAGTTCAAACTCCTTTGCCTGGCATTTAAGGCCCTCCACAGCCTGGCAGCATCCTATCTGTTCACCTGAACCCATTCCACATCCCTCCACACTCTCTACACCTCAGCTAAACTGGACCATTCTGTGTCTCTTAGATACACCCTACACACTGATGATTGTTACCTTTGCTAGCCTCTGGACTAGCAGTCCTCTGGACTGGAATGTCCTCATTGCCCAACTCTGTCTGTTGAATTCCCATCCATCCTTCCAAGTCTATCTCAAAACCTAGAGAAAAGCCACCTCTGCCTCCCTGGTCAGTAAGACCTTTCCAGACCTGAAAGGGTCCTGGTTTTGTCTCTCTCTGATGCACGTAGAAATAATACAGTTAGCTGGTTTGTGTGTTTTCCCTCCCCTAGACTGTGCAAGGTCTATGAAGGCAGTGATCACGCCTGATCTAAGCTTGGTACTTCCCCATTCTTATCTGGCAAAGTCCTCCACATAAGGAACAAGCATTTGTTTAATAAATGGAGGAATAATGAATGATGAGCCTCCTCCAAATACAATTCTAGTCAATAAAAAGTATTACATGCCTGCCTGCAATAATGGCTAAGCAAGAAAAGAGATCAGTGGCATCCCCGTGGATTTACGTGTCTGTGTCCTTACTGACTCTCACGGCCTTGGACCAGCCCTTTGGCCATCCTAGAGCTGAGAGGATGGCGCTAAGGGACCAAGCGGCTCTTCCAAAAGTTGACTTAGTGGATGAGTCATGTTCGAAAGAAGCCTTGGGCCCGAATTGCTGGAATGGTCCTTCGAAAGCTCTAGACCCACTTGTCCCAGCAGCCCCCAGGACCACCACGCTACTCACCTAGGTACGTGTAGCGCCGGTTCATGATGGCCTCATCATTCAGCTTGAAGGACATGTTGTCTGTGAGGTTCAGGACCTTGACTGTGCCTGCCCAGTAAAAAGAACCTGGGGCTCCCATCACAACCAGCTCCTGTCAAAGAGAATCACATGGGGAGGGGAGTAAGAGAGAGTCTGGCAGGGAATGAAGAGAGCCCAGTACCACCACCAAGGCCTGACGACGGAACCTTGCCCTTTGGGTTTTCACATGACATCACAGCAGCCGGGGCACCGGAGGGGTCAGGAGTCATGGGAGGAGCCCAGAGGCCCCCCCCATTTCTCAGCCATTCTCTATGGAAAGTGTTCTAGAATCACACAACAATGAAATATCTAAAAAGAGCAAGATGTGGTAGAAAAAATGCTGGGTTTGGAGGCAGCCAGCCTGGCTTCAAGTGCAGTCCTTAGTTTCATCATCTGTATAATGGGATGGCTAAACAGGATGATTCTGAAGGGACCTCCCAGTTCTCTCCAGATGGTCTGATACTAATGAAAGGAACAGTGATGACAAGCAGCCCAGACAAAGCACAGATGAAAACACTGCCCACAGACACAGAACCAGTAGGAGTCAGAGTCAGAATCTGAACCCAGAACTTCTGATCCCAAGCCCAGTACCTCTCTGTTGTGATTGTGACCCACACTGGAAGCCTGGGCACTGTGCTCTCGGGAGAGCTCATGGGGCTCCTGTTTACACAAGGGCACAGTTGCTTCTTTGCCTTTCAAACCACAGATGTTGACAGATAAGTCCCAGGTCAAGAAGAGGAGAGATGGGCCACTGGAGGTGGGGATGTGAAGGCAGCTAGAAGTGACCACGGGTATCCTGGCAGGCAGCAAGGAGGCAGACACTCTCCAAAGCAGACAGAAAACCTCCCCAGGCACAGAGGCTGGGACTCCACAGTCATGTGGCTGCTGCCTTCCCCAGGGCAGACCACGAGGGCTTCTACAATCAATGGTCTCTCTGCAGCCCCCTGGTGATGAGTCTCTCCTAACAGCCAATTATGGGAGGCAGCTGGGTGTCTAGTTGGCTAGAGCGCAGGGCCCCGAAGTCAGGGAGACCTAAGTCCAAATTCGGCCTCACTGATCAGTGACCTGACCCTGGGCAAGTCACCTAACTTCCATCTGCCTGTTTCCTCAACTATAAAATGAGAATTATACTAGTACCTACTCCCCGAGGCCTCTGTAAGAATCACATCAGAGCATTAGTGCAGGGCCTGGCACGCAGCAGAGGCTCCTCTCCCCTTCCTTTCTCCTTGGCCCTCAGAGGACACATGGGTGATGCATTGCTCCAAGCTTTCCCAGCTCAGGAGGATCAGCCATGGCAGAAGGAGACCTTCCAGAGGCATCTGGCAATGCCAGCAACACACATTCCCATAGCATTCCCTGTCCCACGAAGCTCTTTCCTCCCAGAAGCCTCGTGATGCAGGAGCACAAGTATCCCCACAGAACCCAGCAGGTCCTGAGAGTGCACATCACTATTACAGGCCGGCCCAATAAATGTGCCCGAGAAGGTCTTGATCAGGGCACTCTGCTTCAGGAGGCAGAAAAGTGTCAGATACATTGCAGAAAGGAACTAACCCCAAGGGGTTCGGGTCTTCAAAAAAGAAGAACAAAAAAGATGGGGCTGGATTAGATGAGGCCCCTGCCACCTCGCAGGCTATAATCCTATGAGCCTTTTGGGCCTCGGTTTCTCTATCCCTGAATGCCCTTGGAGGCCCCTTCCAGTGCCCGGGTCCTGTGAAAGGTCCCTGCTGTCTCTAGCAGGGGATGCAATGCGAGGCTTCCTACAAGATGACACGGCACATGGAGTCCAGCATTAGAGTTGGCAGGGATGCAGGACCGTCAAATCCAGCCCCCTCAGATAGGGAAATTGAGACACAGAGAGGCCGTCAGTGACAGCCAGGACTGCAGCTCCAAATGCTAACGCTGATGCCAGCTCCCAAGTCATCCAGGGCAGAACATGGGCCTGTGAAACAGTGTCCTCGGAAGAGACACACAGAGCCCATCACTACAGAGGAAGTGGAAGAGAGGCTGGGGCAGGAAGGAAAGGTGGCTTCGAAGGCAGTGCCCAGCGCTGAGGGGGCATGAGAAACAGAATGGGAGAGGGCATGAGGTGGGATTCACCTCCAATCACACAGGAAGGAGCGAATAGGCGATTAGCGTGTACGAGGGCTGGGAGGACCAGCTCTGGGGAGGAAACCCCCGGTGACAAAGGGCCGGCACCTTCCTTCCCCTGTGGCTTCCTCCCATGGGGTCCCCAGCTGCACGAGGCTGGAACATTCCACTCTGTGCTCAGGCCCATGACCATTGGGGCATAAATGATGTAGGGGAAGGAGAGGCCCCGATGTTCAGTCACAATCAGGGGGTGTGAAGGGTGCCTGATACCAACAGAGTCTGCCAAGATGGGCTTCTCCCGTCCTCCTTACCAGCCTGGTCCTCAAAGTGACCTCGGAAGCCATCTGGCATGTCATCCTCAGCTTACACATGAGTAAACTGAGGCCCAGGGAGGTCAGGGGACCCAGGGTCACACCTCAAGAGATGGTGAGTGCCTTAGAGGCCATGAAGCCTCCTCCCCAGAACAAGCCCCTTTGACACTCTCCTCTGGACCAGCACCACCAAGGGCCCTCTGGGGCCAACCAGAATAAATCTGCTTCTTCTTCTCCAGGACTCAAAGCAAGCAGGTGTGATCTCCCTGGGCCTCCATTCCCCAGACCCACCACACTGCTCCCATTCCCAGGCATGCCTACACTCTCCCCAACTTCTGCCTCTGGCTCCTGGAGCCACCATCAGGCAGAAGCTCCCCAAGGGCAGGACTAACTTATTTTTATCTTGGTATGTGGGGGCCGCTAGCCCAATGCCTCATGCACAGTAGGCACTTAATAAATGCTTGTGGAATTAAACTGTAGATTGAGGGTGACGTCTCTTCGTCAGGACCTCTCATCGGTGGCCTCTGGAATCCTGTTTGGTCATTTTAATTCTAGGGGATAGATAATGAAAAATGTAGAAGGGTCCCCCCTCCCCTGCCTAGGGACAGGAGCAGGAAATAAATGCTTTTTAAATTTAAAAGAAAAGTAAAATTTAATTTTAAAACAAGAATGAAATTGAACCAAACAAGCTCCCCTACGATGTCCTCACCCAAAGCCAACACCCAGAGGCCCCTTCTACTCTTCACATGTCAGACTGGCAGTAATCTCAGAGTGAGCAGTCTCCAAATTCAGACAGTGTTAAGGGGCCTCAGTCATAGGCTGGTTCAGAGGGACAGCACTGCCGGAACTCCCAAGCTTAGCACCAGGCAAGGGCCGGCCTCTTGGTGGGAGCATCTAACACCCCCCTGGAGGGTGAGCAGGGACAGCAGGATGCTGAAGGTGCAAGGGCTGGGGAGCTGCCCAGCTGACCCCCATTCATCCATATTTCCTGATCCATGTAAAACAGCTGAGGTCCAAGAGCCAGGAGGCAAGTTCAAAGGCATCTCTGGAACAAAGGGCAGAGCAAAGGGAGGGAGAGCGCCTGGGAACCCACAGCAGCTGCCAAGCCCAGAGAGGCCAGGAAACAGCTTCCTCTGTCTAACCAGGCCCTGGCCAAAGGTCCCAACACCGCTGTGCAGGCCCTCACCTCACAACACCCTGCCCGGCATTCAGCAGGATGGGGAAGCTGCAAGGTGAGAGCCCCCAGGAACAGTAGGGACCAGGAGGAGGTGGACGCTGGAGGCCAGGAAGGATGGCCCAACACCTTGAGCAGGACCTGGAGAGAACGAGGAACCCCAAGGCTTCAAGGACAAGCTGGGGCCATGCTTCCTCCAGAATCCAGCTCTCAAGCTGCCAGAGGGGCTTAAAGTTTGAAAGGCCCTGTACAAACGCTTTCTTATTTGGTGTCTCCAAAAAAGCATCTATGATCTCAAAGGCTTTTTCTTTAAACACAGATAGATGTACAGCACACAACATACATTTATGTTCTTGAAGAAACATACAACCAAAGACAGGAATGGTCAACTCTGGCCAGAAAGAATCACTTAGTCTGAGAACAAGAGCAAAGAGCTGAGCCGGGTCCACGGGGCCATCCTGGAATGGGAGCTCGGAGGCTGGGAAATCCAGCCTCCAGCCTTCTCTAGGCTGCCCTCCAGACTCCCCTCCTAGATGCCATCCACAAGGTGCCCCTCCCCCAGGCTTGGCCCTTTCCCCTTCCACCCACACCCACTTTTCAGCTTCCTTTGCTGGGGGGTTTTCCTCCATTAGACTAGAGGCATTTCAAGGGCAAGGGCCGGCTTTCTTCCTGCACATCCCTGTGTGTCTGACACACAGTGAATACTTGCTGACCCGATTGCACCTTACCAAGAATCCCCTCATCTACCACAGCCCCAACACAGGGGTCCTACAAACTGGACAGCTCCATGTATTGGGTCGCTAGGGAGCACCATAGTGCCCGGAGTCAAGAAGACTCATCTCCCTGAGTTCTCCAGCCTCAGACACTTACTAGCTGTGTGACCCTGGGCAAGTCACTTAACCCTATTTGCCTCAGTTTCCTCACCTGTACAGAGGGCCCTCCACTATCTCCTTGGGTAGCCCGTCCCACATACACAGAGCCAGCACTCATTGTTAGCCCCTTTTCTGAGTAGTAACCTTCTGTTCCCCCTGTACACCCTCCACACATAGCCTGGCTCTGCCGTGGGCAGCCACACAGAAGTCCAAGCCTTCTGTCAGGTGGCAGCCCAACGGTGGCCTCTCCAGCACCCCGGGGGCAGCCCAGGACTTTTCAAACCACCACGGTGACAGGCACTGCTCCCTCCAACATGGTCCTGGCTGTTCTCCTGCAGGATAGCCAAAGGCCATGCCAATGTGGTGCACAGGCTCAGGCCAGAGCTGGAAGGACCCTAGAGGCCACTACATCCTCATTTCACAGGTGAGGAAACAGGTCCAGAGGGGCCAAAGGGTCCGAGACACATAGACTTAGATCCAAAAGGAGGTTCAGGGGCCATGAAGTCAAACTCTCTTGTTCCACAAGTCAGGGAATGAGGCCCAGAGAGATTATTTTAGCCCAGAATGAAAGCCTTGGAGAGAGGAACAATAACCCAGGATGCCACCACTGCTCTGGCCACCCCGCCACACACCCCATGACGATACTCACACTAGCGAAGAAGCCTGCTATCCCAGCTTGGCACGAGCCGTGCTCCTCCCCGTATTTCTTCTTATATTCTAGATGGAGAAGAAAGAGGAGAGAAAACCATGGATGGGTCAGTCTGTGCCAGCCAGGCACGGCTCAGTGCTGACCACTCTCCACTTCTCCAGTGCCCAGGTGAGTCCTGCGCCACAGGCCACGGGGGAAATCAGAGGCACCCAGCAGCCATGAAAACAGAGAACACAGCTCATAGGCACGATGAGGGGTTAGAACGTGCTTCCTACACACTCTGCTCAGACCCTCACCATGGTCCTGACAGGGCTGCAGGAGGCTTTGGAGGCCAGTGGCCTGACCCCTCCTTGGATCTGAGTTTATGGGTTAACCTGGGTTCAAATCCAGCCCCTGTCACTTAGGACCAATGAGACCTTGGGCAAGTCATTTCTCTCATCCTTATCTGTAAAATGAAAGGGTTAGACTGGGTGGTTTCTAAAACCCAATGAAGAAACTGAGTCTCCAAGAGGGTATGAGACTGACCCAAAGTCACACAGTCACTGGCAGAACCTCAGATCTCAGTCTTTTGACTCCAAGGGTAGCGTCCTTTCAAGTGCTCTTTACAACTTGATGCGTTACTCCAATTTTCCCAGAATGAACAGTCACAGGGTTACAAGATGTAGAGCTGGAAGGACCTTAGAAGGCAGCTAGTTCAACCCCTCAGTTTACAGATGAAGAAACCGAGGTCCAGAGAAGAATCACAAAGGGGAAGGAAGGGGATAAGCATCTATTAGGCACCTACATTGCGCTAAGTGCACTTTACAAAGATGCTCTCACTTGACCCTCACAACAGCCCCGGGAAGGAAGTGCTCTGAGGATCTCCTTTTGCAATCTAGGAAACTGGGGCAAAGGTTAAGTGACTTGCCCAAGGTCACACTGAAGCTCCATGCCTACGGCTGCATTTGAACTCAGCTCTTCCTGACCCCTGGATCTCTCTCCACAGCACCCCCTGCAACTGCCTCCTGGGTTCCTTTAGCACCATCCAACTCATTCCTCCACAATAAACCCACCCAGTGGTCATCAAGTCTTGCAGAACAGCCTCCCAGGAGTGGCAGCACCTCACCATCCTGGGCCGGCCACTTCTCTTCTAGAAAAACTAAGTTAGATGGGGAAGCAGGGGGATGGTCCGAGAGCCCAAAGGCCCCATGCTCTGTCCATCCTCACTGGAAAAGAATTCCCTGAGACAGGGTGTCCTGGAAGAAAACTTACTGACAACCCAGCACCTATTGTGCACTCCCTCTCCCACTTCTGACTACAATGCTCTGATGACCAAAGGCCTCTTTTAGCTCCCACAGTCGAGGACAGGCGGTCTCATCCCAAATCCCCCCTTTGCAGTGACGGAGAACTCACCACCGCTAAAGGCAGCCCTTTGCCCTTGGGGAAACCTCTCAGTTGGTGCGTGTGTGAGTGTGTGTGCGAGCGTGTATGTGAGTGTACTGTGTGTGTGTGAGGATGAGTGTGTGTGAGTGTAAGTGTATATATGTGTAAGTGCATGTATAAGCATACGAGTGTGAGTGTGCATGTGTGTGTATGCGTATACCATCAGATTCAGTTTTGCTAAATTGCTTTTTTCTCTCTATTTTATTTCTTTGATTACAGGGTTTAACCCTTTGGGTAGGGAAGAGGGAGGACAGATTTGTAAAAGATAATATAAACACAAAAGACATTATACACACACACATATACACATATAAACATATATATATATATATACATATAAACACAAAAGATATAATGAAACATTTAAAACCTTTGCGTAGTCAAAGAAAGACACACAAAGGTACCAGGGGAAAGAGGCTCCAGCCTTCTTCAGCCGCAAGCCTGCCTTCTCACCAGCCAAGGCTGGCCAAGGTCCCTTAGAGAAGCCTACGTTTCTGCCTCCAGGGGAGACAGAGCTGGCACGGCCAGAGCTGCCCAGAGAGGTGTCTTTAGGTGCCCTCTGCAGAGTGGACAAGAGTGGACAAAGCAGAGGGTGTGAGAAAGCTGGGTGAGGCCATGGCCCGAAGTAACCCTTCTGACAGGGTGTCAAAAGGCCAGGAAGCACCAGGGTGGAGCTGGTGGGAGAGGCGGGGTGCGGTCTCCAGGCCCCTGCTCTGCCAGGGGAGGGCTTTTCCTCCACAAACAATGTGTGCCCAGCTCCCCATCCCACTGGCTCCCAGGCTGGGCTGGGAGGTGCTCCCACAGCGGGCAGCCTGCCCCATTCTGGGTGAGCCCAGGCCCACCCAGGCTGGGAGGCTCTTTGCAGGGAGTAGAAGGGAGGTGAGAGGAACCTTGGGTTTCCCTCCACACCCGGGAGATAAGAGGAAGAATCTGATTTTGTGTGGTCACTTATCTCCCCAATTTCAGACAGGACAGGAAAGGGAACCCAATGGAGAAGACCCAGAGCTAAAGAGAAGCCCAGGGAGGTGGGCTCACACGGGGAGACAGTCAAGATTCAAACCTAGGTCCTCTGACTCCAAAACAAACTGAGTTGTTACGATGCGACTTCATATTATTGATACCTATTGTTAATAACAGCAGCTAGGATTTATGTGCCACTTTAAGGTCTCCAAAGCACTCTATGTCTTGCCTCACTTGTTACTACTCACATTCCTGCGAGGTATGGGCCACTAACACCCCCATTTTACAGAAGAAGAGACTGAAGTGGACAAAGGTTAAGTGACTGGCCCAGGGTCACACAGTTAAGCGTCTGAGAGGAGATCTGAGCTCAGGTCTTCCTGGTTCTCAGTCCAGCTCTCTAAGGAAAAGCCGCAGGGGGTTGTGGGTGGGGAAGAACAGTGTGAAGACTGAGGAGCTTGGGCTCCAATCCTCCCCTGGCCAGGGCTCTCTTGGGATCGCTGGGCTCTGGGAGAGACACGTCATCTTGTTCCATTGGGTTCTGGCAATGGTTAATCCTGTTGTAGACAGAGCACAATTGGGAAGATTTGCACCAGGAGGCCCAAACAGACAGATTCTGAGTCCACCAAGGCAGGCCAGGCAGATGGCTCGAGCTGTTCCACCAGCCCGGTATCATTCGTCTCTTGGACTTCATTTCACAGGCTTGGGGTTTCTGTTTGTTTTTTATTTTCATTTCAATTGAAGAAATAGCCTCCTCGATGAGGTTTCTTTTAATATATTTTCATGGTTTCATAATTTTAGTTTAACCAGGAAATAAAATATCAGCAAGAAAAAAATAACTTTCCAGCCTTAAAATATTCCTGAATTCACAATGAGAGTGGAAAATCCAAATCCACGATGAGTGACTGGAACTGCATAACCACTGGAAATAGGCATTTTTCAAAAGTGGAAAAAGTTCTGAAGGAAACACAAACCAACAGCAAGACTCAAAATTCCTTAATGGGCTGGCTACGTCTGCATGAGTCCTCCTGCTATGTGGTGGATTTAGCCTCTAGGGACAGAGGCCAAACCATCCACACGGGAAGGGAAAGTGGGTAAAAAAGACCCTGTCCCAATTCTAACATGGACAGCATAGGCAGCCCCTGGAACTGGGCCATACGCATGGGTATTTGGTATAGCCATTGCAACTGGACAGGGAGCCGTGCTCCCCAAACTGAAGGGCAGGAGAAGATTGAGACAGATGGTATCTGGAAAATGGCACCGTGCCCTGAATGCTACCACTCTTCCCATGGGAGGTAAGCTCCATGAGGGCAGGGGCTGGTTATTTTCATCTTGGTATACCAGGGCCTAGCACAGAGGCTCTTAACAAATGCTGCTGGATTGGTTGATTGATTGATATGTATTGGCCAGCCCTGAGATGGCTCCACACAAGGGAGTTTTTACTGTCTGAGGAAATACAAAGCCCACACTCTTCCAACTCTGCTCCCTGATCTTGTGACTCACAGCCTGGGCCCTGGCTTGTTACATATAATACAACAGACCCTGATATGCAAGTGATAGATCACCCATCACTTCTGTGCCAGGACCACACAGTAACTCTTCAAGAACACGGCTGCTTTCATTCTGTCTCTGTACCCCCAGCATCTCCTCAGCATGGCCCACAGGAGGGGTCTAAGAAATGATCACTGATCGATCTATTGGTTGATTACTTAGAGAAACCATAGGGTAATCAAGCCATGGATGATATGCCCACCTCAGCCAAAACCTACTAACACCAAGAAATCAAAGTCTGGTGGGCTTTTTTCAAGCAAGTTAGCACAGAGCTCTGAATCTGGAGTCAGGGAGACCTGAGTTCAGATCTAGCTTCAAACACTTAGTAGCCATGTGACCTGGGCAAGTCACTTAACCCTGTTTGCCTCAGTCTCCTCATCTGTAAAATGAAGTGGTTGGACTCAATATCCTCTAAGGACCCTTAAAGCACTAAATCAATGGCTCAGTGATCCCATGACCACCCTGAGGCCACGTTTCCTTATCTGCAGAGTAGAAGATAATCTAAATAAATGTGGAGGGTTTGCTTTTGTAACCTTGGAGCCCAGCACAGTGCAAAAATTGATTAGTGCTTCTTCCTACTGGATGATAAGGCTCAGAGAAGGTCATTACATAAGGTGATCCTGCCTCCCAGCACCTGCACTGGTTGGTCACACCCCCATTCCTGCCATTCGTTCCCTGGCCTTTCCTGCCCCCTCCCCAGCTGCTGGTGCCTCCCCCAGGCAGAGGGGGGGACCTCTTATGGAATCTCCATACATCTGGTCCATACCTACTTATCTCGTCTCCTTCATCAGACTGCAAGCCTAGCACAGTGCCCATACATAGTAAATGCTTGTTGACCAACTGGCTGACCTTATCAAGCTCTATCAAGGGCAGCTCTTGTGACCATTGGTGCTTTGGGGTTCTCCTAAAGCAAAGTGGACATTCTAAAAGTAGCCAATCTTCCTATGCCAAGACACACAGAAGAGCAAGGTGGAACAGCAGGCAGAATGCTGGCCTTGGGGTCAGGAAAAGTGAGTTTGAATCCTGCCTCAGATATGTCCTAGATGTGTGCCCCTGAACAAATCACTTAACCGCTGTCTGCCCCAATTCCCTCATTTGTGAAACGGGGAGACTAATGGCACCTCCATCCCAGGGCGCTGTAAGCATCAAAGGAGAGGCTCCTGGCAAAGATCTCTGCAAACCTTCCAGTGATGGATGAGTGGAGGTTGGTGGCAATATTGGGGGATGACTCTCCATTCTCTCATAGCGAGGCATTTGTCTCAGAATTCCTCCCTGACAACAGCAAGTCCATGTTTTCAGGAGGACAATGGTGAGCCTCCTCCTGGCTGTGTCTTCAAGGGATCCCCCGCCTTGTGCAACAGCCCAGGGCCTTGGGGGAGCTCCGCTGCACCCTCCTCTTTGGGCTTCTGGACCTCAGTTTCTTCCTTTGTAAGAGGAGTGTGGACGCAATGATCCCTTCCAACACTAGAATTCTGTGATTCTGCATCCCCACGGTGTGGCTCCTCCCCTACCACACCATGGCTCTTTCTGTAACCAAGCCCTCCTAATCATGGACACAGGGGTTGAAGACGGCCCTTGGCAGCCCAGCCTCTGGTTTCCTGCCCCATAGCTGTCTTTATGGGCTGGGCTGCAGTGATGGATCTCTACCACAGAACAAGAGAGTGAGAAGAATGAGAAAGCCATCGGCCACCACCGGAGAAGAAACAAAAACCTCTAGGCTTCCCTGAAGCAAGACCCTCTCCTGTAAAACAAACAGATCCTTTGGAGGAAGAAATGTGCCTACATGTGGACTGCCCACGTCTAGTCAATGGCCACGTCTCGTGGATTCTCCTTCCACGGCTCTCACGTCAGGCCCCTCCTCTGGACTCATGCAGCCCTTGGACCCTCACCACCTCACACCTCGTTGGGCTCCCAGCTTCCATCCCCTCCCCCTTTCCAAACCTTTCCAACCTATCCCCCCACCCCACCGCAGCCACCAAAGTGTGTGCCCAGGGTGTCACAGAGGTTTTAGCTAATACATATAAAGCTGCAGATACAAATGCTACCATTATTTTAATTATTCAACTGTATTTCCCTTGAAAACAGGGATCCCATCTCCCCAGGAGCCCTGAATGACCCTACCATAGATTAATGATGTTCAATAACAATGATTCAAGTGTGAAAAGCCATGTGACCAATCAAGAAGGCCTGGGTTCAAATTCCAAGCGTGATGTCAGCCCACTGGGTGACTGAGCAATCACTCAACCACTTTGAGCCGCAGGGTCTTCATCCGTCAGAGGAGGGTAATAACAGCCATAGTACGCATGGAGGGTCTGATGAGACAATGTGGGTGAGGAGACTTGCAGACTAGAAAGCATTCTGTCGGTGACTGGTATGGAAGGGACCAACTGCCCCCTTTTAGGGAGCCGTTCCATCTGGGCTGGCTCACCAGTCTTCCAACACCCCTGAGTGTGCAGGGGATGCATGCTCTGGACACAGCAAGTTAGGTCCCTCTCCTCTCCTATTTCACACCCTGGGAACCAAGGCTCTTGGCTGGTGTCTTGGCCAGACATGTTAAAGAGCAATGCCCGTGATCAGTCCATTCACTTCTCTCCCAGCATATCTTCACTTGGGCTGCTATCGCTCTAATGGGTGTGAGTTTCTTCTCTGCCACCAAATGAGATTGCCCCAACTTCTGGGGGGGGGGGGCCAAAGCAAGTACGATCCCCTTGACAGCCACCAGCCTTCAGGAAATAACTCAGGGCAGCCAGTTTCAGGCAGTGTCTATTCCACAGATCACAAGGCCCCACGTTTATCTCTTCCAGCATCTCCTGACAAGCATCCTGCCCGGTGAGCCCTCAAGGCACAAGGCACAGGAAGACATATGACATGTAGGGCATTTAAAAGCTTTTCCCTCAGCAGCCCAAAAAACCTGGAAAACCCCAGAAAGGAAGACCAGAAACACAAAGGAAAGACAGAAACCGCCTCTCCTGCAAAACAGTACAAGGGTCTGTTCAGAGTGCCTAGAAGCCTGAGGGACTTGGCAGGAGAGATTTCTGGGCTAAGGAAAAAAAGGAAGGCCATTGCTAAAAGGTTGTGCAAGGGGCTTTTGGGCTCCTGAGCTGTTCTGAGCTAACAAGGCCATCGGGCTTTCTGACCAACCCAAACACTAACCCTGGGGCTCATGAAGCTAGCTCACGACAGGTCAGTTTTCCCTGGTGACCAGGTCATTCCAAAGGAGCGATTTAGGAGCTCTCAGAGGCATTTTAACTCTTGAAAACCACCAGAAAACTATTTAGCATCAAGTTCTTCTTAAAGAGCAGTCCAAGGGTCCAGGAGGATTGTAGATTGAGAGCTAGAAAGAACCTTAAATGCTACTGAATTCACTGTCCTAATTTCACAGAAAAGGAAACTGAGACCAGGGAAAACAAGGCCAGGATCTGAATTCCCCTCCCCACCACAGCTCTTTTCCCTGCTGGGAAAGCCCCCTTGGGGTCCAAGGGATCCATTTGTGAAACAAGATTCTTCCTCCTCCTCCATCTACTGGGGGAGCTTGTACTGAGAACTGTCTACATGCCAGGCACTGGGCCAAGGTTGTAGGGAAGCATCGTCCCCGAATCCTGCTCCTTCCGTCTTTTACACTGGCTCAGTGGGAGACCTCGGTGCCCTTCCTGTCTCCAGGCCTCAGCATCCTGACCTTGAAGAGGAGAGAGTCAGAGATCTCTGACCTCTGCCGGCCTCGCATCCTATGCATACTCTATGACCTCTGCTCAGACCCGTGGGCCTTGTTGGAATCCGGTTTATTAATCACCCTGGGAATAACTTTGACCCCAGAAGAACAGAGTCCCTTAGAATGTCCCCATGCAAGCTGAGGAGGAGATGGGGAGCCATACATTTTGAAAGGAAAGAGATCCTAACACAAGAAACATCAACCTTTTAAAAAACAAAGATATGACAAACGTTACCTTACAAAAAATGACCACGATCTTCCCCAAAGACTGTGAGGGCAAGGATCATCAACGCCAGCTCAAGTGTGGAAATGAGAGGCCAAGAAAGGCAGAACCCTGGGAAGAGGAAGGCAGCTCCCTTCCCCTTACCTTCATAGCACGGGATCAGGGTCCGACCTCTGGACTGCAGGTTGGCCGGGATGATGTAGCAGAAGCCATGGGGAAGTATGTGATCCGTCTCATAGTAGATGTTTTTCCAGCGATGCGCACAGGCCTATGGGGACAACAATGACAGAGAGCAGGTCACACCTGAGCCACAGCCCCAAGGGGCAGACACAGCAGAGGGGTGTGCTAGGATGTTAGAGGCAGAGGAACCCTCCAGGCCACCTTACACACACACACACACACACACACACACACACACACACACGCAATCAGCTCAATGGATCGCCAGGATGCTTCTGAGATGGCCTTAAGGTGAGCCCTGCCAGGACCCCAGACATGTCCGAGGAGGGATATCTTTCTTCTAGCATTAGCTAACCTAGATTCTCCTTCCAGGATGCTGCGGTGCAGCCAAAAAGCCAGCCAGCTATGTCCACAAGACACAACCAGAACCAGCAGATGGCTAGTGACCCATACAATGTCCAGGCAGGAAGGCCAAGCCCTCCTCCCTCACGGAGATGAACAAGACCCACCCATTTAGGAGAGATTTTGCTCTCTTAAAGTACCAGATCAAGCCTATTTGATCAATCAAAATAACTGAGGGTGTCTTATGAGTATTTCCCACATCCATGTGCTTTGGGGCACACTACGTTATCCCTGGCTCTCTGCCAAAAGGCCTTGCCCTTTCTCTAGCAATATGACCAACAGACAGAGAGATATGGCATCACATGGAACTATCCACTAACAATGAGACAGCTTCATGAATTAAACATTAATTGTTGCTACTTTAAATGAGAGAGAGGACATGAGGTAGTGGAAACCCACTCAGCCTGAGAGTCAGGAAGCCCTGGGCTTCAGTATCCCCCCCTGCTAATGTCCTTTTACCACCACCCCACCAACCACCTTGTAGCTATGAAGATGAGGGGAACACTTTTAAGCTTAACCTGAATCACTGACATTTTCTCCATAACTCTCTGACGTCTGAACCATCGATAAAAATGATCAATCAAGCCCTGATTGGAGGCATTGGTCATTTTCCAAGGTGTAAATGGTCACCCTGAAAATTGAACAATTAGCTCTTGTAAGCCAGATCAAGCTGGCTCCCACCTGGTCCTGGATGTGAGGAACCCAAAAAGAAGTGACATCATCACAAGACTGTACAGCAGGGAGGGAAGATGGGCTGGTCATACAGCAAGAGTGAGGGACGGAAAGGTAGCCAGCCAGAGAGCTCCACCGGGGAGAAAGAAAGGAAGGCTGCCAGCACATGAGGAAGACCCTCTGCAGTGAACTTATGGGAAGGCACACGTAACCAAAGTCACACACACAGACAGGAATGTACAGGTCACAATTTGAAATGTTGGCAGAAATGCCCGAATGACGTAGATCTATTGGAGTACTTGAATATGTTTATTCTGTAATAAGAATCGATTGCATATGTTATATATCAAAATCATGTCTAAAAAACCCCTCATAAATGTATATATTGTGTATGTACATGATTATACACATACATGGGCATATATGTATGTATATACATGTATGTAAAACTTGATCTTCACTACAACCCTACAAGATAAATCTTCATTTTACGGATAAGGAAACCGGGTCTGAAGGGCTCTGTGCCTCACCCAGGGTCACACAGATACTAAGCATCTGAACTCTGATCTTCCTGACTCCGAGGCCTGTGCTCTAACCATCAGGCCACACTGATTCCTATGTACAGAAGTGGGTATTTCTCCCCCATTAGAACTTAAGCCCTTTCATTCTGCATCTGAGTCCCGGGGCCCAGTATGCAGGAGGCATTTAATCAATGCTAGCTGACTAAGACTGCATAGAAGAAGCCGGATTGGGTTCTTCTTTCTCAGGAGGCATCGCTCGGCTTTCAGCTCAACGGGGCCGTGCAGTCTGATGCTCTCCTTGCTCATTCATAACCTCTGACATTCACAGGGTTGTTTTTATGGGATAAGACCGGGCATTGTCATCCCCTGTATTGTAAACAGTCTTCCTTCCTCCTCTTCTGATTGTTTGGTGCTAAAATAGCCTGCTTATCAAAGAACCAAAAACAGCATGAAGATCAATGGGAACTGGAAAAGCACACTGGTCATTCCTGTTCTATGAGCAGATTTGCACGTCTTGTGTCTGGTCCCTTCCTGAAAACTTGTAAACGTTTGGCACCAGGCTCGAACTCAAGTAAATCAATTATCGGACAGTTTGTGGGCACAGCAGAGGAGACACCTCAGCCACGAGAGCCCACAGCTCTTCCTCGCCGGCTCTCTGAACTGTCCCTAGCCCAAGGGTGTTGATGACAGCCACCTGACAAAAAGCCATACATTTTGAGACTCACAAGAAGGAACCCACTGCCTTTAATGACACATTTCTTTAAACAAATACCGTGCTCAGCAGAGCTAGGTATTGGAGCAGCTGGGTGGAGCAGTGGATGAAGCGCCAGGCCTAGAGGTTCAAAACTGGCCTCAGATACCATGTGGCCCTAGGCAAGTCACTTGACCCTGCTTGCCTCAATTTCCTCATCTGTAAAACAAGCTGGAGAAGGAAATGGCAGACCCCTGCAGGATCTTTGCCAAGAAAACGCCAATTGGGGTCACAAAGAACTGGACACAACTGAGAAACAACCAAAAAATGAGGGCTCACCAATGAGATTGTTTTATTTCAAGTACCATGAGCAATTGATTTCAGAAATGACAGATAAAAATTGGGGGAGGGGGAAAGCCAAGATTCCCACATCCAGTCCTAATACTCACATGGTCTCCAGCCCATACCCTAAGGTCAACAACCAGAGTCAGAGCGAGGGGAACCAAAGAAATCTTGTGGAAAGAACAGACAGGGTGCCTTTCACTGAAGAAAGACAAAGTACTTCAGTATCCACGTTCATGCTCCTCAGCCCTTTCTCTTCAAGCTTTTCCCCAAAAACATCCTAGAAACTACTCTACCTAGCACTAATTACTCCATTCATCTTTCCCAAGGAGCCCCTTGGGTGGAAAAGGGAGGCCTAAGGACCACAAACAGGAAGGGTTTCCGCCTTCTCTGAACCGGAGGCCTCTCTTGGCTGAGCTCTGAAGACAGGAGGCCACGAGAAAGAATGAAAGGGAGTCACTGGATCAGAGACCCGATTTCTAGGGCCTGACAAGCCTTCCCTTAAAAGCTGACTGGGGGGGAGAGAGACAAGAAACGTTTAATAACAACTACTTCCTCTGCTCTTTCAGAATAAAGTGAATCATTTCCAGTGACTCAGAACCTCCCAATTCCATCCAAGCTACTATGGGGCAGCACGGTGCTGGGCACAGGGGACGGTGAACAGTTCATACTTATTCGAAGTCTTTGCTCTTTCTTCACCAGAGATAACCACAAGCATGAAGCCCAGCTACACGTCACTGGGAAAGCCAGGGGACAAAGGCAGAGCAAGGACACGGGCCACTCTGGCTTAAGTGGGGGGACTGTTTCCAAGGCCACAAGCATCCCCCTGTCATCTGGTTGAGCTTCAAATCCCAAAGCAGAGGTACAAGAGCCATGAAATAGGAGAGGCATGGATTTTGCCGTTGCTTGGGAAGGATGGAGCAGAAGGACAAGGAGGAGGCAGGGCTAAGGGCCTCCAGAAGGACTGAGGACCCTCCAGATGCTGGACCCAAAGGCTCCCTCCCAAAAGGGCCAGCTTCCTTGACTTGTCTGGTGGCTTTAACCCAGCCAAAAGGGTTAGCCTCACTGTTGCCAGGCAGACACCAGCAAGCATCATGGCACAGCGGAAAGAGAAGCCCGGAAGTCATGGGACCTAGTTTCAAACCCTCAAGTTGCCATGTATTATCTGTGTGGCCTGGGTATGTCAGATTTTCTGGGCCTCATCAACAAAATAAGGGAGGAATAGAAGGCTTCTAGGGGCCACTGCTCCTAAACTCTGCTTCTGACACAAGTGGAGTTTGGGCCTACAGATAAGTCCCTCCAGCTTCCAGTGCCCTGGGGCAAATCTCAAAGACTCTAAGTGAGGAGCACCTCAGAGCAGGACTCTTCCATACTAATGAAATTACATGTCTGGTTAAAATAAATCCATTAACAGAAATTACTTTTCTTCTTGCTGCAACATTCCTAAACTGTTATCTCGAAGACCATGATGGCCCAGATGACACAGAAGGCCAAGAGAAGGTTTCCACCAGCTCCTGATGGATTGTTTGCCATCTTACTGGGTCTGAACGTGGGGGAAAAATCAGTGCCCCCATCACAATGGGGCATCCAGGCAACAGAAGGTAGCCTCATGGCCCAGGAGGCACCTCGCAAGCCAGGCATCATGCCTTGGGCACTGGCTGAGCCATGTTCAGTACAGAGCTATTCTTTATTGACTCCTCCCAGACTGGCAGCGCCCATCAATCCTTCTGTCCTTAGAACCAGCATCGGCCACATTCCCAAAGGGCTGCCCCACTCACTGCACCTCTTATGAACCTATCCTAAAGGTTCACTTCTCATCAGCCTCTAAGGCATTGCACCTATAGATCTCAAACCTGGTTCTACAAAACTCCGGGAGATCAAATGGGAAGTATTCCAGGCCAGGAAGACAGTGGGGACAAAGGCAGAAGGTCCCAGAGCAGGTTTGCTGAGCAATGGGAAGGCAGACCAGCTGGCAAAAAAGAAGGGTTTGCTCCAGAGATTCCTGGGAGATGAAGCTAGTAAGGGGCTGAGGTTGGATTTGAACTTGGGTCCAGGCTGCACTGCACCACTGACTGTCTCTTAGCATGAGGACACTAAGGCCAAGCACAGCATCACTGACAAGGGGCTTAATTAAGTCCAGCATCTCTGGGTGAGCTGCGGAATTCTGTAACTTTCACTACAAAGAGTCCTGGCAGAATTAAAGAATGTCAGAATTGGGGAAGGGCTCCGGGGCCGTCTTGCCTAACCCATTCCAGAACAAGAGAACCAGCAGACAGTTATCCAGCCTTAGATCCAATACCTCCACGGAGGGGATCGTTGGACCCTAGATTCAGGGCTTTGGTGAGGACACTGAGGCGCAGGGAAGTCACACAGGTCACAGAGTTAGTGTCAAAAGCAGGCTCTGAATTCAGATCTTCCTGACTCCTTTAGTTGCTATACTACAGGGAACCCTGTCCTCCCAGAGGGAGCCTTCACTTACCTTCTCAGGGTCAGGAAGTTCTTCTTGACATCAAGCCTAACATCACAACTTCCATCCCCTGCTCCCAGGTCTCCCCTCTGAGGCCAAGTGGAACAAAGCTAATGCCCCTTCTCCAAGACAGCCCTCCCAACAACGCAGACCAATGTCCCATCTCCCCAAGTCTTGTGTTCTCTGGGCTAAACGTCCTCAGTTCCCATGACCCATCTTCCCCTAGCAGGACGCCAAGGCCCTATGCCCTCCTGCTCACCCTCTTCCCTGCCTTCTCATTCCTGGTGATTTGACATAAGGTGGGTGACTGTACCCTTTCTGTCTCGATCCTCCAACACAGAGAGAGCCCTCCTCCTTCTCTCACGGGCTTCCTCAGAGAGCTGGGATGTCATCCTGGGAGCCAAGCTCAGCTCAAGGTTCTGTCTCTAAACAAGTTGAATCCACATTGCACTCTGGTCTGGGTCAAGGGGGAAGGGGTATGAGGTTGGGGGATCCATCTTACCCCTTTGGCTGGAAGATGGGATCAACATTCAGGGTCTTTTCCCAATAAAGACCTGCTTCTAGTTCATGACTGGCACACAGCAATGTGGCACTACTCCCTTTAAATAATAACAAAAAGGGGCCAGTGCAGACTCCCTCTCCATCCCCACCCCCAGGTGCCCAGAAATCCCAGAAGACAGAGCTGGCTGAGGGGCAGCTTAGCATAGGAAGGAGGAGGAAATCTTCCCACTAGCCCCCGTTGCTCTAAGATCTCTGAAGTGACTCGGCCTCTCTTTGGGGGCTCCACCCCCAAAGAACATACCCACATGTACCTAGTACATATCTACACCACACATCCAACCAGCACATACATATAGACACACCCACACTCCGTACAGCTCCTCATTTCAGGGTTTAATAACCAGTGACTTCAAGAAGTTCTATTTGTCTTTTAAATACCTAACTACAGTCCTCCCTCCTCCTCCGTTACAAAACAAACTCTCTGTTCTGACCTTTTGAGGAGAGAGGAACCAGCTGGCCTTAATCCTTCCCTCTGTCACTCCTCAGCTACCAGAAAACAGTCCTAAAGCAAGTCCTCAGCCCTCCCAGTCTAGATCAGTCCATCCCCAGATGAGTCCTCAGCCCTCCCAGTCTGGGTTAGTCCATCCCCAGGTGAGTCCTCAGCCCTCCCAGTCTGGATCAGTCCATCCCCAGATGAGTCCTCAGCCCTCCCAGTCTGGGTTAGTCCATCCCCAGGTGAGTCCTCAGCCCTCCCAGTCTGGGTCAGTCCATCCCCAGGTGAGTCCTCAGCCCTCCCAGTCTGGGACAATCAACCAATCCATCAACTAACATTTCTTAGGCACCAACTACATCCCTAATGTGCCAAGATTTGTATAAGATCCTAGGGATGCAAAGACAGAAAAGAAAATAACTCCTGCCCTCAAGATATGTTCAATTAGAGGAATCTCTAAGAACTTCCCATCCCACGTGGCTCCCAACACAAGTCACAGCATCGGCAGCTCTGAAAGAGACTTGTACAAAGAGCCGGCCTGGGGATAACAAGAGACGTGTCGGTTGTGTCACACCACGGCAGAGGAGGCCAGGGACCAGATGTGGGATCAGGAGGGACCCCCCCTCTGAGATCCATCACTGTGGCCAGACGTCCCCCCCTCTCTGAGCCTCGGTTTCACCTTCTGTTAATGTAGATAACAGTGCGGACAAATACCAACCTACAGGGCTGCTGCAAGAACCAGAGTGGGTCACATGTGCATAGAACTCAGCCCACCTTCACACGCCTGTAAATAACAACCACTCCCCTCCCCCATAAACTGTAAGCACCTAATAGGCCCTGATTATTTATAACCACTGACATACCGCATTTATATATTTCCCAATACCCTTCACACATGTTAAGTCATCTGAGGCCCAGGAGAACCCGGGAGGCTGGAAGCTTTAATATTCCCCATCGTGGAGAAGAAAACGATGAGGCTTAGAGGGGCTCCGGGTCTGGCACACTCTCCTCTCTGCCTGTGCTGTGAGCGCCTGGCTCACCCGATGGGCCTGGACTCCAGGAAGACCCAAAGCACCAGTCCCTAGGACCGTGGCCCCGCTGCGCCCCAGGAGCCGGGAGAAGGGGGAGCAGCTTACCAGCACTTGCCCGTCGGCTTTGGGCTGCCTCGCCAGGCTGACCCCCATCCACTCGTCGTCCCTGTCTTCTTTACAAGTCTTTCCGCAAGATGTGCCGCGACTCTTTCCTGGAAAGACAAGAGAAAACGCAGCTTTCAGGGGGCTCCTCTGACCTCCAAAGCTTTGAATCACTTTTCTCTGCTGGTAAGAAAAAAGCCACCCTTTCTCCTTATTAAAAAAAATGGAACTATATCCCAGCAAAGAGAGAGTGAAAATGCAAGCAGAACGTCACAGAGGAGGGGGACAGAGGACGGGAAAGCAGAGGGCAGGGGCTGCCTCCAACATCCTCCCAGGGGGCGCCTGACTGACCTCGAGCCATGTCCAATTCTGTGCACCTCCGGTCCGGGTTAGTGTGGACCCGACACTTGAAGACC
>CM053599.1:12726306-12748590 GCA_028646575.1 Pseudocheirus occidentalis | reverse complement strand
TGCAGGGGATAGAACATGGACCTGCAGGTGGGAACACTCAGGTTGCCGGGTTCAAATCTAGCCTCAGATACTTACTGGCCGTGTGGCCCTGGGCGAGTTACTTTACCCTGTTTGCCTCAGTTTCCTCATCTGTAAAATTACCTGGAGAAGGAAATGGTAAACCATTGCAGGATTTCTGCCAAGAAAACCCCAAACGAGGTCACAGAGGGTCTGAACAACAACAGTAGTAACAAGAACTTGCACCAACCAGGCTTCTGGGTGGGTCTAGAGAGGAGGGGAGGGGGTGAGGGAGAGGGCAGAGTCGAAGGTGAGCTTGGGGCCTTCTCCCTGGGGATGTGAACTAATAGGAGAATACACATTCTAAGAGCTATGAGACCCATCTTTCTCTTTACTCCCCACATACTGTCTTCTTAGCTACTATTTTGCTTTTCCTCTACCCCTTCCAGTTCTAGAAATGGAATCAGAATATTGGTACCCACAAGGATGTATCAGTCTCCCCCTCTGGAGGTCCCTTCACTTTTTTTTTTTTTTGAGGTAAAGAGGTAAGGCAGTTGAGGTTAAGTGACTTATCCAAGGTCACAGGGCATCTGAGGCTGGATTTGAACTCAGGTCATCCTGACTCCAGGGCCAGTGTTCTATTCACTGCGCCCCCTAACTGCCCGGACCCTTCACTTTTCCAAACCAAAGTGTTCCTTTGTCCCTGGCCCGACCTTTGCTTCATGTCCTGTCTCCCCTATCAGAATGGAAACATCTTGAGGGCCGGGAGGGTATTTGAAATCTATGTCCGTGTGCACCTGTTGTGACCCTTTCCTTTCCCAGGCAGAGGAGAAGGATCCTTTCTGTGCACAAGTCTGGTGGGTGGAGTGGAAGCTCCTGGAGGGCAGAGGCATTTTATTTGTTGTCTAGCGAAGCGCCCACCTCTGAGAGACACTTAATGCCTGCTTGCTGATTCACTGGCTGGTTCTTGAGAATAAGGATGCCTTCATTTTGTATCCCTCATGCCTTGTATTCTAGTCTATACATTTTTGTCCGGACTCAGGGATTTCCTGGTGTGGAAACTCTCCTCCACCAGTGCAGATAGACAACTCCTGTCCAGTTTAGAGAGCTGCCTGAGTTTGCCATTTTCTTGGGGTGATCTTGGGGTGGGAGATTTAGCTGGAGGGGCATCAAGAAGCTTCCATGTGCCAGGCATTGGGATGTGCAGGCAGATGGGAAGTAGCCTTTTCCCCCTCGGTGGCTGCATTCTATACGGGGGCAGGCGGGACAATCCGGACACATATCAGTATATTGTCGAAGTGTATCAAGCGTAAATCCCTGTCAATTTGGAAGCTTGGAGGGAAGCCCTGAACGCTGTGGGGGGCTCCAAGGCGGGCCTCACTCTGCAGCCCTGGCTGCCTCTCTTTACTGAGGGTGTGTCCTATGTGTCCTAGGCAGAGATGGCTCCAGCCCTGGGGTCCCGAATCATTTTGTGCCCCAGGCTCCTTTTCATGTTCAGTGGCCTATTACCTACATTATAATGGCAGGAAACGTCCCGTGTCAGGTAGAGGCTAGTGAGATGAAAGCCGGGATTTCTCCGCCTCCGCCAGAGCTCCCAATCCGAGCTCAGAGCCCTGAACTGTCAGGTAGAGCCCAGTCCTAAACTCTCACTAGGACACGATGGACAGCGACCCTGACACTCTTCCTCTACCTCTTGCTTTTCTCTTCCTCCCAAGCTCGTTGGTTCAACCACCAAATAAATGTGACTAAGGACCGGACGGATGAGGGACCTCCTTGGAATCTGGAACTTTTGTGGGGGGGTCTTTTAAACTCTGCTTCCAGGGGCTTAAAGAATGGGTGCCTGCGGCTGGAAAGCGCTTGGGGAGGGAAGAGGCCTCTTCTGGGAGGGTCGAGGAGGGCTCCCCGGGGTCAGAGCTCTCAGGCCCCCCCTCCGTACAAATCCACCAGGCCCCCTTCTTCCTCTCCCGAGCCCTGATCTCCCCCTGGGGCAGGCTGGCCAGAGCGCCGGGCAGGGCGCGGCCCGCAGGGGGCACTGTGGCTCAGGCTTTGTGGCTGGACTGGCCAGCCCGGCCCCCCCCCCCCTCCCGCAGCCCCGGTGGGGGGGGGGAGGGCGGGAGGCGGGAGGTGGGAGGCTCATAGGCAGTCAGCGGTCCGAGAGCTGGAGAGAGCGCAGAGTCCGCTCCCGAGCCCCACTGGGGGGATCGCCGAGCTGGGGCTTCCTCTCCGGGACCAAAGGCCACTCCTACCCACGCCCCCCACCTCAGCACCCCCTGCCCACCCCCACGGCCCGGGGGGCGCGCAGACCCAGGCCGGCACACACACACACACACACACACACACACACACACACACGCACACACACACGCATACACGCATACACAGGCACACGCGCGCTCACACTCAGCCACAGGCGCACGCCCAGGGCTCCCACCCCTTCGGCCCCAGCCCGGCCCAGAGCGGGGAGCGTGCACCGGGTGGCCGCCCGGCAGGACAGACTCAGGGAAGGGGACTCGGTCGCCTGGGATCCCCGGGCTCTGGCTCGGGCGCGGGCCCGGGGGCGCAGGGGCTGCGGGATGCGGGCTGGCGTCCGCCGGGCCCCCGGGGGGCTACGGGCACTGCTCGCGGCGCTCGGGGCGGCGGCGGCGGCTCTGGCCCTCGGGGCGTCCGCCTACAACCTGGCCCCCGAGCACGCCGTGCTCTACCAGGGGCCCGCCGGCTCCTTCTTCGGCTACGCGGTGCTGGAGCACTTCTACGACAACACCCGCTGGTGAGTATCCCCCGTCCCCCGATCCGGCTGCGGGCCGCCTTTTCCCCATCCCGCAGCCGCCTCTAGTCCCGCAGCTGTCCCTCAATCCCGCAGCCCGCCCAAGAGCCTGCGCCCCGCAGCCGCATCTAGTCCGGCATCTGTCCCCCCATCCCGCAGCCCGCCCAGGATCCTCCAGTGCCGAAGCCTGCCCCCTATGCCCCCCACCTCGCAGCACCCCATCACGCCCCAGTCTTCTCCCGCCTCCCAGCCAGGCTCAGTCCCAGCCTCCGGGAGGAGCCTGAAGCCACAGCGGGGCAGCCTCCCCGGGTCGGAGATTTAAAAGTTTGCGCTCCCCAGCCCCTGCTCTCCCTTTCGAACCCGTCTAGAAAGGGGCTGGCAGGGTCCTCTGAGGGTGGGACTGAGGGCGATAGGGGGCTGGAGGCCCCCGGCCCGGGACGGAGTTCCTTCTCGCCAGTCGTTGCGGGCCTGGGAAGATGCTGACTATCAGCCCCCGTTTTCCTACTAGGCCCGGCAAGCAAACTTTCCGGGAAATTTGCCCCCCCCCCCTCCCCTTCCCGTCCCCCTTAGTGTTGAAGCTGCCCAGAGTCCTTCTTTGCGGCCAGGACCAGAGACTTGGTGGTAGGGAAGTAGCCCCAGCACGGGGATAACTTACTAAGTGAGTCTGCTGCCCCAGCCGAAGGGGCAGCCTGGAGGTAGGGAGGCCGGGATTCTCCGTCCCAGAGAGGGTCTGCCAGCAGAGGCTGACCCAGCCATTGGCCCTAGGTCCCGAGCTGGAAGTCAAGGGCTCCTCATCGGAGGGAGGAAGCTCAGGGAGCTCTCCAGGGGTCCTCAGGGGATTCAGAGGACCCCTGATTGATAGGCGAAGGACTTTAGACGTCAGTGAGGCCAACCCCTTCATTTGACACATGAGGAAACTGAGGCCCATCTAGGTTGAGTGACTTACCCAGGGTCAAACAGCTCGTGTCTCAGGCAGGATTTGGACTGGGATCTTGCAGAAGGGATTCTCCTTCAGGCAAGAGTCAGACTTGATGATGTCTGGACTCCCTTCCCACTCTGACCCCTTCTCATTGTTCTCCCAACCTCCCCTACCCCCTGCAGGGATGCCTGGGTGCTCTGTGGCTCCTTGTGTTGCTGGGTGGACAGATGGGACCCCTAAAGCC
Source organism: Pseudocheirus occidentalis (assembly GCA_028646575.1). Classification (NCBI taxonomy): domain Eukaryota; kingdom Metazoa; phylum Chordata; class Mammalia; order Diprotodontia; family Pseudocheiridae; genus Pseudocheirus; species Pseudocheirus occidentalis. Next base: position 12,744,666 of record CM053599.1, on the reverse strand, counting down.
TTTTGGGTTTCTTAAACTTGGGGTGTCACCCGTGCTCCTGACTCTAGAGTGTCGCTGACTCCTTTTGTCAGGTGGGGGGGATTTGAGTATCAGGCCCAGACCATGTCTGAGCCCAGAGCCCCTCAAAGGTCATCCTGCCAGGAGAGGCCAACTTGGAGAAAACCTTGCTGTCTGAACTCTGTGGGAGGGGCCCTTTGGTGCTGGAGGGAGAGCAGAGCTGCCCTCAGGGGCACAGAGAAGAGGCTGAGGCCAGGCAAGGGAGTGGGCGTTTGTGAAGGGTCAGGAGCTTCCCAGATGTTTCTGGGAAGGTAAGGAGAGTTTCCTAGAATCCAGCATCGTGAGAATCATAGCATTTCCATGCTGGAAGGAACTGTAGGGCAGAGCCTGCTTCTCAATGGGGGATAAGCTGGTGGGATCCATGAGCTTTATCCCCAAATCTTGGAGCTGGAAGAACATCAGAGGCCTCCAGACATGGAGCTTGCTCCCCTCTCCAGCCTCCCAGCATTCCAGCCTTTGCTTCAAGATGGGCGTGGGTGTGTGTGTGTGGGGCAGTAGGTAGTCCACTGCCTCCTGGGGCAGCCATTTCCTCTTTGAAACTTCTCCAAACTTTTTTTTTTTTTGGTTCCATCTCACCCAACTGTTTCTTTGGGACTCCCAGTCATTGCTTCTTATTTTAGTCTCTGGGCCCAAGCAGAACCAGGTTAGTTCCTCTTTCATGTGACAGATCAATGACCCATTTGACTCCTGAAGACTGTCCTCATAACCTCCCTCCCCGGATCTTTCCTTCTGCAGGCTCAATGTTTTTAGTTCCTTCAGCCAGTTTTTGGTGGGCTTGGCAGTGTCTAGCCCTCTCCTCCCCTGGGTCCCACTTCTCTGGGTCAGCTTGACAGAGCCCTTCTTTGGATGTGAGGTCCAGAGCTGAACTCAGCTCCCAGGTGAGGCCTGATCAGAGCAGAGAACAGCAGAGTCTGCATTCGCCTTTTCCCTCTTGGATCCTGCGATTTTCCTCTCAGTGTAGCCCCAGATTCCGCTAGTCTTCTTTGGAATGGGGAAGGGGAAGCACTGAGGGCTGATGTCCAGCTGGCGGTCCAGTAACCCTCCTGGCTCATGGTCCGCTATTAGCTCTGCTTTACTCTCCCCTACTTTGTGCTTGTGAAGTTGGAATTTTGGTCCCAAGGATAAGACTTCCCATTATGTCTAGTAAAATTTATCTTGGTCTGTGTGGCCCATTGGGCTTGCCCAGCAGTTCTCAGAGGGCGTCCCTGAGACCCAGTCAAGTTGTCTACAAGGTCAAAAGTATTTTTATCATAATACTAAAGCACTTTAATTTCTAATATAATAAATCTTGATAGTTACAGCTCACAGAAGCACATGCTCTGAGGATTCCTCGACCATTTTTAACAGTGTAAAAGGGCCCTGAGACCATAATGTTTGAGAACGGTGGGTCTGGCCTATTGAGGCATTGCTGGATTCTGCTCATTAGGATACTGTTGATCTCACCCCATCTTTATGCTGTCTGCAGCTGGGACAAATGTGCCTTCCAGGTTTCCATCTAAGTCACTGATTAATAGATTAGAGGGACTGCAGCTGAGACTGTTAGATGGGGAGGCCATGGGTCAGAGAATCCACATGTGCCCCAGCGGCCCTACCAACCAGCAGGTGGCCATAAAGGCTATTTAAAGCCCCACCTGTTGAGTCGAGAGCTTTTAATGCCAAGCCACCTGAATGAAAGAGAACCAGGAACAAACCGAACAAAGCTGGTTCCTCCTGGACAGTCCTGGGCAAGAGGAGAATCGGAAGGCTTCTTGAGGTGCTGGCTTGTGCCCTGCTCTCCTTCCTGGTTAGATTCCAGCGGAGAGGCAGGAGGGGCATTGCCAGCTCCTCCTGGAGGGCCCCCCTAGTGGCAGCCAAACCTCTGTATAGGGTAGGTAGCATGGCAGAGGGACTGGAGGGCACCTCAGACACAGTGGCTGGGTGACTCAGGGCAAGTCACTTAACATCTCGGAGCCCCATTTTTGTCCATAAAACGGGGTTGATGATACCTGTGTTCTTTACCTTGTAGGGATTTTGGGAGGATAGAAATGTGTGTAAAACACTTGGCAAACCTTCAAGTTTTATGTGTCAGCTATCATTCTTGAAAGCCAGCCTGGAGTCAGAAAGAACAGGGCTCTCCTGGGAATTTTAAAACTCCAGGAAAGTAGCAGGAGCCAGTCTGCTTTGGGGGAGAATGTTCCCTCCCTGGGAGTTCCTCGGCTGAGGCAGCATCTCTGCCCAGTGGCCTCATTCACAGTCATCCCTGGGATAAGGGGAGGGTGGTCTGAATGGGTTGCAGGCTGATGGAATGGGTTGGTTTGGAGAATTGAGGCCTCCGATATTCTTGGAAGAAGAGATGATGTGGAAAGGCCAGAGGACTGACAGAGCCTATGTGTCCTGAGGCACAAGGCCTGTGCCCAGCTGGACCAGTTTCCAGCTCTTCTGTCCGACTGCATACACGCTGCGCCTGCGCCTTGGCCATGTCCTGGTTGGCTCTGAATGAGGTAGCTTCTGGGTTTGCCCACCCAACCCATTAGCCTAGTAGGCCCTTTGTCTTCGAATGAGACTGTCTGCCTGCGTCTCGGTGTGTGTGTGTGTGTGTGTGTGTGTGTGTGTGTGTGTGTGTGTGTGTGTGTGTGTGTGTGTATGTGCGCTTGTGCGTGTGTGTGTATGTATGCGCGCTGTTTGGGCTTTGAATCTGTTAGATGGAAAACGGCTTTCAAGTGGATAGGACGCCATTCCTTGGGTGTGGCACCCTGTGCATGGCCCAGGCCCCCGAATGGGTCACTCTGGAGGCTGCCACTCTCTGATATATCTGAGAATGAAATAGCTGCGTACCTGGGCATGAAGGGTAGACTAGATAGAGAGCTGGGCTGGGGGTTCAAATCCTGCCTCAGACCTTTCCTAGCTCTGTGACCCTGAACCAAGTGCTTTGCCCTTTTCAGCATCAGTAGATTAAATGACGACAGCGCGGTTGGTAGTCAGTGCACATTCCTGTGTTCCAGGCACTTGCAGAGACAGTCCCTGCCCTCAAGGAACCCGCAGTCTCATGGGCAAAGTGGTTGTACAGACATGACAGAGAGAGCGTGTGGCCCCCTCCCTCTGGTTACAATAGCCAACATTTATGTGTCGCTTTACCGCTTATGGGACTCCAGCCGCATTACTCTTTTTGAGTCCGCAGCGACCCTGTGGACAAGACCTGGAAGGACAAGCTCTTCATCTCATCTGACAGATGAGAAAACTGAGCTTCAGAGTGGTGAAGAGGTGTTCCCACGGTCCCCCAGCTAGTAAGTGTCAGTGGCCCAGATTCAAACTTAGGTTGTCCTTGCTCCAAGTCTGGGCCTCCAGCGGTTGTACTGCATGGCCTCTCACCCTGCAGCTTTAGTGCTGAGTGATGGGTTTGGGGCCAGCATTAAGTGCCTTCTATGTGCCTGGCCCTGCGCTAACTACTGGGAGACAAAGAAAGGCCCCAAGTAGCCTCCCCCCCCGACTAATGGGGAGAGACAAGATGGAAGCAGCTCAGTACAAATGAGGCACATCCAGGTCAGACTGGAGATGATCTAAGAGGTGCAAGAGGCTTCCTGTAGAAGGTAGGATGCTAGCTGGTTCTCAAAGGAGACCAGGGAAGCCAGGAGGTGAGATGAGGAGGAAGAGAATTCCAGGGCTGGGGGGCAGTGTGAGAAAATGCCTGGATTCAGGCAAAGGAATGTGGAGGAAGCCAGCATCTCTGAATGGTGACCAGGGAGGTGTGAGAAGATGGGAAAATGTGTCTGTGGCCAGGGAGGTGTGAGAAGATGGGGAAGGTGTGTGTTTGTAGGGGCAGGTTATAACAGGCTTTGCGCCTGGAGGCAGGCAATGGAGCAGGACAGAGGGGACATGATCAGCCTTGGGCTTTCAAGAGGTCAGCCTGGAGCGGGGAGGGAAGGCCTACCCCACAGAAGGCTCATTGCAGCTGGCCCTGCAGTGTCCAAACCAGCCCTTCCAGAGGCTGTCCAATTTGCTTATTCCAGAAGACACATCCAAGAAGGAGTTCCTTGTATTTCCTCTTGTCTTGTCCAACAGACTGATTACCCCATGAAGGCAGGAATTATTTCATTTAGGTTTTCATATTCTCAGAGTCTCTCAGGGCAAATGGCACATTTTTACAAATGCTTGTTGACTGATTTACACATTTTAAAAGTTTGGTATAAATGCCAGCTCTTCTTTTTAGCATTAGGAGACATATTAAAGATCTCTCTGCCCCCTTTGCCTAAAGCTGGGTTGTTATTGCTCCAAAGATTCATAGGAATTGAGTAGAAATAAGATTAAGTTCCATCATAACTTGGCTTGCCATGACACGGTTTTCAGAGAGGCCACAGGTTAAATTGTGCCCCTGAGGTGGAGCAATGAAAGTATAGTAAAGACCTACTATAGTGTGGCTAGCCGATAATGCACCTGTTAGCCCCCATTTCCCCCACAGGTTATGAGGGAGATGAGGTATTGGCCTCCTGGGAGACACACATGTGTGGGAATGACTGACCAATCTTGCCTAATATGTCCGGGGCCTGACTCTTACTAAGTAGCTCTGTTACTCCATACCCAGTCCATGGGGTTTTCATGGTCGTCTCCTTTTCCTCCCTCACTTAACTCCATCATAATTTCACTTTAATCAATTATTGTCTTGTTTCTATTTTCGCCAATTTTGACTGGCTAAACTTTGGTTCTGAAGTTGACCAAAAGACCTTCCTAGTTTTTATGAAAGAGCTGAAATGGCAGAAAGTCTCTTAGAAGAAGTGGGATCAGCAGAGACCTAATAAATAAATGGATTGGGTAGGTGAGCCTAGAAGTTGCCCTTCCAAGAGCCGGCCACACGTGGAGGAGGCCCAGCCTGCAGGCAATAGCTCCTCCTGGCCACCCCTGTTTGAGAAGAGTGATGAGGACTTAGGTAAAAGAAAGAGGAGGGCTGCGTTTTTACAGAAACAAAGTGCTTTTTATAATTTTTCAACAATGACACTCTCTTCTTCATGTCTACTGCTTTTGTCCCTTTGAGCACCAGCGTTCCTCAGTTGCTTCTAAATTTAGCAGAATGAAACTTCGCCCCTCTTTGCTTGGTTAGCCTTTCTACCTAAGAGTTGGTGTGTGTGTGTGTGTGTGTGTGTGTGTGTGTGTGTGTATTTGTTTATGAGAGTATGAGATATGGAAGAGAGAGCCTTGAACTAGGCAGATGTGGCCGCTGGGTCAGATCCATGCTCTACTTAGAATTAGCATGGTCTAATGGGGGGAGCCCTTGGGAAGACTTGGGTTTGAGCCCCGACTCAGTAGCTGTGTGACCATGGGGAAGTCTCTCAGTCTCTCTGATCTCCAGGGTCCCCATCTGTAAGAGGGGCAATGATATCTAGGTTCCCCACTTTCCAGAGCTGTTGTGAGGATCAGACTGCCTGTGTCAGAGGCGAGCTCCTGACTGAGACTTGCTGTCGGAGTGTGGTTGACCCATGATGTGCCCATGCGTCCTGGGCCCCCACAGGGCCTGTGTAAGATGCTGTCCAGGTCTGATGCAGAACAATGTCCAGGGAGGAGGGTGGGTCAGAGGCATGAGGCTGCCTGGGGAGTCTGGGGGCCTGGCTCTGAGTCTCCACTCTGCCGCTCATCTCATTTTGGGCAGGTCACTTAAATTCCCCCAGCCTCAGTCTCCTCTGTAAAATAGGTGCTTCTGCAATCCCTTCCAGCCTTAGATCGATGGACCTGTGAGTGGTCTTGTCTGAGTTACTTCTCTCTGGGTCTCAGGTTCCTCATTTATTAAATGAGGGAGTTAGAAAGACAGCCTCTGAATGGAATGAACAGTGTCTGTGGAGCCAGAAGACCCGAATTCGGATTCTGTCTCTGATGCTGACCTCGGACAAGTCTCCTTAACATCCTTGGGCCTTCATTTTGTTATCTGCAACAGGAGAGTTGGGCGTAGATGCCCCTTCATTCTTCTTCAGCTTTTGGCCTGAGCTCCTTTGAGTTGATGTCTTCGAGGAGTCTGCTTTTCTGCCTGGCCCCTAGGAGACCGCTGAAATCCTGTCATTTTGCTGTCGGAATATTGGATTAATTCTTACTGTTGTGTTGATGTCAGCTTGACCCGCATGTGGAAGTGGTCAGGTTCCCCGTTCTCTGGTGCCTTGGAGTGCCCTTCTCGGCACTGACGCCCCAGTTCCTTATTGCTGCCCTGTCCTAGTGGTTCTTGGCTAATGCTCTCTAGATGGGAGCAGGGCCCCAGATGCCAGCATCCTCGGACAAAAGCCCACTGTGTCTGTCGCTCTTTGATATGGAAGAGTTAGGCAGCTGCTGATCCGGGAATGATAAAACCCAGTCATATAAATAAAGGGGCCCAGGCCAGTTTCCAGGCCTCAGAAATGAATTTCTTTCACACCCTTTGGATTGGAAAGGAGCTGGGTGATGACCCAGCTGCCTTCCTCTCTGGCGGCTTGCTTCCTCCATTCATGTCTGGGGGCCGTCTGGCGATCTCAGCTAGAAGGAAGCACAGAGGTTACCCAGAGCACCCTTGTTTGAGGAACCAGACCAGTGACTGGAAGTGGAGGCAGGGAAGCCCTGTCCTTAAACTGTGTGAAGGGTGTCCGATCAACCAGGGAAGGGGCACGAGGCCCAGTGACCAAATAGCCTTTCACTGGCTCTGATGCTGGGAATAATGATCCAAAAGACCCCGAGAGAATGAAGGAAGGGCATTCTAATGAGCTGCCAGCCCAGATACAAGTGAAAAAAGAAAAAACAAAGCAACCTGTGATTCCTTGGAGCATTTAGACTGAGCTCTCTTGGTCTGTTTTTCTTGGATGGTAAAATGAGCCGGGCCTCTCTTGTTCTAGGGAATCGGCATTTTTTTTTCTTCTAGGTTTGGTGTAGGCTGGTCGGGTGTGGTGCCAAGAGAAGGGCAAGACGCTTGAACCAGAGCCCCGGCCCTTAGGGATGCTCCTAGTCAGCGCTGGGAAGCAGAAGGAATTCCAAATTTGGAGCTAGAGGGCCTGGGTTTGAATTCTGACTTCCACGCTCTACCTTTGTGGCCATGTGGCCTTGGTCTTCCTCTTTATAAAGAGGAGTTGCCCCAGCTGATCTCGGTGGCCCCTTCACGTTCTTAGGAAATCCTCAGTGTGTCAGAAATGGGGAGTGGAAGTACAGTTCCTTTGCCTAGAGCTGGTGCCTCCAAGTGGTGCCAGAGATAACTGGTGATCTACAGATCCATCAGTCAGTGAACATTTATGAAACATGCCTGTGTGCTAAGCACAGGGATAAAAAGGTAGACCGGGTCCCAGCCCCAGCCCTCTACGCCCTCAGGGTCTGTTGGGCAAACAAGCCTCAGACAGAATAAAGTGGAAGTGACCAACAGAGGGAAGACCATCTTAGCATTGAGGGGGGTTGGGAGCGACGGTCGTGTAGAGGGTGGCTTTGTGTCCCCAATGCCTGACGCATAGTAGGTGCTTCGTTGCCTTCTCTTGTGTATATGTTGTTTCTCCTGATGGGCTCCTTGAGGGCAGGGATGCGTCTGCACGGTACCTGTAGATGCTAAAAGATACTCATTGCTGGATTCCTGATTTTCTGCTTCCTCCGTCTTATGAGATCTCTTTATATCTATCCGTGTATCACGCGTGGCTTCTCTGTGTATGAATTCTGTCTGCCTTCTACTGCTTTCTTCCCCCGCGGAAGGGCTGTTTCTTTCCGTCTCTTATCTCCACCGGCTCCTCCTAACACAGTCCCTGGCATGCGGGAGACATTTAATAAATGTTTGTTGGATTGAATTGACTCGTGACTCCTCGTCCCAGGAGATTCCTGCTTTCCACTTTATTGACATCTCCATCTCCCTGGTACTCAGAAAGGCTGCATGCTTTATGTGGGGAGAAAGGGAGGCATTATCTCTTTGGACAGCAGAATGCGAATGTTTCCATTTTATTATTCAAGCCTCTGGTCACCTCCATTATAAAGTAAGGAGGATTTGATGGCCACTCACTGCTGCTGTTTCTGCAGGATTCCCTGTAGGGATATTGGCAGCTCAGTGACACCTGTCTTCTCCTATGGAGGCTGAGCCACACCCAAGGTGCCCCGTGAGGGAATCCTAACTTCCTCTTCGCCTCCCCAACCTCCACAAAATCTCTGGGCTGCTCACTCCTTGGAATTCCATAGGATAGAGCATATCAGGGTGGAGGATTTGGCTAGTGAGGTGCCCTGTGGTCAGTTCATCAGAGAAACTCCTCATTCCCAGCCATGTCAGTACAGAAACAAGACTCCCTTTTTCTTAGATGCAGCTTTTGGGGGTGGAACCAAAGCCAACTCCTTCATCTCTTGGTGCCCTCACACCTTCGGCTCCCCTTCCCTCCTGCCCCCTCTGCAGGTGTGAGGAAGCTGAGGGGGCCACCCCAGTGCCTTGGCCAAGCTTTAGGGTCACTTTTGTGTGTGTGCATTGATGTTGGGGGCAGGGGCTGTTTCATGGCAGTCTTTGTATACATCTAGCGCAGCACTGGGCACACAGTAGGTATTTAATAAGTGACTTGAATGAAAGCTTCTGGAATTTAGTTAGCAACAGACTTCTGGTTTCATTCTCTTGAGACTTTTTTTTGGTAATGGAATAATTTCCTGTCTCACTGGGTTATTGTGAGGCCCAAATGAGATAATGTATGTTAAGTGCTTTGCAAATTCAACGTTGCTGCTGTAAGTGCCAGCATCCATCTAATCTATCCATCCATCAATACATCCTTCTATCTGTCTCTCTATCCTTTCCTCCTTCCCTTCCTCCATCCTTTCTTCCCTCCACCCCCATCCATCCATCCATCCACCCACCCACCCATCCACCCATCCACCCATCCACCCACCCACCCATCCACCCATCCACCCATCCACCCACCCACCCATCCACCCATCCTTCTCTCCCTCCCTCCCTCCATCTGTGGAGGTGCTGGTTGAGTTTACACAACATTGATTACTCTTTCTGGTTTGGAGAGATGAGTCTGCGGAAATTGGAATCTTAAACTCAGGCTGCTGCATGGCATTCTCTCTGTTTAAACAGCAGCTCTGAGAAGGTGCTGACCATGATCGCCTAGCATTGGGATGGATCTCTTCCTGTCACCTTCCTTGGAGCCCCTCTTCCCTTCCTTGCATCCAGGTAACTGGGTCAGAGTTCTGCACCTTGGAGCCCATCTGGTCTAGTTCCCTTAGTGTCCAGAAGAGCAAACAGCTTCCAAGGGGACAGATGACATGCCCAGATAACCCCTGTAGGAAGCATCGAAGGAGAGATTTGCATTCAGCTCCCCTGAGTCTAGAGCCATCACTCTGTGCCTTGCTGCTCATTCTGGCCAAAGGTGGGGTAGGAAATGCCCTTCTCCAGTTGTTAAGTATGTGCTGTACACTGGGAGGAGGGAAGCTGTCAGGCTTGTGGTCACAGCACCTCCCTCCAGTCCCCCTGCTGTTCCTCAACACCCCGCCCCCCCCCCAGCTGTCTTTGCTTCTTCCAAGATCCCAGTGATTCTTTGATTTAAAGTAACTGACTGGGTACAAGCTGATGACCAGTTACTCTGGAGCCTGTGAGAAGATTCTGTTCCAGGGCACCTCTTAAGGGTGACGGCTTGAGGATGGATTTTTCTAGCTTGCTCCTCCTCTGCTGGACCTGGCTTCTTCTCCTCTTCCTCCCTTTTATTGGTGGTAGGAGGAGGTTTGGGGGGCAGTCTCATTGGTGAAGGGTATGCCTTGTATGGGAAGGCTGATGATTTAGATGGGTCAGTCAGCAGCCTGGGACAAAGAGAGGTGAAGCAATCTGCTCAATGTCATGCAGTAATAGGTGTCAGAGTCCGGCCTTGAACCTTGGTCCTCCTTGACACAAAGGCCAGCCCTCTAACCACTGGACCACATTGTCCCTTCTCCCATGATGTGGCCATCGCCCAAAATAGCCTTGGTTCTGGCAAGGCCCTCTGACGGTATCAACTGGCTGAGAATGGGCTGAGTTGGGAGAAAGGCAGCTGTGGGTTTGAATCTTGGTTCCCAGCTGTGTGACTTTGAGGAAGACCCTTTCCCTTTCTCTGGGTCTCAGAGTTGTCTTTAAAACTAGAAGTTGGCTTGGGTGGCCTCAGCTTCATTTGGTTCCAGAATTGTATTGTTTCTTGATGATAACAGACAGACGCTGCTGCCTAGAACTGACCCCTGATAGGAATGACCTCTTCTGACCTATTTCAGTTAGGGGTCAGTCTAGAAAAGAACTTACTTGTCTTTAACACGGAGGTGTGCTCTCCCAAATCTCCCCCCCCCCCCCGCCACGATACTTTCATGGGAGTATCTGGGAGCCAGAACTTTGAGCTCTTGGCCTGCCACCTCCCAGGGTCTGCTTTGGACAGAGTGAGAAGCAGGGGGTGAGCTGCCCAGTTCTTGGGGAACCCAAACAAGCAGAGGCCCTTGGGCTGGGATGGGGAGAAGAGGCTATCTGGGAGGAAGCTGCTTTGGAGGCCAACAGGATGAGCCAAGGGGCTTTTCTGCAAGTGTCCAGGAACCTCAGATTGCTTTCTTAATCAGTTCCTAGAGTCCACTGGCCTCTTTCCCTGCCCTTTCCTCTCATACCTGGGAAGGGGAGCACCAGGCCCAATATTGCCCCTTTGGGTACGGCTGCCTCCCAGGCCATTAGCTCACTGGATCTTTTGGAGAGTGGGGTGAGGGCAGGGGGGGAAGGAGAGGAGGATGGGTGTGTTCAGAAGTAGAAGTAGGGGTGTTGGCGGGGTTGAGTGGGTTTCTGTGTTATCACATGCCCTTGGGCTGTTGATTTCTCCCTGAGTGGCAGAGGGGCTCTTGGTGCTTTGGTTTTTGTCACTGCCTGTTGTGGACACGCAGGCTGGTTTCTAGGGGACAAGGTTTGGGTCTGTTCTCTCCCCTCGTTATGGGGTCAGGTGGATGGAGAACCAGCTAGGTTGGAGTTCTGGTGCCCACATTGCTGGCACCAAGCCTGGTCACTGATATTTTTGCCCCAGTTCCTCATCATCAATTCCATCCTTCACTTTGTTATGAACCGCACTTTCTGCTTGGGACAGGACTTTGCAGGACAGTGACTGAGTAAAGTCAGACAAGCATGTTTGTTAATGAATAAAGAATACGAATGTCTGAGAGCCAGCCGTGGTGCCTGGATGTAGAGTTGAAGCCTTGCGTCTATACAACTCTCAATGCTGGTCTCTCAGGGTCTGGGCTGCTCTCCAGAATTGTGAGTCACAGATGTGTTGTTGATCTGTATTGGTAGAGAGAGTTCCCATGCTGGGAGTTACCTACATGGACGAATCCCTGAGGACCTTGGTGCTCCTGGAGTTCTCATTCCTGCTGAGCACTGTGTGATCAGTGACTGGCAGAGGTGCCCAATAACCATCCACAAATCCATATTTACACCTTCCCTGGCACGGTCCTAATTGCTGACCTCCAGCTGCCCAAGTGAATGTCCTGTGGACAACCCCAGTTCCACCTGTTAGACTTGGACTCGTTATCCCCCTTCTCTCCTAGTGGTAGGGGCCCCACCATCCTAGTCCCTCAGGCCCACAGCCTAGGGTCATCCTGGCTTCTTCACTCCCTCACCCCTACATCCAATATGGTGCCAAGGCCCTGACCCCACTCAGGGACAGGCCCTCGTCTCCTCAGGTCTGGACCGTGCTGGGGTAGGTGGGGGGGTGTCTGCCTGCCGCTAGGATCTCCCCCCCCCCAGTCGTTTACAAGCTACCCTAGCCTGGCCTCTCCCCTCCCTCCCGCTCCATGCCATCCCACGTGCTCTGTGATGCGTGGACGCTGGGCCTCCCGGCTGCCCCTCAGCCGTGACTCTCCATCTTATCTGGGGCTCCTCCTCGGCCATCCCCGGTGCCCCGTGTGGTTTCTATCCTCATCTCTCCTTTTGGCCTCCCCTGGCTTCCTTCCCACCTTCATAACCCCCCTTGCTCTGGGGTCTCCTCTCTTTGGATGACACCCCTACCCCCTTGTCCGGTTTGTCTCACTTGTTTGCACGTTGCCTCTTCCAGTAGACTGTGAGCTCTCTGAGGGCAGGGGCCGTCCTTTGCCCTACTTAGCACAGAGCCTGGAGCATAATAAATGTTTGCTTACTGACTTGTATAGCCTTAGGGCACACAAAGCTTCAAAGCTACCATCTTTACAATCCTTCCTATGTAAAAGTGACAAGGTCAGACTGGCTTACCTTAGTGACCTTCCTGCGCTTCAGCAGTGGGTCCTCCAAACTGGGATCGAGTTGGAAAGCTCCACAAGCCCCTTGTGGGGGCCTCAGTTTACTCTCCTGTAAAGTGAGAAGGTTGGCCTGGATTCGGTCATTTCTAAGCAGGGTCGGGCACACCTTGAACGATACCCTCCCTCCTCTCCCCCGGCATTAAGGGAATAATGATAACTGATGTCTGCATACCATTTTGTGGTAGATGAGACTACAAATCCTTTACCTCAGTCTGGCAGCAAACCTACCAGAGAGAGGACAAGTGTTTTCATTTTGTTTGACAGATGGGGAAGCCGAGGCACAACAATTAGGTGACTGGCCCAAGTAGGGGTCAGTGGCCCAGATTTGAGCTCAGGCTTTCCTTGCTCCAGTGTGTCTGGCCTCCTGGTCAGTGGGCTACTGCTTCTCGGGGCCACTGGGCACAGGAGCAGTGTCCACTGGTAGTCTGAGTGTCAGTCGGCCAGTCAGCTGAGCTACGGTATATTTTCCTTACAGAAAAGGCTGGGGGGAGGTTCTCTGACCCAGGCAGGCCCAGAGGTGATCCCTGATAACTAAAACCAGGGATTTCCTGGCGGAGATGGGGCTTTCGTAAAAGGCACATTTGTCTTGGGGTTTGTAAGCCCTGCTTGCTGACCTCTGCTCCTGGCTTCAGTTAGCCTCTGGAGATTCCTGCCTGGCCCTTTGTGCAGAAGGAGCTGGGGTCTTTGATCCTAGTCTTGACCTCTGAGACATCTGTCAGCTCATTGCCCTGATGGACTTGGGCTCTGTTTCTGTTTCATTGTCCAGTCATTTCAGTCGTGTCTGACTCTCTGTGACCCCATCTGGGGTTTCCTTGGCAGAGATAATGGAGCGGTTTGCCACGTCCTTCTCCAGCTCATTTACAGGTGAGGAAGCTGAGGCAGACAGGGTGAAGTGACTTGCCCAGGGTCACATAGCTAGCCAGATTCCAGCGCTCTATCCACTGTGCTACCCAGCTCCCCCAGTTTCCTCTCTAGGGACTCCACCCAGCTCCTAGACATGGCTCAGAGGTCTAGGTAGTGATGGTTTGCAGAATGTTGTTTTTGCAGGCATTCACAGAAAACAGTAACAGAGCAAGGAAAAAGTGTAACTGAAGCGAAGGGCCCCGGGATTGGGGGAGGATAGGGCTAGACCTGAAAGGCAGCTCGGAGGCCTTGAGGCAAATCCTTAGTTACCAGAGGGGAAACTGAGGTTCCTTAGAGGGGAAGTGACTTACTCAGGGTCACCTTGGTGATTTGATTGTCCACCCCATGGCTAGAAGTAGTTGGTAGCATTGCAGGAGATGTCACAAAAGCTACTATTGAGAACCTATGATTAGGACTTGCAACCGTTGATAGACTGAGATTGGCCCCAGTAGAGGGGGCAGCCACACTGGTGAGGAAGGCGGGCTGCTCACGGAGCCTGGGAATGGCACTGTTACCCCTGGGAGGACCCGGGCTAAGGTCTCCAGGTAACTCCTTTCTAGGGAATGTGGGGAAGAATGGACATCTTCCAGGATGGCACAGGATGAGGGGGCCGGAGAGAGTGTAAAGTCCCTGAGGGCAGGAGTTAGTAAACTTTTTGTATCCCCGGCTCCCAGCCCAGGCCTGGGCGCACAGCAGACACAAATGCCTAATCAATACTTGGTAGATTTAAGGGAAGCATGAGCAGGCTGGAATGGGCACCGCTGGTGGTGGCGGTGGGACCCACAAGAATGGGATTATGAATCTGTTGAAGCGAGAAGTGTGAAGTGTGAGAGGGAATGAGGAATGAGCTTGTTAAAGAGGCCAGGGAAGATTTTTTGAGCGTGTCCTCATGGGGTGGGATTGCTCTCTTTCAGCTCTGAGATGAAGGAGAAACAAACCAGATGCCGTCCTTCAAGGGACCATCGTGACCTTTGGGTCATCCAATAGCTCCTTTCCTTTTGATGAGGCTGGCCGTGGACCAGCTGAATTAGCTTCAGATAAGAACCACTCTTCATTTCTTCCAGTGCAAGCTGGGCACTGGCCCAGATGAAGACCACTGCCAAGATGCGGGTTAAGCCCTGGTTTTCTGGAAGCACGTGTAGCCAGGCCCATCCACGAGGCTGTCACCCCCATCGGGGCCGTGCCCAGCCCAGCCCTTAACCAAATGACTGTATTTTACATAGTTCAGGCTTTTGGAAAAATCTCTCCATCTTGCCAGTTGGGCTTGAATCAGGCCCTGCCACCAGAACTCTGGGGCCTGAGGGTGAGGAAGGGAAATGGCTCCATCTCTCACTTTGCCTTCCTAGCTCTGACTGGGGCCAGGACCATTCCCTGGTGGGGAAACTGATGGAGGATGTGGGAAGAGGTGTTTGGGGCTTGGAAAGCGGGGTGCCTGGGAACTGTTTAGTGCTGGCTAGAAGTGCCACATCATGTGTCTGCCTTCTGGAGGCCGTGTCGTGTGGTCTTGTGGGAAAGACGGCCGGCCTCGGACCCCCAGGGGCTTGGGTTTGAATCCTCCCTCTGAGACTTGCTAATGTTGGCCAACAGGATCACTGCTGTCCATGTTATTACTCCTGCTGATGCTCAGGTGGCCCTTCCAGATTTATGAAGCACTTTAGAGACATCAGCTCATTTGCTCTCAAAACCCTCGTCATCTTAGTGTGGTAGGTTAGTATTATTTTTGAACAAAGCCTGTGATGTCTGTAGCGCAGGGTAGTTAGCGTTCTTAAGCTTTTTAGATCTTACCTTCAGATTGGTAAAAGACTTTGGAGCATGTACCCCATATATATGCATATACCCACGTACACACATGCACACGTATGCACACAAATTCATATGCATGCTTAGAGATGATGTATATGAGTGAATCAGGAGTGCAGACACATTGAAACGCTTAACATGTACTAAGCACCCAGTGACTGTATGTTAGGAAAGTCATACAAAAGCAGAAAGGGAAAAAGAACTTGATAAAGATGAATTAATGCTTGGACCTGGAGGTAATAGGGAGTGACTGGAATTTCTTGAGCAGAGGAGTGACATGGTGAGGCAGCATTTTGGTAGCTGTATGGAGGATGGACGAGATGAGATGACATTTGTAAAGTATTCTGCAAACCTTGAGATTCCAAGTGATGGTGATGGTGGTGGTCATAACGATGGTGGTAATGGTCATGGTGGTGATGAAGATAGTAGAGTGGAGGAGAGAGGAGAAAGGGAGAAGAACATTTAGGAGCCTATTGCAATAGTCTAGGGGAGGAGAGCTTCTTGGACCAGGATGGCTGTGGAGAGGAAGTATGGAGTTGGCAATTACAAGATTCAGCAGCTGATTGAATGGGTGGGGGTGGGAGATTGAGGAATTAAGAAGGAAAGTTCAGAGGTTGTGAACCTGGATGCCTGGAAGGGTGGTGATGCCCTTGACAGTAATTGAGAACTTTGGAAGAGGGGTTGATTTGGGAGTGATGTGCTGAGATCTGAGGTCTCTCATAACCTGCCCGTACCTGCTCATCCTAGGGGCCTCTTGCTCTTCTGCCCCGTTTTTTGACTCAATAGACACAGCAGGTGGGTATGTTGGAGAATGGTGGAATTTTCTTAAACCTGCCTGCCCAGGTGTCTGGGTAGTCTTTTGATAATTACTGCTGTGAGGAGCCATCCAGATTCAGCAGGGGAAGGGGGATTTTTAGGAGTGTGTATGGTGAAAGGATGGGACAGAGTCGGGAGCATGGGGGATAAGGGTGGATTGGTTCTGTTGGAGACAGACTCCATGATGGTCTATCATGGGGAGGATGGAATTGATCCATCCCCTCCCTCCTGTGATTAGTTGAACATACACCTGCCATGGGGCTAGGCCTGGAGACCTAGGCATAGGAAGCTCCTCCAGTACAGGTCAACATCTGCTCTTGGAAAGTACAGACGGAGGTAAGGCTTGAACTTCTGAGGCTGGCTTTTCTCCCCATGGTCCCTCCATGCAGGTTTTTATCACCCTCATTTTGCAAATGAAGAAGCAGAGACCCTGCCCAGGGAGTGACTTCCGTAGGGCCCTTACCTAGTAAGCACCCCAGGCAGGGTTCCATTTCAGCTCTTTTGACTAGCAGGCCAATGCGCTGTCCAACTTGGCCACAATGTGGCTAGTCAAGGAGCTGAATCCCTTTGGGCCCCAGTTCTTCATCTGTAAATGAAGAGGTCAGACCAGGTGATCTCTGGTCTAATGCATCCCCTCCCCATTCTGAATTCATCATCCCCCCCTTTCATCCATGATGAATTCCCTCACCCAGTTTATTTTTTGAGGGTGTTGGAATCACATGAACAAATAAATGAAATGCCAACACCAGGTTGCAACATTTCCCCCGGTGGCAGATGCGGGTCTGTGGTGGTGCTTTGGGGGGATCGCAGAGGGATGAGGGTTTTGTGTTTCCCCCAGCTTGCTCTCCAGCATGAGGCTGGCTATGTTGGATTCTGCATCCCAGGCATGTCAAGCCGTTAATTCTTCTCACCTGTGAAAACATTGCTGGCATTATGGAGGGCTGCCCCCCACCCTTGTGATTCTAAGGGTTAGCTCGTGAGGCGGAGGGGAAATGGATCCCTTCATGTCTTTCATTTTGGTTCACATGTCACTGAGCATTTGGGTCAGATCAGTCCCAGGGGGTGGTCTGGGGGTGAGGGAGGCACTGGGGTTTGCCTGAGAGGGGCGCTGAGTTAGAACAGAGGTGATAATCCTGATTACTGACATTTATAGAGCCTTTACAGACATGATCTCATTTAAGCCTCAAGACAACCCTGGGAAGCAGGTCCTCTGGGTATTCTTACCCCCATTTTACTGATGAGTAAACGGAATCTGGGAGATGCCTGGACCTGCTGAGTATGAGATTAGTTGGTTGGTGGTTGTCCTTTGGGCTCCAAGAGGACCAGAATGACATCAGTGATGTGCACAGTATGTCTGATGGGTTAAGTAGTATTGGGAGGTAGGAGATGGACTTCGGTTTTCCTGACTCTGACCCCTGAACTAGATCTCCTGAGCCATCCTGCCTCCCTCTGTAAGGCCCACGGCTTTGTGCCCCTCTCCCATGAAGTTGTGCAGATCCTTCCTCTTAGGGCTGGGGACTACCTCCCCAAGGAGAACCTGGAGGCCCGGCTTCATGTCAGGTTCTCCAGGGAGGGTATGGGGCAGGGTGGGGCGCTAAAGCAGCTGGTGGATTTCTAATGGACAGTGCTGGATGGAGCTGATCCTGTGGTTTCACCGTGACTTTCTTTCTCATACGTGTGTGCATGTATGTATATGTGTGTTTGCGTGCTGTAGCTCAGTACCAGCATCCCACACTGACACCCCATGAATGCTGGCTCCTTCCCCAGCACCCTGCACTGACAACCAAAGGGACATCTTTTGTCCCAGGACTTCTAGTCCCTTCCCCAATGCTTGGTCCCCCTCTGACCTTCCCCAGGAGATCTCCTCCTGCCAGATCATGTTCCCGCCTCATCCGTGCCGTGACCTCCAAACAGCAGCCGCTCCTTCTGCCACTCATTGGTGCGCACCAGCAGCTTTTATTATCATTGCTCTTGTTCACCACCCCTACAGAAGTCCTGGGGCCACCCCCCCACTTTTCTGATGAGCAGCGGTGGGACATAGACTTTCTCTAGCTTGATAGAAATTTTGGTCTGCTGAAAGGTGGGTTTTCCAGTTTACTGGCCCACTTACTGTTCTTGGCCTATGACACTCTTATCTCCCGCCTCAGTGCCTTTGCCTGGGCCGTCCCTCATGCCCAGAACACCTTTTCTTTTTCACTTCTGCTTCTTGGAATCCTGCACTCCCTTTCATCAAATGCCCTCGCCTCCAGGAGGGCTTTTCTGATCTTCCTGGGTATTGCTCTCCTCCTGATTACGTTCTGCATTCACTTTCCTGGGTGCATAGCCCACCCCCCCCCCCTTGGCCCCAGTGGGATGGAGGCTCCCTGAGGGCAGGCACTGTTTCTTGTTTTGGAGCCCAGCACATAGAAGGTGCTTATTGAGTGGAGCCCCGGGAGAGGCACACAAACCCATCTGGCGAATGATGGAGGCGTTCCTGTAAAAGAAGGAGGGGGTCACCTGTGGGGACGGGTCACGGCTGGGCACTAAAGCCTGCCAGGTTGTGGCCCCACAGCTCTTTGGTTGAGGACTGCAGTGGGCGCCGGGCTTGTGGCT
>CM053599.1:12701274-12725806 GCA_028646575.1 Pseudocheirus occidentalis | reverse complement strand
AAGAGACAGAAAGAGAAATTCCATTTAAAATAGCTATAGAAAATATAAAATATTTGGGAGTCTACCTGCCAAAACAAGCCCAGGGAATATTACAAAACATTTTTCATACAAATAAAGTCAGATCTAAGTAAGTGGAAAAATATCAATTACTCATGAGTAGGCCGAGTTAATACAAAACAATGACAATTCTACCTAAATTAATTTACTTATTCAATGCCATACAAACTACCAAAAAATATTCTGTAGAGCTAAAAAAAAATAATAACAAAATGTATCTGGAACAACAGAAGGTCAAGAATATCAAGGGAATTAAAGGGAAAAAATGCAAAGGAAGGTGGCCTAGCTGCACCACACAGAAAATTGTATCCTAAAGCAGCAGTGGCTTAGCACTGGCTAAGGAACAGAGTGGAGGACCAGTGGAACGGGTTAGGCACACAAGACACAGGAGTCAATGACGGTAGTAATCTACTATTTGATAAACCCAAAGACTCCAGTTTCTGAAATAAAAACTCACTATTTCACAAAAATGGGAAGGAGAACTGGACAATAGCATGTCAGAAACTAGGCATAAACCAATAGCTTACATTGTGTAGTAAGATAAGGTCAGAATAGGCAGATGATTTAGACATAAAGGGTGACATCATAAGCAGATTAGGAGAGCAAGGAATAGTTTACCTGTCACACCTATGGATAAGGTAAGAATTTATGACCAAACAAGAGAAAGAGAACATTATAAAATGCAAAAGAAATAATTTTGATTACATTAAATTTAAAAGGTTTGCACAAAGCCAACGTAGGAAAGCAAAAAGCTGAAAAATAATTTTTACAAACATGTCTTTGATAAAGGTCTCATTTCTAAACTATATAGAGAACTGAGTCATATTTATAAGAATACATGTTCTTCCCCAAGTGATAAAATGGTCAAAGGATATGAATAGGCAGTTTTCAAATGGAAGAAATTAAAGCTATCTATAGTCATATGAAAAAATGAATCACTATTGATCAGAGAAATGCAAATTAAAACAACTCTGAAGTAATAGCACACACCTATCAGTTTGGCTAACATAACAAAACAGGAAAATGGTAAATGTTGGAGAAGATGTGGGAAAATTCAAACACTAATGCACTGTTGGTGAAGTTGTGAGCTGATCCAACGATTCTGGAGAGCAATTTGTAACTATGCTCTAAAACTGTGCATACCCTTTGATCCAGCAATACCACTCCTAGATCTGTATCCCAGAGATCATAACAAAGGGAAAAGGATCCAAATGCACAAAAATATTTATAGCAGCTCTTTTTTGATGGCAAACAATCAGCAACTGAGGGGATGCCCATCAATTGGGGAACGGCTGGACAAGCTGTGGTATATGAACATAATAGAATACTATTGTGCCAGGAGAAATGGTGAACAGGAGGATTTCAGAGTAACCTAGATTTACATGAACTGATGCTGAGTGAGGTGAGCAGAACCAGGAGAACATTGTATCCAGTGAGAGCAACATTGTAGCAATGATCAACTGTGAATGACTTATTGTTCTCAGCAATACAGTGACTCAAGATAATTCCAAAAGACTTATGTGGAAAATGCTGTCCACCTCCAGAGAAAGAACTGACAGAGTCCGAATGCAGATTGAAACGTACTATTTTCACTTTGATTTTTTTTTCTTTCTTGTGCTTTTCCCCTTCTGATTCTTCTTTCACAAATATGAACATAATGTGGAAATATGGTTAATATGATTGTACATGTATAACCCATATTAGATTGCATTCTGTCTTGAAGAGGGAGGAGGAAAGGAAGAGAGAGAAAAAATTTCAAAACTCAAAAATCTTACAAAGTGAATGTTAAAAACTATCTTTACGTGTAATTAGAAAAAATAAAATACTAGTAAATGGGCAGGGGTGGAAATTAACTCACAGACACTGACCATGGTGATCACCAAACAACACAAAATATAAAACTGACTATTATCTTAAGACAGGAAAGGACTTACTGACATGGGAGTTAGCCCTGAGTCGGCTGATAGGCATAAACCAATATCTTACATCATATACTAAGATAAGGTCAGAATAATGGCACAGTCACGCCATCAATTTGTCAGAGCTAAGGTCAAAATTTATCATGAACAAAAAGAAAGCATAGTAATAAGAAAAAATGTGATACACAAGAAAGGAAATGTAACCTTGAATTATTTAAACAAACTACTGGAAATCAAAAATGGGAAGTGGATAGCAGAAATGACCGACTCTAATAATTTCAACCAGAATTTAAATCAATATAAATTAATTGCTGGGCAGCTAGGTGGTGCAGTGGATAGAGAGACAGGCTTGGAGTCAGGAAAACTCATCTTCCCGAGTTCAAATCTGGCTTCAGACACTTACTGGCTGTGTGACCCTGGGCAAGTCACTTCACCCTGTTTGCCTCGGTTTCCTCATCTGTAAAATGAGCTGGAGAAGGAAATGGCAAATCACTCCAGGATCTTTGCCAAGAAAACCCCAAATGGGGTCACAGAGAGTCAGACACAACTGGAAAAAACAACACATTAATTGCTACAACCAAGATAACCAAAGAGCCCAGAAAGCATCTTAGTCAGCAAACATTAGGCTTTCTTGCCAAATGGAGAGAGAGCTGCCAAAGGCAACACCAGACTGCAATATAAACTCATTTATAAAGCCTTAGGAAGCAGTATGATGGACGGTTATGAGCAATATTTTCTCATAAAGCAGAGAGAAGCAATGGAGGCTAAAACCACTCTAATGAAAGCCTGGCAAGACACCCAATTAAACAGAGTCATCCCAAGAGCACTCAAGGGTGGAGGGAAAAAGAAGCCCACAATCAGAAGAAAAACAGGTGAAAGGATGGCCAAAATGACTTCACTATCTTGTCTTTCAAGCATAGTGCAGACCCCAACATCACAGTCCATGGAATGCCACAAAATGAGAGGAAGGAGAAACAGCATGGAAGAGCACATGGGGAAAGCCGTCACAAGGCACTCTAGTTGAGAGACTGGTTTACAAGGTCTAAGGAAGACATAATCTCAGACCTTACTGATTTCCCCCAAAAAAGTGGCCAAGAAAACATTCACAACTAATAAACTCTATGCCTACTCTCCCAGCCATACAAAGCCTTTGTGAAGCTCTTCTATAAACATGGCGGTATTAATAGGGACATTTACCAATTGACAATTTTTACCACCTCACAACTGACATAAAGATAAAGAACACACAAAGTCTCACTGTGATGGCTGGTGGTTAATTATGACTGCCTCAATAAAACAAAACATTTCCTTATTGGCTCTTTTACAATAAGGGGTCTCCCGTCCACACATTAAGATCATTCAAGATTCCTTGGAGGAAATCACAGTAGGCATGACCCTCTGATAGCAAACATCAGGCAAGGCACAAAAGGAGATGGATACTCACCAGACACAGTCGCCATTGTGGTGGAAGACACCCAACACAAAGTCCAGCTTGAGAAGGAGTTCCCTCTGGATGATGCTCTCATTCGCACAGGACAGTGTGTTGATTAGATCAAATCCCAAGACATGGCCCAGAAGAGATCTGTAATCATACAAAGGAGTTTGGCCCAACCAGCTATACTGAAAAAGACCAAACAGATAATGTCTACAGTCCAAATACAAGCCTCTAGAGCTTGTCCAAAAGAATGTCTATCCTGGGCAGATGGTACAAATGGATAATGAAGTTGAAAAGAAAAATGTTTTCAGGAATTTTCAAGAGTGCTTTTCAGGAGAATTGCTTTCAGGAAATCACAGACCGCAAGCTTCCCAAAAGAGTAAAATCCTCTCTTTTCAATACTAACATCTTACCATTGTTGCTTTATGGGAGTAAGACCTGGAATACCATCGTCTCTGAAGAACCAAAGATGACCATCACAGTGAGGGCAATGGAAGGGTACACGGTAGGTGTGGCATAAAACCAACAAGGAACTCTGAAAGACAGGAGTAAAGGATATCATCATGAAACTCAAATGAAAAATATTTCTCACTATATAAATGCCAGTTGTTATTAATATTATTAACTGTATGACTGAAAGAGAGGATGGGCCAGTCACATGAGGAGAGTGAGGACTGATGGATGGGCGCCCTGTAACGTGTTCCACTGGTACCTTGGATTGTCAGGAGGAAGCAAGAGAAGCCTCCCGCCGGTCCATCAGTGAACTTTGGAGAGGCCATAGAGAGGAGTCCCGTGGGATGGACAGGCATGGATAGGTTGCAATCTGCCCTAAATGTGGTTTGGAGGGGAGGAGTGAAGGTGGACTGAGAAGAAACGAGAGTAGAAAAACAAGGGATGACAGATGACAGTCTCAGTAACACAGTATTAAAAGACCTGGATGAGAATAGCCCTCAGTGCGTCGGGTGGATACTCTAAGGAGCATTCCTGGAAGGACATGAACTAGCACTGGAGGGAGAAGGTGTTCACAGGTCACGTTCTGCACCTGACATGAAGCATCCACTTGGCACCAGCTTGTCCACATATCTGGAAGGCTCTTCCTCCCCACCTCTGCTTCTTAGAATACAGTTTCCTTCACAGAATCAGAGAATCAACAAATCTGGGACCACATTCAGGTCTTCTGGCAAAGGTCAGAAATGGAGAAAGTCAAAGCCTCCAAGGACTTGGGACAGTGTGGTGAGGCTGTAAGAGAGATAAGGAGACCTGGTCAGAAAAAGGAAGAGGAGGAAGAGGAGGAAGAAGGGAATGAGGAGAGGAAGGGGAAGGAGGAGGAGGAAGGGAATGAGGATGAAAGGAAGGGGGAGGAAACGGACCAGATGGTTTCATATGTCAGTGAATAAACATTTATTAAGGGCCTACTGCGTGTCAGGAGTACTATACTAAGTGCTGAAGATTCAAAGAAAGGCAAAAGACATCAGTAAGTGCTCTTCAAGACCTCTGAGTTTAATGGGGAGACAATGTGCAAGTAAGGATGTCCTAACCAGCTCATGCTAATTAATCACCAATGTTTGTACACTGCTCTAAGGTTTGCAAAACACTTTGGATCAATTTCCACATTTAATCCTCATACCTATCCTATGTTTTACAGAAGAGGAAACAGCACCTGAGGAAGGTCAAGGTCGGCTACCCCAGGGTCCAAGGGAAGATCCGAACATCACATGAGGTGGCCTCAGAAAGAGGTGCCAAATGCCTGTCGATGGACTAGGGACTGACCTATACAGGAAGCATTCTCCTGGAGGTGAGAGGCCCTTCTAGAATTGCTTAGTCTGGGTCAGTGGACAGAGGAAGTCACCGAGGGAGGAAACAGGAATAGCTCTTGTTTTATAGCCGGCTCTTAAGGTCCTTGTGGAAAATTGTTCTATCATCAGGGGATCATGGTCACCTCTTCAGGAGTCAGGAAAAGATAAAAGCAAGATAAGACTAGAAATATCTCTCAGAGGGTACTGCAGTATGCCACACTCAGGGATGAATTCATTTGACACCAGAGGCCACTGGACTAATTTGGTGCCTCTGAACTCATGCCAGTGCATGCCTGGGCCTGGGACCGTGACTGTCAGTAGCATTCCCCGCTTCTGACTGCTTCCTAAGAAGGAAAAGTCAGGGTGGGCTATCGTAGTGAGAAAATAAATAATAGAAAAGTCTCAGTCTTCGTGGGCTGCCGCATCATACTGTCAGAGAACCTACAGAACACATCTATCAGCATTGATGTCTTGCTAAGGCCCTGCATATGGACAAGGGGCTGGGCCCAAAGTTGAAGAGAAGGAAGAAACGCAGATACGTGGCCTTTGGGAAATGGTTCAGCATTTTTAAAGATTCCAAGTTTCTCTCTGAAACAGGGGCCCATCTATTAAATGCAAATATTCAGGCAGAGATGGCTGAAGGCTGCAAGTCACAGAATACCATGGTCTCCAAAGGAATGCAGTGGAGGATTATACAACATAAACATAAACAAATTTCACTACATTACAAATAAGGAATCACACAAGAGAAATGTCAGAGAAATCTGTGACTGGGGGAAAACGTGGGTAGGTCATGGAGCAAGGATAGGGGATAGGTGCTAAGCAGCCTGTGTAGCGCACTGGAATCCACACAAGTCAAAGCAACTACACAAGAATAATTTATTAAATGTTTACTGTGTGCCAGGCATTATACTAAGTATGAAGAATACAAAGAAAGGTGAAAACTGTCAAGGAGCTCACGTTTTTACAGCGGCCCCCCCCGCCCACACACACACACCACTCTGTATGTGATGTCTAGAAAATACAAGGAAGGCCTCTAACATGATGGGAGGACTCCTTGTGGAATCATGGCAGGGCTCGGACAAGAGCTGTTCAGGATGGACAGGAACGGTAGACTGCGTTCTCCATGTTTGTTGGGAATACCACTGACAATCATATATCTCAGATCTGTTAGCAGACATGCTCGTAAGAGAACAGTCGTCCTAACCGAGAGTGTACTTAACGGAATGGTACCCAGAGGACTGGTGCAGGCTCTGCCGTTAACTCATGTGGTCTGGGAATAATCAAAGATTCTCAGAATCTCAGAGTAGAAAGGAAGCCCAGAGGCCACAAAGCCCAATTCATACCCAAATAGGAATTACCCCCTCATAACTTTCCCCAAAACAGTCATCCGGCCTTTGCTGGAAGATCTCCAGGGAACAGGAACCCACTATGACCTAAGGCATCCTCTTCCCCTTTTGGAGAGCTCTAACTGGTCAAAGGTTTTTGCCTACATTTGTCTCTTTTCATCTTCCACCCACTGTTCCTGTTTCCACCCTTGGGAGTCAAGCCAAACACATGCCCATCTCCTTCACCCATCAAGGCACTTCACCATCACAGCTACCTTCTTACAGAAACTCTTTGGCTTATCATGGTCCCTCCTAATGTGTTGTGCCCAGAAATATCATCTTAAATGACATTAATAGGAATATTATGCCTAGAGTGAGGGAGGTAATACCTCACTGTACCCTCTCCTGATCGGATCACAGATGGAATATGATGTTCTGTTGTGGGCAGCCCATTTTAGGAAGGATACTGATGCATGGGAGTGCACCCTGAGGAGGGCTTCCAGGATATCAAGAATTAGCCTAGGCTATTTGACCATGAAGAAGGGTGGGGAGGCCAAGAAAGCCATCTTTAAGATTCTGAACATACACACTTCAATACCTTCATTTTTCAAATAAAGAAACTGCAGCTGAGAGGTTCAGTAACTTCCCCAGGATCACACAGGTTAGTAAGTGGTTAAAATGGGATTTGAATTCAGGCCTCCCTGACTCTACCCACTAGTGAATGGTTTCTTGTTCACCATAACAAATACCAGAAGGCACTGACTTGAATTCACCAGTCAGCGGCAGGAGTAACACTAGCCAACCTTTTGTCACAGCATATTTATAAGAGATGAATATATCACTGGGCACAGTGTCACATTCCTTGAACACTAGACTTTTCCATGTGAGGTCCCCAGACACCCTATCTTTCTCCTCCCTCTCTAAGGCAGCTGATTCTACAAGGGGCGTAATCTGTCCCCTGGCTAGACAGTGGCGCACGTGAATCCTGCTTGAGAGCTCCCTTTTAGAAGGGCTGTTTTTAAGCAAGAGCTGACAAGAGGCTCCTGATTTTCCTGGTCTCACGTCACGGACAGAGCGCGTCCGCATGCCTAGGTGGTGCTGTCCATATCGAATCCCAGCCTCTGATTAATCCAGGCAGCCTCCCTCCTGCCATCATTTCTCTGTGGCCTTACAACTGCTCTCAGAAGAGGCAGACATTGGGTAAGAAGCTTCTCACCATTTTTCTATTGAGCTGAATCATTTCTGGACACTCCTGATTCCCAAATCCACAAGGACCCCTCCCCCACTGCCACCCAGAATACCTCTGATGTACTTCTTTTGTGTGTGTAAATATATGTGTCTAGATATGTATGTACATGTGTGTATGCATGTACTATGTACACAAGGTAAGCTCCTTGAGGGCAGGGCCCATTTCTCTTTCTTTCTCAGTCTTTGTAAGCCCATACCTCATAGTCATTTCATTGGTATAGAGCGGCAGTTCTCAACCTCTGGGTTAGGTATGTTTAATCTGTAACAATGAAAATACATCCTGCATATCAGATATTTACATTACGATTCATAACAGCAGCAAAATTACAGTTATGAAGTAGCAATGAAAATACTTTTATGGTTGGGGGTCACCACGACATAAGGAACTGCATTAAAGGGTTGCAGCATTAGGAAGGTTGAGAACCGCTGGTATAGAAAATTCCCTGAGGAGGAAGCCCTCTGCTAAAGCAGGCAACATCTTCTCTGCCCGGACCACTGTGAGGCTGAGGAACACGGCCAGGGTCCGTAGCCAGTGTGTGTCAGAAAAAGGATGTGAGCCGGGATTCTCCTGGCCCTGAGGCAGGCTGTGCTCAAGAACAGAATCACAGAATCAGATAACTGATTAATGACTGGACCTGCCTGGGGACTTGCTCTAACATGAGGGTGCTTGGGAACCTCTCTTCCCAAAGATGGCTATGAAGTCAGCCTGGACCTTGGTCTTGCAGTGAACATATCTTTTTTCATGATTTTTCAATATCTTTTCAATATGAAAAGAATCATCTTTTTTCATTTTCTACTCAAAGATTTCAGAGCACCAATGTGTTTAATTTTTTAAAAATGGAAGCAACCTAAATGTCCAGTAGTAGAAGCATGGTTAAAAAAAAACAGAGTATAAACACAATGGAATATCATAAAGACTTTTAGACAGACAAGTATGCAGAATACAAGGAAATCTGGGAAGAATTTTATTAAATCATGCAAAATTTAAAAAAACAGAACCAATCAATCAACAAGCATTTATTTATTACGCACCAATTACGCACTAACCCCTAAAGCTACAAAGCCCAAACGGGAATGGCTTCCATAACAGCTGGCATTTACAGAGCAATTTAAGGTTTGCAAAGTTCTTTACGTATGTTAACTCCTCTGACTCTCTCCGTAACTCTGGGAGGAAGGCGCTATTATCATCCTCATGTTACAGATGGAGAAAGTGAGGCAGACAGGTTAAGTGACTTGCCCAAGGTCACAGAGTCTGAGGCTGGATTTGAACTCTGGTCTTCCTGCATCACCAGCTGCCTCAAGAAGTTTTTATTTTACAGGGAATGTACGAACCAGAAGAATGGAGAGAAAACATCCTCCTGGTACATTTAAGCATCTACAGAATACTTGTGACTGACAACTTGACTGATTTACTTGATTGGAACCACTTTCACTTCACTTTACATACACCATTTCCAAACCATGGTGCCACTTCCCCCTCTCCCTTTCAAGGTCCCCTTTATACACTGTCTTCTCCCATCAGAATGTAGGATCTGTAAGGGCAAGGACTGGTGGGCTTTCTTGTAATGTAGCCCAACCCAGTACAGGGAGCTCAGTGCCTGGCATACGAAAAGTATTTAATAAATGCTTTCCCCAACTACAGATGGTAGGGGGAAGGACAGCGCTGTAATTCCAGTGATGCAGATAGACAACTTATGGTTTTGAACCTTACAGTCTCCGAGAGTTCATTAGTCAAGCGACTTTCCCTGAGGCAGACAGCCCAGAGGTATCAGAATCAGGATGCAAACAAAGGTTTTCTATAGGAGGAGGCTGGCCCTCCATTCCACATTTACACTCACTTAACTGCCACCATGTCAGAGACGAGAATGAGAATGAACAAAGAATTCTGCCGCCAACCTGGAGGACGTAACTAAAGTCATGAGGATGCTCACTGTATGCACTGAAATTAAATATTGTTACTGCAGAGAGTTACCAAGCAAATTCAGTTGGCTGTTTTCATACAATCAATACTGTTTTTATTAAAATGCATTGGTTTTATAAAACATGTGCTTTTTTCCAAACGAAGAAAGAGAAATCCTATCTTTTCGTTGCACGGCACCTACTCACTCAAGGATTCCAAGGGTTTGCACTGACATCATCGGTCTCAATCGCTGGTTTTCTTTTACAACTCTGGGACCACAGGCACATTCCAACAGACATTTTACAGCATCATTACAGTGTTTTGCACACTTGTTTGTGATTAGTTTCCCATTTTGTTCCACTTCATTTGTTCATCTTTTTAGCCCCTGAAAGGAAAGCAAAAATCCAGATCATTAAACCAATTCAATTCAATAAACATTTATTGCCATGTGCCAAACACTGTGCTGGTCCCTATGGGAAATAGCCTATGTAAAGGCATTAGGGAGGAAGACCAATGGGCAAAGTCAGTAACCGGCAATTAGGCTAATCTGGTATAAAATGTTTCTGGAAAAACAGGCAGGAGCCAGATGGGGAAGGACTGGAAACACCAGAAGTGAGGAGTTTAACTTGTATCCCAGAGCCAACAGGGAGCTCCTGAAGACTTTTGAGCAAGGGAGCAATGTGGTCGGACCCGGGCCTTAAGATAATTGTTTTTGCAGCCCTGTGGAGGACACATTAGCGGGAGAATCCACAGAAGCAGGTATGCAGGACCTCAGCATCTCCTTCCCCACTTCACAGCCCAGGTAATCAATTAGGAAGCATTTATCCAGCACCTACTAGGTGCCAGGCATTGGGCCAGGATCTGCAAAGATACAAAGATAACAATGAAACCCTCCCTGCCCTCAAGCAGCTGACATTCTAGAGGTAATTCACAGATCTCTCAGTCTTCCAATCAGTAACTCGGGGACTCCTTTGCCTGACAGCAAGTACCCCTTCACCCCTCGCCCCTCTTGCCAAAGCTCAGGCAGACTGTGCATTTATCATCCCCACCCCACCACAAGGTTGCCCTTCTTCTCTTTAGTGATCTTGATTTGCCCCCAGTTTATGCATGGACTCTTCCCACAATGAGACAACACTGGGTTCCAAATGCATTCTTCCGGCTCTAACCCAGTACAAGAAGAGATGGAAAGGTCTCTTTATTTCTTTAAATTTGTGCTCAATTTCTAAACAGTGCTGTCCATTAGACCCTAGGATCTGGGGTGATCGGACCCTGGGGTTTTCTGACTGGAACGGATGTTCAGTTACCACCAATGGGGGCTCTGCCCAAAGGAGGTGGTAGGTCAATAAGTCCTGAGGTAAAGTCCTGCCTCCAAAATGTTTTCCAACATCTACTTCACTGCCCTTCTCTGCGACCACCTTTTAAATAATAAATCGTTCAAGAAAGAACTAGAAAAATAACAGGATGGCTATGGGATGCAGCCAAAATGGTTCTTAGAAACAAATCTATATCGAGAAGAGATAAAACGAGAAACCAAATTAATCAGGTCTGATCTCAAATACATTAGAAGAGGAACAAAAAAATAGGCCAAATGAAAAGAGCAGATAAAAGAAGAGAAATAAGTAGAAAAACAAATCAATTTTAAAAGTTAAATTATCAAATGCAACCAGTTAGCTTCGCAAAGATTGAGAAAACTGGCAAAATATTAAGTGTCATCATAAAAACAAAAATCATGAAAAGCAGACATTTTAAAAGTGATGGCAAATCAACACCATCATCAGGAAACAGCATATTCCACTATTACATTTCAAAACCGTAATTCTAAGTATGGTCTGCTGACCCCTGTAGAGGTCCCAGACACTTCTGTGGAGTCCATGAGGGCAAAACTACTTTCAAAACAGAAAGATTTTAATTTCTAACATTGTAAACGTCTATTGATATAACCACACAAAGAAAAGCCCTTTTGGGTGCCCTCAACAATTTTTTAGTAGATAATGGGTCCTAAAACCAAGGTGGCTTAAGAACCAATATGCTAATAAATTTGAAAACTTAAAAGAAACATTTACTTGAGCAAGGGAATGTGGATGAACCTTAGCCAAAGGGATAGGAACACACACAGAAACCAGCACTTTGACTTAATCCTTCCAAAGTTTCTCTTGTTTTCTGGAGGCCTATCACGTCAAGCCATTTTCATGGCTACTAGCTGGTTAACAAGAAATAACTCCCCAACAACCCATCCTACACTTGGTTATCATGATTTTTCTTGAAGATCTCTAGAGATCAGAAGGCTATTAGCACCCAAAGCTGGCTTTTTGGGTAACTAATTTAGGAAGTTTTTCTTATATCAAACACAAATCTGCCTCCCTGCAATATCTCCTTGCAAGGTCTGGCTTCTGGCACCAGAGAGAGCAAGCTCCACTTCTGCCAATATTCTCCAAAATAAATAAATTTCCAGTTCCTTCCTTTAACCTGTTATTACCTGATAAGCACCTCTTGGGTTTTAATATTAAGACAGGGTTAACATTTTAAGCCTCGAAAGCTCTGATTGTTAAGAAGTTTTTCCTTACGTTGGCTGTGGTATTAGAAATGCCAAGAAAAGCTTTAAGACTTGAAAAAGTAAGTTAGAGAAACAGACAAAATATTTTAATTTGTAGATATCATAACTATTTTCCTAGAAAATCTATCTAGTAATATCAGTAGTATTCAGATTAATGCTGTGACCAACCAACACTCCAGAGAACACATGATGAAGCAAGTTACCCAATTCTTGGTGATGTTTCAAAGGTGCAGAATGAGACATCATTCTTTGGCCATGGCCAGTCTCGGGATCTTTTTTGCCTGACCATGCATCTCTAATAAAAAGGTTTTGTTTTTGCCTGGTTTTGTTTTTTCCAAAGGTGAAAAAGAAAAGTGGGAGGTAGGAAAAATAAATGCTTTGAATTGAAAAGATAAAGTTCAAATAAATAAGTGAATAAGTTTTCCTGGTTCTAGCTACTTCACTTTGCATAAGTTCCTAAGTCATACCAAGTTTCTCTGAATCTGTCATAATTATTTTTTATATGGCACAATAATACTTCATTATATTTATCACAACTTGGCAAAGCCATATCCCACCTGATGGGCACCAATGTCATTGTCACTTCTTCACTACAATAAAAGTGCTGCTATAAATACTCTGGTGCATATGAGATCTTTCCCTCTATCCTTGGCTTCTTTGGACTATGTGACTAATAATAGTATTTTAAAATTAAAATAGCTTTTATTTTTTCCAATTACATGAAAAAACTTTTTAATAATCATTTTTAAACTTCTGAGTTCCAAATTCTCTCCCTCACTCCCTCCCTTCCCCCTTCCCTAAGACTGCTAGAAATCTGATACAGGTTACACATGTGAAATCATGAAAAACATTATTTCCACATTAGTCATGCTGTGAAAGAAAGCAGACAAAAAAACAAAAACGTGAAAAACAGTTTGCTTCCATCTGCTCTCAGGTTCCATCAGTTCTTTCTTTGGAGGTGGACAGCATTTTTCATCATGAGCCCTTGGACAGTCTAACTGTCTTAGATTACTGTATTGCTAAAAAGAGCTAAGTCTTTCACAATTGAGCATCGTTACAATGTTGCTATTACTGTGTACTATGTTCTCTGGTTCTGCTCACTTCATTTTGCATCTATCATGTAAGACTTTCAAGGTTATTGTAAAAATCACCCTCCAGCATTTCTCATAGCCTAATAGTACACCCTCACAAGCATATACTACAACTTGTTCAGCCATTCCCCAATTAATGGGTATCCCCTCAATTTCCAGTTCTTTGCCACAGAAAAAAAGAGCTGCTATAAATATTTTTGAACAAACGGTGCCTTTTCCCTGTTTTTTTATCTCTATGGGATATAGATCTTGTAGCGGTATTGTTGGATCAAAAAAGTGTGCAGTTTCATAGCCCTTTGGGAATAGTTCCCAATTGTTCCCTAGAATGATTGGATGAGTTCACAATCCCACCAATACATCAGTGTCCCACTTTCCCACATCCCCTTCAACAATTATCAGTTTCCTTTTCTGTCATATTAGCCAATCTGTTAGGTTGAGGTGGAACCTCAGAGTTGTTTTAATTTGAATGTCTCTAATCAACAGTGATTTTTGAGCATTTTCATATGACCATAGATAGCTTTGATTTCATCTGAAAACTGCCTGTTCATGTCCTTTTTGACTATTTAGTATTTGGAGAATGGCTCATGCTTTTTTATAAATTCAACTCAGTTCTCTATATACAAGAAAATAAGGCTTTTATAGAGACAAGGTGTCTATTCTAATTTTCTCTGGGTTTCAGTAAAATTTTTTCCCAGCTTTTTGCTCTCTTTCTAATCTTGGCTGCATTGCTTTTGTTTATTTAAAAACTTTCTAATACTAACACTGCCCATTTTATATCTTGTAATGCTCTCTATCTCGTTTAGTCATAAATTCTTCATTTATGTATAGACCTGACAGGTTAAGCATTCCATGCTCCTCTATCACCCTTTATGTCTAAATCAGGTACCTATTTTGACCTTATCTTAGTAAAGAGAGTAAGATGGTAGTCTATATGTAGTTTCTGCCCAACTGTTTTTCAGTCTTCCCAGTAGTTTTTGCTAATCAGTGAGCTCTTGTCCCAAAAGCTTAGATCTTTGGCTTTATCAAACACTAGATTACTATGGTCATTTATATGTGGTGTACCTTGTCTATTCACTGATCTACCACTCTATTTCTTATCCAGTACCAGATTGTTTTGATGACTACTTTATAATACAGTTTGAGATCTAGTATGATTAGGTTACCTTCCTTCACATTTTTTTTCATGAATTCCCATGATACTCGACCTTTTGTTCTCCCAGAAGAATTTTGTCATGATTTTTTTCTAGTTCTATAAAGTAATTTTTGGTAGTTTGATTGGTATGGCACTTAATAAGTAAATTAATTTTGACAGAATTATCATTTTTTATTATATTGGCTAAGTCTGCCCATGAGCAATCAATATTTTTCCAATTGTTAAGATCCGACTTTACTTGCATGAAAAGTGTTTTGTAATTACGTTCATATAGTTCCTAGGTTTGTCTGGGCTGGTAGATTCCCAAGTATTTTGTATTGTCTACGGTTATTTTAAATAGAATTTCTCTATCTCTTGCTGCTGGACTTAGTTGGAAGTATATAAAAATGCTAATGATTTATGTGGGTTTATTTTATATCCTGCAATTTTGCTAAAGTTGTTATTTGTAGTTTTTTAGTTGATTTTCTAGGATCATCTAAATATAACATGCTATGATCTACAAAGAGTGAGTTTGGTTTCCTCACTGACTAACAGTATTGCTGGGAGAAAGAGCATGTATGTATAGTTTAGTGACTTTTCGGTAAAACACTGCTTTCCAGAATGGGTAGAGTAACTCACAGCTCCACCATGTATTGGCCTGTTCTCTCTCTCCTCCAACACTGTCATTTTGAACTTTACTCATCTTTGCCAATCTGATAGAAATCTCCGAATTTTTAAAATTTTCATTTTTCTATTAGTGACCGAACATTTTTTCACATGATTATTGGTACCTTTCATTTCTTCATTTGGAATGAAACTGTCTGTTTATATGCACTGCACTTAATTATTGATAAGTGGCTCTTATCTTTTATGTATCTGCATACATTTCTTACACATCTTGGATACCAAGCATAAATCAGAGAAATTTTTAACAAATATTTTTTTCCTAATAGTTTTCCTTCTAATTTTATCTTAGTTGACTTTTTTTGTGCAAGTTTTTCAATTTAACGTAACCAAAATTGCCCATTTTATCTTGTATGATCACTTTTATTCTTTGTTTCATTAAGATCTTCCTCCCCACCCCACCCCCATTTCTTTTTTTTTCAATAATATAACCTTTTATACCTAAGTCTTATACTCATTTGGAACTTAAGTACATGGTATAAGATCTTGAGCTAAACCAAATTTCTGCCAGAGCACTTTCCATCTTTCCTTACTGGCTTTGGAGAACATGAAGTCTTTACTCGAGTAACCTGGCACCCCTGGTTTGCTGAACACTAGGCAGCACTATATTCACCTTTTTTTTTCCTTACATTTACCTCATCTGATCCAGCTTTCCTATTTTTTAACTGTTACCAAAGAGTTTTGATGATTATTGCTGTATAGCATGGTTTGAGATATGGTTACTTCCTCCTTCATTCCTACTTTTTTCATGAGGCTGGGGATTCTTTGCCTGGGCTCCCCACTGTAACCCGCCCAACAGATGGGTATTTTAAAACAATTTCATTCACACAATGTAGAACATTTGGCATCAATTTTGTTACTGAAAAAGTAATCATCAAAGATATCTTCCATGCAACAGTCAAGGGATGTGGGAGTGAGCCAACACAGACCATCAAAGAAAGCATTAGAACACAGGGAAGGAATATTGCTTGGCATTTCCAAAGTCACACTATCATTCATTTAAGGATAACACCAGTACCTTCCATATTCAAACCTTTTCTAGAGTTTTGAGTGTTCTCAAAAAGCACATAGACAGGAAAACACTTTGATGCTTTAGATAGAACAGTAGGCTCCAATCACATTTGACTGGTCATCTTCCAATACCTTTGGCAACAGCGGGAACATCAGCATTAAGTGCCCAAGCACAGCTTCCAAATGCCAAAAAGTAGCTCAGTCATCAAAAATAGCATAGAACTAAAGGAGGGAGCCATTTGATAAGAAGAGTGGAAGGATACTTGTTAAACTGGCAAAAAAGATGAATGATGGAAAGTCGATGTTGGTATAGGAAGAAAGGAACAGTAAGTAATGCATTCCTGGTTGAGCTATGGTTTGGCTAAATTGTTCTGAAAAACCATTTGCAAATATGGGAGAAAAGTCCCTAAAGCTCATATGCTTTGACCTGGGGATCTTACTATTAGACACATTCCCAAAGGAGGTCAATGACTAAAAGAGATTTTACATATATGTATGTATGTATGTATACACACACACACACACACACACACACACACACACACACACACACAAGTACAGATGGATGGTAATTTCAAAGGGAAGACACTAGCAGTGAAGGAGACCAGGAAAGACCTCCTTCCAAATTAGAATTGAAGCTGCGGGCTCAAGGAGGCCAGGGAAGCTAAGAGGCAGAGGAGAGGGGCAGGAGTACTCCAGGCCTGGGGAGTCGGGAGATGGGGTGTCCTCTGCAAGGAGCAACCAGGAGGCCAGCGCTGCTGGACCACAGAGAATGTGGAGGGGACTACAGTTTAAAGAGACTGGAAAGGCAGAAGGGGGCCAGGTGGTAAAGGGCTTCAAAAGCTAAGAAAAGGACTTCAGGAGCCAAGGAGGTGAGAAGGTGACATGGTCAGCCCTGTGCTTTAGAAAGGTGACTTTGGCAGCTGAGTGGAGGGTGGAGTGCAGTGGGGAGAGACTGAGGCAGGGAACCCATCCAAAGGTCCACTGCATAGTCCAGGCATGGACGTGAGGCGACAAGGTTCTACACCGAGAGCAGTTGTGTGACCCCAGATAGAAGATGTACAAGACACACTGGGAAAACAGAAATGACATCTGACAACAGACTGACCAGGTGGAGTGAGTATGAGTGAGAAGCTGAGGAGTGAAGGTAGGTACCTAGATGACAAGCCTAGTGACCAGAAGGAGATTATGCTCTGGACTATAGTAAGGAAGCTCAGAAGCAGGAAGGGTTTGAGGGAAGATAATAGTTCTCCTTTGAAAATGCTGAGTTTGAGAGGTCTGTGGGACATCCAAGCTCAAGATGGTCAATTAACATCCAATAGGCAATATAAGACCAGAGGTCAGGAGAGAGGTCAGGGATAGAAAAATTGACCTTAGAATCACTGGTAACCCACTAATGGGTTCAGCTGATGAAATTACCAAGCAAGACAATAGAGAGGGGCGGCTAGGTGGCGCAGTGAGTAGAGCACCGGCCCTGGAGTCAGGAGTACCTGAGTTCAAATCCGGCCTCAGACACTTAACACAAAAAGCTAGCCATGTGACCTTGGGCAAGTCACTTAACCCCAACTGCCCTCCAAAAAGCAAAAAAAAAAAGACAATAGAGAACAGAAGAGGGCCCAGAACAGACCATTGAGGGACACCCAAGGTGAACAGGCACACACACATAAATCTAATCAGCCGCCAAATCTGGCTGCTTCTACTTCCACAACTCTGAGATTCAGTGACAAAAAGAAGAAACTCTCAACTGTGCCTCCTGCCCAGCAGCCAGCACACTTTGGCCTTGTAAGAATCCCTGGAAAAGCACCTCAAGGATGAGCTTGATGGCCCTCCTCCCAGGCCCCAGGCTCACAGGCCGAGCAATGATCCCACGTGTTCAATCAGCTGTCGCGTCTTGTCACTTCTATCTCAACAACATCTCTCCTGTATGTCTAGATCTCTAAGCTCACAGTCACCACCTTAGTTCAGACCCTCTTCCCCTCTCACCTGGACAGCAGCCTCCCAACTGGACACTATGTCAGGTCCATGCTCCACTCAGTTGCCAAATGATCTTCCTAAAATGGAAGTCTGATCATGCCTTCCCTTCACCCAATAACCTCCAGCAGGACCATAGAATAAAACATAAACTTTCTTTTGAAAGGGGTTTCCAATCTCAGCATCCAACATTTCTTTCTTGCTATTCTCAGAACTCACAGAACTCTTTCCATCCTCAGGCCTTTGCCCTGGCTACATCCCATGCCTACAATGCTCTCCCTCCACATCACTTGTTCCTAGAATTCATCATTTCCTTGAAGATAGCTCAAGCAGCTTCAGCACAGCCTTTCCTGATTCCCACTGCTAGTGGCCTTCCTCCTGAATCACCTGGGTTTAGTTTGCCTGCATTTTGCATAGATTCATCTTGCACATACTCACAGGTGTATATGTTTCAATATGAGACAAGCTTTTGGGGGGATTAGAAGTTGTTCCCCTTTTTGTCTTCTTGCTCTTTAACATTCAGCACAGAACCCAAGAGGAGGTGACTGGACCTGTGATTTCATTCATATGTGGACTTCCCAAATGAAGAACTCCCTCCACCAACACAGTGAGCATCTTCTCATGATTTACGGTCTTCACTGCTCAGAGCACTGATATCAGGTCTTGCCCAGGACCTCAAGTCGGTCTGTGTCAGAGATCAGACTTCTTGACTTAGAAGCCAGTTCTCTGTCTAATACACTTTACTGCCTCTTCCTGGAACACAGTAGGCATTTAATGGATGCTTGATGACTGATCTCATGCCAAGAATGAAGCATTTAACATACATCTCTCACCTCGACTGAAAGGTCAAAGGGTTACGGACATGGAACATGCCATGTATTAGTAGGCCTGGTTTTGTCATTCCCTCATGCTTAACTGTTTTTCCTTGTTAGAGGGTGGGAGAAGGTCCAGAGGGGCAGAGTATGTCAGTATATCGGGACGTGACTATAATATTAAAAAGGCATCCCTTTTTAAATGAGGGAAAAAGACTGGTAGGAGGCCGGTGAACCAATCAATAACATGATGTGTTATGCACCTACTATGGACCAGACATAGACTAGCATTCCAAAGACATAAGTGAAACTACCCCCCACCTCAAGGAGCTTACATCCTAACGAGGGAGACAAGACTTTGGTCATGCAAGTGGAATGTGTCAGGAGCAAAATCTGAAGACGCGTCCTCTGATGCCAGTCCCCATGCAAGACTGCTCCTCTCCCTGCGCTTCTATACTACTTTGGCACTGCCCTCAGAACTGGGTTATGAGCCACCTCAGAAAACCTCCAAATGTCTGAAGCAATGCCTAAGAGCTTTAGAAAATGACGTGTCACCTACCCAAGATATTTCCACTTCATCTAATCTTCTCTTCTAGATGAATTCCCTGTAGAAGGGGAGGTCCTTCAGATGCTCCTATTGTGGGTGATATTGCACCAAACGCAGTTAAGATCCAGAACCTTATAGGGCCTCCCACAATTTAATTCACGTTGACTAGAAAGTGGTCAAGTCATCCAGAGAAAAACCAAAACAGATGCACAGCACCTATTGTCTGGACTATGATGTGCAGATGGATGGATGGGTGGGCCAAGGAGTTTATACATCAGATAATACACACAGACCCGGGAGGCCACTCTGGAGGGGCAATGAGTTCAGCCAAGAATTGAAAAAGAGTAAGAGGGGGGCAGCTAGGTGGCACAGTGAATAGAGCACCGGCCCTGAAGTCAGGAGTACCTGAGTTCAAATCCAGCCTCAGACACTTAATACAAAAACTAGCTGTGTGACCTTGGGCAAGTCACTTAACCCCAACTGCCCTCCAAAAAACAAAAAGCAAAGAAAAGAAAAAGAGTAAGAGGGAGCTGGATCACATTTGAAAAACAGTCTAAGGCTCCCATGAATTCCCAAGCAGCACAACAGCTCCAAGATCCGTCCAACACAAATATTGTCCTAGGAATGCAATGCAGGGGTGGGTCAAAGACCACTCTAATCTCTGAAGAATCCAAGTTTCAGGTGACAATGGTGAACAGTGGAGAGACTCATGGTGGGTTCAGGCAGGCTGCAACACATTTCCGATGATGACCTACAAGAAGAGTTGTCAGGGTCATCATGAGGAAAACAGAGGATCAGAAAAGATGGGTTAGTCACGGAGCAAGGGGGTGAAGGATGACGGCCCAAATGCTGCACTCGTATCAACAAGAATATGAGAAGTCCAAGGAACAGCGGCAGCTAGGAGGTGTGGTAGACAGCGAACACGGCCTGCAGGCAGGAGACCCAAGTTCAAATCCAGCTCAGGCATTTACTGGCTGGTAACCTCAGACGTCCCTTCACCCGTCTGCTTCAGCTTCTTCAACTGTAAAGTGGGGACAGGAAGAGCATCCGCCTTCCAAGGCTGCTAGGAGGATAGCATATTCTAAAAGTACTTAGCACAGGACACCGGGGAAGTCTCTTTTGTTTTTGTAGCCTCAGTGCTCAGTACCTGACGCGATGGATCTTCAATAAATGGTTGTTCATGGAAGAATCCCACGAAATGAGAAAGCACAGAGCAACTAAATTATTAACAGAAGCATGATTATGGAATAATGCAGGAAGCCGACAGACTGTGTCAGTGGACACGGGTTCAAGTCCAGCCTAGGCCATTTCTTGTCTAAGTGACCTTGGCCCAACAACATCGCTCCTCCCAGACTGTTTCCTGCGATAGAAATAAAGGATTAGAAGATTGCTGTAAACAGATGACGGTAGGATCCTCTGCTGGCTCATTCCCTCCTTGCATCATCTCTTGGCCAAGTACTGTTCTTCCACTTAGTCTCTTGCCCAGCAGAGCCAGGCCAGGTGGGAGGTGGGTGACCAGCTAGCACATGAAACACAGCACGGCAGAAGGGACACTCCTTCAATCTATAAATTCACTTAGTAAGTCCTTACTTTGTGAGGTCTTCACACAGGCTACAGTGAAGGCTTCAAGCATGCACAGACTCTGATGGCGCTGGGAGTCCAACACCAGCCCAAACTAACCAGCAGACACAAAGGCTTGTGTGTAACATGTTTTGTGTAGAAAGAAAAAGGATGACAGAGGAGTATTAGGAGTATAGGCCACATTATCAATGATCATAATAAAGCAAATTTAAAGTTTTATAAAATTTGATGATAAATTATAGTTAAAAATAATAATTACATCAATAACAGCCTATATTTGTTAAAATTAAATGTCCTTTTTAACTATTTAAACTCAAGAAACTAATTTCAACAAGTGAAATGTTGACACGTCGCTCGCTTCCTCCAAATCTCCATCAGATTCTGTGCTTGGCCGCTGTCATCAGTCAACGTGAGGGTGGGCGTCACAAGAGCAGGACGTGGAGGACGGCAGTTACATGAAGCTGAGAAGGCCTGCTGTCAAGTTCTGCCTCCGATGAGGCCCGGGGGTGGGACCCTCAGCAAGTCACTCACCCAGAGGCCTCTATGGCCCCATGATTCCCTCCCCTCTATGGTTAACATGGTTTTTGCTTTACATTCTTTCCCAATGACATTAAAGCTTTTTAAAAACATTCTTCCA
The DNA here is from genome assembly GCA_028646575.1 of Pseudocheirus occidentalis. NCBI lineage: Eukaryota > Metazoa > Chordata > Mammalia > Diprotodontia > Pseudocheiridae > Pseudocheirus > Pseudocheirus occidentalis. The sequence continues at coordinate 12,704,103 of CM053599.1, read as the reverse complement.
ATTTGTCAGTGATGATTACATCAGTTAGTTATTACACGAAGGTACCACAAGTTATTTAACCATTCCCCTATCATGGCTGAAATTAAAAATAACGCTGCTATGAAACTCCTTTGATAGGCTTTCTATTGGTTTTGATAAGAATCAGGTTCTAATCCTAATAATAGAATGACTGGGTCAAAAAGCACAATTTGTATTTAACTGTATGCTAACACTAGGTGATTTGCCAAGAAGGAAAAAAAAACCATATCTGCAATTTCACTAGCAAAGAAAGTGGGTACCCGTCTCTTCATAACCTCATCAACAAATTAAAGCCATTCTGAGGTTTCACCTCTGACCTAGCAAAAGACAAAAACGACCCCCCGCACCTACCCCAAGCATGTGGAAACAAACACACATACGCCACTGGCGCAGTCACAGAAGCAACTATTCTGTTCACGGTTTGACCCAAGAATCCTTTCATAGGACATACACTGCAAAGAGATAGACAAAAGTCAGAAACAAAGGTCAGTACATACAAAAATATCTATGACACCGCTTCTCCTAATAACAAAGAACTGGAAGAAAAGTGGAGGCCCGTCTAACTGGGTGAACTACTAAGAGAATGTAATGAACTTCACTCATGGGATCACAGACTTAGAGCTGGAAGGAACCTCGGCTTGACAGGCCAACGTGTTCCTTTGGACAAAAGAGAAAACTAAAGTCCCAAAGGAAGAAGGTATCCAACCAAGGTCCAGCCACTACATGTCTGAGGTATGATTTGATCTCAGGTCTTCCCAACTCCAGGCACCCAGATGTCCTTATTGTACCACAAGAAATGACAAAAATATGAGTAACTCAAAGAAACATGGGAAGAAGCATGCAAATTATATTGCACCCTGAAATAAGCAAAACCAAAAGAACAGTATGTTCAGTATGTAGGAAAATTTATTTTATTTTATTAAAAAAAATGAATTCCCCTAGTAATTGAAAAACTAAGAATGGTGCTGCAGAACAAACAAGGAAATCTTATCACCTCTTCTTGGCAAAGAGACAGGATTCTGCAAGAAAAATGCCACATATGCTGCAGATGTAATCATTAAGTTAGTCATTACTGTTTTTCTTTGTCATAAGGTAAAGCTCAGTCTTGGCAGGGGAAAGGACAGAGGTTTCCATAAATGATGTATACAAAAAGCAGATAAAATGTTTTTCAAATAACATGATGTTCAGTACATAGCCATACTTACAGAGAGTACTAATTACTTTTAAGAGAATTTCAACTTAGAAACACAAAAAACCAATGATGAAAAATTCCAGAGGCAATGAATATGCAGAATGAAACAAATATTTTTGCAAATGGTCAATATAAGGATTTGTTTTGCTTGACTATTCATATCTGTTATAAGGATTGTTTTCCTTTCTTTAGAGAAGGAGAGAGTGGGCAGAAAAAGGGAGTAAGAACTCAAATACTTGACAATGGAATAGAATTTTTTTAAAGAAACACAAATGGGGGTGGAGCCAAGATGGCGGGAGCAAAAGCAGGAATTTGGTTGTGCCCCAGCTCCAACCACTTCTAATACCTGTAAAACATGACTCTAAACAAATTTTAGAGCTACAGAACCCACAAAATGACAGAGGGAAATAATCTCCTACCAAAGGCAGCATGGCAGGCCCACAAGAAGGGTCTATCGAACCAGACTGGCAGCTGAGCAGTCCCACATGAGCCATGTGGGTCCAGACCCAGGTGGCTGGGACCAGTGGCACAGACAGGCGTGAGAAGACTTCTGGAGAGTGAATCACCAGCAGCTGTGACAGTTTCCAGACTTCTCAATGCATAAACACCAACCAAAAAGAAAGTAAAAGGTCAGTGGGGAACTCTGCTGGAATTGGGTAACAGAAGAGCACAGTCCAGCCCCTGGACTGTGAGAGGTGAAGGAGGTGGGGCAGCAGCCATGTGGCTGCCTCTGGAGCTTCTGGCCTACAGATCATAGAGGGACCAAGCAACCATTCAAAGAGTAATCACTCTGGCTTTGACATGTTAGGATCTGGACCAGTCTTAGGTGGTGGTCCGTGGGAGAGGAAGCCAGTGTGCCAGAGCTTGTAGTGGTTGTAGACAGGGTGCTCTCCTCATAGCTCTGACAATAGCTCTGGCAGCAGCCGCACAAACCCCTCTCTCCACTCTAGAAGCAGAGTTCTATCTTGTCAAAGAGCTCAAAGTCAAGTAATTGGCTGGCAAGATGAGCAAACAAAGGAATCACAAACAGACCACAGAATCCTTTTGTGGGGACAAAAAGGATCAAAATATGGAACCAGAAGAAGATAAAGTCAAAACTCCTGCATCAAAAGCTTCCACAAAAAATATGAACTGCTTACAGGTCATGGAGGAGCTCAAGAAGGACTTTGAAAATCAAGTAAGAAAAGTAGAGGAGGGGCGGCTAGGTGGCGCAGTGAATAGAGCACAGGCCCTGGAGTCAGTAGGACCTGAGTTCAAATCCGGCCTCAGACACTTAACACAAAAACTAGCCTAGCCGTGTAACCTTGGGCAAGTCATTTAACCCCAAATGCCCTCCAAAAAGAAAAAAAAAAGTGGAGGAAAAATTGGGAAATGAGGATAATGCAAGAAAATCATGAAAAGTGAGTCAACAATCTGCTAATGGAGATCCAAAAAATGCTTATAGACTAACTCAAATGGCAAGGGACCCAAAAAATCAAAGAGAAGAATGCCTTAAAAAGCCAAATTTGCCAGATGGAAAAGGAATTTCAAAAACTCACTGAAGAAAATAATTCCTTCAAAATTAGACTGGAGCAAATGGAAGCTAATGACTTTATGAGAAATCAAGATACTACAAAACA
>CM053599.1:12596268-12701174 GCA_028646575.1 Pseudocheirus occidentalis | reverse complement strand
GGTAATGTGAAATATCTCACTGGAAAAACCACTGACCTGGAAAACAGATCCAGGAGAGATTATTTAAAAATTATTGGACTACATGTAAGCCATGATCAAAAAAAGAACCTAGAAATCATCCTTCAAGAAATTCTCAAGGAAAATTGCCCTGATATTCTAGAACCAGAGGGCAGAATAGAAATTGAAAGAATTCACCAATCCCCTCTTGAAAAAGATCCCCAAAAGAAACCCCTAGGAATATCACAGCAAAATTCCAGAGTTCTCAGGTCAAGGAGAAAATATTACAAGCTGCCAGGAAGAAACAATTTTAGTATTATAGAACACAATCAGATTAACATAAGATCTAGCAGCTTCTATATTAGGGATAAAAAGGTTTGGAATATGATATTCTGGAGGTCAAAGGAGCTAGGATTAAAATCAAGAATCACCTATCCGGCAAAATTGAGTATAATGCTTCAGGGGAAAATATGGTCATTCAATGAAATAGAGGACTTTCAAGTATTCTTGATGAAAAAAACCAGAGCTGAACAGAAAATCTGACTTTCAAATGCAAGAAGCAAGAGAAGCATGAGAAGGCAAACAGGAAAAAGAAATGATAATGAAATTATTAAAGGTGAACTATATACATTTCTGCATGGAAAAATGGTAACTGTAACTCACGAGACTTTTCTCAGAATGAGGATAGTTGAAGGAAATATGTGTATAAATATGTAGACATACTCAATATGTATGTATGTATAAGAGGGTATATGTATATATAAATGCATGTAAGTGTGTGTATATATGTGTGTATATGTATACATAGACAGAGGGCAGAGGATGAGTTGAACACGAAGGAATGATATCTAAAAAATAAAATTAAGCGATGAGAGAGGAAGATAATGGATAAGCAGAAAGGGAGAAGATAGAATAGGGCAAATTATTTCATACAAAAGAGGCAAGAGAAAACTGTTACAATGGAGGGGAAGAGCAGGAAGGTGAAAGGGAATCAGTCAACCTTACTTTCACTGAATTTGGCTTAAGGAGGGAATAACATACACATTCAACTGGGTAGTTTACCCTACAGGAAAATGGGGAGGGGGGGGGTAGGGGATAAGGGTGGGGATGACAGAAGGGAGGGCAGACTGGGGGAGAGAGTAGTTAGAAGCAAACACTTTTGAAAAGGACAGGGTCAAAGCAGAAAATAGGATGAGGGGGAGGGGAGTTAGGATGGAGGGACATATAGTTAGCCTTTCACAATATAACTACTATAGAAATGTTTTGCATAACTACACATGTACAACTTATATTGAACTGCTTATGTTCCCAGTGGGAGTGGGTGAGGAGGGAAGAAGGGAAATAATGAGGAAATCAACATTTTTAAAACAAATGTTAAAAAAAAAATTTGTTTTTTACATGCAACTGGGAAATAAGATATACAGGCAGTGGGATATAGAAATCCATCTTGCCCTACTAAAAAATTGGGGGGGGCAAAGGGGGAAGGGGATGATATAAGAGATAGTAGATTGGGGGAAGGGGTATTCAGTAGGCTCATTATCTTGGCGTGGGGGGGTAGGTGAAAGATAGGGAGAAAATTTGTAACTCAAAATCTTGTAGAAATGAATTCAAGTTGAAAAAAAAAAAGATTAATTTTTTAAAAAGAACCATAATAAAAAAAAACCCACAGTTTTATACAGTAAATAGAACTTTTATTTTTTTTCTCTGTTCATCCTAGATTGACATTGCCAACAGTCACAGATCAGCATATGGTACAATTATGTATTAACTATTTACAATTTACAGTATTTTTTTTCCTGGAAAATATAAGTACAAAAGCGAAGTAAACAAATGAGGTACCGCCATTTGGATTCATCAGAAGCAAAAGCTTAAAGAACTAGTCTTTAGCAAAAAAAAAAAAAAAAGAAAAAAAAAAATCAATAATCCAAATTTGGATAATATAGTCAAATTCCTCCAATTCATCAAGAAAAACATCAAATTCCACCTCAAAAACATATTGCACAAGTCATTTAAACTAAAACAGAACCCCCCCCAAAAAAACCAAAATCACCCTAAAATAAATAAATCAAAGAGGCAAACCATCAAGTTCAAATCTTAAAAGGAAGGAGGAAAAAGGGATCAGAGTACTTGTGGGCTCGTCTGTGGGACTCGTTCATTCATTAGTCAGTATGTGCGCTAGCCCCTCTAAAAGAGCTGCCCCATGGGTGACAGTAGGAACAAGCTCTCCCCAGCTCACCCCTCCCTCAGCAGGGCTAGCAGTCTTCATGATCCAGTGTCATCTCGGGTCTCTGCACGGCCTCCTTCTGGGGCCCTGAAAAGCAGCTTGTCATCCGTCCGTCATGACTTTTCTCAAAGAAAAACAGACGTGGACAGTTTTTTAAGCAGCACAATCAAGGAACATTCTTCCTCCCAATTTCTTCAAGGTGACAATCGTAGCCATGACTGGAAAAGGATAAAAGGCAAGAAGTAAAATTTTCTGTTAACTTTTGGGACTAAAAAAGAATAAAACATTTTTTAACCATAGAATTCAAATTATAAGATCTAGTAAAATTAGCATAAAGGTCTAGAAAGATTTCAAAGTTAAATCCCACAAATCTTCTAATGTTTCTCTTACTCTAAACTCTATAACCTTCCAAAACTAACTGTTCTCTTTTTGGGAGGGAAAAAAAAAAAAGGATGATCCAAAATTGAAACCAAACACAAAGAAAAAAGTATCAAAAATAATTACTTTTTTCTAGCTCCACCACCCAAAAGGTGGTTAATAATGGACCTATTGGGCAGCTAGTTGGTGCAACAGAGCACCGGCCTTGGAGTCAGCCCTGGACCTGAGCTCAAATCTGGCCACACTTATCCGTGTGACCTTGGGCAAGTCACTTAACCCCAACTGCCTAGCCTTCCACCCTCCAAAAAGCAATAAATACATAAATAATTAGATGAAAAATGATGGACCTATTAACAAGCAAAAAGCTCTTATTTTCCATAGCAGGAGGCGGCCAATAAATCCTTACAATGGCCCTTCTCACTCAATATTTTTTGACACTTGAGAGTTTGAAAAGTTAAGTTTTATTTGAAACTAGTAGTCTAGTTTTTAAACCTTTGTGAGAAGAAAAAACTAAAACTCACACCAATAATCCTCTCACAAGGGCTTCCCAGGTTAAAATTATCAAGGAAGTGGATCAGACAGATAAATGTCTAAGCTAAAAAACTACAGGAGGTGGGGCGGATAGGTGGCACAGTGAATAGAGAACCAGTCCTGGAGTCAGGAGTACCTGAGTTCAAATCTGGCCTCAGACATTTAACACACACACACACACACACACACACACACACACACACACACCTGGCCATGTGACCTTGGGCGAGTCACTTAACCCCAACTGCCCTCCAAAAAAAAAAAAAAAAACTACAGGAGGTAAACAACCAAATGAGATTAAGAAATCAAAGGGAAGGGTCAAAGATACCAACCCCTCTTTGGTAAGATACTCCCTCTTCCATCAACACTGTACGTACATAATGTACAAATATAAAAGAGGCAATCATGAAAGAGTTTGTGAAATCACAAAGGAAATGAGCTGATTTTCTAAGCTGATTTGCAAAATGAAAAATAGATCACATACATATATAACTGGCTTTTTCCATATTACACCTGCATATTCATGATGAAGTTAGGTTAGATTATATTGGTGTTAGATTAGAAATACTGACCTATCTTCTCTGCTGACAAACTGCTCTGACAAAGGTTGGGGACAGCAAGCGTGGAATGCTTTTACAGCCATCCATGTGCTTGCTAAAATTACATGATGAGAACTTTCTGAAGTTCTTCATTTCACTTATGATTTGCATAGATGTTGTAAACAAAGTACCTACACTACATTAGAGGTACTCAAAAAAAAGACTGTTGAACTTATTAACAGGCTACTAAAACTTTTTAAAATACATTTCAATCACTGGTTACTCCCATTAATTCAGACTTTGTGAAAATTCACACATGGATCAGGCTGAACTTTTCAGGGGGATGGAGGGAGGGGGGGAAGAGTTTGTCAAGAACTTTAATAGAATAAACAAAATTACAAAGGAAATTTTTAGATACTATAAGAGAACCCACTGGGCTAAGAACTAAAACATTAAAATAGGTTCTGTGAAATCTCTGACTGGGCAGAATTTGAAGCACATTTAATGTTATTAAAGGTAAAAAGAAAATCGTTCTCAACAAATATTTTGAACATCTTCCCTAATTCAGAACTGCCTTTTACCACCCTGGGCACATTTTATCAAGTTAAATTTCAGATCTGTGATATTTATCAAGTTAATGCTCATTTGCCATTTTTCTCTCTTATTATTGTTTCAAAAACACCCTGGAATTTCGTTGTTGTTGCTGCTATCTTTGAAGGGAGGGAGGGGAGGGGAGCTAGATATTTTTTCACTACTGTTCTAAAGGTTTCCAAGAGCACCTTAAAACATCCAATGAGTACCTGAAGTGTTAATGTTTCAGAAAATCATGTCAATTTAACCAATGCAAAAATGCAGGCCTAAAATCAAGAGGTCTTTCTTAAGATCAGTTCATGATGAAAGGTTTTCATTGGAGAGGAAGAGTTCCAGGGAAGGGTTCGTTTCATGCAGGCCAATCAACGTGGTAGAAAAGATACAGCGTAGAGGGGTCTTCACTCACCCACATGCTAACTATGCACAGACTGACGGCTTACTCAGAAGATACCACTGCGAGCTGAAGCAAACTACAAAGTCAGGAAGAAAAAAGCGCATTGAACGACTTTTAAGAATGAACATTATAAAACACAGCTGAGGCGCACATACAAGGTTAACAGGCTAAAACAGTATTCTACTTAACTTCTGTCTCCCCCATAAGGAAGGATTTAAAGCTTCCTATGACTCTCCTGTGCTCGGCATATACCATCACTTGATTTCTTAGATTCCCTTTATGAACTGGACAGAAAGTTTAACATAGTGATAACAAAAGTCTATTCCAGGGAAGGAGGGCAGTGTAATTCATTTTAAGCAAACCCAATACACCAAAATTCAGAATTATAAATCAAATCAGATGATTGTTTGCTATGCAAAAAAAACTTCCTTTCTAAGAGTTTAATAGAAGCTCTGCCAGTGCATTTAAAATATTATTTGATTTACAAAATTTTAAAAATGCTAAAATTCAATTTAATTACAACTTTTTTTTTAGAAAGACCACAATTTTATAAATTAATAAGATATATCTCTATTTTGAAATTTCAATGCCACACAAGTCACATTTAAATTACTACTGGATGAATGTCTTGTATTTAGAGACAAGACAAACAAAACCAAATGAAGTTTTGTCTGAAATATTTATTAGAACTGAAATTTCAGTTTAATCTCTTGATTTAAAACCTTAGAATCAAAGAAACATGCCTAGATCACAATACAGTATTGTACTAAGGTAAAATTGTCTGAATGCAATGCATGTGCTGCATATATGGGAAAGTACAAAGTACTGTCTAATTTCACACTTACAAGTTAGTTTTAAAGTCTGTACATAAACTGTTAATAAAAGTCAAACCCAAGAACTGAAGAGTTAGTTCAATTCCAGAAGCTTCATTCAATTTACATTCAAGTTTAATGGGATAATTTGGGATGCTCTCAAACCCTTGGGATTTAGTGAATGTCAGTACCAGAAGTTATCGCTCCTTCATCCATTGAGAATACCGATTTTCCTAATCTACAGTCCATGGGCCTAGGCTTCATAATTCCCTAGTAGGAATAAAGGGTGATCCTGTCCATTAGGAATCCTTCTATGCAAAAAGGGGTATATCCAGCCATACTGAAAGCCCATTCAGAAGGTTCTACTAAAACAAGATGAAGGTGCTTCTGTACAAAGACAAAAGGGGGAAAGAGGAGGAAGACCAGCTGACACATTTTTAAACTTTAAGAATTTGAAAGTTAGAAATAAAAGTGGATGATTATTTGTATACAACAACAAACAGTCCACTGAGAAGTATGCCGATCAACAAAGTAAGAAAGTTATCAACCAAACAGGCCTGGATGATGAAAAGCAACACAGGTTAGATTTTCGTTCAATAAAGTTAAATTCTGGTCATCCAAGAAAAGTGAATTTCAATATATGCTGTTTTATAGTAGCTAGAAGGACTGACCTAGAGGCTAGAAGATCTGAGTTTGAATCCATCCTCACACACTTACAAGTCACTTGGCCTCTGACCAACTCTGTTTCTTGGTCTGCAAGCTGATGAGGCCAATGGCATCTGCCTCCCAGAGTTGTTGTGAGGACCAACTAAGATTGCATTTCAAAAATTCTCTACAAATGCCAGCTACTGTTAGGATTATCAGCTATTATGTCATAAAAGGATTTTGTATTCGCAGAACACACGTGGTTCGGGGCAAAGCCTGCACTCTGATCCCAACTGGAAAGATTACTTGGTAAAGCTGAGCTGCAGTGTCCTCAGCTTTACAACGGGGGCTGCCCCCATCAGGTGACTGCAAAGAACAATCCTGATCACGACGCTGGTAAGGGTTAGGTGTGTTTGGGTGCTATTGGGGTGGAAAGCAATGGAAAAATTTTATATCTGCTTAATGCTCCTCTTTCTTTAACTTGACTAGAGGAAGAGGATGGTGACCAGTGAATCGGGAATTAATTCCTAATCCTTCATCTAGTGAGTGAAGCATCCAACATACCAATGACTGACTAGCCAAGGGAGACTGATGTAGGGTTCAGAAACTGAGCTGATGTCAGTCTCACATCTGAGGACCAAGAGTCAGTCTTATACGGGACCAAAGCTCAGGCAGGTGTCTGAAGATGGACCTCCAGGACCCACACAAATCATAGCAAGCTAAGGATTCTTAGTGGACCACATTGGTTTAGGAGGTGAGAAACAGCTAGGGGAGATATCCTCTCTTCAGGCATTTGCAAAGACCATATCAGCTTTACCACTACTATTTCTATATACTACTGTTTTCCCTCTGTGAATAGGCCTTGGGAAACCAAATTTATGGTCTAAATGTGCAGCAGAGAGATCAAAGGAACAGCGGATTAAAGAGCCAACAGCCTTTTAATCCAAGAAGCCTCATCTGCAAAAGTGACCAGTTTTCAGAAATCCACAGAATCTACAAAGTTGGAAGGGACCCCAGAGGATAATCAACACTTGCAGGCAGGGTTTTTGGCAGATTACAGTACGAAGGAATCCCATCCTGAGAGGCAAGGCTGTCTCGGGACTGATGAAGAAGGATGAAGGCAGTAATGATGACAATAAAAATAGACATTTATGGAGCACTGAAGACTTACAATCGATCACCTTCTAAGGGTGAGTTCAATTTATTCGAACAACTCACTGAAGCAGATTCTATGAATATCATCACACCCATTCTACAGATGACAAAATTGAAGCCGGTAAGGAATAAAGAAGCGCGCAAGCGCGCGCACACACACACACACACACACACACACACACACACACACACACACACACACACACACTTTCTCTTTCTTTCTCTCTCTCTCCCCCCCCACCTCTAGGTGTCAGCAGTGCCTCTTTCCTGCAGAGTCAGGGGTCTCCTGGGTCCCTGCAATGATGGGTTTCTGGCCAGGTTATTCCATACAGAGCTAGTAAAGTTTACAGGCTTTAATGTTTATTAAAGCATTAGGAAACCTTAAAGGGCTATAAATGAAAACCGGTATTTTCATCATAACAAAGCTGTGTCCTAACACAATATATCATACAACAATTTCGCTACTTGTTTTCTCTGGCCCCCAATGGCTCTGGAGGAGTGAGGCCTCTGGCAAGCTGCAGGTCAACCCACCAGAGGCAAGACGTGCCCTGGGAAATCTGCTTCTTCCAGCTGCTGGGTGGAGGGGTGGGGGCTACATTTAGCCAAAGAAAGGATCTCTAAGTTTTCAAAGTAGATGAAAATGAAATAACTTTTGTGAAAAACGAGGTAGAACCACTTCTGAACTCCTTGGCCTTTCTGTGAGGGACAGGATACCTCAAAGCATGCTGACCTAGTCTGACCAATGGAAAAGGCTGAGATGGTAACAGTAGCACAGCAGGAAAGTCAGGAAAGCACCCAATAAAAATGGAAGTGAACGTGGCAACAAGAGAAGGAAGTGACATCTTCTCTACAAAGACTCCAAGACATGCAGTCTTGGGAAGGATACATCTGGAAGCCACAGGCCCAGGACGGCTCTCTGCCACACAAGGTTAGGGATGCCTCAGGGAAAGGCAAAGTGTCCAAGCTGAGAACCCCCAGAGCTCAGCAAGAGCCAGGATAAGGGAGCTCCTCCTCCTCTCTTCTCTGTGCACGTGCTCTGTGTGCACTGCTCGTCAGGAAAGGGAGTGAACACTTAGGAAGCACCTACTGCGCGTTGGCATTGTGCTAAGTCAGCACCTCACAATTCTTACCTCAGTTATCCTCACAGCCGCGTGGAAGCTGAGGCAGAGAGCAGGGAAGTGACTTGGCCAGAGTCACAGGGTTAACAGGTGTCTGAGGTCAGGGCTGAATTCATGCCTTCCTGACAAAGGACGGAGAATCAATCTGCCCGCTGCACCCCCTGACTGCCCATCAGTGCCCAAGTATAAAGAGTTCTGTCAGAGAGACAGGTCCAGCGACTAAAATTTCTCCCACACAATTAATCACTGTACATCTGAGCCCCAGTACACACAAGACTGACCAGACCCAAGGTCTCCAGCTTTGCGAAGCAGGCTACAGATAAAGCCGGTGAGCAGGACTGGCTGACGCTGCTCTTCAGCCATCGGGGGAAGCCATTACGGGTCAGGGGGCCCAGATTCAAGTCCTGTTCTTCCCCTCATCTCTGAGCCTCAGCTTCCTCTTTTGTTAAATGGTTAAGAGTAATGCTTGTACTATCAACCTCATGGGGACTGAACGAGCTGACAGTGGCAGAAGCACCCTGTAACTTATCAACTAAAGAGGCAGCATGGAAGAGAAAGAGGCTTGAGACCTGGGTTCAGATCCCCCCTCAGACATATAAGCAACTGTGCTGTCTGAAAATCTCATTTCCTCATGGGTAGGATGGAGCTGCCAAGCGGCAGCCACGCTGTGGTGGGGAAGGCTCACGGACGGCGGCAGGAGTCACTTCAAACCCCAACTGACAGCTAAGTTTTCAGTGTGAGCATTTACACCTTGGGATTAGCAAACACCACAAAATAGGTCATAATTTATTGTCTTTTAGACTTAAGAAAGTGACAGAGAAAATGCTAATACCTCAAATTGAACTTAAAAATGTGTCCAGAGGGCCAGACAGTTACCAGCTCACCCTTGGCATATTCTGATCAGAAATATGAGCTCGAGGATCCAATCATCAACAAGATGAAACAAGGCCTCAGAAAGAGCTGGCCCAGCACAGGAAAACAGAGGCACAGAGGGGCTAAGAGTGTTTTTCAGCACCACACCCCCAATTTTCACTTGAAATACATCTAAACTAACTTTTTCAACATAGTAGAATTTTAGTCCGTCTGACAATGGTAGTGTTGGAAGAGGCCTTGAATGTCCCACTACAGAGAAGTATGGGATAGAAGAAGTATAAGTACCAGACTGAAGGTCTACAGAGCCCACTGTGCTGACCTCAATGCTATATGTCTGCAAAAGCTGGACAGTCCACCAGAGCCATGCCAGGAAACTGAATGGCTTCCATCTGAATTGTCTTGGGAAGACTGAAGATCCCCCAGCAGGATAAGGTACCAGACACTGAGGTCCTTACTAGAACTGAACTGGCAGAGCATTCAAACCTTGCTTCAGAGAGCACAACTCCAATGGGCTGGCCATGTTGTTCAAATGCAAAATGTAGGCTTGCCAAAAAGACTGTTTTATGGAGAACTCACACAGTGGTCAGAAGAGGCAACACAAGGATTTTCTCAAGAACTTTGGAACCCACTGTGTGACATGGGAGACAGTGGCACAGGGTTGCTCAGCATGGGGGCCCACAGAGAAGGGGCTGTGCTCTATGACCAAAGCAGAATGAAGACAGCTCAAAGGAAACACAGAATGCACAGATTCGGAGATTCCACCCCAAATGTTCACACAGGTTATTTGTGCCCAGTCTATGGTAAAGCATTCTGAGGTCATGTTGGTTTGATCAGTCGGTCAGACACACTGGAACTTGATTCTAGCACAGCGAGATCATTTGGGTCCTCTTCGAGAATGAAGGACAACAACCAACCGAGCTTTAACATTGATTACAACTTGATTACCTTCCTTGAGGGGAGGCACTGTGTCCTTTTCATGTCTATGTACACACGGTACCAAGGACAATGTTTAGGACTTAGATTTTATGTATGGTTGTGCTTTCATTTAGTACATATTTAGGAAAGGCCTACTATGTGCAAGCAAGTGGCATGAAAAATTGAAAAGGACCGTTCTATTCTCCACCAGGACTCAATCAACAAGCATTTGTGCCAAGCCAAGTGCTACACAATGGGGGTTCAGAGATAACTAAGGAATAATCTCTGCCCTTGAGAAACGCCCATTCCCCTGGGGGGACCCAGCCACAAGGGAGGCAGCCAGGCGCTGGGCCGGGGCATCTGAGCACTGCCCAAGTCCCCCCATGATGAACCCCTGTGGTCTCTGACAACTCAGTTAGGATCTCCAGCCTTCTACAAAAGGAGGAGGCTGGCCTTAGTGACTGCCTGGTGCCCACCTCCCTTGGAGCCCCTGAAGAGAGCACAGATGACAAGTCCCATCAGACACAAGAGGAAACAAGGAGGTCTAGCTCCAGGCCAGGACTGGGGCAGGACCTTGAAAGAAAGGTAGGAGGTGGCAAGAAGAGATTTCTCTAAGAGGGCAAGCAGCATGAAGAAAGCTTCATGAATAAAGTCACTTTTTAAAGCCTTTTTGTCAAATAAAAAAAAAATTTGTATTTCTGAGGGCTAAACATTTTCTCCCTTAATTACATTTTGCTGGTAACAGTTCTTTCAGCTCTGGAATACACTACCAGAAATGAGTTAAGCTACAAAATTACTTATTAAAAACCAATTATTTTTATATTACAATTAAATTTCTCCAGAGCATAAGATTATATTCACAGGGGATGAGAAGGAAGGAATAGCAGAGAAATATCTCACAAGCACAAATGGAACACTTTTCATCAATGCGACAGTACAAAAGTAAACATGCAATCATCAAGGTCATAAAGGCAAGTTTCCAGAATGTATTGCTGCTCAGTAAATAATGCAAGCCCCATTAAAACTTTATTGTCTGCACACTGCACAAGCCAGACATCGACTACTAATGGAGAAAACAGCTGGCTCCAGGATGTGTCTGAGCTTTCTGGTCTATCAGACTAAAATTAAAAGACTGGAGAGGAACAAAGGCAAACCATTTCTGCCTGACCTTCCCAATCTGCTCATATTCCCCCTATAGCCTGACACCCAGTAGGCATGTAATAAATGTTTATGGACTGACTTTTCAAAATGAAGAATGGCAGACTTGAGAACCGAGTTAAAGAACAAGTTAGCCTTCAAAATTCTCTATAAGACTAAGCATAGGCAATGGCCATGTGTCAGGGATGTCCCAGAGGGAATTGCTATTCAGGGAGATGCTGGACCACACGGCCTTAAGGAGGAAAAGATAAGGAAAAAAGAGGTAACAGAGAGGCAGAAGACGATGGTCCAAGCCTACAACTGCATCTAAGAGTTGCCCTGCTGCCTAATCAGGCACAAAGAAAACATCTATACTGGCATTTTTCTTGTCTTCCTTGCAGCTACGAAGAAAGGCAGTTGTGCTTGGCATGACTTTGGAGGAATGTTTTTTCCCCAACCAGCTGATTTTATATAAAGAAGTTTTCTCCAATGATGAGTAACTACATCCTTCTCCCTTGTAGAGGATATCAAAGGCTCAGTAATATTTTAATTCTATGATCAAGAATTAGTGAACCCACAAATTGGTTGCTTCTGAATTAGGAAGCATAATCTCTAAGACATTAATTGGATCAGACTCAAAAGATTACTAATTATACAAGAAAAAATGTCATCCATCCTCTAACTATCCTATTTGTGCTTGCACATAACTATCTAGTCTTCAGAAGGAAATATATTTTGTCTTCTAAAATACCCACTGCCACAGGATCTTAGCTCAACCTCCTCAGGGGTGAAACCCTTCTCAGTTTTTAGACCTTTGAACAAGAAGGACCAAGGCAAAGTTCACTTATTTGTAACTTAACGAAGTCATTTGCAAAGCCTACCAGTGGTCGGGCATCTTCTCGTTCTAAGATTTTCTGAGTCTGATCAGCAGGAAACTTCAGGACTGTAGTTATGACTTTTGCCATTGTCTACAAGAAAAATTGAAGAGGATCAATGATAATCATTCCTAGAAAACAAAAGCCCAACAACAACAACGTGATATGCACTAGCTAGAAGTCTGTCCACCAAGCTAAGAGTATTGTTCTTGAAAAATCTCCAAGAAAGCCATGACAAATGAAGTATGATGTGAAGATTATCAATCAAGGAAATGTGATACAAAAGTGAGTAATACATTATTCCAATCAGACGGCAGTCCTGAAGTCTTTTGGTCGATGTCGTAAGGAAAGGGAGCTTCCTGAGAGCAGAAGCCCCTGGCACTAGCACATTCAAATACTCTTAGCCCTCTTCATCTTGTGAAGATGAACTTAGGAAAACGACAATAAATGGCTCACCAATTAGTAAGGCCTTTTTCTTTGGAACAATCTATCTGAGAACTGATGCGATGACAAAGTATATGCTCAAAGTAATCAGAAACGGACGGTGACCCCAAGCCCAACCGAGACTCTATCACATCACAGATCTCACAAACCCCGGCTACTGCATGAACATGAGCATGCTCGGGAGGGTTTGGGTTTTTGTTCTCAGACATGCAGCACATCAGCCTACTGGAAATACAACTGAGATTTTAAATAAACACGGGATGTATTGCTTTGCAGAAGACAGATGAATCAAAACATTATACATGGCAGCTTGCAAAACAAGACCCTAAGTTGTGCAGATCTGAATAAATAGACCATAAGTCAGACTGTTACCCATAAGCTCCTGGAAAATTCTCCTCAAAGGATGAAACTTTCCCTATTTGGTTCTCAAGGTGAGGAGTTTTGAGGGAAACAGAGAGGAAAGAAGACAGCACTTATGAAAATAAGATAACAAATTCAGTGCTTAAATATAAAACCATGCCCAGTCATCAGGGATGCCATAGAGGGGACTCTTCTTAGTGGTCATGTGGGAGTCGGGAGACAGAACTTTATGAGCATTTTGCCAACATCTCCAGGCATATGCACTTCGTTGTGTGTGTCCATGTGTGTACGGGGCAGAGAAATGTCACATGTGACAAAAGTCAATGCCACAATTCATTCCCAATTTAAAAGTTTGCCATCACGATGCCTGCTTTTACTTACTATAGTCAACATAAGGTCCAGGTACACTAAGAATGCCCCACAAACCAGGAACTAATAGAATAAACTCTAAATTTTGGTTTTTTTCAATTCTCATATCCCTCAAGACTACCACAAGAGGCTGGAAAATAAGACTCAAAAAACATAATTCAGTTCTCAAAAAGTGTTTAGAGGCAACTTAAAGAAAGTCTTATTTCAGCTCTCACCTTACTAATCAGGAGAGCACAGCCCTGTACTAAGTCTAAAATTCAAACATGTTGGTGTCTTCAACATGCCCAAATCAACGTTTCATCCTAATTATTTCAGAGTTCAGTGCCTAGCATGGTCACACAAGGTCAATATTCTTAAGAGACCTTGAAGATCCATCTTAAGGAAGATCCTTAAAAGAGAATTGGTTTGGGGGCACTTGACAGGCTGTTCAAGGTCACAGAAATCTACTTGTGCTACTCAAATATTACAAACAGCTTATAAACATGCAACATTAAAGGGCTAGCTAACCTGTTAGGAAGGCACATACTGGACACATGTGTATCCAAAAATCTGTTTGAATAAATGAAATGTAATTTACAATTCTACCATTCGTCAATTTACCAAACAATTTATTAGATACCACACGAATAGGGAAAAAAGCAACATTTACTTCATCAGACTTTTTTTAATGTACAGTTGGTTAATTCACTATGATGTCCCCTCTTACAATGATAGACTTTGCTGACTGCCCAGTTAGGGACTCTAAACTCTTGCCAAGAATGACAGAAGACACCATCTTAATGGAGACGCCCAGGCCCACTGCCACAGAACGCTGTTCTAACAACACATTCCATGTACAGTGGGGGAGAAATGGGAAGCTAAAATGGAGGAAACCGTTGCTGATCTCCCTTCCATAAGGAGAGGTCATTACACGACAGCTAAGAGCAGGAAATGCTTTTTTTTTTAGCCTGAATGGGGCAAAGGGAAAGACTTTTTCCATTGACAACAACTCAGATACTCAGAACCTAGGCAAGGAAGGAACTTTAAAGGGGTGCTGCTCTCTGTGGCAAACATTTGACTCTTAAAATCACCTACCATAAAAATGAAGGCCATCGCGAGCAAGAGCAATAGCAGATGAAGCAACACAGGTCAAGGAAAACGTGCATCCTGCAAAATGTGGCAGAGCTGAGGGTGACGATGACATTGTAAAGGGACAACACTGGTGGGCGCCATCATTTGGAATTCTCAGCTAGTGTCTACCAAGTACCAAGTCTGGCAGCAGCTCCAGAAGAGGAACAACATGGTTTGCCATTTCTCAATACCAACGTGAGGACATTACAGAATCACAAAAGATCACCTTTCACTTGCAGTAGCTAGAAAACCATAATAATTAAGCGGAAAAGAAAATAGACTTCTTCCTCAACTTCCGGCAGATCACGAATCACTAAGCTTTCAGAAAAAAAGCTCTGCTCATGCAAGTCTTGGGGGTAGGACGAGGACACACCTAACACTCAATGATCCCATGTCTTAGACCTTCTTCTTTGTTCATCCTCATGCTCCCCATGCTGCCCCTCCCCTCAGGAGGCTGAGGCCTGATCCATCCTGCACAGTAGCAAACTGAGCCAGATGAAGAGGAGCCCAAGTGTCCAAGCACTGGATTAAGCCACAGCCTGCCTTCAGGGCACAAACCCAAACGGAGGGAGGGGAAGCCAAGGCCTGATGTGAGACCAGAAGAAAGGCCTGGTAGATAATAAGAGTAGAACTGGACTCTCCTTGATCCAGGAAGGCCATAACCTAGGAACAGCACAGTCACAGGCGACTGGATCTTTCTGATATGCAACCTTCCATCTGTGTTTGTGAGAAGGCTAAGCTTTACGCTGACTGCATAACAGGATCCCATAGAGAATTGGGTCCTATGCTGACGAGCTGCCAAGATAGGGAAGTCTGGGGGGACATGGGAGTCCTATAATCTTGACTACACTGACAAGCTGAAGTATTGATCTGAGTTTCATTCCAAGTGTTCCTGTAGGCTACATTCTTTTATTTCCAGGTCTCATTAGAAACCAAAACCATAATTTGCCTGAACATCTCTATCCTCTCCTCTTTGAGCTATGTGACTGAAATTCAAGCATGGTAGGAGGAGCACACTCACCCAAAATTTAAAGCATTCAAGCACTTCTCCATATGCCACAGACATGTTACATGTTCTTCCATTCCTAGGACATGAAACTGTATGTGAAAGAGGCTGCTCTCAGAACAAGCCCCCACCAGCAGTGGCTCTGGACACATGTACACACATGGATAGGCCAGGATATTCTAAGGTGACTAGTTAATTCCTGGACACTGTTGATGATATTTTCCCCTAACCAAAGTAAAAGATTAGCTTTCCCTAAACATGTATTCTTCATTCTGGAGCATTTAAAACACTGCTACAATAACCAAAGAAATGGGGGGAAAAAATCATTTTTTATCTTTAGAAGATCTGAGGTCACAAAATAAATTATTCCTGGCATAATTCAACTTAAGTATAACTTCTAGTAATAAGCATTACCAATAGCAATCATAAAAATAATATTTACAGTTGCAATGAATCTAAGCAAGATCTGTAAATCTGTTCTGTGTACCAGGAGTGAAATCCTGTATAAAATAATCATCTGTGGCCTACAAAGAGCACAGTATGGGACACACCAAAGGAAACACAATGGTGAGGGCACGTGGGCAACACTCTCTCTTCTAAACTAAAGCACAAGATACATCACCAGAAATAGGGTTTCTTCCATACCTTCGTTTCACGACCCATCATGTATTCAAAGAGTACTTTTCTCAAGTACTCAAACTCAGTTGGCTCTCCAAACAGAGAGACATCAGCATGGCACAGATTCCCCCCTGTGGAGAAACAGATCAAGTACAAATGATAAAGAGAATCATGTAAATAAACTGCTTACCACTTAAAAAATTGGCAGACTAAAAACAGTCAAGAGAATAAAGGAAAGAGTAATCCTTGTCTGAAGATGTAATCATGTGGATAAAATCTAGCCGAGGGTTGGACTGCCTCTGCTTTCTGTCCATCAATACATTTCCTAAAGTTTGGGTTTTCTGGCACAAATTCTCACTTGGGAGCAAAAAGCCTGAGCACTGTGACTTGCATTTAAAAGAAAGAAAGCCTACAAGGCTGCAGTAATTCTCCAAAACGGTTGTTTCTCATTATTTAATTCATTCACTTAGTAGAGTTTATGCACCCCAAATGTGCCTGCCCTTCCTTCTCCAAGAGGACCGTGGCATCAGGAAGATGACGCCATGACTTGTAGTTGACTCGAATTGGAAGGAGGGAGGCTGTGCCAGGTCACCGGCCTCACTTTCTCCTCCAGAGCCATCGGGGTCCAGTGGCCAGGCAGCGATGAGGATGACTGGAGGTGGCCCTGCACCTGCACACCTGCACACCTGGCTGAACAGGACAGCAACAGCTGCGACATGAATGGAGAGCTGCAGAATGATCTCCCTTTACCAATCTATCAGGACTCATTTTTGCCTGTGTAATAGTATAGGATGACAGTCTTTTTACAATAAGATTTTACAAGTTAATAGCTTTCAATTCAAAATGACTTCATTTCAAAATATGGGAGAGGTGGAGTTAAGTTTACTACCAACAGTAAATGAACTTTTCTCTTTTATTTGGACTTTAAACATTTTCATTCAGATAAGAAATACTGCAGGCTGGACTGAACAACTGCTGACCAAAAAAACTGTTTAGAGATTCCATGTCATCAAAACTCTGCTCTGAATTTTAAACATACAAAGAACAAACATCCTAAATACATAATAAAGAAATCAACTTTTATCTGAGAACACAAACGTCTACACATATTGCGGAAACCACATCCAATGGAATTTTGTTTCTAGAAGAAGCACTTCTACCTGCTCTTTTACAGAATTTTTCCCAATGTGCTGCCCTGGGATACCGTCTATTTAAAATCTTTTTTTACTACAGTATATGAAAGCTAAAGTTTCAAGTCAGCAAGCATTTGTTAAGTGCTTACGACCTCACTCTATTGATCTATCTCACATCTGGGTCTTAGCTTTAAGGAACCATGGTGCAAATTATACTCATGCAAATAAACACGGTTTGTCAAGAGGCAGCAGGATATGACAGGCTGAATGCTGTGCCTGAAATAAGCAAAACCTTGGCTCAAATCTTGCCATTGACCATTAGTAGCTGTCACTAAACTATTCTTAGGCTCAGACAAATCCCTAGATCTACTAAACCCATAAAGAGATTAAGATCTATGATATCTCCTCAAATGAAATCACCAAGCCTGTTACTGTTTTTCAAATGTTTAGTCACAAAAAGCCCACCCAGTGCTTCAGATAATTTTAGAATCTCATAAGTGAAACAGAAGACTTCAGATCTAATCCATATCTGAGTAAGAATTCCTCATACAGTCAGTCAACAAGCATTAATCATTATTTACTATGTGGCAGGTACTGTTTAAAGTGCTGGGGATAAAACTTCCCCCCCTACCCCAAACTCCACAAGAAGCTGAGATCTGAAGGTGGAAATCAACATGTACAAATGACACACTGAGTAGATTCAGGGTAACTTCAGAAGCTGGAAAAGCTTCAAATGGTCACCTATCAAAGGTAGGGTTCAAGCCAAGGCTCCTAAGATCTGGAGCTGGAGGGGAAGCCCATGAGTATAGAGAGGCACAGGGCTGGGAGCCAAGTGCTGCAGGAGGAAGGGCAGCTCAACCACTGTGGCTGGACTGCGGAGAGGAGGCAAGAGCCAGAGAGATGAGAGGGGCCCAGGTGGGGAAGGGCTTTAAATGATAAAAAGAAGAGCTCAGTGTTTGATCCTCAAGACAGTTAACTGGGAGCCACCAGTTTCCTAAGTAGGAAGGTGACATTGTCAGACTTGCAGTTTAGGAAAGTCACAGATGAGAACCAATTAGAGGCAAGAGACTGAAGCAAAAAGATCGATCAGGAGATTACTGCAATGGTCCCTGCCGAGGGCTTAAGCAAGGGTGGCGCTTGCAAGAATAAAGAGAAGGGGACGTGTGAGAGAGGCTGGAATAGAAGCCGTGCGTGTGGTTTGTCCTTCCTTCATTCTCGAAGAGAACCATGACATCAGGAAGGTGATGCCTGACATGCAAGTGAATTAAATCTGAGCAAAGTCAACAGCTGAGTCAACAAGTATCTCCTTCTGGGCCATCTGAATCCAGCCATCAGCTATGGATCAGGATAATGGAAGACAGCCCAGCACCAACACTGCAAACCTGGCTAAACGAGAGGACAGCAATAGTTTCCACATGAACACAGGAGATTCTTAAGAAGGGTTTTGGGCGGTGGAGGCAATGAGTTCTGTTCTGCAGCCAAGAACTGGAAATTAAGGAGAGGCCGGGGAATGGCTGAATAAGTCATAGCATTAGAGTGTCATATGATGCTACTATGCCACAAAAAATGATAAAGGGGACAATTTCAGAGAAACTCGGGAAGATCTGCATGAACTAAAGTGAGCAGAGGCAGAAACTATTTACAAAACAACAACCTGGCTAAACCAAACAACTTTGAAAGCAGTAATGAAACAGCTCTCTCTGAATCCAGAGGCCTGATTCTGAAGTATGCTACAATGGACTCAGTGTCAAATAAGACAGACACCCCCACACCCCCCCCACACATACGTATATATATTTTTTGACATGGTCAAAGAGAGATTTTGTTTTGCTTGAGTCACTCTGCATATCTGCTATAAAAGTGTCAGTCTGCTTCTCCAATGAGAAGTATAAAGGAGAAAACTGTTTTTTGTTCATTGAAAAAAAAATTTAATTAAAAAAAGCAATGAAGAAAATTTCTTCCTTTACTCTTTTTTAATTTGAACAATTCAAGAAAAATCTCTAAGAATAACAATGGCATAAAGTCTGTAGATAGACCAGATTAAAAAAAAAAAACCCTGCTTGGAGATGCTATGACAGTGAAGCCTGGAT
The DNA here is from genome assembly GCA_028646575.1 of Pseudocheirus occidentalis. Classification (NCBI taxonomy): domain Eukaryota; kingdom Metazoa; phylum Chordata; class Mammalia; order Diprotodontia; family Pseudocheiridae; genus Pseudocheirus; species Pseudocheirus occidentalis. The sequence goes on along the minus strand of CM053599.1, from coordinate 12,681,860 downwards.
TAGCCCTTCTGACTGTCTGCGTAACCTTCAAGACATCTCAGTCTCAGACTGCCTACCTCTGTTACCTCATTGGCAAAATGAAGCTAACAGCACATACCTCCCGGGGTTGTTGAGGATAAAAATCAGAAAATATTTGTAAAGTACTCTGCAAACCATAACACACCACACAAATGTTGGTGATTACTGTTATAAGCTAAACTCCACCTCCACATGCCGTATCTTTGCACAAGCTGTGCCAGGTGCCTAGAACACATTCCTTCCTTCCTTTTAGCTCTGATGCTGCTTGGCTTCCCTCTCGGTTCAGGCCAGATACCAGCTCCTACAGGAAGCTTTGCTGGAGCCTGTTAGGTGGCAGGCAATTCAACAAGCACTCAATACAAACCAGGCCTGAGCTATGTGCTGAGGATACAAAGAAAGGCAAAAAACAGGAGAAAACACGCAAAAGATCTATACAGAATAAAAAAGAGCTAATCATGAGAAGGAAACCTCTAGCAACGAGGGGGTTGGGACCAGCTTCTTGTGAAAGGTGGGGTCTTAGTTGAAACTGGAAAGGGGGCAGGGACTGAGCAGGGGGAGATGAGGTAGGAGAGAGCGCCAGGTCCAGGGCGAAAGTCGGCAGAGGCGCCTGGAGTCCGGAAATGAAAGCTGTGTGCAAGGGCCTGCTGGGTGGCAAACCCAGACACGGGATCCTACTACCTGTGTCAATTTCCATTGAGTAAAATTAATTTGGGACCTAGATTTTTGTCTTAATGAGTAAAAACTGGGCAAGGAAGGAGAACTTGTCAAAACTGGAAACTCCAAAGAAGTCAATGTCATAAAGCATTTTAAATGGCTCTTGGAACACGTTGGTCAGTCCAAAATTTTTTTAAACAAAAACCAACAGAACTAACAAGGTGCCTTGAAATCCTTGAGTGATACACGTAAAAAACAAAAAGTAATGCCTGTCCTCAAGATGTTTATATTTTTAAAAAATATTGTATTTTTCCTCAATTATATGTTAAAACAACTTTAACATTTTTTTTAAATGCTGAGTTCCAGATTCTATCCACCCCTCCGCTACCTCCTCCCCTTTCTCTGAGATGGTAAGCAAACTGATAAGGGTTATTTATCTGCAATCACATAAAACATTAACATATTATTCATTCTGTACAAGACTTGAACAAAAAAAGAAGAAAAGCAAAAATAGCACGCTTCAGTCTGTACTCAGACAACATCAGTATCGGTTCTTTCTGTTGAGGTGAAGAGCATATCTCAAGACACTTACATTCTAATTCAGGAAATGATGTGGCACATATTCCATACACACAAAGCACCTCCCACAGGTAACCTCAGAGGGAAGGTGCCAGGGGGGGACCAACCAGCAAAGGTCATTGCTGAAGAATTTCAAATAGCACGTCAGCCAGAGCAGCCAGATCATAAATGTGTGCAGACAACAACGCGCAAGAAGCCTTGAAGGTGAGCAAGGGATGGGTTTTGTGGGTCTCTAAATGGAAGGGTGACAGTGAGGCAATGAAGTCCTCTGACTGCTGGCTGGGGCGGCCACGTAAGAAGCTGGAAGTGCGTGCAGAGCCCTGAAGCAGGCAGCCCCACCAGCAGGCTACAACTGGATTTCTGGGCAAGAGGGGACGAAGGACAGAACAAAAGTGATGGCTACATGAGCGGAGAGGATACAGTCTAACTGAAATGATTCAATTCGTTTTTCTCTTATTCTCAAATCAGAAGGGACTGTGGTGCTTTCAAAACCACAGAAGAACGCTAAGTATCTATGACTTGTGTTACAAAATATTATATTTGAGGAAACAAAAAGGGTCAGTTTTATTTTTTTACCTTTTCAGCTACTTTTCATGAAGTCTAGGAATTAAAAAAACAACTAGAGCTTCTACTGGACCTAGAGCAATCTGACTCAAAAGGAAATACTATTTCCAGATTGTAACAGATTGAATTTAAGTGTTAAGAAAGTAGTAAAAAAGAAATTGTTTTTTATTTAATGCCTGATAAAAAATGAGTGATTATCCTCACCTTGGTAAGGCATCCCTACTGCTGTAACATACATGTTCTTCTCATACTTCTTTAACCGGTCTTCTAATGTATGGATCTAAAAATAAACCAACAAAAGAGATGAAGAATCTATGAAGAAAAATGAGCGATCTGCCTAAAAAGTCCTAGTGGCACAGGATTATACACACAGGATTATAAAAAGATCGCCAAGGCAGAAGTCCGTTAAAGTTAACGTTACAACAACCCACAACAGACAAAGGTGTAAGGACTGGGGACCAAAAGGAGAAGTGCTGCTTAGAACAGAGGTCCAGTGGCACAGAGTCACCAGGCCAAAGACACTGGAATCCAAACAGAGAGAGCAACAGGTAACGCCAACGAGAACAGAAGGAACTAACAGAGGGCCGCAACAGGGAAATCTCTGCAAGTATTGGCTGAAAACTCAAGTCAATGTGCTTGAGGTGAAGCTTCCAAAGGCCTTGATGGAATGAAGGTTAAGGCACAGCCACTCACCCTGGAGTTTTCTTTGGCTACACAGAAGTCTTAATACTTGGCACATATGGATACAAAACAAATTCACCAAGAGAAAAAGTAGCTTCAACTGATTCATTATTTTTTACTTTATGGGTCAAAAAGAGATTCTTCTGAGAAATGAACCTTATAGCAAGTAACACAACCTCAATATTATATCCAAAGATAAATTATCTTCAAGCACTAAAAACATGCTCTCATCATTTATATGCAATTAAAGGACCAAATAGGAGATCTAAATATTATCTTAATCTCAAAATTAAGACATTAAATTTACATTAATCATAGAAAATGATTTTTTTAATTAAAAAATGTAATTACTCTGATTCAGAAATAAAATCCATACTTCAGGTTATAAAAATGTCAAGGTCAATTGTTAAACAGCAAAATTAAAGTCTAGCTAAATGAAAGCCAAGTTCAGATGTTCAATATTAAAAATAAGAAACATTATAGATATCCTTTCCCCCGTTTTGGAGATATGTCTCCATTCCTTACTCAAGCTAACAGAACATTGACCATGCCTGGGCCTGATCCTACTGCTGATCTAGCTGGAGGCTTTAAGCCTAGGCTCCTCTGTCCCTCCTTAGGCAGCCAAAGGTCCCTACCCTCCACCATCCCTCATCCCTTGAGCTCACTATACGTATGGTTTTAGTGTGGACATGGCCTCTGCCCGCCTAGCAGAAGGGATTCCAGGTGGGAATGACTGCGTTTGCCTGTGCAACCACACCCTACTATAGATTCCTCTTACACAAATCTAAGTCTTCCTCACCTGCTCTCTGAACTCCTGCTCTTTCAACTTGGAATCATTGACAAGAGTAGTTTTCTGGGCCAGCTGGGTCTGAAAGAACAAAAAAGGAACTTTTCAAACAAACATACTGTTTGTTAACACAGGGACACATTTTGCAGTGCTGGGGAACATTTTCTTGTTAATCGCAGCCTCTTCCTGGCTCAATTACAACACAAAATTTCTCCTAATCTAAGCCAATGAAATTTAGGACTTACCTGGAGATCCATTATTGTTACCTGAAAAAAGGAAAAAAGGAAAGAAGGTAACGTTCCTGCTTGAAACAAACATCAAAGATGGTAGATGGGAAAATGCCAATAATTAACAGGCCAGGATTCTAGTTATTCAAAAGTCTTCAATTTGTGAGGAAGTCAATGCAAAATCAATGTTTCAAAACCTTCCTTAAATTTTTTTCAAAATGCTTATTTCTTTACCAATATTCAGTTCCTCTAAGAATTTTAAGGCAATATTTCTGCTTATTCTAATTCCCTCTCAAACCTCTCAATGACAGCAAGTAAAATAACTTTCTTTAATGTCCTGCATTTGAATCATGGTTTAACTAGGCCAAGAATAAATGTCAACAGCTGGACGAGAAATGAGATTTGGAGGTGAACAAATCTAAAAAGCAAAGGAATAAAACACCAATAAATGTCACACATTATGACCAAAAAGGCAGTTGGTAAGACAGTGGATAAGAGGACAAGGTCTGGAGTCAGGAAGATCTAAGCCCAAATCCAGTTTCAGACACTTCCTAGCCGTGGGACTCTGGGTTAGTCACTTCACCCTGTTTGCCTCAGTTTCCTCATCTGTAAAATGAACCAGAGAAGAAAATAGCAAATCCCTCCAGTATCTCTGCCAAGAGAACCCCAAATGGGGTCATGAACGGGCAGACACAATTGAAACAACTGAACAACAACAAAAACTACAAATAAAATACTCAACTTTATCTATAATAGAATTACGGTCTAAAATTAAGCCCCAAAAAAGTCTCAGGGTAGCAAGAAAATCATCTCAATGTCCAATATTCATTATACCCTCAAGAGAAAGCTTGAAGGTCCTGCTATCCTTGCGGAAGAGATGAGGAAATAGGAACTGGAAGACAGGAGAGTGAAGTGAATACAAAACTGGTGAATGACCGGATTGAAATAGGTATTGATCAATGGGAAGGGAGGTCTCTGATAGAGATTCAAGGAAATGCCGCTGAGCGAGTGCTGTCAACTTTATCAGGACATGAATGAATACAGGCCAAAACAGCCTGTTTACGACATGTGCAGAAGACGTGACGCGGAGAGGGAAGCTACCAGAGGTAAACTCGAGACCCAGAAAGAGCACAATGCACTGCAACCGCAGCTCTCAATCATTTTTTGTGTCATGGGCTCTTTGGCAGTGAAGGGAAAACTACTGGAACCCTTCCCTAAGTAATTTCTTTAAGTAGTGAAAATAAAATACATAGGATCCAAAGGAAACCAATTATAAAGACATATCATTAAGAAAAAAAAAAAATCACAGACCTTAGGTGAAGAACTCCCAGCTAGCAAAAAAAGCTATTTACCCAGTGATGTCACTACTAGGTCTACTCCCCAAAGTGATCAAAAAAAAAAAAAAAAAAAAAGAAAGAAAGGAAAAAGAAAAAGAAAAAGAAAAAGAAAAAGGAAAAGGAAAAGGAAAAGAAAAAGAAAAAGAAAAAAAAGGAAAGGAACCATATGCACCAAAAAAACTTATGGCTGCTCTCTGTGGCGGCAAAGAATTGGAAACTGTGGAGCTGCCCATCAGCTGGGGAATGGCTGAATAAGTCATGGCATATGAACATGATGGAATACTACCGTGCTATAAGAAATTAGAAGGGAGTGGTTTCAGGAAGACTTGTGTGAACTCATGCAACAGCAAATAAGCAGATGCAGTAACAACATATGATAAAGACAAACCACTCTAAAAACTGAGGAGCTCTGATCGACACAACGACCGGCTGTAACTCAGGAAGACGGTGATGAAGCATGCTACCCACCTCCTGACAGAGGTGAAGAAGTCAGGGCATAGACTGAGACAGGGATTGTTCCTGCATGGGGTCAATGTGGGTGTTTGTTTTGCTTTAGTATCTATGTTTGTAACAGGTTTTGTTTTTCTTGATTTCTCAAAGACCGACTGAAGGAAGGTGGAAGGGAGAGAATATGAACCTGAAAATCAAATAAAATAGAATAAAAAAATAAAAAAACTTTCTGATAAAAATAGGGGAAAATCTCAGACTAGAACAATGGGCCAAATCAAATCAAATCAAATTTTAAAGGAATAAATATAAAGTTGTACACTTTGGTTCAAAAATAAAAAATCAATTGCACAGGAGAGGATCAGGAAGGCCTAGATCACAGCTCATGAAAAACAAAACAAAAACAAAAAAACTAGAGACCTGGGCAGGCTAAAAAGCTAAATATACACAGTGGCCACTTGGTGGCAGAGTAGGGAAGAGGACAAGACCCTGGGCAGGTCAATTAACCAGTCTCCCTCAGTTTGCTCATCTATAAAATGGGGATATTAACAGCACCTACTTCTCAAACGGGATCTTATTCTAAGCGCTTAGCGCAGTGCCTGGCACAAGGCATTTAACAAACACTCATTCCACCCCCCACACCCCTGCATGTGAGTCAGAAGTGTGGCAAGTCACCAGCCAAGAGAACTACTGGGATCTCGGGTCGCAACCAGAGACCTCATGTCTAGAACGAAGGAGGGGAGAGCCTCATTCTGCCCTTCCTTGGCAAGACCTGCCCAGGAGAGCCAGGGTCCCTTCCACACTCACACAGGGTGCTGGCTTCCATCCCTCCTCTGCTCTTTGGGCACCATCCTCCTGGTCTTACCCACATACCGAGGGGCACACTCTATCCCCAGCCAAGACTCTAAGCTCCTGGAGAGCAAGGATGACATCATTTAGGCTCTGCCTGGCCCACCCCGCCCTGCCCTGGTGCTTTTCACACAGGGGATACTTAGGAAATGGAGATTTTCTCACTTTCTCACTGCTCGGATTCTCCTCTTCTTCCTGGAGTCGATGCTGGTATTCCTTCTGCAGTTCTTCCAACTGTGTTTGTAGTTCAACAACTTTAGCGGTCATTTCTTCTTCTCGTGCCTTCAAGATAGAAAAAGTTAATTAACAAGACATATCAAATAACACATGACTATTGGAGGACGTGGCAATCCTAGATGAGCAAAATGGTAGCAATAAAGAGTGCTGTTCTGCTAACTGCAGTGGCAGCTAGCGAGACCGACCCAAAAAAGCACTTGGTTCAGAATCATTCTGTTCAAGAAATCTGAAGATACTTCCTACTTAACAAATCAGGACGCTGTGAGGCCCAGATCCGGCCTGATCTGATTCATATATTCCTGCACCTGCCCCAGGGCTTGGCCCATAGCCTAAAACACATGCTTAGCTGCTTAAAAAATGCCTGATGATTCAAGCTCCTCAGTAGGCTGAGACCATGGAAGAATCTCACCAAAGTTTTGGGATCTTTCTTGTACAAAAGTCTCCATTTGAATATTCAATGGAACAAATATTAGAAAGCAACCCTATGACTTCATCTCTGATTGGGAGGAAATAAACAAGCGAAAGCAGGGTTACATCCAGGATCTCCTCGTATCTTCTGGCCGTTCTCTTTAAATCTTCTTCTCTATCCGCAAGTCTTTTATGCAGCTGACTGGCCTCGGCCTGGTGGCTTTCTAAGAGCTCCGCCTCCACTTCCTGGGCCTTGCCTGACAAACGCAAGAGGAGAAGGCGTGAGTGAGACATGGAGAGAGGGCTCCAGACCAGCTTCAGGGGAGGACCCTCCTCAACTGAGCTAAAGGGACTGATCAGTATCAAGTGACAAGAACGGTATCTGAGCACATGCATCACTTGTGCATGAAGTGATTAAGTGTACAAGTCCACAGACACACGCACACATATGTACGTGCACAGCTGACAGCACAAGCTCAATTGTTAAACATCACAAAGAAAGACAACAGAACACCGCACTGTGCACTGCCTGCATTTTGAACACCCATCGGCTTTAGAGTTTTACTTTCCCCTACCTCTGACTCTTACAAAGGCTTGTGGGGACTTTAATTATCACATAGACACACACAGACACTCAGACACTCTCTCTCCCTCTCCGTCTCCGTCTCCCTCTCTCCCTCTCCCTCTCTCTCTTTCTCACCAGAGATTTCCAAGCCGAGATCCAGGCCCTTTTCCCACCCAGCCGCTGTCACTTGAGCACCTTAAGGGGTGTCTTTCTCTCCTAACTATAAGAAGAGCACAGTTCCCAGATGGTACCGCTTCTATCAAATGATATCCTACTGAAAGAACGTCTGGGGCTGTGACGAGGGGCAGTTGGGTTTATGCAAAGCACTTCACATAGTGACAGGAAGACTGGAGCTGAAACAACCAATGTATTAGGATGATTTGCATTTGTACTTTACTTACTGATGGTTTCTTTGATAGTGGCTTCTAGTTCTTGCTCCTTCTGAGCCAGCTGGGTATTAAACTCCCTCATCAGCTGTTTTAGCTTGGAGTTATGCTTGAGCTCGCTGTCTTCCTGTTCCATTCTGTGCAGCAAAATTTGAAAATCAAACATCTTCATATGAAGCAAACAATATCACTTAACTAATTATCACCTGACATGAAAGAGAAATGTCATTTTCCCACAAACATGAAACATTCCTTAAATTTCTACTTTGCAATTACTGACACCTTTAAACTACAGATAAGAGCCTAAAACGAGAGCCATAAGCATATCAAATTCTGCAGCCACACCAACAGCCGCCTTAGACTACAGCCTTCTCTCCCAGGTCATCGATGCTTTGCAGTCGTCACCTTCTCTCTAAGCCCACTGCAGCTCCCCTCTGCTCCAGACTCTCGCAGCAGCCTACTCCCACTCCCGCCACCAACACCACCACATCTTCTCTCCAGGGTCTCTTCTCTGCTCCACTCCCAGAGCACCCAAATGCACATCTGTTCCTCAAACACAAGTCTGCCCACATCACTTCCCCATTTGACAGCTCCGTCCTGCTCCTAGGCTAAAATAAGAAGAACAGGTAGGACACCGCTTCAGACCTTGCAGGTCGGTTCCATTGACCTTTCAGTGGGCTGGCCTCTTCCCTTTTCCAATCCTCCCTGGGGAACCCTCCTGGCTACTCCCATTTCTGTTTGCCGATTACTCCTGGGGACACTCATGCCTCACAGGGCCTCTGCATGCAGGAGGTACATAGTGTTTGCTGACTTTAAGGCATGAACAAAACTTACTTAATTTTTTTTTCCATTTCTTCTTCACATTCTTTTTTGGTTATTTCCAACTCTTGCTGATGCTCCTTCCTCAGAGTCCGCAAATCCCTCTGCAAGCGATTCACTTCCTTGCGCAGCCGCTGTCTATCCCGCTCAGCCTCCTCTAGTTCCAACCTCAGGTCATCCTGCTGGCTCTGTGTGCTGGGGAGCGCTGGGGCCTGGGCTGCATGAACCTCTGTGCTGCTTCTACCACTGCTCCCTACAACTTCCCCAGGCTCCTCTTTCTCCTCTGACTGCTGCTGGGAAGACTTGAAGAGTCCGGGGCTGGATGTCAGCAGTTCTGCTCCAACTCTGCATTCTCCACTCTCCTTTCTCTCTTCTTCTGTGGTCTGGCCTGATTCGCCCTTCTCCAGGAGGCTCTTCTGGATCACTCTGGTGCCAGTCACCACCTGTTCCAACTCTCTCAGATGCTCCTGCATCTCAGCCGGAGGTGTTTCCTCACTGCCAGTCTCCCCCTCTGCCGCCACAGCTGTGGCCTCTCCTTCCCTCACCAGCGCCTGCCTGCCCACAGAGCCGAGCTGCTCGCGGAGCTGCTGAGCCTCACGCTCTCGCTCCTCCAGCTGCCGGGTCATCACCGTCACCTGGTTGTCTGCTTCTCTCCTTCGCTGCTCTTCCTTTTCTTCCATCTGGGACAGCAGCTGCTTCTTGATGGTGGCAATTTTTTGTTCCGCCTTCTTCTTCAATTCTGCCAACTTTGCAGCATTTTCTGCATCCAGTTGTTCGTGCAGTGCCTTTAATGCGTCCGCTTTGCTTTTGCTGCTGGTAGTGATGGCGTGTTCCATCTCCCTCTGCTGAGCCTCCAGAGCGGACTTCAAGGAGTCCAGCTGCTTCTGAAGCTGTAGTTGCTGCTCTTGTCCCTGCTCTTGGGCACGCTGGAGCCGCTCTTCACTTTCACAGCGCTGCTTAAGCTCTTCTGCTAAGCACACATTTTCTGCTGTTTTCTGGGTAACATGTTCCTCTAACTCTGCAATTCTTGCCAACCGGATGTTTAACTCAGCTAGTAAATCACACTCACGTTTCTCCTTCTTGCTCTCTCTTTCTTCACATGCACTCTTCCAACTTTTAAAACCTTCTTTTTCCTGATCAAGGTTCTCTTTTAATGAATGTATCTGTTCATCTTTTTCACTAGATTCTTTTGTTTTTAGCTTCAATTGTGTCTGTAAGTCTTTAATAGCATTTTGATTCTGCGTAATCTTTGACTGTGCTTTCTTCTTCCACTCAGAGAATTTATTCATCCAGTGATCTACCTGTTCAAGAGCGGATGCCTTCTCCTTGTTCAAGGTATCGACTGTCACAGATAAATCTTGAACTTGGTTGAGTAGGTCCCGTTGGGCCTCTTGGTGCTGTTTCTTCACCAGAGATACAGCCTCCTCTTTTTCTGTTAGGCTGATACTGTTCTCAAGCTGAACATTGAGATCCCTCACACGTTCGTGAAGGCTGCCAATTTCAGACTTCTTTTCTTGAAGCTCCTCCTTCATCAGGGTGACAGCATTGATGTTTTCGGCTAATTCTTTCTTTAGCTGAGTGATACAAGATTCCTTTTCAGAGGCAGCCTGCTGTTGATGTCCTCCTTCTTTCTGCAATGCTTCTTTTTCTATGACGAGGCCTTCAATGTCAGTTTTCATGGTCTTAATTTGATTTTCTTTTTCTTCCAATTGATGGACTGAATGTTGTAAGGAATGACTTAATACATCATGTTGTTCTGTTGCCTGTCTAAGCTTTGCTTCTAGTTCAGGGATTTTACGCATCTGATTTAATATTGCTTCTTTCACTTTGGTGGTCTGAAGCTGGCAGTGAGAAACGCGAGACAGGGCAGCCTCAATCTTCCTGCAGCTCTCCTCTGTCAGCTTGTTGGCTTTGGCCTGCAGGAGGGCTTCAGCCTCCTGGCAGCACCCATGCAGCTGTGCTGCCAGTTTTTCAGAGAGTTTCTGAAAGTGCAAATGGTCAGCCTCTGCTTTCTTCTCATAACCTTCACATGAAGATTTCAAAGCCTGGAGCCGCTCTTCAGTAGTTTTCAACTTCTCAGTCACATCCAAAAGCCTCTGCTTATCTTTTTCCTCCACTGTCTTCATCTCAGTTATCTGTTGGTGAAGGGAAGCTCTTTCAACCTCCAGCGTTTCAAGCTGAGCTTTCATGTCCGTTCCGTCCTGGGTCAGCGTCGCTATCTGCGCAGATTTCTGCTTCAGCTGTTCTTCTAACTGCTCTAGCCGCGCACCCTGCTCCACACCCACTTCCTTCAGAGAGGCCACTTCTCTGCCGGCCTTTTCTCTGTCGGCCCTGACAGCCATGACCTCCAGCCTGAGCTCGGCCACTTCTCGCTCCTTCTCCTGCAGCTCTCTCTCGTGCTTCTCCTGGAGCTCCTTAGCTTGCTGGCTTACCTTCTTTTCCCAGTTTAAAACGATGTCATTCAGTTCTCGTTGATGTGCCACCATGAGACTTTCCACTTGCTCCTGTTGGTTCTTCTTCAGTTCTGAAATCGCATCATTTATTCCAGCAGAACTAGCCTGGGCCATCTCCAACATTTTTGTATTAAACTGTTTCTCCTTCTGGCTGAACTCTAAATGTGTGTTTTCAAGTTCTTTCTTCAGCTTAGCTTCCTGATCTGACAGTTTCTTCTTAAAGGTTTCTTGTACTTCCTTTGCTTTCTGTTTAATTTTTTCCATCTTGATTTCTTGATTCTTCAATTTGTTTTCATACTCTTTTTCCAAAGTCTTCATGCTTTCTTCTTTGGCTAACAGTCTTTGCCTGATACTGTCAACTTCCTGGTTCTGTAACTCTTTCATGTGTAACATTTCGTTCTCCTTTGCAGTCAAGTTCTGCTCAGTCTGTTCTCGTTCTGTGCTGAGCTCTCGTAGTTGGGACTCATACCGGTCAGTCAGAGAACGCAGTTTCTGATCCATTTCATCACTGTGTTTCTCCAGCTGCAGCATTAAGTCTTGCACCCTGGTTTTGTAAGAACCCAGCTCGGCATCGAGATGACTCTTCTGTGTGTCAGCTTCTGCTGCCTGCTTCTCAAGGTGCTCCTTTTCGGCTTCCACAGCAGCCCACTTCTGGTGCAGTTCAGTCAGCTGCCTTTCATAGGCTTTGACCTGCTCGTTCGAGTTATTTTGGTGTGACTGAAAAACATCGATCTTCTCTGAGGCTTGCTTAAGCTCAGTTTCCGCTCTCTTAACAGACTCCTCTAATCTCTGAAGCTGGGCCTGCTGCTCCTCCAGATGCCGCTCCTTTTCCTTCAGCAGAAGCCCCATGCGGCTGAGCTCATCTCTCATTGCTTTCTCGACGTCCTGGGCAGATAGTTTCTGTTCTTCCATCACAGCGGCCACGTGCTGCTGGTGCTGAACTCTCTCTTCATCCAGCTTTGCCTCAAGCTCCTGCTTTACCTGCTCTTTCTCATTCTTTAAGACTGAAAGCTCCTGTTCCAGATTCTGGCGAATCTTTAATATTTCAGACAGCTCCGAAGATAACGCCTCCAACTCCGTCTGCTTCACGTCCAGCTTTTCTAACGTCTTCTCGTTCATCTCTTCTATGTGTCCACGGAACGCAGTCTCCTTCTCTTTCAGAAGTGCCTCTTCTTCTTGTTTATATTTCTCTCTGAGACTCTCGATTTCAGTCTGGTGATGCTGCTTCAGGACTTGAAGTCTCTCTGTCCAAAGCTGCTCCTGCTGGCTCTGCAAACTTTCTAATTCTGCTTTATGGTTTTCAACCATGAGTGTGATTTCTGTATTGTGCTTGTTTCTCTCAGATTCCATTTGAAAAGACATCTCTTCTACACAATTCTTGCTATCTTGAGAGCACTTTACCAGGGAGCTTTCCAACTCCAGGATTCTCTATAAATGAGAGAACACATGTATTTTAATTGAGACACATATTGACTACTACAACTAATACTGACATATTTACAAACTGCTTAGATAAAACAGATTGAGCTATAGGAAGAGCAACTTTGAATTCAAACACCAGGAAGAATATGTTATACTACCTCCATTGCTAATTTTATAAAGAAATCATAAAACAAAAAGGCAAAAAGCTTCTTCCCTCAATCTAATTCATAAAATGCATCAGTGATGGGAAAAAGCTACTACCATAACTTTTCAGACATAGATACTTTAAAAGGAAGGTGTCTGACTTTTACCAACAAACATATTTAGGGCCGTTTCTATGAAAGCAAAGACATAAAGGAAATGTCACAGTGATGAGAAGTAATAAATCAGCAACAATTTTGTTTGAAGAGAGGTATCTATCAGATAGTGTGTAAGGGCAGTCATCAATATATACACAGAACAGAAAATACAACATGAATTAGTCTTTTTAGTCACACCCACATCAGATAATGGAATTTTATCAGCTTTTGAAAACAAATAGTGATATTAAATTTACATCAAATGAAACCCATTCACTAACAATAAAAAATTGTTGTTTCTATATTAACAATGCACGAATGGATACATGGCACTATATTTCATATTGCAGAAGTAGGAGGAAGTGTAGACCAGGCTTTAGTAAACTATGGCCCACAAGACAAGCAACCTCTTTTCGTTTAGTCTGCAAAGTTAAGGATAATTTTTACATTTTTTAAAATCAAAAATAGGCATTGGGGCCTGATGTGGCCCATAGTTTGTAGTGTGCCAACCCTTATCAAAAGCCATTAGTCAGAACAACACCCTCATCGAAAATAGAAAGGAACTGAGGCCCAGAAACACTAAAGTAACTTGCCCAAAGACATATCCCTAGTCCTTTTTTAACTTACAGTTCTATAGGTCTCTGCTTCTTCTTGTAGGCCCCGAAGCTTATTCTCACTTTCTAAGAGTAAAGCTTTTTTCTGCAATTCTAATTCTTCAAGAGCTAAGGATTCCTGCTGTTCTTTTTCTTGAGTGGTCTTCAAATACTCTGTCTGATTATTTTCCTGTGAGAAAAAAAAAGACCAAGCCATACTTCATCGTGGTCATAACAATCACAAGTTAGAATAAAAAAATAAAATCTCATTAATGTGGAAAACAAGCATTTGGAGGAGAGGAGGTGTAGAAATTATGCAGTACAGAATATTTTGAAACAAATACAATTACTTTAAAGCAGTCAGAATTGATCTGACCAAGAGCTTCAATAACATGAAACGCTGACACACACCCAGTGTAATAAGGGCCGTCTTTTCATTTATATTTACACTGCTCATATGTCAATAGTCACCTCCATAGTGCTAGAAAACAATTTTCCTAAATAGGCTGACATTTCCTTGTGCTCCTGCTCAAACTGTTAACTCGGGTGCTAAGCACCTTTCATTTGCTTAGTAAGGTCTTTTTTCCATTAGGAATCAGAAACTTAAGCTAGACATTGTCCCAATTATCCCAGATTCCAAATTAGTGAAATCCAAATTAATGAGGGTTTAAAGCATAGCAAAATAACTACCAATTAAGAGAGGAGAGATAATGGCATATACATCAAGAACCCGATAACTGCTGACAATGAAAAAAAGAATGATGACCACTGGTAATCCTGATAAACAATAAACGGAAAAATTAACTTCCTTTTCCTTCCATGTTCTATTCTGCTGAAACAAGGAGACAGCCCTCCCAGTCTGTTTGAGCTAATCTTTGTGTGCCAGAATCACTATTAACATAAAGACAACCATCAAAGTCCTCAAATCATGGCTTGCTCATAAATTCTCCCCACTAGCATAGTCGTTGCCCAATAATATTAAATGGTTTTCAAAAACATGTCAATGGAAATGTAAGCTCAGTAAAAAGGCCACTCCTTGCCAAAGGAGTCACAACACACTGGTTCCTTGTCACCCAGGTGTCTCATCTCCTTTCTTCTGCAGATCACAGAGAATCCACCCAAACCAGCAAAAGTTTCCTCTAACCTTCTTAAAACACCCAAGTGCCACCAATGGAAAGAAATGGGAATATTTAGCCTAAAGGAGAAGCCTGCAGGGGGACATGAGAGCTGAATCCAAATGTTTGAAGGGCTATCACATAGAGCAGAGGTTGGTCTTTTTCTGCTTGGCCCAAGAAGGCAGGGCTACAGGAAGTCACAAAAAATCACTAATTCAGGCCCAAGTGCCTGACAAGAAGATCTGTAAGAAACAGAATGAACCACCTCAAGAAGTGATGGGTTCCCCCCCTCACTGAAGGGCTTCAAACAGAGGCTAGATAATCTCCAGTCAAGTATGTCTACTTCCCTTCAGATATGGGATGGCACAGACAGTGTCAGAGGCCCCTTCCAGCTCTCTAACTCTGTAAGTCTATGACTGAAATGCAGGCTGCCCACAAACAGAAGACATCCTGAAAATCAGAGCTCGTTGAAAGAGACTCACCAACAGGAATTATGCATAATTATCACACAAAACACGTCTATTTGGTGAAAAGCTGCTATTTTCAATAAAACAAGTTTACATTTATGTAAAGATGAAGAGTCCCATTAGCAAGTGCTCTGCAATTTTTCTTTCACCACATTCCCTGCCGCCCCGAACATCCCATCCAGAATAATGACAAAACTGTGGCACATCAAGAGAAGGTAGGGATGTTTACTTTAAGTAGAAAATGGTTATCAGCACTTGCCACCACCCTCCTCTTTCCACAGTCTCTAGACACATCAGTGAGGAAATAGCGGGTAGGGATTTCTCCATCCTACACCATTCCATTATCTCCTTCGCAGTCCCAAAGTCTCCTTCCACTACTTGACCCAGACCTTAGTTCTTTGTGGCCCCTAAAGAAGGCTCCTGACTTTCTCTCCCACACACAAATGATCAAAAAGCTACCCATTAATACTGTTTTAGAAATGGAGAACATTCAGACAGGCATTCACCCCTAGAGCATTTCCTCACTAAATTACAAAGGCTCAGATACCTCAGTACTGAATATGACCTAATACCACCAGTCTCTCCACCACCTCACTTGACACTATATTCCATGGAAGCCCCTATCCAGCAATAAGGAGCTGCCCTGTCCTCATAAATCTGTATGAAAAAGAAGTTGGGGCAAGACTGGTCTAAGTACAAGGTCCCTGGCCTCTCTCACAGAGATCATTCCATCTGTCTACAAGCCAAGCTGGGGAGAAAAGCACGGCCAATATCCAACTAATAAGGAAACCAATTCTAATTATCAAATCTATTTGGACAAGAGTTCACTTCTGGTACTGCCTTATCATGTAAAAAAGTATTCTATTCTATTGTGTTAACTGAACATTTTAATCTTATCTCTTGTTTTTCTTCCTTATTAAAATTAAGAAAACAGAACTATTACATGTTCATGAAACATTTAAATAATTTATATTCTATATAAAATAGAGAGCTCATTTATCTAAAATTATTAATGGAATATTCTATACAAATTAATTTTTTAGATAACCAAACTTTACCTTTCTAAGAATTAGGCTTGATTTCAAGCATTTTAAAAATTAAAATTCTTCTAAAATATACCACATATTTCTTGGCTTTATTAAATAATACATCAAAAGTAACAACACTGTTCTGAAAATTCAATCTTAATGAAGTTATGAAGGAAGGGCTATTTGTCCTTAAATTAAGAAGTCTCAGGTTGCTGATAAAAACTGGGATGTTGCTGAGTCTGTCTCCAAGTTTACCATCACTCATTCTTTTTTTTTAATAATATTTTACTCCTTTCCCAATTACATGTAAATTTTTAACATTCATTTTTTAAAACAATTTTGAGTTCCAAATTTTCTCCCTCCTCCCCTACTCCTTCCCTAAAACAGTAAGCAATTTGCCACAGATTATATATGTGCAATCATGTAAAACACATTTTCATATTAGTCATGTTAAGAAAGAAGAAACAGCCCAAAAGAAAAAACACAAAATTCAGAGAGCAAAAACCAGCGTGCTTCCATCTGCATTCAGACCCCATCAGTTCTTCCTCTGGAAATCTAGAGCGTTTTCCATCATGAGTTCTTCGGAATCATCTCAGATCTACATATCACTGAGAATATACACTATCATTTCTAAGGAATGAGAGTCCATTGGCACTGTTCTGGTAATCCGTTCTCCATTATGTTAAAAATTATAAAACTGCAGGGAATATCAAATAACTTAACTTGTAAAATAGTGAACTAATTTCCAGACAATGTAAACGAACAGCCTCGGACCTGAGGGCAGAGTTCAGTGAGTTATTCCTGGAGCTCAAAGGTGTGTTCATTTCCTTCCAGTCTGACTTCTGGATCTGTGAATTCAAAGTATTTTGCAAAACAAAACAAACAAAAACCACAGATGCTCTTATGCTTAATCACAAAACCCAATACAGCAAAGGCTTACCAGAGCTGCTTTCAGCTGCCTCTGGAGTTCTTCTTCCCGGGCCTGAAACTTGGTGCTGAGCTCCTTCTCCTTGTCAGCTATCTCCCAAGCATACATCTGCTGCAGCTGAGCAATCCTCTCTTCAGACGTTTTCTGAAAAATCAGTCACATGGGCACAGGTAAGGCCTAGGAAGTAGCATCCATCATGCTGAACTACAGCGACAAAAACTAGGCAAAAGGCAAGCTCCCCCGGATGACCCATGAGTCACCGAAGTGCATCAATCAATCACTTCCCACATCCCTCGTGCTATAATCTGCTACACAGGGCTGAGCACATGCTCATGAAAGCTAAACCACACTTCTATTACACTTCAACAAACAGCGTAGTATGTTTTTAAATACAGGTAACTCTCCATTTAAAACTTCTGACTCTCACTATTTCTGATCTGAGAGTTGCTGATCTCTAGCGAGCCCATTCCCTTTTCAGGGAGTTGGTGCTGAGTGAAGGTTCTGTACCTCTTGGGCCAAGCTACTACTTCCCTTTTCGATTCTTTCTACCATAGCTCTCACTTCTTTTCCAATTCTTCACTCAAGTACTTGAATTTCATTGTTAAAAAAAAATGGGGGGGGGGGGATTGTTTTTAGCGCTTGCTTCACCTCTAGAAATTCTAGTTTGGGGGGTGACCAAGCTGTGTTTTTCTCCGAGGCTTCATATGGAGATGTTCCAGATTCTCATGTTGTTTTGTGTTCTGAGTGTTCCTTTCATCACAACAGCTTTTAATACTGAGATTCTTTTGTTTGCTCATTTTGATTCGATATTAGGGTCAGGTCCTGTACACTTCTGGAGGGAAGGTCTGGACTAGTCCCGCTGCTGCTGGCTTGGGATATTAAGTATCTTGTTCTCAGAGCTCGGAGACAGCTGAGGCTGGGGGCCTGCAAGCTTTCAGTGCTCCCAAAGAGGTTTGATCAGTACTCCAGCCCACTCCATTCCTCCCCAGTCTGAGTTCTGCAAGTTTCTAACTTGGGTTTGGGTCTGAGCAACAGTCAACTGTCTCTAGATTCAGCTCCTCTTGGCCAGGCGGGAAGCTCTGCTGGTTCAAAAGGACAGAACTGCAGCCTTTCCTTTGCTCTGAGATTTCTGCCCTAGTTGCAGACCAGGCTAGAAGCTAGAATCAAGATGCTGCTGCTGTTTCCTTGGAATGTGAGCAACACCACTGTTATTTGCTTCTGAATTTCCTGCTTTCCCTATACACAGCCTGGAGTCTGTGACTCTTCCTTAGTCAGCCCACCATCAGTCTGCCTTGGGCCTATGAACCAGAACAAGATAGCAGCTGACCATGTGGTCTGCTAACACTCACTACCACTGAGGTGCCCAGGTTTGGTTCTGGGACTTTCTTTTACCCTGGGCTACTGAAAGGCTCTGGACAGTTCTTCTCGGCCAGACCCTGTGTGGAACACTCACAGATCTGTCTACTGGTCTATGTCTACTTTGGATGTCCCGATCAGATTTCGGACAAGGGCATTTCTGAGGTCTGTCTTGAGGACATCTGAGCCTCTTCCTGACACTCTGCCATCTTGGCTCTACATATCCATGCATGCTGGCAATGCCTATGTCTCTCCCCATCTTCACCTCCTGGCCTCCTTCAAGGCTGCTCTGCAGGAAGCATTTTCTGGCCCTCTTCATCACAGTGCTGTCACCCTTCTGACCGCCTCCCATGTATCCCATCTACTTCATCTGTACGCAGCTGTCTACATGCTGTTTCCCACACTGGGCCATAAGCTCCCAAAGAGCAGGGGCTAAAGCCTGTGACATTAGAGACGCTTGCTGACTTACTGACATAAAGATAGACCCTCCAAACGGCTAAGAACAACAACTCATTAGTGCCACGCAACACGGCACAAATAGCACCACATCATTTCTATCAACTACAGGGAGGTATCCTATGGGGGCAGCTGGGAAGTACCACAGTGGACAGAGCCCTGGGCTTCCGAAGCTCAAATTCAACCTCAGACACTTACTAGCTGTGGGGCCCTAAACAAGTCACTTCACCCTGTTTGCCTCAGTTTCCTCATCTATCAAATGAGAAGGAAATGGCAAACCACCCTAGTATCTCTGCTAAGAAAACCCCAAATGGGGTCACAGAGAGTCAGACGTGACTGGACAACAACAATGACACTGCATGATACGATGAAAAGAGAGTTGGACTGAGGACAGAGAACCCAAGCTGTATTCCCCAGCCCTGCCACTCAGTTCAATCTCTCTGAATCTTAGTTTCTCCGTCTATAAATCACTGAGTTAGATTAGAAGGAGACTTTTAAGATCTCCTTCCAGCTCTAAATGTACAGTATCTCCAGCACTGTGTAACCAAAACTAATAACTACCATTTTTAAATGGCACTGGCTAGTTTACAAAAGTGCTTCTCTAAGACACACTAAAACAACAGAACTACAACCATTCTGGAGAACAACTTGGAATTACGTAAACAGAGATCAAGTCCGCCCCTCTGACAGACACCACTGCTAGGCCTACACAGCCCAGAGACAAATGACAATAAGAAAGGCTTCAGAAACACCAGAGTTTTTAAAGTGAGACTCATAATGTAAAGCCAATCAGCAGTAGATTTCTGAGAGAATGCTACTGTGAGGAGCTTTTAAGATTCGGATTACACAGTATTAGTGAACACTCTGTTTATTCCATTACAAATCTTTATTCAGTACAATGTTCACAGTTTCAACAGTTCACGGTATTATATACAATCTTCAGAACAACGAAAGTCTCTATATTATATCTTATTTCAAAAATACACAATATTTAGAACAAGGAACAAAAGAAGAATCAGCTGGTTTCCCTAAGGGAGAAACCAGCTTAACACTTAAAGATTCAAATCAGAGATCCAATCAATCACTTAACAAAGGAATGACCTAGTTTCCCTAGGAGGAAGTTGATTCAATCAACAGTTCACGATATACTGATCTGCCACTCCTCCTCCCATTAGTTTCCAAATAAAGTTCTTAGACAGCCACACAAATCCTTCCACCCCTTGAGCTAGAAGAGCTAGAAACAAATTAAACATCCTTCAATCACAAAATGGCTGAACCGAGTGTGGTGCACAAACGCAGTGAACACTGCTGTGTAAGCAGCAATGGTCATGACAAAGCCCGTGGAGACTTACAGGGACCGGCCTCCGGGGCCCTCCCAGGAACAAGGGCATGTCTGGCCTTCAGGCATTCTCTCTGGCACTTCCCCCGTACCTGGAACGCTCTCTGTGCTCATCTCTGCCTCCTGACTTCCTTTAAAGTCCCAAATGAAATGCCATCCTTTACCGGAAGGTCTTCCTTCTCTTAAGGATATCCTATTTATCTGGTATATAGCTTGCTTTCTATGTATTTGTTCACCTGCTGTCTTCCCCAATTAGACTATGAGCTTCCTGAGGGAAGGGACTGTCTTTTCTATAATCCCAAGAGCCCACCACAGAGCCTGGCACATAACAGGCACTTAACAAATGTTTATCAATTGATCACATGATTAGAACAACATAAATGGGGGGGGGGAACACAAAACAACTAAAAATAAATATAGTAAAATTATGGGGAAAAAAAAAAGAAGAAATGTAAGAAAAAACTCCCCCTCGCTGCTCTGTGGAAATCAGGGTCAAAAGCAGTGCAAGTATTACAGATTCTTTTCCAAAGAACAGATCAGTATTGCTGATCCTTATTCCTCTTACTCTCCCTTTTGGCTTCTACTTTTGAGTTTTTTTTATTTATAAGGGACAGCTTTCGGGGAGGAGAAAGGAGAGGAACTGGGGAAGGGGAGATCTAGAACACATAAAAACAAAAATATATCAACAAAAGCTATTTCTAAAACCACATTAAAATATTTTGATATAATCGTAAACCTAGAATACATTATGGGGCTAGTTAGTGATAAGCTGTCATTAATTTCTCTCTCATGCATTTCTTTCTCTGATTAAACACAGAATTCATTTTTAAACCATCCGTTTTGTTTCCAAAGTCTAACAGAACCTCCTTCTTACCTTCATGATGTCTACAACCTCCTGCTTCACACGGCTCAGTTCCTGCTGCAGATTTATGCGTTCTTCCTCACTTGTTTTTTCAATTGCTTTTATCTGTTCATCCATTTCTGCTTTCATTTTTTTCCGGGCTTCTTCAGTTTTTTGTGCTGTGCTCAAAGCTTTTTCAAGTTCCTCAAAAGCTAGTAAGAAAAAAATAGAACAGCTCAGGAAATCCTATCACTGAAGCTTAGTTTGTCATTTTCTTTTCTTTTCTTTATTTTTTTTTGCTTTTTGGAGGGCAATTGGGGTTAAGTGACTTGCCCAAAGTCACACGGCTAGTTAAGTGTCTGAGGCTGGATTTGAATTCAGGTCCTCCTAACTCCAGGGCCGGTGCTCCACTCACTGTGCCACGGAGCCGCCCCTTAGTGTTTCATTTTCACCAGGAAGAGACAGGGGACAGACAACAACAGTCATGATTTTTGGCTAAGCAGACAACTCTTCTTGGAGCTGGACAAACCTGGACGATGACTACTTCCTGTCTGTCTCTTGCTCTCCGTGAATAAACTGTGAAATAACCTTTATGGCTTCTAGGAACACATACCTACAAATATTTGTACCTAAGATTCTCTCCCATCTGTTCCCTTTCATTCAGGCATTCTCCCATTATCAATAACAGTGCCAAGAAAAGAGAACCAATAGAGTCCAAATTACTCCAACTCTGACTTCCAGTTGCTGACAAGGAATTCATTTTCTCAGCTCCCTAAAAACTTCTCAGACACTTGCTCTGCGCAGGGCAGTGCGCTCGCTGCTGGAGAAATGGGGACCATCCCTGTACTACAGGAGCTTACAGTCTCCCAGGCATGATCATGAACAATCTCTGCCCATGACAGCAAGTGTGGGGAAAACTGTGCCTGCTGCTCAGACTGGGATAGAAAAGGCTCAGATTTAAGAAGGATTAAAAAAGACAGTGCCTGTGGGGTTGAGGGGCTTACCCCTGGCATCTGGCAATGTCTCCCATTTAACATGGATTATGTGCCACACAGATGATGAGATACCTTTTACACCAGCACCTTTGTCACGCACTGGAAATGGACTGAGAGAGGGACAGTGCTGCCTACCCAGCAAAATGATGAGAGCTTGGCATAACATGCTCCTATTTGGGGAAAAAACAGGTATCCTCAATATTAAGTGAATCTTTTCCCCTGTATACACTCTGAAAAAAATCTTCAGAACCTGGAACAATTTACAAGTAAAAAGTTGCCCCTTTGCTGCATTCCCAATCCTCTCCAGGCAGAAAGTACTATGGTATGATCAACTTGAACCCAAAAGGATATAAATTTCATAAAGTGGAGGATAGTTTTATTTTTGCCTTTCTACCCTCCCAACTTGAGACGCTTCCCTGAAAACTGACTCTTCCTTTCTAGACTGTTATTTCAATCAATCTAATCTGTCTGTCTCAATGTAAATTTTAAAGCTAAAAGGAAATTTAGTCAAGCATCAATTTATTACTTTACAAATAAGGTATCTATAGCATGCCATTTGCTAACTGATGACAATTTTTCCTTTTAAAATGAAGGTCTTCTGTTCTTTAAGTAATACTCCTTTCCCAGCAACACTGTAAAACATAAAATGAAAGCTGATGAAGGGTTTAAGTAGAACAGAAACCCCCACCTTACCAAACCAACCATGTCTAGGCCGTGTCTGCTCCTGATTACAGCACGTCATCGGCCAAGTCTGGCACACAGAATCTCACTTCATTCTGTCTCCCTCCTGCTTTTTAACAGAAGTTTAATGACAAAGAGGCATTTTAAAAAATGAACTCTGTGAGTGTGTGTGCATAAAAACAACATTCAAAATTTATTTTGAACTCTATATTCTGCCCCAAATCAGATTACTTCCCCCAAAAAATACCTACATGAAGCTAAAGATCCAATTTTAATCGAAATGCTTAGCATAGGACCTGGTTCATGGTAGGTGCTTAATAAATGTTTATTGACTAGACTGACTACATACTGAAAGGTTTTTATTAACAAGAAATGTTTCACCTCATAACTTTAAAATCTTTAGTAGAATAAATGTAATTTTTCTTCTAAGCAGTTCATGTTTCATAATATTCTAAAACTTGACACATCTCTATCTAGATATCTTCATAACGGTTCCCATCCCTAGCAACATGTGCCTATTTAAGCAGCATTTGCTGAACTTTAATAAAATGCGCCTTTTAGGTCTAAAGAGGAGAGTAGGGCAGCTAGAGAAGAGAAGTGCATGAGCCCCCCCTTGCCACAGGCCCACCAACATGCAGAAGGGCCAGCGGCCTCACCACAATCCCAGCACAACACCAGCAAGAAAGCTAAATATGACTAGCAGACCGGTCACCAAAATGCAGTTTTTTCTTTCAAAGTAAAATTTTATGTATCTCAGGCAATTAGTATTTTTAAAAGAACATTAACAAAATTTGCAGAAGGAAACTAGTATCTTAGGTAATAAACAAATTTTGTGAAAATGTAAATTAGTGGCAAGCTGGTCAACTAGAAAGTAAATTTGTATTACTCCTAAAGCCTCACTCTCCTCTCATGACAACTCTTTCAGGGAAGATTTACTGAAGAATACCGGAATAATAAAACCTATAAGGACTCAAGACAAGCTTAAAAGAGCCAGCCAGCCCAGCAGCATGCAGACCCAAAGGGGAACCTGTGAAAGAAACCACTTTTAGCCTGATGAGAGTCCTGGAAAAAGAGGAAGCCAAGTGCCGGGTCAATCCTGGGTAATATGCCCAAGGTTGTCTCTGCTACCTTTAAAACATTCTTAATTAGAGTTCTTCCACCTACTATGTCCTGGGACTTGTCACAGGGATGATAAAGGCTTCACGGGTGGAGAAACCCTCTTGATGAAGGTGGAGAGGGTTCCTATGGCTCACTCTCTTATCTGCCTAACACTGTTTCTCTCCTAAGCCTACCAGGATCCTGGGAGTCAAAGCAGAAAGTCCCGGGGCGGCTAGGTGGTGCAGTGAATAGAGCACCGGCCCTGGAGTCAGGAGGACCTGAGTTCAAATCTGGCCTCAGACACTTAACACAAAAAACTAGCCGTGTGACTTTGGGCAAGTCACTTAACCCCAACTGCCCTCCAAAAAGCAAAAAAAAAAAAAAAAAAAAAAAAAAAAAAGCAGAAAGTCCCAGCCTGGATCTGGAAATCAGCTGGTGAGGACAGGGAGGAATGAAGATTCAAATGCTGTACACCACTTTGAAAAACTTGTTGGTGCCTTGCGTAAATGTATGATCTTTAGATAACATACATGGTGCCTCAGACCACACCAACAAGGCTGCATCTCAACAATACTAAACAAAATCACAGGAAAGAGGAGAAACGAAAATAAACATGATACTTCATTCCATATAGTCATACAGGACTTTGCAGTCTAAGAAAATGCTTTCCTATTTTATTTAAGTTGGTCTTCAAAACAACCCTGTGAGCCAAAAGTAAGGACCTTGGATATTCCTTGAGTCAAACCTGCTCAGGAATCACTTCCTGAGTAAAGAGGATGAAGCCAGCTGACTTCAACAAAAATGAAGCAATGCTACCATCCAGGGGTAACAACTAGATAATGCAACACAAATAAAATTGAGGCCTCCAAACTGGTAGTGAAAATTTGGAGGTAACAATGACATTTTTCCCCCAGTACAGCTGCCTTCGCAAACACCACCAGGGCATAATATTCCTATTAAAAGTATGCACCTAAAAACACTCTTCAAAACGAAGGCACATGTATAATATATCTATGGACTAATCTTTGGTTTCCTATGCAAATTAGTCTTAATTCAAAGCCCAGAAAAATATCAATGAGATCTTTAAAAAAGTAGGCTGCCTAATAAGAGATAAAATGAAGTCACTATGTTGGTCAGAACTTTTTTCACTCCTGTTTACTCCCAGCAGATTAATCTTTCAAATGAAACTAAGTGTGAAAATGATCAGTGAAAACGTCTTCATCACTAGATTTGCAACTTGTCATTTTAGGTGGGAGAAAAATGATCAAATTAACAAAGCACATTTATACCACACTAGAGGCCTTGAAATTTTTAAATCAAAAGCTACTCATCTAATTTAAATCACAACTACAGAAATGCGGTCAATTGAGAGGGCACAAAATATAATTCCTCTAGAAAAAAGACTATATATTGATATACTATTAGCCACCTTATCAGAACACTCTGCAAGCACCTCCCTCTGTGTGGGGGAACTAGCCTGAGCATACTCACTAGGAGTGATCACATATGTATTAACTGAAATCTTAAGAGAGCATTCATTACAATTTAAAACAAGTAAATATTTATTAGTTTAAATAAGCGATTTTTATATCACTTCAATTTATATTTTGTATTGCCTGAGAAGCATAGAATTTTCTTCATAAAGTCTATTCCAAGCACCCAGTATAAGAAAAATTAGCCCTTACCCCAGTCCTGTTCATACAAGGCTTGGGAAAGGCACCATGATTCACTTATTGGCATGTTTGGATGCACAAAAATAAGATGATTGGAGAGATGTAAGGCTACAAAAATACAAATTGGCTGCTAATCACATAATTAACAAAATTTACATATATTTATACATGCACAAAACTATACATTACTTTAACATCAGTGAGCACAAAATACATTTTCATTTAAAATGCCATCGTTCAAACATCTCCAGCTCTAAAATACTGAGTCAAACATGGACACATCGATGCTAAAAAAACCATAAAAAGTATTCCACAGGACTCCCCTTACTGTTCTCTAAGGTTTACATCAAATAAAGATACAAACTGAATGACAGCAAGCACACAGAAGGAGCTAACATTACAAGCTTAACATCTAGCCCAGACAGCTCTTAGCATCGAAGGAGTCTAAGAGGAAGAGAAGTTCTATGCTACAAAGAGCTGGAACCCTTGCAAAACTTCACTCAACCAGGTTATATTCTTCATTGAAATGGAGAATTTTGCATAATCATTATAACCCGTGGAAACTAATTACGTGGTCAATATTACACTACCATGAATCAGAGTTAAGAGTAACAACCATAAGAACTAAGATTCAAATTTCAAAATATACACTGGGAATAACTGTGGTTTTGAAGGAATTCTTGAGTTAGGGCAACATGATTCTTGCTGATGGGAGTTTGCGGGTATAATGTCCCAACAAGCCTGCTAATTAACAGATGCCACAACTACTATGTTACTCTGTACTGCTGTAAAACACATTTAATGCTTCCTTTCTATACTTTTACAACTTCTTGGCAGATCCATTCACTTTTAAAAAGACCACATCAAAAAGATGGAATTCAAAAAATAAAATACACGGCAGTTTTCCAGTTTCAAAGTTGTACTGAGTTCTCAACATATCCATTTACACAATTCTGTATTTTCTTAGCCCAAAGAAATGTGGTAACAATGACAGATGGGCTCTACTTCAAAGGGCTTATCAATTATTTTTCAGGAGGGAGAAGAAACTTCCAAATCAGGAAAATTAGCCTAAGGAGACAATATAGAAGTTGGCCTGCCAGGGCTAACGTAGCCACCAAAATCCCAAGTGTTCATGGGAAATGTCAGAAACTATGCCATTCACAAAGAGAGAAAGTGGAAATTCTTACCCTCCTCAAATATAGGGCATTTCTAACAATTCATCTAGAAATACAAAGCCTAGAAGATTTAGTTATTTTCTATGAAAAGTAAGCAAGGAACAAGCAAAATCCTATTTTGGAGGGTTCTGACTCAGTGACAAAAGGAAGGTCATTATTTGTGAACATCCACCATAAAAGCACACGATCATTAATTGCTTTCATCTTTCTTTTCGGATACAAAATTAAATCTTTCACAGTTGAAAAAACATTTGAGAGCTGATTTCCTGATGACATGTTTACTCTTAAAAAGTTTAAGGACTGTAAGCTTTAAAAAATGCTTAATGCTTTCTTTAAAAGTATACTTTCTATATGGCTAGTCTATAAATTTTAAATTATTGCTACTTCATAACTTCTTCAAAGCCCAAATGTTGCCTCTTTTTACCAGTTCTCCAAATGTTCACGAGAAGACTTATGGAATTCTATTTACTCTGGCTGACCTGTCCTTACTCTGCTCAGTACTTAAATAGAATCCTTCCATCACTATACATACATGTATATACAGAATAACCGCAAAAGAACATGTTTTGATTTGGAACATTCTGTCCAAATGGATCTTCTAGGATCAGATGAAATGCAATTACTAAGCAACACTATCTTCAATGCATATTTAAAATGTAACTTCTGCAATCAGCAAATTAAATGCTATGCAGCCGGTCCAACAGTAACCACTTTTAGGCAATAGTCTTCAAAAATTATGAATTCAAAAGGAAGGCTTTTTAATTGTATGCAAAGACACTTACAGCTGCGTGGCACAAAGGTTTTCCAAAAGTGAGCAAATGTTCTAAAACATGCATACGAATTCTGTCTTAGAGTACATTTGCTTCATTACCCAATTCCTTTAAAAGGAACATTTACACAATTCAATTACCAGACGAAATCATCTGACAAAGTAAATATTTATGGGAATATATTTTATATAAACCATCACCAAAAGAAAAACACAGCTAGGGTTCTGCCTGTGTTTTGCCCAGGCAGAATAAACCTATGGAGTGGGCCGACTCCCAAGTGGGATGGCATCCTATTCACAGTGTGGCTCTTCTTTTGATCTGCCCCTTCGAAAACCCAATCCATTCTGCAGATCTTAAAGCCGTCACATTTTCCACCTTGAAAGAATGCAATTTGTGATGCTTAATATTAGTTTTCCTGTGTCTGACCACAACCACTGTCAGCAGTAACAGTGTTAAGGCTGTGCAAAAGGCCTGGTGAGAGTGGCAGAGAAGGAGGAACTGCAGGAGCAATCTTTCCTTTTTTGTGGTGCTCTAAGTAAAAGTGCGTTTGACCCCTTCTCCTATTCCTTAAGCTGTCCTTGGGGCCTGTTCAGAGGCTGCCCTGAAAGACGCTGTCTGTAGCCAGCAGTCCCTGTTAGCCCTGCCAGAAATAACATCTAGCTCAGGGCTGGGACCCAGAGACACAGGGTTTAAAGTTATGGCAGCAGAGGCTGACAGCTGCCCTGCTCCTCCTGGGAGACCGCCAGCCCTACTCTACCGCTCAGGATCTAGGGCACCATTTCCTTCTATCCACTCCCCTTCTCTCCCTTGTAGCCTGCCTTTTGCCACCAATACTGTACAGCCATGGTTCTCAACCTTCCTAATGCCACGACCCTTTAATACAGTTCTTCATGTTGTGGTGACCCCCAACCATACAATCACTTTTGTTGCTACTTCATAACTGTAATTTTGCTACTGTTATGAATTGTAATATAAATATCTGATATTCAGGATGTATTTTCATTGTTACAAATCGAACATAACCCACAGGTTGAGAACCGCTGACGTACAGCAACACATCTCTTAAAAGTCAGTGGTAGTTTTTACTTTCTACAATTCAAGAAAGAGCTTTTCCTCTGACAGTCAGGATCTATAATGGAACACCAATGATATTCAGTCTTTTGCCCCTATCTTGGTCCCAACAGACACTTAGTACTTTGTTTCCTACTTACCAACGACTATATAAGTTCTTGAGTATTTATCACCTTTCATAATCATAACTCTGACTTCCAAATACACAACTCCAGCCCAGTCTTTCACACAAGCTCTAATATTTACTCCACAATCACTTCAAACTCACATGCCTCATTTCTTCCTTCCTCCCTTTTCCAAAACCATTCACTGCCTTTGGTGGTGCTCTTACTCCCAAGCATAAAGCTCAGAGTTATCTCTGATCACAAAGCCTCTTTTACCTGTTCCAGTCAACAAGTCCCACTGAGTCCAGCTCCCCAGCACCCCCATGTTCCTTCCATCAGCACCCTCATCTTGTCACTCATCATCTCACATGCTAGAATTACAGAATTACCGCAATCCCATCCCTTCTCATCTCCCTTCCTCCATTCTCTCTTGTTTTTAATCCAAAGGTTAGACCATCCATGCATTTAATAAGCATTTAGTAATGACCTACAATGGCCGTTCAAAGAGACACCTTCTTGGAATTTACAAGCTAGCAAGGAGACAAAATAAACAATTTTTTAAAAAAATTACATATTAAGTGCATTGAAAGAAATAAAATCTTTGAGTAAGTCAAGGGGACCAAGAATGGCTTGCTAAAAGAGGTGGTGTCAGAGTCAGGCTTAAAAGGATGGCTGGAGCCTAGTTAGTGAGGGAATCTGTTTGGCCTGACTATGCTCACTGAGTGGAGGGAGTTGTTTTTCATTTTTCTTCGTTATCGATGAAGGGGGCAGGGCAGGGGGAGAAGAAGCAGGAGAAGAAATGCTTGATAACTGGGGAGAAAAAATAAAATGTGATAGGAACTCAAAAGGCAAATGGGAAAGAAGGCACCCCAGGCATTAGAAAAAGCATGAGCAAAAAAACAAGGCAGCCATAAAAATGCTCCATGTTCAGGACAACTTAAATTGGCTCCAGCTTATTAGATTACTGAGGAGAGGGGGATGGAATCAGGCTTGGAAGGTAGGACAGACTACAAAGGACCTGCTAAGGCAGAGCATCAGACAAGTCTGAGGAAACAAACAACGTGAACAGATC
Organism: Pseudocheirus occidentalis; assembly: GCA_028646575.1. NCBI lineage: Eukaryota > Metazoa > Chordata > Mammalia > Diprotodontia > Pseudocheiridae > Pseudocheirus > Pseudocheirus occidentalis. The sequence goes on along the minus strand of CM053599.1, from coordinate 12,652,366 downwards.
TATAATCACTCGAGCAGTAACAAGGAGGCAGTAATGGAGGCCTGCTAAGGAAACTTTAACAGTCATCTGAGCGGGCACAATGAGAGCCATGGGCCAGAGCCAGGAATATCACATTTGAGAGACAAGGAACAGAGAAGCCAAGCCAAGAGAAGCCCAGAAGCCGGGCAAAGTGAACGGCAGTACTGTAGACAGAACAAGAAAAATCAAAAGGCAATAAGGACGGGGTGGCTAGAAAGCACAGAAAATAGAGCACCGGCCCTGGAGTTAGGAGAACCTGAGTTCAAATCCGGCCTCAGACACTTAACACTTACTAGCCATGTGACCGTGGGCAGGTCACTTAACTCCAAATGCCCTGCCTTCCCCCCTCCAAAAAACAAACAAACAAACCCCCCCCCCCAAAAAACCGGCAGTAAGGACATAGTGAGGAGGAGAGCAGACAGAGCTTAGTCTGAGAAGTCACAGAAACCTGAAGGTGGAGATGTCCTCAGGGAGGCAAACACGTGAGGCTGAAACACAAGACAAGCTTGGAGAGGGAGCCCTGGAGAGAGGGAGTTGCGTCATCAGAAACAGAAACTGCAAGAAGAGAAAAGTACATAGAGAGAAGAGAGAAAGGCCAACTCTCAAGGCCTACATTGAGAAAGAGAAGTCCTCAAAAGCCAGGAGAGGAGACAGCCAGAGCCAGAGCCGTAAGAGAAAGAAGCAGCAGGAGGTTGGCATGTCCAAAGCCAAGGGTGGAGAGAAAGACCAGCAGCAGAAAGCAGTCAACAGGGTCAAAAGCTACAGAAATGTCAGAGGAAAAGCATTCTCTTGAGAACCACAGGTTTTAAAGAGTAAAAAATACCAATGACTGTTAAGAGATCAGTTGGTGGCAAAAGAGAGGCTACAAAGGAAAAAAAGGGAGTGGATAGAGCGAAATGGAGAAATCAGCCAAGACTCTTCTTTTTAAAAAAGTTTAACAATAAATGGGAGAAAGAGAGTAATGGTGGATCAGGAGACTTCCTTTGAGGCCCCAACTTTCCTACAAAGCGTTTGCACAAAAAGTCCTACAAAGTAGGACTAAGCCGGGGCTTCCTCCCTTACCAAAATCCCTCTCTGAACATCTATAACCCCACAAAGAGCTTCCCAGCACACTATTGAACACAGCACTTCCCTACAGTGCAGGATGCAGCCCTGTTCACCATTCCTAGGCCTCTGTCTTGTCTTCCCACCTGGACAGTAAGTTCTTTGAAGGTGGGGTCCATGCTTTATAAGCTCCTAAGGCCCTATAATACCTTGCCAATGCCAGGTACTCATCAGACCTGCAAAAACATTTTCTGATTAGTTATGGAAATTCGGGGGCAAGGTGATCATCTAAAGACTCTCTTTTTCTGGAAATTTTTGTCAAGGAACATGCTTGATGAAGTTCCCCCCAGCTGGGCATTTCATACAACTATATTAAATGATTTGGGGCTCCAAGATTAAACTGACAAGCCCCCAGATTGCTTACCAGCTTTTTCACATTTCTCTTTCTGTTCTCGGAGTTCCTCTCCCTGGGTGGTCATCTGCTTGATTCGACTACGAAGCTGAGCAATCTCTTCTTCTTTCATTTCCAGTGTTTCATGCATTTGACGTTTGGTCTCTGCTATTACCATTCCCTGCAGAGAAGCATTTGAGCCCTTGTGATATGAACACTGGCATCAAAGGCATGAGAGAGGTAGAAGGGTCTTCAATACAGAAGAAATCAAACACAGTTAAAATATCACACCTTAGAATTATACTTCTAAGTACTTGGGCAAAAAGGACAGAACTAGACCTCACTCAGTGATTTACCACCATCCTGAGGGGCTCATAATATATGTTTTTCTAGAAAAGTTTTCTTCAAACTTGTATTTCAAGTATGATGATAACCACTTTAATGGAAGTCTTTCTAAAAGGCACACTGAAAACCACTACCCTTTCCTAAATAACTCAAGATGATGGAGAACATCAATTAACATCCAACATTCTATTATGCCCTGAGGTCTACAGAATAATGACAGGCTGTCTTGTCCTTGTATTAATCCCCATTAAGCACTTGCTATGCAGAACACTGTGTGAAGTGCTGAGAGAGAAAAAAATCCAAGGGAAGGCAGTCTCTGCCTCAGTGGGCCTGACCATCAAGCAGGGAAATAATCCAGTTAACCACACTATACAGTATTACATGATAGAGCCTTTAGAGAAATGTCTAAGGAGGAGGACGGGATTCTCCTTACTGAAAGAAATGCTATTTACAGAGGATTTAAATATGTTTTTGTTTATTCCCAATGTATATAAACATAGCTAATGCAGTATTTTTCAGGTTTGTAGATGTCTGACAGTTCTATAAACAGGGTATCAGTACACATAAGGGATAACTCTTCAAAAGGACTAAGGTCTGTAATTTAGCAAAGAGAAGCTATACACAAACAAGAGCATTCACACAATTCTCTTCACCCATAATAGCCTTCACCACAAACCATGACTTTCCTTTAATTAATAAGGCTTTTATGTGGGAATACTCTGGAAATACGTGCCCCTGCCAAAGATGTTTAAAAACAACATTACTGTTACTTTATCACTCCACAAAAACCCTCTGTAACAGACACCAGGAGGACACCTTTTTTTGTACACTCCCTACAGCTGTCCTCCCCCCTCCACACCCCAAAAATGCAAGAGCCCCAAACCTTGCTCTCCCTAGTCCTTCCTACAACCAGGGCTTCCCTGCTCCAAGTGCTCACTCTACCCCAATTCCTCAGGCTTCATTAAGCCCTCACCCCAACCTGTACCCAAGGTAATAACCCCAGCTGTATTATACACACACATTACTGATCTTATTCCATTATATATCCCTTCTCCCATGAATCTTCACAGAATCTCAGGGCTAGAAAGGACTTCAGAGGCCAGCATCTAATCCAGTCCTCCATAACCAACAATCCCCACAATATCACTGCTAAGGAGTGGTCAACCAACCTCTGCGTAAAGACTTCTGCCTTCCAAGTCAGTCCCTCTGCTTTTGAAGAGCTTTCATGACTACGGAGTTTGTACTTCCATCAGGCCTAACCCTGACCTTTTGTAACTGCCCCCAATGGCTTCTGGTTGCCCTGCTATTGCTAATAAAAACAAATCTAACCCATCCTGCCACTGGAGAATCATAATAGTAATGTTATCTGATACCTTTGTATTGACAAAGCTAACAGGTACTTAGTAATTAATCAAGCCTCTGTTAAGCAGGAAATGGCTGAAACAAGAAGGGGAGAGAGAGAGAGAGAGAGACAGAGACAGAGAGACAGAGAGAGAGTGTGTTGAGAGAGAATGTGGATGAAGTGAGAAAAGACTGAGGAAGTACGACTGTGGTGTTAGTATTTTGTGTGTTTGTGGTTTTGTTAAGCCTTGACTTCCCGGGAACAGAGACTGTGAAGAATTTCAGGTGGACTGGACACTGTGAGCTTTGGGGTGGAACAGGGACTGCACAGAGAGCTGGACAAGGAGCTAGGAGGTGTCTGCCTTTAAACCCAGGTGACAGTTTGGTGAATCCAGGTAGGAGCTGAGACCACAGAAGGGAATCCAGGGAATCTGAGAGACTACCCTGAGTCAAGATGAAGAGATCGCCCCGTGGATACTGAGTAGTGATTGATTGAAATTGTAACTAACTTGTGACTGAGGGGTGGATGGCCTATGTATTTTACACTACCCCCCTAAGAGAGTGCTGAGCAGTGCCTGATATTGTAACACAGTGTGACCCATGAGTGGAGAACTTTGACTTGTATTCTGTGACTCTTAAGGAGGCAAGCCTTGATTGACTGATTGTGTTACTAAGTGATTGAGTGACTAAATGACTGTACTTTGTTCAAAACTATGTGACCACTGTGGTGAAAACTATGTGGCCATTTTAGTGATAAGTTGTTGTGAATGCTGTATTTTGATTTCTGTGAATGTTTTGCTCTGATTTGTTATTGAACAAATACAGCATTCACTATACTATGTAATCAGAACCTGGAAAGCTATTCACAGCAGCCGTCCTCTGGAAAGCTGCTCTTGCTTGGCTTTACAACAATCCTTCAAATACTTGAAAAAACAGTGATCCTATCTCTGCTTCAATCTTCCCTTCCCTAGGCTAACCATTCCCAATCTACACCTCTCAATCAGTCCCTAGTCGGTATTTTTCACTAGCTAGCTATAATGAGATCACACTGAGAGCAGAGCCAGGGTCAAGGGAGAATCACTTCCTTTCCTTTTTTCCTAAGCACAGAGACGGTTCATCATGTCACCTCTTTACTCCCCCTTCCATGGCAGACTCCTAAAAAGGGTAAATCAGACTCCCTGGCTTCATTTCCTTCACACATACTGCCCATTCAAGTACTAAAATCCTCAAAGCTTTAAAGCATACATTTCAAAGAAATATTAAATCACATGCTATTACTACAAATGTCTCTTGTCACAAAAATGTAATTGATAATTCAGTGTTGCCTTGAAGTCAAGAAAAACTTATCAGATTTCCAAAAAAAAAAGAAAACACTAGGGCTAAAGTTGATCTGACTCTAGAAAGTGAAATAAAAATATATTTACATTCTGGGTACTTTTACACTATCCAAAACACAGGTCTAAGAGCCAGACCATCTCTCCTTGCTTATTTACCTTATCTTGTTCAAGCTGCTCAATCAAGTTCTTTGCATCCCGAAGCTGAGTAATCAATTTCGTTTTCTCAGCCATGTGAAGTTCCTAGGAGATAAAAATTATTCCATTCCATTTGGTCATTTAGAACTTAAGGATTTTATATAAAGAAGAACTTGTAATTTTCACATATTGCAATTTATTTAGAAGGACAGAACCTAGAGTTGGAAAGGTCCTAAAGTTCTGATTCAGTGGTTCCCAATCTTTTAAGTCTAAGGACCATTTTTCTCATAGTCCATGATAATATCTGCACTATTATTATCTACTGACAGAGCAAACAGATAATTCCTTTTTAAAATATTTTTTCTAATTACATATAAAAACAATTTTTGTCATTCCTTTTAAAAATTCTTTTAAAAAACAATTACTATTTATTCAATTAGGAGAAGCAGGCTAATCTAGGAGAGAGATGACTATCTTTGAATTACATGTAAGCTACATGACTACAGGCAAGTCATCTCAGACTTCCATGTTCTAAGCAATTCTGTAAAACTCTAAGTTACAGACAAGGTACCCATTTGTATCAGTAGAATGAGTTTCCACATTGGAAGTCCAATATTACAGCTAAAATCTTAGAACTACCCTCCCATAAAGGATTAATTCGGTAAGTTAAATGAATTTTCATTTTATGATAACAGCATGAACATACATTTAAAAAATAGATACATATGGATGTGATATACATACATAATGCCAGTAATTATTACATTAAGTCAGTTACTCAATTAAACAATTAAAAAGCACTTATTAAGCACCCACTATGTGCCAGACATTTAATAAACCTCCAATAAGTAGTCATTTATTCTCTATCTAATGAACTCAGTGACAGGGAATTCACTACTCCTAAAACAGTCTATTTCATCTTTGACCAAAAGAAATTATTAAGAAATCTTTTATTCCATCAAATGGAAAACAATATCCCTATAATTGTCACCCACCGGTGCTAGGCAGCAAAGTGGTGCCACAGTGAACAGAGCACAGGACTTGAAGTCGATCACTTGGCTATTCCAGAAATGCTAGCTGTCTACATACTTTCAAGTCCCCAAGCCCCAGGCTACCCCTTCCCATGACCTCGCACAAGACTCCTCCTCCACTCTTTAAAAAGTTAAAATCCAACAAGTATTTGTTAAAAGTTCAAGGTATGCACAACATTTTCAAGATGAAAACAAAATAGTTGCTCTCCTCAAGGAAGTTAAATAATCTTTCTCCATTCTCTTCTTCTTTTCTCTGGTCACTTTATCTGAACTTATTTTCTTTCACATCTACAATCATGTTTTGTCATGACTTTGTCATTCATCTCTTCTTTTTCAGATGCCTTTAATTTCTCTCTTGCCATGGGGCTTCATCTCATCTAAGAAATGCTCAAGTCTCTCCAACCCTAAAAAAAACTTTCTTCTACCCTCCTACTCCCTTCAATTCTAGGTCCATCACTTTAGTGTTAAGACTCCATAAAAAAGGTTTTCCCCTGGTGCTTCTCACTGGCTGTTTTTAACTACATGCCTGCCTGTTCCTACCATGGTAGAATGCTTGAGTATGTAAGAAAGGGCCAGGGAAAGAATCTGAGCCAGTGCCCTCCGGTGTTCATTCTGAGCTTCATATTCATTATTATAAAGGAGACCATGTTCACCCTTCTCTAACTCCACACCCCACCCCCACCCCAAAGACAGAAATTCCATTTGATTCAATTCAGCAGCACCAAGAGGTGGAAGAATGGGGAGGAAGGCCTGGGTGCACACCCTACCACAGACACGTGCTGGTGAAGAGGGCTCTCCCATCTGTGCATCAGTTTCTTCATCTGTAAAGAGGGTCTTTGTCAAGGGGTCACCATGAGGACTAATAAGGTGCGTGCAGAACAGAAAAACCTCAAGAGTAATGATGGGAAGTTGCAGATTCAGCTTGATGGCAAGAACTCCCTAACGAGGAGAGCTCTCCAAAAGCAGAAGGGGCAGCCCCTCCCCAGGGCCATCAGGCTCAATGATTAGTGGTCTGTGATCTTGGAGTGGGAACTGCTTTCAGGTATGGACAAGATGGCCCCTCAAGGGCCTTTCAAACCATGATATTCTGCAATTCTGTAAATACCAGAGTTTACAAAAATTTACTTCCAAGAAAAGAACTTTTATACAAAAGCTTCTATTTTAATCTTTCTAAAATGTACTTTACTGTCACACCTCTACACTGACCCTTTCCTTGATGACTCTGAGACAACACTGCTGACCACTGAGGTGGCCGTGCTGCTTGTCTCTGTAGTCGGTGGCTCCTGAGAGCTGGGCTCTTCCAATTCTCAGGTCTGCCTCTGCTGGGTTCCTGTCACCATCCTAACCAGGGCTGCCACCTCTGGCCTCTGCTGATGAGTGCCGATGCTTGTCAGCTGCCCTCCTTCCCTTCCTGTCTGAAGAAAGGCCTGTGGCTAGTTTGAGTAAGTAGATTTGTGAATGCTGGTCTTCTCCCTACATTAATTTTTGGCTTGCTTCTCACTTCATAACCAAACAGATAACGTTGCCACACTAAGTGGGGCCTAGTAAAGCTTACCAATCACCTAATCTCAAGAGATAAAAATTTAACATGAACACAATGGAACTAATTCTATATAAAACTTCAATTAAGAGGATGTTAAAAATAAACTATACAAAACTGAAGCTGGGCAGGAAGAGTGGTGCAAAGGGGAAAAGGGGATATTTGGAATTAGGGGACCCAGGTTCAAATTCAGGTTCTATGGCTGATGCCTGTATGACCTTGAGCAACTCGTTTCCCCCGTGGTCCTGAGTTTCCTCCTCCGTAAAATGAGGCCCTTTTAGCTGTGTCTACGATCCTACTATTCTCTTGGGAACTTGAGCCGTCATGTTCCTCTTCGACCTAGATCACAAACTAAAGAAGATCACAGAAGAGTCCTGGGCTAGAGGGACGGAAACCTAACTACTAAAGCCTGTACTCTGTGTAGGAACAGGGCTCACAGGAACAGCGCTACTGTAAGGACACTCAGACGTGAAAGACTGGGTGCCTCTGGATCCATACAATGATCCAGGACAACTCCGAGGACTCATGAGGAATGAGCTGCCCCTGCAGAGAGAGAACTGAGGAGCTCCTGGGTGTGCACATGCAAACAGACTAGTTTTCACTTTATTTTTCATGCTTCTTTTTTCTCACAACATAGCTAATGTGGAAATGTTTTGCATCACTTTGTATGTATCCTGGGTATCATTTTTCTTGCCTTATCAATGGGTTAAGAAGGAGCAGAGGAAGAGAATTTGGTACTGAAAAGAAAAATTTTTAAAACAAGAAGTCTTCCCTGAATACCTAATATCTCCTTCTTCATCCCTCCTAAAATCTGGAATATTAATTCTATGGAGCAATTATACACAGTCTTAACACCTTCCTCATTTTTATGTTTTAAAAATAATTAAAGAAAATTGTTTTTGAAAATAATTTTAAGGTCTTTTTCTGTACTCCGTTAAGTCTTAGGAGACCAACCTTAAGACAAATTACTTCCCTACTTCTGTCCAGTGTCCTTGTCTGTGAAATTATAAGGGTAAACCCCTAGATACCTAAATGATATTATGTCAGGCCCCATTCTATGACACCGATAGAAATGACAGTTGAATCCCGAAAGCCATCGAGGCATGAAAGCCATGCAAGCACCACAAGGTCCTGTGTCCAAAAGGCACCAGCTGTCTCTTCCCCAGGGAGTGCTTGGACCTGAGCTGCAGACAATCACAATGGAGGCTGAGGATTCTTACCTTCATTTTCTCCAGCTCCTGAAGTCTCTCATCAAGCTGCTCCTGAAGGGCTTCCTTCTCGTTGGTCAGAAGGGTAGCACGTTCCTTGTGAGACTTAATTATTTCTTTACACCGCTGAAGGAGATTCTCTTGTCGTTTAACCCTTTGCTGAAGAGTTTCTAAAGTCTTGGCAGCATCTCCATCTCCCTCTGTTGACGGTGAAATGGAATAACCATGGAGAGGTCAGGCAGGCAGGAAGCCTCTGAATGCATTTATGGGGGGGTAAAATGTGACGCAGAAAACATTTTGTACTAAAAGTTTCTCCAAGTCTCTTCATTACAAATATCAGGAAATAAGTGGGAGAATGAATGAGTATCCCAAACACACACCCACACCCACACACCCACACACCCACACACACACACACACACACACACACACACACACACACCCCAGAATAAGAAAGCACAAACCAAATTCTGCTACTTTGTGAATAGGTAAGGGCACTATGAAAATACTTGGGTTGTAAACTACCAAACATACAAGAAATTTAGGAAACCTGAACACAGTATATTTAATAACCCTGAACAGAATTTTCCACTTGATACCAAATTCAGCTATGTACAATACTTAAGCAGTATAAAAGTAATAATAACGTCCAGGGTGCAATAAAAAAATGCCACTACTGATAAAGAAAAGATACAAGTCTCAGAAGCCAGTCTACCAAAGCAAATACACTTTTTAAGCAAGAAATATAAAAGCCTAAGTAGGAAAAATGCATTGAAATCGTGTTTCCTCAAAGACATATGATACTCATGGGTCACCCCACATCAGTAAAGTCATCTCCCAAAACAATCATCTCTAGCATATCCAAGAAGAGGCCTAACTGAGCAGGAGATTCTGGCGCCTTCAGGCTGGATCAGTGCACAGCTGCTTCAGCTGGGCCCGCTGACACCCCTTCTCTTAATCGCCCCCTCTCTCTCACTAGGTACTCATAATAATTGAATTAAAAGACCTGACCAGAGTGAAATCAGCTCACCTCCACGGTCTAACTCATTCTCTGCATCCTCTTCATTAGCTTCTTTGGGGAGGTTTTCAGGTTTAGACAACTCCACAGTCATCTGGCCACTTTGCAAGCGATGCTTCAGCAGTGAAACCTAAATAAAATGTTCTCATTAGAAAAATTAAGCAGGGGGAGAGGGGAGAGAAGTGTATGGGCTTATTCAGAGGCTCTGGACAAAATTAACATCACCTTAAGGGAGAAAAAAATCTTATCAACAAGCAAATAATGTTTCACATGTACAGACAGCTGCCAAAGAGCCTTGTATATGATGTAACCTTGTATATGTTTTCCAGACAACTGGAAAACCATTCAAGACTCCGTCTCTTCTTTTATTCTCCACTTCACATGGTTAAGGTGTTACCTGAGTCTGCAGAACGCTGATGTACTGGTCCTTCTCCTCTAGGGAGGCATCAAACTCTTCCTGGAGATGTTTCTTAGCCTGCTGGTCCATCTGAAGCTCCTAAAGATGAGAGACCTTTATGGGTGTATTCGCAATAAAATAAAAACAGTTCTACACAGTAACCTAAAGATTGTCACAAATCATAAGACATACTAGATTAGCATTTTTCTACAATTTCACTTCTGAATGAATTTTCTATTTATACAAGGGACTGGAAGGCTGATCAGAGAAAGCAACCTTTGGCAGGCCTTCAAAGATGGCAACCCAGTGACCACCTTCTGGGACAGTCTGTCACCAAAGGAGCAGCAAAGCTCATGATCACAAAACAAAATGCCACACAATGAATTTTGGTCACACGGCAAGAAATGGAAATTGTTCACCAAGATGTAAAGAAACTGCAATCTGCATCAGAGAAGGTAGTACCCATGTAGATGAAATCGAAGATCTTGAAATAAGGTACAAGGAAGGCGTATTTAAAATTATCTAGAATAATAAGTAACAAATCAGGAATTTTTCAACAGCAGGCATCACACTAATTGTCTCTCACACTTGGTCATTCCTGACATACTTCAGTAACTCTGAATCCCTGCAGGTCACCCTACAACCTCATTACCCAATTCCTTACTCCCACCCCCCTCAATCCTCGAACCCCCAAATCTTAACCAAATATCACTCACTCCTTACACTATGCTCCCTGGAGTGCCTGTTCCATCTTAAATGGGACCTGTCTTCATCTTAAATCTCTTTCTCTGATCAAGGATCAGGAGTTAAAATCTCCTTTGCTCTTCGCTGCTCATTCCAGGTTCTCTCCCTACCACCATCACTCAATAACCTTTCCCCCAGAGGTTCATAAGATAGACATCTTGTTATGAGTTTTTTGTCTTTTCATGTTAGAATCTAAACTTAACTGTATTGATCCCTCTTTAAATCAGAATCAATCAGAGTAACGATCATATGATGCTCACCTCCTTCTTTCCCTCCCCTGCACTTCAGTTTGTTTTTATGCTTCTTCTTGTGGCATAATTTACCATTTTCTGCCTCAACCTTTCCTTTTCTTCCATCCCATTACAACCCCTTTCTTCCCCTTAATAGGGTTTATAGGATCATAGATTTCTTTTCTTTCCTTTTTCTTTTTCCATTTCTGTTTTTTGGAGGGCAACTGAGGTTAAGTGGCTTACCCAAAGTCACACGGCTAGTAAGTGTGTCAAGTGTCTGAGGCCACATTTGAACTCAGGTCCTCCTGACTCCAGGGCTGGTGCTGTACTCATTGTACCACCTAGCTGCCATAAGATAGACATCTTTAACCCAATGAGAATCCTGTCAGTGCTACACTGTCTACTGAGTTCGAGAACATTCTTCCTTCTGCCCTCACCAAGTCTGCTACAGCACTCACAATCTCTCTCTCCTCCCCAACTCTCACCCTCATATTAGGGGCCTTCGACATCCACACCAACATGTCCTCAAACATCCTAACTGCTTATCTCCTTATTTAGCCTTAGTGACCTCACTCAGTGACCTCTGCTCAGCCACAGAGATGCTCACACTCCTGATCCTGTTGTTACCCACAATCTACCAGCTTCCTGGTCAAGAACTCGGACATTTCCTTCTCTGACCACAATCCATTTGCTTTCCAACTCTCCCTGTACTTGCTTTACCAAACCCTACTCTATCCACACCAGGATTCCAAACCATCGGCCCTCAGTCAGCTCCCAGACCATCACTCTTGCATTAGCCCCTCTCTCTAATGTTCCCCTACCTTGCCCAACTCTAGGCTGGCATCCTCTCTTGAGTCCCTGGCTCCCTTAACATTTCACCAGTTGCACCTGACAAATTTCAGCTTTAGATAATTCCCACCATCCAATGTCTTCATTCCCACACAAGTACTGCTGAACAAAGATGGAAAAAAATCATGCACGCGTTCTGAATGGGTCCACTACAATGTTATGTTATACAACCTCAGCTGGGCCCTAATGGCTGCAAAGCAAGCCTTCTACTCCTCCTTTATCAGTGTCACTGGCCCCATATCCACGGTGGCTCTTCCCAAATCTTTGCATCCCTCCTCAAACCCTCCCACCCTCTCACCTGAGAACCTTAGCTCCTATTTTACAGAAAAAGCTTGTTGAGGACCAATGTGAGCCAGTCTAGTCATGGGTGGAGTCCAGATCGGGATTTCCCCAGACCCTGCTCCCCACATGGACTAATTATGGCTCAGGGTATTGGCCTACCATCTTTCCATGACTAGCAAGGAAACAGGGTGTGATTACCACAAGGCGACCCCCAAAGACTGGACAGCCACCAATAATTGAGTACAAGCTGGTTAATGATTTTTTCCAGGAGAAAACCGCCTGCAACGACCTCTGTTATAAAAACTCTTGCCCCAGGACAAATAAAGGGACTATCCCAATAGTTGCTGCCTGGATCACGTGTCATTGCCACACCCCTGTGTTCAGCCCCTGCCGCCTACAGGGTGGGCATCAAGCACTGGGGCCATTGGTATGAGCTCCCTCTTCTCCCCTCCTGCTCCTGCTCCTCCTCCTCCTCCTCCTCTGATTTCACTAGGGCGACTTCTAGCACTGCCTCCTCACAGCATGAGCTGGCCTCACACTCTCCCTACTCACGTGATTCTATTCCATCCCGTTTCCTCCAGCACACCGCCCCTGTCATCATCCCCATTCTGTCACCCATCTTCAGTCTCTCCCTGTATATATACTGGCTCCTTTCCTGCTGCCTAAAAACAAAAACCGCTCTCTTCATTCTTCCATCCCTGCTAACTAGGGCACTCTTCTGCTATAATCTATCTGAGAAGGCTGTCTACAACAGGTGCCTTCACTTCCTTCCTCTTACACTCTTCTTAACTTCCCTAAAACCCAGCTTCCAATCTCGTCATTCCACTGAAAATGCCCTCTCCAAAGGAACAATGATAGTCTCATTGCCCAGTCCACAGCCTTTTCACCTCCTCATTCTCCCAGACCTCTCTAAAACCATACACACTGTCAATCACTCTCCTGCTTGATACTCTCTTTTCTTTAGACTTTCAGGACACTGTTCTCTGGTTCTCCCGCCTACCTCTCTGACTGCTCCTCCTGTCTCCTTTAATGGATCATCCTCCAGGCCACACCCACTAAAAATGGATATCTCGTGGGCCTCTATCTCAGGCTCTCTTCTCTTCTCCTTCTAAGCTGTTTTACTCCATGATCTCATGATCTCGACAGTGCCCAGGGATTCAATTAGCATGTCTAAGCTGGGTTCTCAAATCTTTTTACACATCGTAACTTCTCCACTGATCTCCAGTGTTTTATATTTAGCTGCCTGGGAGACACATTGAACTAGATGTCTAAAAGACACCTTAAACTCAACATATCAATGACAAAACTTACTATCTTTTCCTATAAACTCTGCCCCATTCCTAAGCTGCCCATTACTATAGAGGGCAACACCATCCTACTAGGCCCCCAGGTTCACAAACAGCATTGTTCTTAATTCCTCACTATCTCTCACTCCTTATCTCTAAAATGATGCCAAGTCCTATAGATCTCACCTCTGCAACATGTCCAGCATGCCCTCTTCTCTATTCTGATGATGCCGCCCTGTGCAGGACCTCACCATCTCACCACTAGACAACTACAACTGCCTGCTGGTTAATGCACCTGTCTCAAGTCTCTCCCCACTCCAGTCCATTCTCTATTCAGGTGCCCAAATGATCTTTCTAAATCATAGGATGGACTCTTATTACTCCCATACTCAAACTCCAATGGTTCCCATTATACACAGAGTCTCCCACAGGGGCCAGAACCTAGCCACCATTGACCTCATCACACTTCCTCTCTGCTCTGCTGCCCTCAATATCCCTGCCCAGTTGGAAGCCTTAATGGAAATGGACATGAGCCCCCTCTGTCCTCAGAACTTCCTCTTCAAATGTGAATAATAGTTACTATCTTAAGGTAGATAACAAAAAGGATCACCAGAGGTCACCGAGAACTGTGAGTTTAGGATCTGGTGCAAAGTAAAATGCCATATTGTTGAAGTAAAGGCAATTAACTATGAAGAAAAACCAATTCTAGTCACAGAGGCATCTCTGAAAATGTCTGAGCAGCCTTACAGTCTCTCTAGGTGGCTTTGAGATTATGGCACCAGTAGCCAATGGTTGAAAAATATGATTCTCAGCACCTAGTGGCACTAGAAGAAAGTGAAGAATAAGATGAATACGAGGAAGAGGAAATGAAACTCTTAAATATGTTTGGCAAACAATCTGTTCCTAGACATTATAGAGAGGTTCTACAGAAAAAGGTAAAACTCACAATAAGAATTAAGATAGCTTTGAAGGGGAGAAAAATGAAGAAAAGATGTGCAGCAAACAAGGGAAAAAAAAGAGCAAAAAAAAAAAAACCCAGAATGGAAGGGATTCAAAGCCACACAAAAGGTCTGAAGCAAAATGAAGGACTAGACTCCCAAAAGACCCAGTTCTATAGCAAATATTAAGTACACATGCAGGCACACGTTTTTTGAAACAGAAAGCATGGTCTTCATTGCTTCTGGATGTTTGATCAGGAGGCCAGTGAAACGCTCTACAGAAGAATTATCTTGAATATATTTGTTCAAGTTTTCCTTCTTATTACTGTAACAGCTGCTATCTCGCTGAATTTTCCACACCATGTCTGATAAATGTCGCCCATACCAAGAATGTGCCATCCAAACAGCTTTCAAAAGTCTAATCCCATCCTTTGCTTCCTTTAAGTGTGTGTGGAATGGCACAAAAGAACAGAGCAGAAACGATGCTCAGACAAATGGAAATGGTGGGGAGACAAGGCATAAGCCAGAAATAAACTCAATACCTGAATAAAGTGAAAAAGCAAAACAAAGAGAAGGATCTGCGAGCAGTTCTGGGGGGGCCTTTTTAAGAGTACTGCTCACACTAGCATCTGGCTACCTTGGTTCTATTCCAGGGCTGGCACAAGCTTCTTGGAGAGAACTTGTGTCATTTCTGTATTGGTTTCAAAAGGATTTGGGTTCCTTGGGAAAGAGAAGTTCTGAGAGCAGAAAGTGACATTACTTCCATGCTTCTACAGAGTGTACGGTTCTTTAATATCATGCAGAATAATCAAACCCACTCAATGGTGGAATCACTTAAAAAACTCAACTCAATTTGAAATCCAGCTTCAGACACTTAGCACTTACCAGCCATGTGACCTTGGGCAAGTCACTTAACCCCAACTGCTCTGCCCTCCCCACTCCAAAAAGCTAAATAAATGAATGAATGAATGAACTCAACTCAAAACAATGGAAACTTTTTCCTTGCAAACAAAACTGCAAGTCAGAAGTTTATCCAATTGGGAAGAAAGCATTACAATGGACAATCTCTAAAGCTATCTGCAGAATTCTAAAACTATCATAGACTTCAAAAGTTTTCTTTTAAAACATGCATAATTAATTAGGTATTTTGCCATTATTCCTTAAAGATTATTCTAGTATGAAGATATTAGCAATTCTTTTAATGATTTACATTACTCTAACTTCTGATTGTTTCTACTTTCCCAGAAATGTATTTACTCAAAAATAAAATAAATCCTGAATTTCTGAATGTACTAGAATAAAGCACATACCAAAATGAAAAAAAAAAACAAGCAGCAAACACACACTTCAGCAGTAAAGACGCTGCCAGAATGTGTCAATGGCCAGCTATGTGGTACCAAGTGTGACAGAGATGATCTTCAATCTGTAGGTGTGTCAATCAGCTTTACACTATGCCATGGACACAAACTACACTCTTAATCCTGGCTAGCAATCTTATAGATTCATGTCTTTTGTCAAAAAGAACATTAGGCAAGATGTGTGAATAGTTTATTTAAAATCCTCTCCAAGAAAACAGTCCAAAGCAACTATCAAACTGACAAGGGGTTGGCTGGCGCCTTCTTTACAAAGACCAGCACACTTGTTATTCCTCTAAGGGCACTGATATATATGGCACCTGATACAAAGCCAGCCAAACCTAAATGGCTCTCTCTCCCTTCATGCCCAAAGGCCAATCCAGTGAATGCACAGTTCTGGAGTTTGCGACACCAAAGCAGCCTAGACCTAAAAGATCTGCAGAACCCCCAGCTTTGGGCCATCACTGGTCTCAAAGGTCCTTTAGAGAATAAGATCATTCAAGACGCACCTGATCTCATCTACAGAAAAGAAGCAGGCTGTTCTAACATTCAGCACGGGTTTATTCTGAAGCAAATCACAGACACAGCTCAGTTTTCCAAGGGTCATTCACAACCAAGAGGGGTGAAGCCAGGACTAACTGTCACTGGTCTGCAGAGACCCAGGGACAGAATGAATGAGGATGTATTCTGCTGAATAATTATTTAAATCCAAGTAGGAAAACAATGTCTATTTTGGAAGAGCACTGGATTTGGAATAAGAAGACTGAGTCCAAGTCACTGCTCCAACATTTACCATACTGTTACATTCCATACTGTACCTCCCCTAGTTCCTAGCACTAGAGCACAAAACAGGAATTTGGGAAGTATTTGTCAAATTAATACCAAATTTATTTCCCAAAGATACCAAAAGGAAAAAGGACCTACATGTATAAAAAAATTTATAGCAGCCCTTTTGGAGGTGGCAAAGCATTGGCAATTGAGGGGATGCCCATCGATCTGAGAATAGTTGAACAAGTTGTGGTATATAATTGAGATGAAATACTATTGTGCTACATGAAATGGCAAGCAGGATGGTTTCAGAAACACCTTCGAAGACTCACATGAATTGACACGAAGTGGATAGAACCAAAAGAACACTGGGTGTAGTAACAGCCATACTGTCAAGGTGATCAACTATTTAAGACTTAGCTGCTCTAAGATCAACTGCTCTGATCAAGAAAATTCCAGAGGCCCCATGATGAAAAATGTCATTCACCTCCAGAGAGACTGATGAACTCTTGAGGGCACACTGCAGCAAACTTGCTTTCTTTTCTTTCTTGTTTTATTTTTTTGTCTGCATCTCCTTTTGAAACAAGGCTAATATGGAAATATGTTTTGCATGACTTTACATGTATAATCAGTATCAAATTACTTACCTCCTCAAGGAGGGAGGGAGGGACAGAAGGGAAGGAGAAAATTTAGAGCTCAAAATTTTAAAAAAAGATTTCCAAAATTTTTTTTACCTGTAATTGGGAAATACTTAATTAAATAAATTTAAAAACTGGCAAGTAAGCTAATAACACTTACTTAGCTGAGTGGCCCCAAATCAATCACCTAGTCTCTCTGACCATCAATTTCTCACTTATGAAAGGGTAATGTTTGTACTTTTTCTCTTCAGTTACTGTGAGGCCAGGTACATTATAAACCAAAACCAAACATATATTATTGTGAGCTATTACTATGATCTATTCATTTTTATAACACTGAATTTTCCTAGAAAATCTGGGTTTTTTTTAAGAGAAAAAAAAGGGTCCCAGAAAATGTTCTGTAGCCTAGGCCAGCAGCACTTCTTAACCTGGGGGTCACAATGGTCACAACTCGCAGTTTAAGAAGTGCTGAAGGGGTTCTGAATGGAAAAAGTTTAAGAAGCCCTGGCCTAGGAGAGTTAAGGAACATGCATATAAAACCACCTTAGCAGTAACATTCATTCTGATCTTATATTATGGGTACTTTAATTATTTGTTTCAAAATACTAAAGTTACTAAACTCACCTCTCGTAATTCTCCAATTCTCCTAAGGGCTTTGTCTTGACTCTGGCTCAAAAGACCCTTTAAAAAAAATAGCTGGTTCAAAAACTGGCATAACATGTCAATGCAAAACAACTCAACTCAAAAGCATCATTTATTCATGCAGAACAGGTATTTGTAACTACTCCCTAAATAGCTGTGGGGACAGAACAAACATAGCCCAGATGTGACCCTTCTGAAAATCAGTGTCACATAAACCAAGCTCCACACTGAGTCTCTTCTTCCATTATGGCGCATTATCACCCACCTCCGAAGCCTTGTGACTTGTTTTACCAGTTAAGACACACCTAAGTGGATTTAGTAATGTACAATTTATAGACGCACAAAACTGTTTATTTTACATTTTTATTCAAATAAAAAAGTCAAAGACTGCATGTGAAATAAAAATGAATATGCTACAACAGGAAACAATGTTAGGAAAACTGTTACTTTCAAGAACTTTTCTGAAGACTTTTCTCACAATTAAAGAAATCAATACATTTCTGCGATGGTCATAAAACCTTTTTTTATAAAACTGAATTCTATTTTCCCACTAATCTTCAAAACAATTTAAAATACATTTTTAGGGAAAATACTGCAAACACAACCAAATTTGTTTCCTGTCAAAAAACATACACTCAAATTGCTTAAACCAAATCATTTTGGGAACAGATGATAGCAGGAACCTAGCTAATAGTTCTGGGTGGAAGAAAAAGGAAGCCTTAGACATATACATAAAATGGTAATTCACATAAATGAGAAAAGATTTGTTTTTCCAAAATGCATTTAACGAACAACTTTTTCAGGAAAATATCTTTCAATAGGGCAGATTCTATGGATCTGTGATCTCTAAATGTAGATATTCCCTCCAACAGTACAGATTGTAATCCATCATTTGCCTCCTCATAAACCAGAAGACAGCATAGGGGAAAGAGCCCTGGAGCTGGAGTCAGAGAGATTAAAAATCCTGCCACCCATAATGACCATCCGTGGGACCCTGGATAAAGTATGTAACCTACATGAGCCTGTTTCCAAAGTTATAAAATGAGGTAACTGCCCCTGAGGTCTCTTCCCATTCTGGACACATGACCTTATGACCCTGTGCTACTCCTCTGTGTCCTTCTATAAATTCTCCCCACTTCTGGGTGAGGGGGTTAAAGGGGGAGGGTGATCCCCTGATACTCTTGTGCTGGATGAAGGCTTTCCTTTTTATTTTCAGAAATGACATGGATATCAATGCAGCCCATGGGTGTTATTGGCCATGCCTACTATAATCAGCCAAAGATCTATAACCAGTTTGAATAAACCTTCTCTTCTAGCTAATAAAAAAAAAAAAAAAAAAAAAAAGAATGCAGCTAAAGTTAAACTTCTTTTACTTTAGAGAACAAATATATAACTTCTAAACAGCAGCAAAAATTAGCAGCTTGTTCACCTTTACTATTTATAAACTAGGTCCCTAGGATTAAGGCACTCTGAATGTTTTCCTCCAGGTACAGCAGGAAAACCAGAACAGCTGGGAACTCACACCAGACAATGCTGTCACGCCCCGTCCCTCCCAATCCTGTGGTAGTTCTCAGCAGCACTGCCGCCCAGAGAGTTCTAAGGGCTTTTCTCTGAACACACAAGGTCAGTCTCACAAGCAGAAACCTCAAGGGAACAGGTCCTTCAATGGAGAGAGAGTATGGAGAGAGGATCTTAGCTGTACCTAGTACTGGACTGTCCACTCCATTCCACAAGCCTGTATATATATATATATCTAGGATGTTTAAAATATCAAAGGTAAATCTCTGTGTAGACTAAATATCCCCTCAGAGCTGTTGTGTGGGGTAGAACATAAGGAATGAATGACGAAGATTTTTCTCCCTTTCCTGACATTATATGAGGCAGGAGGACATTCCCCAGGCCTCAAATCCCATTCAGGTCAGTGAATTACCCAAACCACTGTCTCAAACTCTTCAATTTAGGTGTTTGAAACATGAGCCTTTGGCTTTGTTTAACTGACAAAAGCCATCTTAGAAAGAAAAATGAGGGAAATCTCTACTTTGTTGGGAGTTTATATAGATGTATAAAAATTAGGTAATTCCTAGGTTATCTCTAGGCACTATCTGTCAAATATAAAATTCTACGACTGCATTATAGCTAAGAAATAACTTACCTGTAGCTTTTTCTTTTCTCTCTGGACATTTTGATAGGCAGTAACAAGCTGAAATATGTAAAGAAACAATCAATTTACCTGGCAATAAACAAACTTCTTAAAGAAAGAATACTAGCTATTCTAAAACACTGTACAAGTTCTAGGTTGATCCAAAGTGGTCTACACATTAAAGAAAGCTTGTTTCTAATAGATCCAGGTATAGATTTCCAAACACCCTGAAACCATGAAAGAGGGATTACTATACAAAAGACAAGTTCTTTAGTCCCTAAAAGCCTCATTTATCAAGTAGGGTTAGGACCTGATCTGTCTGGAGAATGGAGCTATACCAAGTAATCTCCTGAGGCCCTTTTCAGTTCTATGATTTGTGACCAAAGTTCTATGAAGGACCTGGGTATCAGAACTTGCAAAGAAGATCTGAGAATCATATTTCATTTCAACCAATCAAACAATAAACACGTATTAAGCACTTCCCGTGTAGCAGGCACTGTGCTAAGCAACAGACTGAAAAAAAGAGACAAAAGACAGTTCCAGCCCTCAAGGAGCTTCCCATCTAATGGGAGAGACAGCAAACAAACACACAGCCACAAGCTAATGCAAGATAAATAAAGAAAGCATCAACAGAGAGAAGGCAACGGAATGAAGAGGAATTGGGGAAGGCTTCCTATTAGGTGGGACATTGGTTGGGTCTTCAGGGAAGCCTGGAGGCAGAAAAGGAGGAAGGAGAGCAAAAAAAATGCCCAAAGTCAGAGTGCTCATGGAACAGCCAGGACTGAAGAGTGCGTGGCAGGGCAGAGGATGCAAAAAGACTTTTTGAAAGGATTTTGTATTTGATCCTGGAAGCAATAGGCAGCCACTGGCATTAACTAAGGGGGAGGAGGGAGCCTTTGGGAGCTGTGATGTTATCAGATTAGACTGGGGAGAGACTCAAGGAAGGCAGACCAACCAGCAGCAACTTTAACCATCCAGGTATAAGTCAATCAGCACTCGCACCAGATGAGGGCAGTATCAGAGGAGAGAAGGGGAAGTATTCAAGAGATGCTGCCGGGGTGAAGTGGGCAAGAGGCACTGCCCAGGCAAAGTGGAAAAGAGGCACTGCCAAGGTGAAATGGAGGGGTCTTGGCCACAGACTGGATCGAGGGAGGGTAAGAGAGAGGAAGGGGGCCATGATGACTCCCAGCAAGCCTGAGGGCCTGGCAGAATGGTATGCTCAATTTTGGGCATACTGAGTTGAAGATGTCTACTGGGCTCCAGGTTGAGTTTTCTGAAAGGCAAGTTGGAGAAGTAAGACTGGAGATCAGCAGAGAAGTTAAGACAGGAAAGGCAGTTTTGAGAATCACCAGCAGAGAGATGGGAATTAAATCCATGGGAGCTGATGAGCTCACCAAGTGAGCGGTTCTCAACCTGTGGGTTATGTTCAATTTGCAACAATGAAAATACATCCTGAATATCAGATATTTACATTACAATTCATAATAGTAGCAAAATTACAGTTATGAAGTAGCAACAAAAATAATTTTATGGTTGGGGGTCACCATACATGAGGAGCTGTATTAAAGGGTTGTGGCATTAAGAAGGCTGAGAACCACTGGTCTAGAGGGAGAAGAGAATAGGGCCCAGGACAGAACCCTGAGAGACTTATAAGGTGAGAGGGTATGATCTGAAGGAGACAAAGTAGTTGGATACAGAGAGATAGGAGAACCAGGAGAGAGATGTGTCAAGAAAACCCAGAGAGAAGACAAGTATTTATCAGATGATCATCTGACTTTCATCCAGGGGTATGAGAAGTATACAAAAGAGGCAATCTAAGGCTTGAAGAAGTTGATTGCAATTTCTCTTGGCAGGGTTTTAGGAAAACTCAATCTCTGCTTTAAAAAAGCTCCACTAGATGGCAGGAGAGTCAAAGAAACAAGGCAGGAGGAGGCAAGGAACAAAGAAAAAACAAAGATGTAGAAAGTTAATAGATGAATTTCCAGGGACCTTATAAATGTGTCTGAAGCCTATACCTTCCCTTCCCTGCCTCTGAAAGACAAGAAAGCAACTTTGGGGAAAAAATGGTGACCGTGAGGAAGACAAACCCCATACCTCTTTACACTCTCACTGTTCTGCTCTAGACAGTCTGAAGTAAGAAGTGAGGAGAGGGGTGTGAGTGAACTCCCTAACTCTAGCAAATGGACTTCCCATCTAGCAAGGACTCCAAGTCTCCTCTGTCCCTTCAAGCCCCTACGTGGCAGGTCCCAGAAATGGGCTCAAATTTAGGTAGGTGTAACAAACTGAACATAAAGCAGAGAAGAGAGATTATGGCAAGGATGGAATTAAGTGGTCAGTAAAGGAAATGAGAGGCTAAGGGATCTTACACACCAGAAATGACGTGTCTCTATTATATTTAACTAAAAGGATTTGTTTCAACAGGTTTTTTTAAAAACACAAGCTTAACTGAGAGCTATAAAAACTGGAGTTTTGATTGGGGCAGGACATCAATCTGGAAGAGGAGAACCTAAGAGAGAGCAGTTCTGGGAGAGATGCCACAACAGTAAGCAGGACACAAGCTGAGTCCCTGGGGAGCAGGGATGCAGGGGGCAGAAAGGGTGACAGGAAAGGATGAAAAGAAACTTGACCAACTTTCCAAGCTGACCTCGGGCCCTGGTCAGTTGTTTTACTGTCATCTTCAGCACACTGCACCCAAAAGGGGTAACTAGTATGCCATAGAGATGGGAATCAGGACAGAACAAAATATGTTTATTAAACACCTAGTACAGACAAGGCATTCTGCAAAGAGCCCATGACTCACTCCTACCTCCGAGTATTTGCCCCTGTAGCTATTTAAGCTCCGCTCCATCCTCCGCACCCGCTGACAGAGCTGCTCCTTACTGAGACTGTCCGCATTTCCCACGGCCTCCTCGGCCTCACTTTCAACGTCAGACGGGGGATCCGACACGGTGGTCGAGTCAAGATCGAGGCGATTCAGGGATTCTCTCGAGGAACTTCGTACCAGAGATTCTTTTGAAGAAGAACGGAACAAGGATTCCTTGATTGGACTTCGAAATAAAGACTCCATTGATGGAACCCGGAGCTGGAGTTTCTGTGCAAAAGACTGCGTCTCACCCAGCTGCAGGGCCAAATGAGAAGATTTTCATATGCACACGGCCACTTCTGTTCAGTTCTAACACTGTCAACAATGCACTGTGAACTCTAGAATCTACTCACACTCGTAATACTTCATAAAACATACTATTAGCAAACAAAGCGAGGCTGCCATGTTACAAGTGGTAGAAAAAACCCAGAACTCCAAATCAAAGACCCAAGTGCGAGTCCTGACTCTACCACTCACTAGCTTTGGGGCCTTAAGTGAATCACTGAAGTTTCATGAGCTTTTCAGTCTTCTTACTCCTCAACCAAAAAAGGCAAAGGGGCGGCAGCCAAAGAGGGGCAAACACCCTGCCCGCCTCAGTGACTACAGAAAAGCATAGATGTATATGAAAGAGTTTTGTAAATGTCTAAGCAGTGGCAACCACACTGATCCGTCCTCACGGCCAATGCCTCCCCGCTTTACTGCACCGTCTACAGGGCTGCGATTATAAACTGAAGCCCAAAGTGCCAAAACTGAAGACAGATAAAATGTGCTAGATATCATAAAAATTAACTGGGCTAACCTAACAGGGGAAAAATAGTGAAAAAATATTATCCTCCCCAATTCTCTACCAAGTTTTAGATATTTTCCCCCAAAAAGGTCACAAAACTCTGTCTTTAACTTATTTTTGTTGTACCATTTTAGTCTCAGCTGACTCCTGGTGTCCCCTTTTGGCGTTTTCTTGACAAAGCTAAGAGAATGGTTTGCCGCTTCCTTCTCCAGCTCATTTTACAGACAAGGAAACTGAGGCAAACAGGGTGAAGAGACTTGACCAAGGTCACGCAGCTAGTAAGTGTCTGAGGCCAGATTTGAGCTCCAAAAGATGAGTCTTCCTTTCTGGAGGCCCAGGCCTCTAGCCACTAGGTCACACAGCCATATTTGATTAACCAATGATTACCTAGAAATTTATTCTTAGCGCTATAACAGTGTCATTTTGTGAAGTCTCACAGAAATCTAAGGGAAGACCTGAGCAGAGGTTGAAGTCAAGTATGACAGGAAAACAAAGAGATTCAGTGAAGATAAAATTTTTTTAAATAAAGCTTTTATGAATGGATTCTACAGACCAAATAATGGAATGGAACAAGGCAAGGAGGAACAGTAAGAAATCCCTTAAAAATGGACTAGCACCAGATCAGTGTGTCAGTGTCCAAAGCTACCCATGACAAGGTGTGAACACACATGGCATCCCATCAAGAAGCACAGAAAGCTCTGAAGAGCTGAGAAGAATCCAAGTCTGCCTACAGGCAATCCACTTCTGGATTGGAGGGCAGCAACGAGGAGTTCAACAGGCATAACAATCAGATATGAATGCTACTGAGAAGTGTTGGGGTCAAGTGGAGAGAGGACTGAAGGAGGCACGAGGAAGTGGGGAGGTTCAAGGCCACCCCCAAGCGTGATCCTCTCTGCACCTTTGTTTAGTCATCAGTAAAGCTCCGATAACAATGCTCAAAGCAGCCCTCTCACAGAGGTGTTGTAAGGAGGGCTCACGGCCAACTTTCTGGTTTCCTCACTGTGAATAACCTACCAGAAGAGGGTCTGCTTAAACCAAGTGATCATTTCTGAATGGCCTCTATAGGCAGAAGGACAAACCCAAACTGTACTAAATGCTGAGTCTGAGAGTTAAGCTGCTTTTATCCAAAAAAATAAAAAAGAACCTAAAAAAATCAGAACTGAGCAAGTGGTCGTTTCACCCATAAAAATGCCACAAAACAGTGTCCGCCCGTTTGGGGTGGCTGGGCGACGCAGTGAATAGAGCACCAGCCCTGAAGTCAGGAGGATCTAAGTTCAAATCCGACCTCAGACACTTGACAGACACACCTACTAGCTGTGTGACTTTGGGCCAAGTCACTTAACCTCAATTGTCCTCTAAAAAGCAATTAAAAAAAAAGTCACAAAAGAAAAACAGGACAAATAAGTTCTTCTAAGAATCATTTTAAAACTAAACATTTTTTTAAAACCTAAAAATTAATTTTTAAAAAACAATGGAATACACACACATATGGGTACTATATATATTTTCAGAATATACACATAATCTCAGCAAAACTTGTGTGCGTTGAAAAGCCAACTTTTGTATTTATATTTGTTGTATAAATGCAATGGATTATGATGGAAGGAAATATCCATGGGAACAGAAAAAAAACAAAATAATATCAAAACAAACCTCCAAAATAATTAGGAATGTTATTTTTTTAAAAAGCAGATTATAAAATATAAAATAAAAAATGAAGACGTATTAAAACTCTTGTTTTAGGGAGTCTCCACTGTAAAACCTACAATTTTCCCCAATAAACATTTTGAATTAAAAAAAAAATGAATCACTTTAAAACAGACACTCCAAATCGGCTTTGAGAGCCCAGTGGGAAAGAATCACTGGCAGTGTTCTGGCCTCAGCCTGGGCAGCAGCTGATCAGAATAGTAAGTAGTCTCCAAGGCCCTCCAAGCAAACTCCTACCTGAACAGTTCATTCCCCTCTACAACATCCTCAATAAGTGACCAGCAGGCTTGCTGGAGATCACAGAATATAGGTCTGAAAAAGCAGTGCCAGCAGCACTAGAATACAGGTCTTCCCAGTTAGACCAAAAGAAGAAATAGAGCAAATGAGAACATTACTCTTGCCGGTGGAAAAGAGGAAAGGAGCATCATATGTCTACACTAAGCTCTTTATCTAGATGAAAAGCAAATTCCAATGAGGCTAACTGGTAAAAGGAAGAAACTTTAACAATTTTCTACTTTAAATCTGGTGTTTCAGACTTAATGTGAAAATGACAATTTTTTGTGATTTTCTAGACAACTAACTTGCTACACTCGAGGAGAAAACGTGCTGGAGTTTTGGAGACCAATTAATAATAATCAAGACTGAACGGTGCATTAAAGTATTAAAAAAAAAAATCTTCAAGATCTTATTCTAATGCCCCTGGTTCTCGCCAGAGAATTTTCTCCTATTCTGCAAAGACTGAATTAAGTTTTATATACAGACATGCACAAGCAAGTCATTTTCTAATATCTGAGTTCTTCCAAGATCTATGTGTAATATGAATTTCAGCTATCAGAACCTCCTAAAGAACGAACCATGTTGAGAAGTCAAGTTTTTTTCCAAACAGCTCATCCCCTAAAGTAGGGCTTCTTAAACTTTTTCCACTCAAGACCCGAAGTTTAAGAAGCCCTGCAAAGTGTCCACTTTTTTTTTTGCTGTAATTTGTTTTTATTTTAATCATTTTTATGGAAAAATTTTCATCCACATTTCCCTGAACCTTTAAAAGCTGCTGAGCACGGCACTTCTGTAATAATAGCAAGAAATGCAAACAAAGCAGATCCCTATCGAATGGGAGATGGTTAGCAAGTTGTAGAGCAGGCGGGCGATGCGGTATTCCTGGGGAATGAGAGACAATTCACAGGGAAACAGAAGTTTAAGGAGATGTGCATGAACTGATGCAAACTGAAGCAAACAGAACCAGGAGAAACAACCTACATAACTAAAGCTACCTCAAGAGAATAGCTACGACTGGCCTCAAAGCACAGATGACAAAGCACGTCCCCTCTTCTCTACAGTGTAAGGGAAAACGACACACACAGAGTTGGGCTTTTTTGGTACTGGTTAGCTGGGCTCAACTGTTTTCCCCATTTTATTCTCTGTTCAAAAGGGCTGGCTCTCTGCGAAGGGAAGAATGGAGGAATGTGTTGGGAAATGTAGGTGATATAAAACCAAAAGAGATCAATAAATAAGTTTGGAGGTTTTTTTGGTTTTTCCCAAAAAGCTACTGAACACAATTTAGCCTTTTTCTGCTTTATTCAGATCAACACACCGCAAACATCACTAGCCTGGGTGATTCCACAGTAATGCCTCCAGGGCAGGGAGGCAGGCAAATCCAAGATTACTATCACTTTTCAAAGTTATTTCTGCCTGCCTATGGGCACTTCCTCAACTCTCATCTGTAGCTTTGAATCTGGTATATTTTATCTGCTATCATGTTGCCAATACGGGCATAGTAAGAGCCCACAAGCACTGGGTACATGAGTACTGTTAGAGTCTTTGTGACAAAGATTTGGGCTGTTCACAAACAGCTGATTTCTGGGGAAATGTGGTTTTATTATATTTATTATACTAAAAATCCAACCATCTTTGTTCACTTTAACAGTATCTCTTCTAAACAAATGCAGTATTACTGGTTGGCACTGCCTTGTATTCATTCAAGGCTGTTCTTTTTGACCCTGTCATTTTATCCACAGGACAATAAATCAGCAAGCATTAAGCACCTAATATGGGCCAGGAAAACTGTGAGGTAGCCCAGTCATCTTTAGCTAAATGAATTCAAGTAAATGGATAATTGAGAAGTGTTCTTCAATATTATTAACACTTTCCCCTCTAAGACCAACATCCAAGTGGATATGAGAGTGAACATACTGCTCCCCATTATTTGATGGGGGATTATCACCCAAAGAAAACAATTGCCAAAAATCTTATGCCCTTTTGGAAAAAAAATTAAAATCAGGAATCAGAATATTGGAGAGGAGGAGCAGCTTCTGGCAGGGGTAGGGGAGGGAACAGGGAACAGAATATATATGGGCTGAAAATGGCTGAACCAAACTTTCTAATTTTTTCTAATCAAAATCAAAGAACAATCATTTTCTTTAGTTTTAAAATATATCCTCATGGAAATGTCTTTTTTTTTTAGTGTCTTTTAAGAGAAATCCCACTGTTCTTGTAGCCATCTCCAAGAAAACATGCTGATGCCACCCACTTCTTCTTCCAGTCACACTCAAGCCCACGTGAGCCGTGGCTGCCTCTCCTGGTAGCCCTGGTAACCAATGCAGAGGCCGATAATGACACATGATTGGGGTTTTTACTTTTATATCCATCAGTAATTCAGAACATAATGTGTCTCAAAGTACATGTGGAGGCCATCATTTGACCACCTTTTTTGTCTACAAAGTCAACCTTGGAAAAAACCACCAGTGCTCTCTGTATGATGTTGTTTAAAAGGCAGGGTAAGGGAACAAACCTGAGGAGCTGGTTCACTTCCATTAATGCAGTCAGCTGGTTTCTGAGGCGTGTAACTAGATGCAGTCTACAAAGAAAATGGAAAGCGAAGAAAAATAGCAAAGTATTAAAAAAAAGTCCATCCTGTTAAAAGCAACAACATCCAAATTCTATAGCATAACACACATATTTAGTAAAAAGGAAAAAAATAGAAATTGTTTTAATTATTATTAATTATGATGCTTTCATGCAAGCCAAAGCTAGTGTGGTAAGTACTAGAAAACTCAACTTTTAATACAGATTATATAAAACTAAAAGGATTAGTACAGCAGCCCTCACATTCGTCCCTACACAATGGGCATCCTCATCCCTCTGCAAAGGCCATTCCCCCAAAAGAATTCCAAGTGGAAAAAAAAATCATTTTGAGAGAATGCTATAAAAGACGAACACGTACGACAGAATGTCCTGGTAATGTCAGCGTTTAGCAATCCTAATGTGTAATCCCAATTACCTTTCCTTGAGCTGTTAAGCCCACACATAAAAAGGAAAAAGGAAAAATAGTTATACAAATAAATTTGAAACTGACAGCGTACAAGAAACAGAAATTACTAATGGAGAAAAAAACTCCATGTATGCAAAGCATTTCCACTAACTCATAAAGAAAGCCTCGTTGGTATCTAGAAGATTTTATAGTTCTGAGTGAAATTTAACTACTAAATGATCTGCCTCAAGATCAAATAACACTTTAGTAATTGCATTATACTGACAAACGTCTAACAAGATCTTGAAAAAAAAAAAAAGGAAATTTAAGTACCCCAAATACTGGATAATGAGTCTAAATCAAATATAAAATGCTACCGTTACTAAATGAGTTTTCTTTCTTGTACTATGCAACTTTGTTCTCTTAGGAAAAAAGAAAACTTTTCACTAAACTGCATTTTGATTTTGCTTATTATATTCCAATTCTAGATATGACACATATACATATATATTTAAACTAAAGAAAATTTTGTCCAAGCTCCACACTAGGCCAGATCATGAAGACAAAGTCCCACAGCACTGTGGAGCTCAGCCTTGAATGTGGTGGGTAATGAACATGAACTGCAATGCAACATTTTACCAAATAATTTTCTGAGCACTCACTTGTGAAAGGCTGATGGGGAAGGAGGACAGTGAAAGGGGCTGAGCACCACACAGAGTATCAGAGAGAATATCTGAACTCAAATGCCTCCTTCAGAAAGTAACTAGTAAAGAAATCCAGAAGGCAGAAGTATCACAAGAATAAACCTTTATCTTCCTTTGGTCTACCTACCACATTAGCCATGAAAAAAAGTCAAACAAAATGGACACCCATATTAGATGGGGAGCACCTGCTCCCTATCTGCCACAGTGCCATTTTCTTTTTTTTTTTATTTATTTCAAATTTTAATTTATTTTCTTGGTTACATCATTCATTTCCACAAGGTTTTGAGTTACAAATTTTCTCCCCTTTTTGCCCCTACCCCCCAGCCCAGAACACTGATCCCACTGTAAGACCCCTCCCACAATCTGTTCCCTTTTATGCCCTCCTCCAACACCCCTCTAGCTTTCTAGCACAGTGCCATTTTCCATATACTAATATGCTACACCAAGTATCTCAACAAATTCAAAATGCCTCATAAGCCAGTAAATCTCCTGCTCACTGGATATTCAGACTCTTAAAAATAAAGTGGGTGAGTAATTGAACTCAATAAAAGGAAAATTAACTGTCATGTTAAGAAAAGGCTTCTTTTAACATGATTAGATGATGTGACTAACAGTGGAGGGGGAAGATGTTTCATGTAAAAAAATAAAGAAATCTTATGTCCAATGCAAAACATGACACCAGAAGAGGCCAGGCAGTAAAGCCACAGTAAGATGAGGAGCCAGGGCCAGGGCCCCTCCAGTCCTTTGCTCAAGCATTTGTACAGCCTCATTCAGGCCTTTGTCTTCTCTGAGACTCGATTTCCTATTTGATCTCTAAGGATGTTGTCATGTGTTCAGCTGTTCAATAAATACAAAAAAGACCTACAAAATAATTTCCAAAACACTG
This sequence comes from Pseudocheirus occidentalis, assembly GCA_028646575.1. NCBI lineage: Eukaryota > Metazoa > Chordata > Mammalia > Diprotodontia > Pseudocheiridae > Pseudocheirus > Pseudocheirus occidentalis. The sequence continues at coordinate 12,622,498 of CM053599.1, read as the reverse complement.
CTCTATAAGCCACACGATGGTACTTTCTCTGACACCTGATTGTGAAGGGCTGCTTGTCCTGGAGGGGAATGCTGGATTATGAAACCTTTGTCTGAATCTGGGCCCCATTACAAGCTACCAGTCTGATCTTGGGGGAGCCATTTCACCCGCACAGTGAGGGACCTGGATCACATACTGCAGCAAGGTCTCTTTCAATTACACCTTATATGTGAAATTTGTTTCTAGCTAAAAGGAAATAATTTATTTTTCATCACTATTGTGACTCTAGTTATAAATTTGAAAAAAAAAAAAGGTACAAATTCAGCTTCCTTTTTCATCTTGATGAAAAGGGGCGACTACTAACCTGTTATTGGTTTTTCTCATTAAGAATGTAATCTGGTTGGCTAACATGCTCTGATGGTTTGCATCTATAAATGAGTACAGTGATCTCTGTACAGTCTTACAAACTCAAGTTTCTGGAAAAGTGCTTTTCCAAATCATAAACATTTTGGAAACTCTGCTGGCTAATAAAGACAGAGTTCTAAATTTAGATATTTTGTCTGTGCTTGAATTTTTTTTAGACTTTTGGAAGGAAGAAACTTTTAGAGGTTTTCCCATTAATTTGAGAAATCAGAAAAGGTAGCCAGACAGCAAACACAGAGTAAAATACAATTATCCAAACACTAACAGGAGTTGGGAAGATGAGAAGGAAGACTTGGGCCAAATCCATTTTATTTCACATCTGGCTCTGTCTCAATTTTCTAATGCTTTAGAGACAGACAAAAGTTTAAGCAAAGCTTTTCCTTTCAGTTCTTGGTGGGGAAAAAATTTTCTGGACAAATCAATGACTCAAGCAACACAATGGCGAGGCTAAGTCCCCATGATAAGCAGTTCTCAGGCACTTTCCGTATCACTTTAGCAGTATCACCTGTATTTTAAAATATGTTCATGACAAATACTAAACTATTCATGAGAGCAGGTCAAGACTTCTGTTTAGCAGTTAGCGTTTATTTACTGTCTCTAGATGTGCCTAAAAATAACTGAGCTCTATAGGGGGACTGGTGGGGATGTGAGCATGAAGGTGGTCACTTCTTTAAAAATAGTCGGTAATACTTCTCTGGTCTTCCTTCCACCAGTGATAAACATTAAATTCTATTTTATTGCAATGCTCCCAAGGAAAAAGAACTTTATCAATCAGTCAAGAGATATTTACTCTATAAACCTCTTCGTCTATAAGCAAATCAGGAAATAAACAAGAGGCTGGTCCCATGTGTGCTTGACCAAGTATTGACTGAATAAACTGAAATCAGCATAGGAATGTTCTAGTAAATCTCCAACTTTAGAACAAGATTCCATGTCTTTAGGTTATCAGTTTAAGTTTTTGTGTCTGTTTACTCTTCAATGGAAAAGAGCTTAATTATCTATTCTTCCTTTATAAGCAAATGAGAAAACAAAGAAAATGTTGTTTTTAATCACTGCTAAGCAAACAGAAACATTAAACTTCTTCCCTCAATTGTGATTTTCTGGTAAATTTAAGAACACGGCAGATAATTATGAAAACATCTAAAAGAAAATCCCTTTACCCCCACTTTAAAATGCTAATGAAACATCACACAGAAACAATAATAAAAAGAAATTTAAGAATTGTAATACATTTTTAAACCCAGAAAGTCACTACTCTTCCAATTATTCCAATGTTGTCTTGTCTTCCACTGTGGTGTTATCTGGATATTGAGAAGTCATGCGCTCCTCCTCCCTAGAGTTTTCCAAAAAGAACCTGGAAGACCTCTTGCCCCAGATGTTATGGAGAGGTGGCACTGAATGACTGCTGCCATCCCTCAATTACACATTATACATTATCAATTTAGGCCTAATATTTCCCTTTTCCTCTAAAACACAGATCCCTTCAGAAAGCATTCTTGAGCGTCTACATCAAAAACCCAGAGATTTCAAGCAGTGCATAGTCATTTTAGGTGAACTCACACTGTCTACGGAAGATGATTTAGAGGCCGAGACAACTGAATTCTAGTCTATAAAATAAAAGCAATGTTATTTGTTTTAATGTTAAGGACGCCACGCAGCCCGTAAGTCATTAGCATCCAACTATTTATTACTCTCTGATCTTTAGTGCACGATTAGCAACCAGGAATGGAGGACACCTGGAAGAGGCGCTAAGAACAAGCAGCAGTGTTAGGCTGGCCTTCTGTTGTTACCACACGTTTCTTCTCCCCAGAGGAAGCGCTGAAAGGGGCGGCAGGACTCACCACACAGGCAGTCTGCGGGTTAGGTTGTTTGGAGGGATCCAAAGCAAAGACAGTGTACTCAGAGAGAAAAGCAGGCTCTGCTACAATCCCAGCTAGAAGCTGTTTCATTCAGTGCAATAAATAAGAACATGAAAACAAAACACATAATGAAAAAACAAATCATAAAGCATGATGTACAAATGTTCTCCAATTTTCATTAAGCATAACGTTCCTAAGTCAACAAACAGTACTGAGCACCTACTGTGTACAGGACTCTGTGCTCTAGAAGACCACCTAGATCCTGCTTTCGAGAAAACTGAAATCTAATCAGCGGAAGACATGTAGACATGCAATATGAATACAATAGTGAGTAAAGTACAATGGAGAGGTCCGGGAAAAAGCAGCACGAGAACTCTGAGGAGGAAAAAGGAGGCATTTTCAGTCCAAGAAGGCTTCACAAAAGGACAAAGAACCTGAAGAGTGGGAGAACTGCAACCTAGAGATTGCAAAGGGAGCAGGAAAGACTGCTTAGGGATAGTACAAGCAAGGACACAGAGATAAGAGGAGAAACACAAATAGGGGATGACTGACCCAGTTCAGTCAAAAGACTGAAGAGAAAGCTAGAAGAACCATACTATGGAAAGTCCTCAATACCAGCACTGGAAGTTGCTAGTTCATATGGGAAGCAACAGAAACCCACTGAGGGTTTGTGGACAGAAGTTATATATATGATCAGAGATTACATTAGAAAGAATACGCTGAAAGAGGCCCACACAACATGCAGCCCACCAAAGGATTTTAGGCAGCATCCTCTACATTTTTCATGGACTGCCCAAAATACTTGAGCATGCCTGCAGGCCACTTACGGCCTGAGGACTGAAGGTTGTATAGGCCAGCTCTACAATAATCTGAAGAATGGAATGAAAAAACAATCAGTGGAGAACAAGACACCCAGTTACCCAGGTATTCCAAAAGACTAACAGAAATGGACACTTTAAACAGGAATTGCAGTGAGAGAGAACAGATATGACAAATATTTCATGGTAGAAACAAGACCTGAAAACTGGCTGTGTGGATGGAGTAAGAAGTAAGCAATGATGACTCCTAGTCTTTGTGGCTGGAAAGATAGTGGTGGCAAAGAGAAACAGAGAATGTTAAAGAGAGTATTGGGAGGGCCAGTTGCAGGGAGGGGAATGATTCCATCAACTTCTCTTGGTCAGCCACTTTGGGAGGCACTGGGGATTCCAGGATAAGCACAAAGTCATCCCTGGGTTCAAGGAACCACAGAAAACCTGATCTACTTACTAGCAGGCCTCCCTGCCTTCACCCTAACCTCCAGCCAACCCATCAATCACCCTGACAGAGTAATCATTCTTAGGTAAAAATATCTAGTCCCTGTTCAGCTAGAAAAATCTAAAACTGCTCCCTATTTCATCTTGATTAAAGTTCAAAGGTCTCAGCCAGCATTCAAGGCCCTCCATAAGCTGACACCATTTCTTATTTCAGACTTTTTTGTGAACTGCCCATCAGGCAAGCCTGTCCCCCAAATGCCTGATGCCCCAGGAATCCCCCAACTCTGCTGTGCCTATATATGTCTATCTATATCTATATCTATATGCCTATAACGATGCTCCTTTCCTTTGGAAGGCCATCTCCATCCCTAATCCTCCCCAGGCCCAGGGCTATTAGTAAACTTGGTCCCTCAGGTAGCCACTGCACTTTGTTTTAGAACTCACTGATATACTTAGCATGTAATGTTATGCATTATGGTGAACTATATTTGGGTCTTACACCTCTAGTAGAGTGGAGGCCCCAGGAAGACAAGGATTGTGTGTCGCTATATTTTAACTATCCTCCACTATTTATTTCGCGCAGTACTTCGTACAAGAGGGCTTAATGAATGTTTGTTACATGAATGAATGAGCCCAGAAGAGACAATGGAGGTGAAACTGAGATCTGGAGAGTGATATGCAATGAGGAGAAAATGAAAATCACAGGAGAAGAAAAGATTATAAAGGAAGAAAAAGAACCTAGAGGGGTTCACATATAAGAGACAGGAGCAGAATGAAGGGCCAGGAAAGACACAAAGAAGGAAAAGTCTAAGAGGGAGGAGAAGCATATGTGCAGGGTCACAAAAGCCAAGGGAAAACAAGGAGGACAGCACCCAGGATGTGGAGGAAAAAGAAGAAAAACTGACCAAGGAACCAACACTAGAGTTAGCAAGAAGGAAGTAAAAAAAGGGTTTAGAAAGGGTTGAGAACTGATGACCTCCTCTCTTTGTTAGATTTCAGGAGACAGAGCAAGAGTGATACTGAATCAATTTTGTTTAATCAGCAATAAGGAAGAGAAGACAGGGAGAAGTGTGAGATCTCATAGCTTTCCTACTATACAATTTTAAATGGCATATTGGTAAAAACAAAAATCTATAAAAGCATCATCAGAATAGCACATGAGTACCATACTAAACAGATTCACGTTAGAACCCTGACAAGTGGTGAATGGTCCACGCCAATGTATGCAGACAGATATGCAGAGAGGGACAATCCCCACATCCACATACACAACACCTCTGCCCACGCCCTTCCACATTCTCACACATGTCAAGGTTTGGGCCTAAACCCAGTGAAGGCAGGCAGCATGCCCAGCCTATGCCTTGGGACTACATTCCACGTTCACTGCAGCTTCTCCCTGTGACTGAGTAGCTCAGTGGTTCTTGACCTGTGGGTTATGTTCAATTTGTAACAATGAAAATACATACTGCATATCAGATAGACTCATAACAGTAGCAAAATTACAGTTATGAAGTAGCAACAAAAATAATTGTAAGGTTGGGGGGGGGGGGTCACCGCAACATGAGGAACTGTATTAAAGGGTCACAGCATTAGGAAGGTTGAGAACCGCTAGACTAGCTGGTTCATTCCAGAGCCTCCACTGGGAAAGGGCCCCCAGGCCATCAGGTCTTCATTCCTTTCAAGGTTAGGTTACATTCCTAACTCCTCAGGGAGTTCTCTGCCATGGCCCCCACAGCAAATGCCTTCAACTGCGCCTCAGCCCTTTCAGTTCCTTTGATGTGAGGTCTCCCCTCAGCTCCCAGAGGACAGAGGCTCCACTTTTTTCAACTTAGACTTTTAATTCCCAAAGTTTAGCAAAGTACACCACATATATTAAGTGCTTAATAAATGCTTAATGTCATCTGACTTGACCTGACATTGTGGATAAACATGAGGCTGGTAATCAGGAAACCCTTTCAGAGCTTCCCATGCTAACTCAGTGCAGGGCACTGAGTAAGGCACTGGTTCCTCAGGAGCTCCCCACAGATTTAGAAAGCCTTCTGGCTTTAAGCATTTAAAAAGAAAATCCAACTATTTTTGAATTATCACACATTATAAATGTTATGCTCAAGTTTTATTCAGGATCCTACTTGCTATGGCTCCCTGTTCAGAATATTTCTATTGATTTTTGATACTCTATGCTGGAGGAAATTCTATAAGATACTGAAATGTTACATGCAAAAAAATTTATTTACAAAGAGTAACATGAATCTTTTAAAGTACTAGACAACCAGTTTGGTTGTTTTTTGTTTTTGTTTTTAACAAGGAAAGGGGGCTAGACTTCTAATGTTATTTGGGGGGAGGGCTCCCAGATGAGGAAATTCCCTCTCACGATGCAAGCTGTCAGGTTCTCTGCAACTGAAGTAGCCTAGAAAGTTGCCCTTCTAAAAAAATGTCAAATAATAAACAATTCAATCACATAACAGAAAGTTCTATGACCAGACCATTAGCATAAAGCACTTCTGGTAAACCAATAACTCAGGCAGAGTCCAAGAATTCATTTTAGAGATTTCCAGTGTTTAAGCTCGAGGGCCCTCAGAAGTCAGTTCATCCAATCCCTTTAACTTTATAGCTGAGTCCCCAGGACAGGACCTGCTTGGCCAAGCTCACACAAAACACTTTAGAGCTAGGCCTATGGCCAAGTCTTCTGACCCAAAGGCCTCTGCTCTTTCCACACTCCTGACTGCCACTTCTAAATTCCAGGCAAAAGTGAAGAGTAAGCAGAAACCCAGCCTACTGTGTGGATGTGCCTTTCATGTGTAACTTCTAACTATGGAGGGAGGCAGTCCTAACCTCTCAGAAGAAAATAGGAAAGGAATTCTCAGACTTTTAACTCAGCTGCCAGCCTTCTGTCATCAATCCTCTCTATACTTAGCTCGTCACTAAGCTTAGACTTATTGCTCTTCCAGGCTGGTAGGACTTGCCCAGAGTTTGTGCTCTGGTGGCACAGACACTGGAGAACCCAAAGTTGTCTCCTCTGATGGACTGTGAGCTCCTTGAAGGCAGGCACTGTCTTCTGCCCTTCTTTGTTTCCTCAACACTGAACACTGTGCCAATGGAGCAAAACTACACACAGAATCTAGCACCCAAAAACACAGTAAATGCCATGACTAATGGTTAAAAGCGTCAGCTGTGAAACTACCATTCCTTCAAAATGGCAAAGTCATAGCTAAGAAACATTTAAAGTCAATCCATCAAACATTGTCAGTACAGTTCTACGTATCTCAAAAACACATAAAGTCTGGCTCACATATACTATAAACACTACAGAACATCCAAATCTATTTATCAAGGTCTGAGGATGCCAAGAATTTATATCTCAGACTCTCTCACATCATAATATAAATGAATCTACTTGGAAGCAATAAGGACAACAGAAATTACTTCACACTGTACATTACATTTTTAAAAGATATCAGAGATGAAGCAACATGACCAGTATCTTGGAGCTGGCAAATATATTCTTAAGCTGCTGTCAATCAAACACCTTAAAGGTCACTGATTAACCTGGTATTTGACTCCTCATCCCTTTCCTAAATCCACTGCATCACAGTTTCTATCAAATGACAAAATTTAGAACCTTGGCATATAAATAATGTTCTCCAGGAAACAGGCTCCTAGACAAGCAACTACCATTGAGTAAAGTAAAAAATATTCCCCCAAAAAAGTCCCTCTCAGTGTAAAAAAGATAAAGGCAAGAGCAATGCAATTTATCTTGATATATGTACATGTTATGTGTCAAAAGAAAGGAATGAGCCTTTACACGTGGCCCCAGAGTTGTGAGGCTGCAGAGGTCAGGGGCTCTTTTGGGTGTGGTTAATGGGTTGATTAATTCTGTTCAAATGCTTTTCCCCCCATCTTTCTTATCCTTTGTCATAAGGAACTGCTTTTTGGGTGAAGAAGAGGGAGGGATATATTGGTAAATGAAAATAACATTAAAAAAAAAAAGCTATCTTCCCCAACAGATAAGAGGTCAAAAGATAAGAAAAAAACAGTTCTCAAAAGACATGAAAGAACAAACAAAATCACCAGTAATAAGGGAAATGCAAATCAAAGCGACCTTGCAGTTCCCCCCCATTCTTCAAATTGTCAAAAATAACCAAAAATAGCCATAGTCAGTGTGGGAAGAGCTGTGGGATGGCAGCACAACGGCGCTGCTGGTGGGGCTGGGGAGCGGCACAACCATTCCTGAAAGCAATGGGGATACAGGCAAATGACTCGACTAAAACACCCATATCCTTTCTGACCCAGAGATTCTAGTACTGGGCTTATACTACACTCCCAAGGAAGTCACTGATAGGAAGAAAATTCCTATATACACCAAACTGATACAGCAGCACTTTTTGTGACAGCAAAGAACTGGAAACAACATAGATCCTCATCAACTGGGGAATGGTTACACACATTGTGGTACATGAATATGATACAGTTCTACCATGCTGTAAGAAATGATGTGTGTGATGAACCCAGAGAAGTCTGTAAAGATTTCTATGACCTGACACAGAGGGAAGAAAGCAGAGACAAGACTACACACAGGGACCATAACAACATAAACAGACAGAACAACAAGACACAATAACCAAAAGTAAATGTTGCCCAAGTACAAAGCTCAAGCAAAGGTAAGAGACGGAAACAAGCCGACGCGCAGCTCCCAAACCAGCCTCTCACTGCGCTGGAAACACCATTGAACACACACACTGCAAAGATTGTCAGACTTTTTCAATATATTGAGACGTTGTGCTGATTTCTTCTACTTTTTCTTTTTTTTTTGTCTTTAAAAACATACTATGCATTATATAGAACAACTCTGGGATGGGGAAGAGGAGAGATGCTGAGGAAAACTATGATGATTAAAAAACAAAAGATATCAATATAAACTTATTTTTGAACAATGTTAATTTTTTTAAAAGAAAGTTAAACTACAAAATATGGTGTTTCTTTATAATAAAGCCTAAGAATTAACTGGAATTTTTGCTGCAATCTGCTTTTATAAGAAAAATAGTAAATTGCTAAAATACTATTATCTGGAATTTAAGAGAAAAAAACAAAGGCCCAGAAATGAGAGCAGGTGTGAGACGCCAATACAGCCAGAGAGAGGCCTTGAGGCACCCACGTGACTCCCCTCCTCTTCCCAAAGCCAATGTGCTAAGATTGCTCCCTGGCTGACTTGTTTTGCCCTTCAAAGGTTCCATTTGTATATATTTTAGCCTTATTTCTTCCGGATAAAAATGTTCAGGGAGTGGAAGAAGGGAAAGAGAAGAGGCACACAACGTCATCTTTCAAGCCTCATTAACCCTAGGAATGATGTGGAGCTGCAGAATCCCCTGCAGACAGAGAACCTTCCTCCTAAGGAACTTCCCGAGACCAGTACTCCCTCCTTCTCATTTACCTCCCAACGTACAATTCTCTGTAATTCACATTCCTGTCTCTAATAACCCTAAGGGTAGTAATCATTGAAAAGACACAGTTTGTTTCATCATAATATATTTCTTGAAGCATAAAACTAAGCTCCATTTCACCATGATTTTCAAGGAGGGTTGGAACAAAAATTTCAGATTAACCTTCAGTTAAAAAGACTAACTTCTCCACAACACTCAGTTTCCCAAGCATCTCAGTCAACCTAAGACTTAGAATCATTACTCTTGCTTCTTCTCCCATACTTCTCAAATTCAGCACTGTTCTATTAATTCCAGAGGAAAGTAAAAAGGATGACAGATGGCCTGAAATCCATGTTTGCTTATATGTATGTGCACGTGTGTGTATATGTTTGTGTATGCATGCAAATATATGTATATACTTTTGAGGAGGGACAAGATAAAGACAGAAAGGAGAGGATATGATGGAGGGAAATAGAGTTAATTATCATAACTGTGAATGGCATGAACTCATAACTGAACAACCAAATAACAGAATGGATTTGAAACTAGAATCCAATAACATGTTGTATACAAGAGACACACATGAAACGAAAGCTACACACAGGATTAGAATAAAGGGCTGGAGCAGAATCTTATCACACACTAGCTGAACTAAAAAAAGGCAGGGGTAGCAACCATAATCTCAGACAAAGCAAAAGCAAAAACAGATCTAATTAAAAGAGATAATCAGGGAAATTATACTTCACTAAAAGGTACCACAGCCAATAAAGAAACATGAAAACATTTTCTAGCAAGGTTCTTTGATGAAGGCCTGGTTTCTCAAATATACAGGGAACTAAGTCAAATTTGTAAAAATAAGTCACCCCCTGATTGATAAATGGTCAAGGGACATGAACAGGCAATTTTTAGAAGAAGAAATGAAAGCTATCGAATTGTGTGAAAAAATGGTCTAAATCCCTATTGATTACAGAAAAGCAAAATAAAACTCTGGGAGGTACTACCTCACACCTATCAGAAATAACAAATGCTGGAGGGGAAGAGGGAAAAGAGGTATATTAATGAATTGTCTGTGGAGTAGTAAACTGGACCAACCGCTCTAGAGAACAATGTGGAACTATGCAGAAAAAGCTATGAAACTGTGCAGACATACCCTTTGAACTAGCTAAGTCTGTACGCCAAAGATTACATTTTCTAATACTCTCTCCTCCACAAAGTCAAATGTACAGCTAAGTGGACTCTACCATTCTCCACACACATCCCACACTATCCTACTGAGTACCTAAACCTAACCTGGAATACCTTCTTCTCCAGCTAGGCAATTCCTAACTCAACCTCTAAGCCAAAAATCTCTAGAAACTTTCCCCCACTCCCAAAATGGGCAAGGCTCTCCCTTTACCCCAGATCAAAGAGGACCTCACTTAGCACTTTGCTCACACTTTAGTGTGCACTTATTTTGTACTGTTATCTGTGTATGTCACGTCCCCCAAAAGACTGTCATCTTCAAAATGGCAAGAATCACATTTTTTTTCTAAACTCTGTGGGTCACCGAGCATTTACATTGAGCTCTGTCCATAGGAGACGCTTGATAATGTTTGTAGAATTTTATCATGCCTATAAATTGTGACCAAAAGAAGCAATTTTATGCATCAAATTAATGCATAAATCAATTTCTACTTTAAAGGAGGAAGACAATAGCATTCTGATACTCAAAAAAATCAGTATCTCTGACAATATAAGGCTCATATATGAAAAGCAAAAAGCCAGAAAGAAATGCCTACACAAGATTCTTCCTATGAAAATGTACTTTTAGTTAAATATACTGCCACAAGCTGTCTTAGCAAATAAAAGTCCAGGCCCAGAACTGAAAATTTCATTCAAGCTTAAGGACTAGTTTGTCATCAGGAGTTCTCCAATAGCACAGAAAACGCTCAGCAGGCAGATAAGGTGGTTTGATAACAGCTGTCTATCTGGTAGAACAATGAATTACCCCGTGCAGAGACTTTCTAACTGGCCCGATGAAGAACAAAGCCACTGGGCAATGAACCAAAACCGTCATGAGGGAAAGGGCAAAGAATAAAGGAGTTTCTGGTTTCCCTGGGTCAGTCTGATAGCTAGTCTCAGGTCTTTACAAAGAATTGCCTTAAGGAGGCATGCTTTCCCACCTACATGCAAAAGAACAATTTAAGTATGTTGACTTTATAAACACTTGAAACAGTAGTTAAAATTCATTTACAAAGCAATCATTAAAGCTTTGGGAGCAGTCATTCCACTTTCTTTTTAATTAGTTAAGTCTGCGAATAAACATTAAAATAATATCACAACATTCACCCTGAAAACAAAGTTTAGAAAATATGAATTTAATATGTGAGTTAAGAATTCAAAGAAAACATCAGTGTCACTTTTTAAATTACAACCAACAACATTTAAAGATTTAGTATAATGCATAAAAACAAATGCTAGATAGATTTTTATGATTGTTTCCTCTTCCATAAGATGGAGATAACAGATTTTTATGATTCAGTTTCCTCATCTGTAACATGGAGATAATACCAAGTGGTAATCTATACTACATATTATTATAAAAAAAGAAATATACATATGTGCACACATGTGCATGTGCATGTGTGTGTGTAGTCATCATTAGAATGTCTGAGGGACCCTATGCTTGAAGCTGAAGAGAAAGAGTATGGACTTCATGGCAGGAAGGCCTGGATTTCAATTTTGCCACAGACACTCAAGACACATCACCAGAAGCACTGAATGGCTATATCCCCATCTGCCAGGATTGTTCTGAGTATCCTACAAGAACACACGGGAAATGTCTATGACTAAAGAGCCTAGTTAAAATCACCCCCCGGTTCTCAGTCTAGTTGCTTGAATTATGGGTGCAGAGAGTCAGCATGTCTAATCAAAATTTCCTCATTTCTAAAGCAAGTTTTCTTTTTTTGTGGAGTACTTTATTTCTTTTTTTAAAAAATTAACTTTCATGTTTACTTTTAGTTTACATCATTCATTTCCACAAGATTTAGAGCTACATATTTTCTCCCTGTCTTTTCCCTACCCACCCCCCAAAACAGTGATCCCACTATAAAGCCCCTCCCCCAATATGCTCTCTCCTATGTCCTCCTCCATTGCCCCTCTAATTTTCTGGTAGGGCAGGATGGATCTCCCTACCCCAGTGCCTGTATATCTTATTACCCAATGGCATGTAAATAATAACAATAATAATGATAATAATAATAATTTTTTTAAAGATTTTATTTTAAAACTTTTAAATTCTTGATTCTTTCCCTTCCTCCCTCACATCCCATTCTCACTGGGAAGATAAGCAATTCGATATAGGTTGTACATGTATACTTATGCAAAACACTTCCATAGTGGATATATTGTGAAAGACTGACTATATTTCCCTCCCTCCTATCCCACCCCCCCACTTGCTCTATTCTATACTTTGTCCCTGTCCTTTTACAGACATGTGTGTGCTTCTAACAATCCTACCTCCCACCCTGCCCTCCCCTCCATCCTCCCTCTCTCATCCCCATCCCCCCTACTCTCCTGTAGGGCAAGATCCCAATTCAGAGTGTATGTCATTCCTTCCCTAAGCCAAATTCAGTGAGAGTAAGGTTGACCCTTTCCCTTTTGCCTTCCTGTTCTTCCCCTCCATTGTAAACATGAGTTTTCTTTCCTTACCCCACAGCTGTTGTAGAAATTAAAGGCCCCACATCTGGGATAAGAGAACCAGGGTTCAAATCCCAGCCCTGTTGCTTGTTACAAGGATGACCATGAGCACAGTGCTCTATCTCTCCATTCTCAGTTTCTCATATGTAACTGAGACAGCCGGTCTAAGTAATTTCAAAGGTCATGATCAGTTCTAATTCTATGATCATATGAACTGGTATGGAACTGAAACACCACGTAAGAAATGTTATTCTTCTATAAGGAAAAATGTTCAAAGAAAGCCTATTTTCTTAGAACAATGGTCTATAACGATTATTTGTACAGCCGATGCTCTCTCCGTGTTCTAGGCAATGAGTGTTTGCAGAGAAGGTGCTGATTTGCACTGGCAGAAGTATTCTCATGTCCCAGTCTCCCGGAGGGATGGCCTCCCTATCCCTTCCCTACTTGTAGAGATAAGATGGTCTGTTACTATTTCCAACTAACACCCAGCAATGACATTCCATACCCCTCACACCTAGGCTTCCTCCTTCACAACAGCAGCCTTGCATATTTAACTCCCACGCCTCCTTTGAGAAATGATAAGAAAACCAATTCTACACTGACCTCTCTGTTTGGAGCACCATCATCATGCTGTTCTGTAAAAGAAGATGTCCGGCTCCTGGTCCCTCCTGGGGCAGGTGAACTGGAAGGAACCTATGGAGGAAAATCATAAAAATGAGGAGTGCTGTGATATCTAGTGCCACATTCCCTCTGTCAGAAGCTGTGCTGGATCCTCCCAGACACCACAAAAAGGAAGGAGTCCACATGAGGTTGTGGAAAGGGCCCCACGCTGGGAGTCAAAGAAGACACTCCCCTCAACAGGCTACATAAATTCAAGCAGATCCTTAAACCTCTCACCTGCAAAATGAAGCAGCAGAAGTGAATTCCCTCGCCGGCCCCAGCCTCCTCTCCTCTCACTCTGGGGAATCTGGCTTACAACCTCACCCTGTTCTCTCCACAGTAACCAATAATCTCTGAAGGCCTTTCATTGACCCTCATCCTCCTGACCTCTGGGCAGCACTAAACTCTGGCCCACCTTCTGTCTGGATCTTCTTGTTTTTCTTTGGTGACAGTATTACTCTCCCCTGGTTCTCCTAGGCTGCTAGATCTTCATCCGTGTCAGAGCCATTAGCTGAGAGGTGCCCCCAGCTTTAGTCCTGTGCCCTCTCCCTCTCTCCATTCTCTCACCTGGCATTCACATCAATTCCCAAGGGTTCAATTAATATCTTTACACTTGGGATTCCCAGATCAATATACTTAGCCCTGGTCTCTGCCTTGAGCTCCAAATCTCCCACTAACAAGAGCCTTTTTGAAGATTTCAACCTGGATGTCCTTCAGACATCACAAATTCAACAAATCCAAAGCAGAATTCCTCATCTCCCCCAAACCCACCTCTCTTCAGAACTATGCCATTATTAAAAACGGCACCGCCATCCTTGACAGGAGCCAGGCTCCCAGCCTTGGTGTCATCCTCCATTCCTCATACTCACTCACCCCATATACACATATTAGGTAGTGACAGTTCAGACTGCTAGGCCTGGAGTTGAGAAGACCTGAGTTCAAATCCTGCCTCAGATGTTTCCTAGCTGTGTAACTGTGGGCACTGCCACAGAGGCTCTTCCAAACTTCTCACCCCTCTCCAAACCTTTCATGTTCTCTTTCTCCCGTCATCTGAACTGGGAAACCTGCTTCAAATTTCCCTGAAAAAAAAAATGAGGTTATTCACCAAAAGAGCTCTCTGTTCTCCTCCTCATTCAGCACCCCTCGGTGAATGAGGTGCCCTTCTCCTTGCCAAGGCAGATCTTTCTATATGTGTAAGGGGGATTGACAAAGAAAGCTTCCTGAGTCCCACTAAAATCCCTTCTTTTACTAGAAGCCCCAGCCCCAGCCCACCTCCATTCCAGCGCTTTCCCTCTGCTGAGTGTTCCCTGTTTATCCTGCCTACAGTCTGCTCAAGCTGCCCCCCCCATTAGACTGTAAATTCCTTGAGGGGAGGGACTGGCTTTTCCCTCTTCTTGTATCACCAGCATTTAGCAAAGTGCTAGGCACATGGTGAACATGAGGCAGCTAGGGGCCTTGGTGGACAGAGGGCTGGACCTGGCATCAGGAAGACCTGAGTTCAAATCTGACCTTAGACACTTACTAGCTGTGCAGCCCTGGGCAAGTCACTTTATCCTGTCTGCCTCTGTTCCCTCATCTGTAAGATGAGCTGGAGAAGGATTATTGCCAAGAAAATCCCAAATGAGGTCACAGAGAGTCAGACATGACTGAACAAGCACACAGCAGGTGCTAGATCCCCTCTCCTCTTGTCCGGCAGACTGCTCCCTCTCCTCCTCACTCTCACCTATCTTCCACATCTCCCCCACCTGGTGGCTGACTGCCTTCAGGCCATCTACAATGGGCACTCTCTCACTCCTCTTACCTTCCTACAATCTGGCGATCTGTGCCCTAGCCTTCCTCAGTCCTCATCCCCTTTGCCTTTCTAAAGCCTCCAACACCACTCGCTGCTGTGACAGGCAGCGCCCTTCTCCCTATCACCCAGGCTCGCCACCAGCACCATATGTAATCTGCTGGAAAGGCGCGTTTTACCTCGCTGACATCTCCCCTGACACTGCCACAGCCCCACTGGTGCCCGATCTCATCGTGACCTTCTGGCGTCTCTACTCAAATAGCCACAAGCCTATTTCGGGTCCTTATCGCCTGGACGAGTGCAGGCATCTTCTGGCTCTCCAGTTTCACCCTACTACACCCCACCCTCTACTGGGTTTCCAAAGCGATTTTCCTCAAATGTAGGAGGGACCACATCACCCCTCCCTACTCAATGAACTCATCTCCAGGAGCCCATCTGAAGTCCTTTGTGCAGTGGCAAAGGCTCTTCAGAACCTCACCCCTTCCTACCTTTCTAGTCTCATCGCAGACGTACCCCAGAATCCAACTACAATGGGCTGTGACCTATTCCCAAACACAACAGCTCTTCTTCTGCTTCTGTGCTTTGTCACCAGCTGTCCTCGGTCCTTGGAAGGCTCTCCCTCCTCCCCTGTGCCTTGGGCTCCTTCAAGATTCAGATAGCAGGGTGGCTAGTGGCACACTGAATAGAGCACCAGCCCTGGAGTCAGGAGGACCTGAGTTCAAATGCAGCTTCAGACCCTTAACTAGCCGTGTGACCTTGGGCAAGTTACTTAAACCCAACTGCCCCTCAAAAAAAAAAAACTAAAAGGAAAAAAAGACTCAGATGGCCAATCCGTCCCACCCCAAGGCATCAGTGCTTCTCCCACCTGCTCCCCAGAGGTCTTGAAGGATTCCTGTTATTTTCACGTTGTCTCCCCTCACAAGCCTGTGAGCTCCTTCAGTTTTTAGCACAGTGCCTAGTACACTGTAAATGCCTAAGAAGTGTTTGCTGACAGGCTCACTGCCCCATGATGAGAGACCAGCATTATTTGAAGAGGCCACACCATGTAGGCAATGGAGCATAGGCCTCTGAATCAGAAAGACTCAGGCTCAAATCCCGAGTCTGACACACACTAGCTGTGCACCCCAGAACAAAGTCCATCAACCTTTCAGTGCCCAGGCAACTCTGAAGACTTAGCTAGGAGCAGCTAGGTGGCACAGTGGACAGGGCCCTGGCCCTAAAGGGAGAAGGGCCTGAATTCAAATCCAGCCTGCGCCTCAGACACTGATGAGCTGTGAGATCCCGGGCAAGTAACTTAACCCCAATTGCCTCCAGACAAAAAAGCTAAAAGCTAAAGGAGAGTTATCAGGTGCCTTGCTAGAAATTCCCAAACATGGAATTCTCCATCAGAACAAAATCCGAGGTCCGAACAAATCAGCACCAAAAACAAGAACTGTGCCCGCCTCCCAGGAAGTCGTCTAAGGCCTGAGTCTCTGCCAACACAGCCTGATGCAAATGAAGCATGCAGTCTCTAGAAACCAAGGACACCATGACCAGGAGGTGAAGGATCCCAGAAACTCATGGTAAGCAAAGACAGCTGCTAGGAGCCTCCTGCTCACACTCCCTCCCTGCCAGAGTCAGGCTGGGCAGGGCCCACGCTCACAGAAGCCGCTGTGGGAGAGCTCTGGGAGGTCCTCCGGCTCCTGGACCAGAACCTCTGGCCCACTAAACCTGGTCCCGGGAACACAGCCCAGAGAAAGAGCCCGGGCTCCGGGTGCCACCTGCTTTTCTTCCCTTTTGCTCCCCACGTTTAGTAGGTGCTATAGCTGCCCTGGGATCCATTGCTCCACTCCGTACATGGGATGTGCTGAGTAACCTGATTAAGTCTTGGAAAATCACCAGGCCGAGGTCTCCGCCCCCTCCGCAGACCCCTGGCCGAGAGCCACAACTGGGCCCCAGGCCCAGGGCGGCCTCACGAAAACCCAGCCTTGGTGAAGGCCTTGGCTCTGGAGGGCCAAGGTCACCGGACTCCCGTGGCTCCGGCCCTGGGTGACTCTGCCCCCGCCCCGCCGTCCCTGGTCCGGGAAGCAGGAGGAATAACAAGGTCCAGGTTTCTGGACAGGCAGGTCCTGTCTCCCTCCCCCGCTCCCCCCCACTAGGGCATCTCACGGGAGGGGGGGGGGGGAAAGAGCGCGCGGGGGTCTTAGGGCTCCCTGTGGAGCTGAGGCAGGCCGGACACAAATCAATGGGAGAGGCAGCAGTGACCTGAGGTGTGAGAGCCCCTACTGCGGGGGAGAGGGGGGGAAGCACTTCACCCTGCCTGCCTCAGCGCACCCATCTGTAAAGTGAACTGGAAAAGGAAGTGCACGACTCTCCGGCGTCTGCTAGAAAATCGCAGTGGGGGTCACGGAGTCGGCCACGAAGACCTTCCTGCTGCCAGCCAGGCAGCCTCTGGGACACCTGCCCACCCGCCTCGGGCGAGGCCCAAAGAGCCAAGACACAATGCAGGGAGGGCCCAGGCCCGACCTCGGAGCTGCGGATACTCCAGGACTGGGCCGACACCAAAGTTGGGGGCGGGGTGCAAAGTTCAGGGCGCACGTGACCGCACCTGCCTGGGGCCTCAGCGAGCCCCGCCCCCGTCACGAGAAAAGAGGCCCAGGGACCCCAGAAGAGGAGAAGGAGGATGAGAGGGGCTTACACAGGAGGAGCCCCAGGTTCCCAGGGCCGGCACTGCCCCGGAGGTCGGTGGTCCCGCCCCTTTCCTGGGCCTCGGAGCTAGGGGTTCGCTTGTCCCTCCCCCCGGGTACCTGGGCCGCCGCCTGCTGCTGCTCCTCGCTGATCTTCTGCTTCAGCTTCTTGAACATGGTGCGGTGTCCTCGGGCCTCAGGCCGGGCCCCGCGGAGGCCTCACGGACGCGGCGGCGGCTTCGTTTCCCTCACTTTCGGTCCGCGTCCCCCGCAGCCGCGGCCGTTGCTGCTGCTGCTCCAGGCTCCGCTCCCCGCCCTCCCCGCCTCGGCCCGCGCCCCCATCCATCCAGCCGCAGCAGCGGCGGCGGCGGCGGCGGCGGCGGCGATAGCGAAGGCGACGACGGAGGCCCGGCAGGAGCGCGACGCTTCCTGTGCGCATGCGCAGCCAACGTGGAACTTGCGAGCCGGCTTTCTACGGTGGCTGGCGGGGCCCAAACGCCAGCGTCCGGAGGGCGGGAGAGGAAGAGTCGGTCCTCCGGACCGGCACGTGCGCAGTCCGCAGTCGCCCCGCCCCCTCCTCCCGCTTCCTCACTGTCCCCACCCTCCCGCGCGGAACGCTGGGAAGGGACCCGGAAGGCGGAGGGAGAGGCTGAAACTCCGTAGCCCTCTCTGGCGGTTACCATCGTCACGGAGGCTCTTTCCCCCTTTTTTTTTTTACTTTTTGGAGGGGGAAGGCAGGTCCGTTGGAGTTAGGTGACTTGCCCCGAGGTCGCACGGCTCTCATTTGAACTCGGGTCTTCCAGACTCCAGGTACAGTGCTCTATTCACTGCGCCACCTAGCAGCCCCAAAGCCCCTCTTTTTCTGAGCTCTTGAGAAAGCCGTTTGGGGTCTGGGTTCGAGTTCCTCCTCCAGCCTACGCTCTTAACCACACCCCCTGTGTCCAGATGGGCAGCGGGGGTTTGGGTCAGCGATTCAGGCCAACCGGACACCGAGGAAATCCGGAAAATACCCCTAAACGGATGGCCTCTTTCAAGGCGTGGCCCCCACCCACCTGTGCATGAAGCAGTGGCCGTTATTAGGCGCCTGCGGAGTACAGCCGACAGCCCTGCCCCCAGGGAGACTAAGCAAACAAGTACAAAGCAGGTTATAGGCAGGATAAACAATAGGAAATAATTTAAAAGAGAATTTAAGAGGGCCAGGCTTCCCTCCTTCAGGTCGGCACACACAGCATGGTCCTGAGCCTTAGCTCCACATGGAGCCTTAGTCCCCAAGTATTCCCACCTTCGCTCCAAGCCCACAGTGCCCCCACCCACTCCCTTCCGGACTCCCATCCAGAGCTCTCTCAATATATGGGCCCAAGCATGCTAGGCTGTGCCTGGCTCAGCTGGCCCCTTCTGGTTGGTGATTGACAGATTGAAACTGATGAAAATGAGGGATTTCACCTGAAATTGACCCAGTGGGCTGGCTTCCTGCAAGCCACTGGCCTTCCAATGGATGCTAGCCTGGACTGGCTGGATTGCCCTTCAGGGGCAGCTCCTGCCCTTTTGACACCCAAAGTCCTTAGGAAATCGTCAGCTGTCCAGCTGTGAGTGAAGACTTCCCTGCTGCTTTTACCCAAAAGTGGGCCAGGGGAATTGGGGCCAGCCCCCAAAGCCTTAAGGGGCATGGAAATCTGGAGGAATGCTTCCATGGAGGACCAGTCCTCACCATCTATGGCCCAGAAATTCTCCAGTGCCTTCCCTCGCATGTTTTCTAGTTACCCTTTATGTTGCCTCTTTGTACATATTTGTTGACTTGTCACCCCATTAGATGGTGAGCTCCTGGAGGCCAGGGATTGTCTTTTGCCTTAGCCCACGGCCTGGCGCTTAGTAGGGGCTTGATAAATGTTTATTGACTGAGCTGAGCTATTTGTTGAATAGTGACATGAGCTAGTGCTCACACAATTAGATAGATTTCCAGTCTCCGGCAAGGGCCACACCTATCAGATACCAGCTGAACCACATGACCTTGCTTCCTTTCCAGGGCTTGGTTTGGGGGCAGTGGCGCCAGCGGCATGCCAGGCACTGGCACCCAGAGCCGCTTTTTCACCTCTGCTAAAGCCTACCGGGCTCCTCTGTATACAGAGCTCAGTTCACTGAAGTTGATGTAAAGGAGTCAAAGTTAGGGGAGGAGTGTGACAAGGTGGGTGGTAGCCCCAGGCAATTCTTTAAAGCCATTAAGAACATTTTCTGATTTGCCTTGTGAAGAGGTGGATCCCCTTCAAAGTTCCCTCCACCCAGGAAATCTAAGGTCTGGTTGGTGAAGGGCCATTCTTCTCTAGACAAATTCCTCTCGTGGTAGAAAGGCTCCCCCAGGGTGTTCCTGTAGAATCTACAGTGGAGATGAAGCTTCTGTTTGTAAACACTCCAGGAGAACCACAAATCTTCCTTTCACCTAGTATTGCTGGGGTGGGGGGGTTCTCTGTGCCTCACATTTTTGGGGGTACCCCAAAGAGCAAACTCGGGCTACTGACCAACCAGAACCTGGTAGGCAGCTGCCAAGACCTAAGAGATCTCGGGAGTCCACACCACTGTGCTCTGAGAATGACCCAGAGCTGGACTTTTCCCTCTCCCAATCTGGCAGGGAAAAGGGGTTCAGTGCTCAGGCAGATGTTTTGATTGTATTTATTTTATATATGTAATTATATCTTAGAGATTAATCTTTGGAATACAGGTCATTTTCTCCCCACAGGTTGTGTCAGGCCCACTGGGAGAAACCTGTGGCCTCCAAATAGAAGCATTCAGATCACCAGCCATTCTGTTTTCTCCCTCATTCAGACCTCCAGATGCCACTGTCCTTCCATCTATCCTCCTAATATCAGACTGAGGCACTGGGAAGGGGAAGCATTTGTGTGTTTTCTGTGCTACCTTACTCTTCTTTCTGTTCCCCTTCACCCTTCTCTCACCTCCTTCTATTGCCCACTTCAGAGATCAGAGCTCTGATTTATTTAGAGTTGTAGGATCTGGCCATTATATGCTACCTCTAGACCTCAGTTTCCTTCTCTGTAAAAAGCCAGCTTGGACTGGTCATTCCTACGATCCCTTCCAGCCATGCTTCTACAGGAGAATAATCATTCAGTCAATAAGCATTTGTTAAAGACCTCCTTTGTGCCAAGGACAGTACCAGGTACTAAGGATGGGCCCAGTGACAGCAGTGGTGTGGCCAATCCTCGAGATAAGTTGGTCTGTTGCCAAGGGGCCACAGGAAGGATGACTCATTTTTTAGACCCAGTAATTCTCAAATACCCCCTCCTCAGTCATAAAGGGGTGGCAGTTAGTGGGTATTGCTCCAGCTCCCCAACAGCCCACCTCAGTCCCTCCTAAGGGCTGTGGTTTACAGCTTTCAAACAAACTTTTGTTAGTCATTGAATTGCTCACTCTCACCAAGTGGTACCAATCTACCTTTTCTAGTTGACTATTTCTCTTGCCCTGGTCTGGCTGCTCCATGCCCACCTGGGGTCCTGTCTCCCCTCACCTCAGCCCTAGTGGCCCTTCTGAAGGGAAGGAGGCCTTACGTGGTGTTCCTCCAGCCCCAGTTGTGCCCTTATGTATTTACTGAACACGGGTTTGTTTTCCCGTTTGTTTTCCTCCCAAAGCTTGGTCTCTCAGCCCTATAAAACTAAGAGTAATTTCCACCCCACAATTAGGAAGTGGAAGAAGGCTTTAGTGGAGGTAAAGCCTAAAGGGAAACATGAGCTAGGCCCCTTGTGCTCCTTCTTTTAAATTCGGTCTATCTCTGTGTGTTTTTACCTATGTAGAGGGCATGAATGAATGAATGAATGAGGTAGCCTTGATGGGGGACACAAGCAGAATGTAAGACCTGCCTCTTCTCCAGGTCACACCTCTGGGAGAATGGAAGCCTAGGCTGAAGGAAGGGGGCCTCTGAGGAGGCTTTCTCTTTATCGGAGGCCCTAGACCCCTCCAGTTGTCTCCCTCGGCTAGAGAGGGAAGAAGCCGGCCAGATTGGTTCTTGGCTGTGAACAACCCCACTCCCCGCAGGAAGCTGTAAAACCTAGTCTTGGTTAATGGGGGGTGGGGAAGGGAATAAAGACTGCAGAGTTGTAGGGCTTCTTTGGGATGTTGTTTCTTCAGTCTTTTCCAACTTTTTGGGACCCCCTTTGGGATTTTCTTGGCAGAGATACTGCAGCAGTTTGCTGTTTCCTTCAGCTCATTTTATGAAGAAACTCAGGGAGACAGGGTTAAGTAACTTACCCAGGGTCACAAAGCTAGGAAGTATATGAGGGCAGATTTGAACTCAGGAAGAAGAGTCTTCCTAACTCCGGACCCTGGCACTCAATGCACTATGGGCCCGTCTTGACACCCCCTATTTGGGATAGTTCTTTGGAGTTAAAGAACCTGGGTTCAAATACTACCTTCATTTACTACCTATGTGACCGTAAGCAAAACATGTGACTTCCTTTAGCTTCAGATGATGGGCCCACACGCACCCTAAAGACCCTTCTCTCTCTAAATCTGTGATCCTGTAGTGTTAGGAGAAACATTCTGCTCCCAGCCAAGGACTTCAGAGCCTTGACGCACCAGTGACATTTCTCATCCATGCACAGTCCCTCCCTTGGGCATCAGGAGTTAATGCTTCAAGGGCCTGGAGGATCTCTTGACATCGAGGTCTAGGAATCAGAGACTTTTCTTGGAGCATGGCTCATAATGTAGCTGAGATAACTTTTCAGTGCCTGACATGGAGGCTTTTGCTTCAGTCTGTCATGGTTATTTTCTTCCTACACCAGGCCAACTGAAGTACTGGGGGCCTGCAGGGTTAGTGTGGGCTAATCACTGCACTTGTAATCCAAGTTTCTTTAACAGCCAAATAGGCCAATGTGCCTCACAGAATTGCTGTGGAAAGTGCACTTTATAAACTGTAAAGTCCCACAGAATTGTGAGTTATTAGCTTCCCTTGCTCAAAAGTCAGATGCATTGAGAACAACCAACAAGTTCCCCATGTCCCTGTGAGGCCTGCAAGAGAGCTGGAAAAACATCCCAGGCCTCCATACACTCTAGTACTTGTCTGTCACTAAATGTTTAACTCTTCCCTCCCTTCCCAACAGGCACTGACAGTCCACGGCTCATGCTACGGCACAGCTTGGGACCTGTTTCCATAACATCTTCTGCAGACGTGTACAAACTCAGTGCTATACCATGAAAAGTGTAATTTGAAAAGGAAAAAAGAGACAAGCAGTGACCCCCTGAGTGGTTCACACCCTGTAGGTCACAACCCCTTTGGGGGGTCAAACAGAGTCGCCTAAGACCACCAGAAAACACGTGTTTCCAACGGTCTTAAGAACCAAGATACTTGTTCCTCTGTCTCCAGGCGGGTCCCACCACATGCAGATACACACACATACAAATATTAAAGGATCAGGGTATTAGGAAGGTTAAGAACCACTGCCCTAAGTAGTAGTAGCTGTGCAATTGGTAACACAACTGGTCAATTCAACTGGTCAGTTGAACACCCAACCTCCCTCCCTATCTTTTTGCACCTTCTTTCCTCTTTCTTTTCTTTACTTCCCATCCACCTTCCCTCCTTCCTTCCTTCTCCTTCATTTCTTCTTTCGTTCATTCTTTCCACCTTCCCTCCTTCCTTCTCTCCCTTTCTTCTTTTGTTACTTCCTTCATCCTCCCTCCTTCCTTCCTTCCTTCTTTCCCTCTTTCCTTCCTTCCTTCCCTACTTTCTCCCTCCCTCCCTCCCCACCACTCCCTTCCCAACAGGCACAGACAAACACACTGCACCACACTGAGGCATAGCTTGCTTTCTGTTTCCATGACAACTGCTGCAGACCTGTCCAGAGTCATGGAGGCACTCAGTATTTTTCCATGGAAAGTGTAATTGGAAGTGATAAAAAGAAGATAAACAACAACCCCAAAGTTTAACTAGTTGCCCTACTGGCAACCAAACTGGTCATTTCTATTTAGACACAAACCCTCTCTTCCTTTCCATCATTCTTCCGTTTCTTCTTTATTTTCTTCCCTTCTTTCCTTTTCCATTCCCTCCTTCCTTCATTCTTTTCTTCCCTTCCACACTTCTGCTTTCTATCATTCCTTCTTTGCTTCCTTCCTTTCCTTCCTCTCCTTTTTCCCTTCCTTCCTTTCTAACTTCTCTACTTCCTACTTTCTTTTGTTTCCTTCCTCATTCCCTACTTTCTTCCTTCTCTCTTTTCCTTCCTGTCTTCCTTAACTCCCTTCCTGCATTCTGTCTTTCCTTTCTTCCTTCCCTACTTTCTCTCTCCCTCCCCCGCAACAACTCTCTTGCCAACAGACTCTATCAAACACTCTGCACCATACTGCCACAGAGCTTGTTCTCTGTTTCCATGACATCTTCTGCAGACCTGTCCAGAGTCTGTGACGCACTTAGTATTTTTCCATGAACAGTATAATTTGAAGTGGTGAAAAAAAAAAAACAACCCCTAATTTTAACTGCCTTCCCCACTGAGGACACCACTGGTCATTTCAATTTGGACACCTGCCCTCCCTTTCTCTCTTTCCTTCCTTGCTTCCTTCCTTTGTTTCCTTCCCTTTCTCCTTCCCTCCTTCCCTTGTTCAAACTTCCTTCTTTTCTTCCCTTCCTCACCACTACCTTTTGTCATTCCTTCCTTCTTTCCTTCCTTTCTTTTTTCCTCCTTTCTTTCCTTTCTTCCTTCCTTCTTTCTTTCCTTCCTTCCTTCTTTCCTTCCTTCCTTCCTTCCTTTTTTCCTCCATTACTTCCTTTCTTGTTCCCTGCCTGGCCTGGAATCTCTTTACATGGCATCTTCTGAAGCCGTTCCCAGAGTCATTGACTCACTCAGTGGTATTCCTTAAAAAGTGTAATTTGAGGAGGAAAAAAGAGTGAAACAGCAATCTCTCAATAGTAGTAGCCCCACTGGGAACCCAACTGCCCAGTCCTGGTTGGACAGCCTCCATCCCTCCCTCTCCTTCCTTCTTTCTTTTTATTTAATTGATTTATTTATTTACTTTTTGTTTACAAGATTCAGTTCCACAATCCCTTGAGTTTCACATTTTCTCCCCTCCCTCTACCTTCCCCCCCCTCACCATGGCAGCATGCAATCAAGTATAGGATCTGCAAATACTTTCACATTGGACATTAGTCTGGTTGTATAGAAGGGTTGTAACCGATGGAGTGAACAATGGGAAAGAAGAAACAAAACCAAACATGGAAAAGAACACTAGCATGCTGATTGCTTCAGTCTCCATTTAAACTCTGGTCTTTCTAGATCTTTCTCTGAGTGCAGACATCTCCTTCCATTCTGAGACTTGTAGAGTTGTCTTATAACTGTGAGTTGCTAAGAGGAGTCGAGTCCAGCATAGGGAAGACTTTATGACCAAAGAAGAGTTGGGGCATGTTATAAATGCAAAATGGATGATCCTGATTACATTGAATTGAAAAGTTTCTGTACAAACAAAGCCAATGTAACCAAGATTAAGAGGGAAGTGGGAAATTGGAAAAGAATTACCACCAGTCTCTCTGATAAAGGCCTCATTTTTAAAATATAAAGGGGATTAAGTAAAATCTATAAGAATACAAGTCATTCCCCAATTGATAAATGTTTAAAGGATATGAACAGGCAGTTTTCAGAAGTAGAAATTAAAGATATCTATAAGCATATGAAAAAATGCTCTAAACCACTACTGATTCAAGAAATGCAAGTCAAAACAACTTTGAGGTACCACATCTCACCAGTCAGATTGGCTAAGATGACAAAACAGGAAAATGATAGATGCTGGAGGGGATATGGAAAAATTGGAAGACTAATACATTGTTGGTGGAGTTGTGAACTGATTCAACCACTCAGGAGAGCAATCTGGAACATTGCCCAAAGGACTATAAATAATATTCCCTATATTATTTCCCTGTAATACAACTTCTAGGGTTGTATACTACCTTCTTTGTATCTTTCTTTCCATTCATTCTTTCCTCCTTCCCTTTCTCCTTTCTTCTTTCTTGCATCCTTTCTTCTTCCCTTCCTGCTTTTTTCTTCCTTCTTTCTGTCCTTCTTTCCTTCCCTTTTTCACTTTTTCTTCAACCCCTCCCTCCCTTTACAACAGGCACTGACAAACGCACTGCACCACACTGCAGCATATCTTCCTTTCTGTTTCCATGACAACTTCTGCAGACATGTCCAGTCGTGGAGGCTCTCAGTATTTTTCCATGGAAAGTGTAATTGGAAATGGTAAAAAAAAAAAAAAAAAAAAAAAGACATAACAACCCCAAAGTTGAATTAGCTGCCCCACTGGGGACCCAACTGGTCATTTCTATTTGGACACAAGCCCTCCCTTCTTTCTTCTTTCTTCCCTTCTTTCTTTGTGTTCTTCCCTTCCTCCTGTTTTCCTTCCTTCTTCCTTTATTCCTTTTTCACTTCCTTTCTTGTTCCCTTCCTTCTTTCCTTCCCTCCTTCCTTTCTTCCTTCCTTCCTTCCCTCCTTCTTTCCTTCCTTCCTTGCTCCCTCCCTCCCTCCCT